>OY986968.1:16943889-17543889 GCA_963920575.1 Narthecium ossifragum
GTTGAGTTTAGTTTACCTCTACTTACCTACATGTGTATTCATTTTGGCTACGCATGTGTTTTTAAAATTGTTTTTCTTTTATGATGGCTAAGCATCCACAGTATATGTCTTTTGGATTGCTCAATTTTGCTAGGGACTAGCAAAGAGCAAGTTGGGGGGTGTGATTGGATGCTTATATTGCATTCAATTGATTGATTTTCATATCCAAATCGTGCCTAATTTTTGTTATCTATGCATATTTATGATAAATTTCATGAATTTAGATCATTTACACCCTTAGTATGTTATTGGTGTTAATTCAGTGTGATTGACATGTTTATGGATTTTTCGTACTCTTAAGAACAAATCTCATATTCGAAGTTGAATTTTGAACTTAAATCGTATTTGTGAATACATGGAAATTCGAGTATAATTGTTTTAAATGTTGATTTTAATGCATGATCATGTGTATCACACCATATTTGAGATGTCGGAAGAGCTATTTGTGCTTAAAAGGTCAAGGATCAAAATATGACACTCAAAGCCACTTTCATTTTCCGTATTCTTGAGTGAATGATATGCGATCTTTGACAGTGTATAAATGCTAGCATATAAGTCCGAAAAATATGTTTAAATACTTGAACATGTGTGTTTCATTGTATACTTGAAGCTCATATATTTGGTTTGATCAAATTGTGTTCAGGTCAAAATTTGGCATGAAAAACGAGAACCGAAACATTGCTGAATTTTTACTGTTTTCATATTTTTCGGGGCTGAAGTAATCAGAGCATAACTTTCTTATTGATTATCAGAATTTAATGTTATTGCTATCGTTGGAAAGCTTATGAACTTTTCTAAAACTTCTCTTTCAGGACCTTTCCGATTGGAGATTTGGTTCACATCCAAAATTGAGCTTGAAGATTGCTAATTGCTTATGAAGTATTTTTCAGAACTGAAGTGAATGGGCCATTACTCTTTCTGCTTTTATCGGAATTTCTGATCCAAGGTACCGTTGGAATGATCATTCAGAGCTCTACAACTTTCCCAGAAATAGCTTATTGGATCTGAAATTTCAACATACTATCCTATTAACCCATTAAGCCTCTTAATGGATCCCATGCTTCAAGCCTATAAATAGAAGGGTAGCCAAGAGAGGAGAGCTGGTGGAGGAGGAAGAAGGAGAAAGAAGCTTAGGGTTTTCTACTTTCCTACACTTGTAAACTTTATTTTCACTCTCACCTTTGAAATTTTGATTCTATGTATACTGAAGAACTTGTAGATCTTATCCCGATCTATCTTTCTATCGGATTACTTTTTGGATTTGGTTTGGTTTCAATGAAAAGTATGATTTGATTTCAATACTTGTTTCATTTTCTATTCCTCTAGTTTCTATTTGCTTTTAGAGGTATAGATCCCTCTATTTTCTTTGAGATGCATGCTAGACTTATTAAACTCAAGTGATTAGAGGTATAGATCCCTCTACATCCTTGATCAATTTTCATTTAGGTTGATCCTAATGTCTTCTCTAGAATTAGAGGTATAGATTCCTCTCTTTTTAGCAAGGCCTAACTTAGGGTTAACTAAAGGCCATATGTTCTAAGGGTATAGAGCCCCTTAGCCTTTCTTTTGGCCTACCTTGAGGCTAGCCCATCAACTAGTTAGGGGTATAGATTCCCCTAATGACCTTGTTGCCTATGGCTAGTGACTCTTGGCATTCTCATGCCTAGAAGCAATTGTTTGACAAACCATTGGATTTCTAACCGTTGTGCGTCTTCACGTGGTTTATATGTATATCTTCCTAGCTAGGGTTTTAGTGACATAAATTCTAGCTAGTGTGTGTTTGACGATCCATAAGTACATCTGATTTGAAGGATAGTGAAGGTTGAGACTACACTTTCCTCTACTTATTATCCCACCTTTATCCAATTTATTTATATTTTTAACTTCACAAACCTTTATTCCAAGAACCCCAAAACATCTTCTTTACTGTTTTCCCTTTTGTTCATATTTCTTTTGCATCTAAAAGTTCTCTGTTTTGGATTCCATCTGCTCCCTGTGGTAAATGATCTTGGGACTCACCCTTGTTTAACTTTGACAACTCCTGCACTTGGGAGTATAAGCTAACTCATATTTGAGGGCAAGTCAGGTGCCCTCTGTCGCGAGGATGATCGATCTTTCTGGGAGGAAGGATCGATCTTCTTTGACTCGACAGGAAGGGGGCTCTCTGTTACTTGGAAGACCAATCTTTTCTTTGGAAAAGATCGATCCTTTGATGGCAGAGAGTGATTTTCTTGGTTTTGCCCACGGGGCTTGGTATGTACAGATTTCTTACAGTTTTATACCTTGTACATACTCTTAAGCATGCTAGCCCCATATTAGAGGTAGTGGTGAACCAGGAGAGTGATGACTCCTTAGATGTTTAGAATAAGTGGGCGAGTAGCCCTACTGCTTTCCATAGCCTTGCATGCCGGCATGCGCCGTGGGCTTTATCTATGTGGTTTGCCTTCTGTTGTTTGCGGGGCTGCTTCCTGGTGCAGGTTGTTGGTGAACTGGCTGGCAGTTGGTGGTGTACCACTGCAGTAGTTCCGCACCTTAAATACTTGTTCACCACCCCGGCCCGGCATAGTGCCGAGCCCAGACCTTGTTATGCTATCATCGCATATTGCTGCATGCTTAACTATTGTTTATGCGTATGTTCATCTCATGTATCCTTGTTGTGCATTAGTTGCATAAGGTTAGGGCGTGAGTGATCTATGGGTCGCCGTCCCGAGGCTTGGATTTAGCCCTAGGACCGGGGTCGGGTAGTTTGGACTATGTTTGAATTGTGGTGTCCAGTCGGATTCGATGATAGGCCTAGATGACTGGTACATCTATTGCTTGATGATTGTAGAGGTCGTGTCGGCCTCGAGTCGGATTCTGAGGTGTAGGCGGTGTCCCACTGTGACGACTCTTGAGTAGAGGGGTTGCCTACTCAACGGTGTCATTTCCAGTCAGTAGTGCCGGTTCCCTGCTTGTGAGTTAGCAGTGTTGGTTCCTGCTTACTGAGTGTGACCCATCATGTGACCACTTCTTATGGAAAACCATGATCGTGGACCTCAGGGACACGCGTTGGGGTTATGGGACCTCTATATACACCCATGTCTTACTTGAGGGCAACACTGTTGCGTTTCCCTTTTCCATCTGTATGTCGTAGTGTAGTTTCCCTGCTGAGCTTAGTTGCTCACTCCTACCCGGGCTACGTTTTGCAGGTGCAGACATTAGCTCCTCTTCGGTGGCCCCTACCGGGCAGTTGGTCGGCGGTGCGGCGGCGCCAGGCGGAGTCTGAGAGGTGGCGATCTTTTACTGCTTTAAACCTTTGTTAGTTAGCCTCCTACGGGAGTATAATGTTGTATTCGAATTTTCCCCTCTCCGAGGATATGTATATTAAACTCTTTTGGACTTGTTAATCTTGGGTTCGAGGGTTTGTTAAATTATTGTTGTTTAAATTGAGCGTGTTTTGATGAATTGTTAGGGAGACCAATAAGTTAGAGGGAACCCTCGCCAAATTTTTCACGTTTCGTTAGGTTTCGGTTCGCGTCGCCCGGCCCTGTTGGGCTTTCACGGGTAGGAGCACGATAGACCACCTCCACCCTAACGCCACCGACCGGATCTCACCATTGACGCCTTCGCAAGGGGTTGCGACGACTCCAGAAGGATCAGAAGGCTTCCATGAAGCTTCCCCTTACCTATCTTGTATGGTTCAAAGTTTGTCCTCTTGGCAGAAAAAAGGGTTAATAACACTTTACTCCCCTCTAGTTTACCAAATTGTCATTTTACACCCAATATTTTCAAACGTGACAAAATGGACCTTGAAGTTTACAATTATGTCGATTTGAACCCAGACGGGGGACGGCGTTAATTTAGGTAACAATGTTTAGATCATCTCCGGCGCCGTCCCTTTCAGATTCGCCATCTCCGACGACGAATCCGGCGATCCAACCCTTTGGATTGACTCCCCAGAGCCTTGCGATCTCTCATGTACCATCACCGTCATCCGGCAGCCTTGTTTCACCGTCGCTCAAGTTTCGATGCGTTCTCAGCCGTCCAAATCACCTCCGGCGCCGTCCCTTCCAAAACCACCACCTCCGACAACGAATCCGGTGATCCAACCCATTGGATTGACTCCCCAGAAACTTACGATCTCTCCTGTACCATCGCCATCCTCCGGTGACCTCGTCTCGCTAGCGATCGAGCTTCAACGCGCTCTCGGTCGTCCAGATCACCGCCACTCATATTAACGCCGTCCCCCGCCAGGGTTCAAATCGACCTAATTGAAAACTTCAAGGTCCATTTTGTCACGTTTGAAAATATTGGGTGTAAAATGACAATTTGTCAAACTAGAGGGGAGTAAATTGTTATTAACCCCAGAAAAAACTATCTCACTTCCATTGCTTATTCGCCAGCGCTCATTTTTCTCCTTCTCCATCGTCGATTTCAGCAACCACCTCACCGGTCTCGACCTCCGACGACCTCGTTTCGCCGTGGATCCATCATCGACACCTCTCAGCCTTTCGAATCACTTTCCACTTTTCACTTGCCACTTTCCACACTTCTCCGGAATCTCGTTGATGAATCACAAAATATGCACATTTCAACCCCTTAATTTAGCTTTGTTAGTACACGAGCAACGTATTACTAATAAGTTGTTATGATATTTCAAGAATAAGAGCTTATAAGAAGACTTAGACCAACTCCGTGGTGAAAAGAGACAAAAATACGAAGATTCTGCAACTTGGGATTGATCCCAACCCTCTCCGGATCGATCCCAAATTAAGACAGGAAGCCCTCCTAACTTCACCACATTGGGATCGATCCCAGGCCTATCCCAGATTGATCCCAAATCAAGATAGTAGACCTTGTTCACTAGATCAATTTGGGATCGATCTCAAGCTTATCCGGATCAATCCCAAATCCATCCAGAGGAGCACTTTTAGCCCTTTTCAATAGGGATCGATCCCATGCATGTCCCGATTGATCCCAACCCATCGAAGGCCAAAGACCAAGCTTGTCCTAATCGATCTCTACTTACTTGGGATCAATCCCTACTTACTTGGGATCGATCCCAACTCTGTTGACTGGACAAATCAGACGGCTACAATCACATCCGAGGTAGAGGAGTTGAAGACTATAAATAGAGGTCCTTGACCTCTATTTTGGGGGGATCTATTCTCACATCATCTTGGGAGAGGGCTAGAGTTCTTATCCAAATTGGGGAAGAATTTAAGGAGAGTGATTTCTATGGAGGGGAAGCTTCATCACCTATCCTTCAGGGTTTCTCCCACTAAGATGAGTCACTAAACCACTCCCCCTTTGGATTTCCATGAAGTTGTAGGATTCCTTGTAGTTTTCTTGAGATTTTTTATATGTAATCCATTGGGATGGTCTATTGTATAGATTTGAGCATGATTTCTCTATCTTTGTAATTGGATCTTCTTAATTAATGGATGGATCTCCTTTCAATGCCTAAGCTAGGATCTTATGCCTGATAGGTGTTTACTAATATGCCTCAATGAGTTTATATGCTAAAATCATGTATATCTTTTGTTGAGGTGGAGTATTGGCTCTAGTTTAGGGCTTGGTGGTTCTAGAACCACCTTAATCCACATCTGACTTGGTTTCCATCCTATCTCTGTAGTGTGTTGTGCTCGAGGTGCTAGAACCACCTCGATCCAATACATAATTCCATACAATACCTATTTCTTGCAACGAATAGATCTTAATTGAAGGTTTGTTAGTGACAATCAAAGCTAATCACTCGATCGTCTCCTTTGTGATTTCGATCGTCTCAATCTGATTGCACACCTTGATTCCTTAGGAGGCTACACTAGACCCTATAATGAAATGGAGATCCCAAAGCATTTCTCTACTAGCTGTACACCTCCTTTGCTATAGTTAATCTCTTCAATCATTAGTTAATTAAACCAAAACCCAATTTTTGCTAGGTATTGTAGAGAGTATTCTATTAGGTATGTTGCTCAATCCTCTTCTCCCTGTGGATCGACCTGGACTCCCGCTAACTACCTAGAGGTTAGTTAGGATTTAGATATTTTGTTTTGACACATCGGCCATGCTTAATGACACGTGTTCGACTCTCATCAATCGCCGTAGGACCTCGGCCGTATAACCCTAACTCATGGCCCTGTCTCTCCTTTAACCTTCACCGCCTTCCTCCGACCTCCTCTGCCACCTAACGCCTCCCACACTGGCACTGACCACCTCCAGCCAAACCCTTATTGACCAAATCTCATCATCCACGCCTCCTCGGCGGCCTTCGATGATTCCAAAAGGATCAGAAGGCTTACACAAAGCTTCCCTGAGCTATCTTGACATGGTTCAATGTCGTATTCATCGACGACCACCTCGCCATCGACCTCCAATTAGGAAACTCTGGTGACTTATTCATCGATCCACTCGAATGGATCGAATCCCTAGGTCCCCCTGTGCCCTCTCATGTACCATCGCTGTCTGCAAGTGACTTTGTTTCGCCATTGAACCATCACCGGCAGCTTCTCAACTGTCCGATTGGCCTGCACCCCGGATCCAAAAACATCAAAACACAACTGGCTACTTAACGCATAAATAGAATGAGTTTTGGAGGGCATTTTGGTAAAAAAAAGATTATAACTAACCATAACTACAAATAAAGGACCTAACGTGTTAGAAAAATAAAGATGGACTATGGAATAATTGATTCCATTAAAAGAGACCTATCGGCAATTTCCTGTATAGAAAATGAGTCGTTATTTACTAAAAAGGAATCCTATTATATATTAAAGGAATCCGGATATATATATATATATATATATATATATATATATATATATTATATAAGGAAGGATGGTTTTTGAAATGTCTCAACTATAAACATAAAGACGGTCCAGATTTATCTCCAAACAAATCCAACGGTCCAGATTCCATCTAAAACCTCTAGATTCCCATCCAAAATTTTAAGTTCCCGCCAAAACTTTGATTCCCGCTCAAAATTTCAGTTCTACAGAACTATAACACACTCTCACCTCACTGATTACAGGGAAAGGGAGAGCAATTTTTTTGCACACAGGAGAGAGAGAAGGGAGGAGGTGGCTGTGGCGGTGGAGGAGGGGGAGGCCGCGGGTGACTAGGCGTCGGAGGAGGCAGCGCCGGCATTAGAGGCGACCGTGACTCTATACATGGACTGGCGAATCATGGCCGATGATGTTCTCGCTAACGTCTCTCCGCTCCTGCGCCAGCATCTCCCTCCCCTATTCCGGCGTCACGGCCACCCCCGCCGTCAGGATCGCCACCCGCTGATTGCCTCAACTCAGCAAGTGGTGAGAGGAATTTCCCCAAGGTTATTTGACTGCTATGAGGATGGTTTCCAGTTTACAACCGAATCACCCACGTAATGCTGAGCATGACAATGGAGGAGATCGCGGTTTCCTCCTCCATCCTCTCTAAAACTCCCACGCCCTGGCTCGACTGTGACAACGTAAGGCTGCCGTCAACCATCTTCCTCTCCGCTGTCAACCTTCCTCGCCGTAGCCACTCCTGCCTCGCCCTCGCCGGCGCCCCTCATGGCGTCCCGAGTAGTCTCGCCACCGGTGCCTCGCCATCATCTCTCGCGCCTCGCCACCGCCTCTCCGACCGCCCACAATGGTGGTAGCAAGCAGCCATTGGTGACGTGCCTACTACTCCTTAACTTATTGTGTTCTGTTTAAAGGGATTTGTTGAGGTGTTTAGTTTAAAGGGGTTTCACCGTGGTGTCGCTAGGGCTCCTCTCAAAGGGGCCATGGTCCTTCTCCCCATCCTCCTCAAAGCCAAGCCATGCCAGCTCTCCTCCTCCAAGATCCCATCTTTACTCCGCCACCTCCTCTCCACCACTTCTTCCTACTCCTCTTCCTCCTCCTCCTCTAGCACGGCTCCGCCCCGTTCTCCACCCTCGACCGCATCTACCACGTCCTCTCCACCTCACCCGACGAGCCCTCTCTCAACGCCGCCCTTTGTTCTCTCGATCTCGCCACCGACCGCACCCCACCGCCATCATCGGAGTAGACGCTACCAGCCGCAGCACGACCAAAGCTAAGACTCTCCTACTTCTCCGCGTCAATTTCTTCGATTGGTACGCTCGCCAGCTCGGTTACCGACACTCGCGAGCCACCTACAGTGCCGTCTTCCGCCTCCTCTCCCGCGACCGCCTCATGTCCGTCATCATCGACTGCCTTCGGGCCTTCTCCTCCTCCATCAATCATTTCAGTTCATCCAAATGTGTGAAGTTGTTTTATTTTCAGTGGGCTAGAAGGTTGTTTTTATCGAAGTGGTGTTAATTAAAAACAAATTTTGAGGTTGACAAGCATATCTAAATTGATGTTACTTAAGAAGGTGCTTGGTTGTGGATTTTTAATGCTGAATTCACTAATTAGATAAAACCGTCCCTGGCACGGTTTGTAATCTGTTTTGGAGTTTTCTCAAAGTTCCAATTCCGTCCATTGTTTGTAATCTGTTTTGGAGTTTAGCATAAAGCATGGATAATGGATGATGACTGTTTATGATTGATCTATCCTAATTGCAAGCACTAACTAATACTGATATGGAGATGTTGCTTTTTTAATTTGTTATATATTTTCTTCCAATTTATATAGTAAATTGATCAACATTGCAGTTCCCGGAATAATAGATGAGAGGGTGATCATCACAAAAAGAGTATTGAACCCCTGGGAGAGGAACCGGAACCACACTATTTGCCTCAACTCAGCAACCGCTATTGGATGTACTGTTGTTAACATTGGATAACAGGACTTGATTCAGGGGAGTAGGGGTGAGCATTCGGTTCTCGGTTCGGTTCTCGGTCCAGAACCGAAGAACCGAATTTTTTTCGATTCTGTTTTTAGATAATCGAACCGAACCGAACTTATGAAGGAACTGAACCGAACTTTTTGGAACCAAACTTTTTGGAACCGAACTGAACCGAACTTTTTGGAACCGAACCGAACTTTTTAGACCATAGGTTCATAGGCTAAGACATGTATGAAAACTTCGGTTCTGACCCGAACCGAACCGAACATTTTTTAAAAAACCGAATCCGAACCGAAACCCGAACTTTTCATACATGCCAAAACCGAACCGAACCGAAAAACCAAAAAAACTGAACCGAATGGACCGAACTAATTCGGTTCGATTCAGTTCTTCGGGTTCGGTTCGGTTCTACTCACCCCTACAGGGGAGGGTAAGTCTTTAATGCCTTTTTGTAACATTAGTTGATTTTCCAGTTTCCTAAACATGGCAAAATGTGTTGGAAACATGTTTTACTCTTCCTTATTTTTGTTGTAGTGCTTGCGTTAATAAGTCTTATTTTAGTTTGTGAAGTTGGTTTTGTTTGTGATCTGCCAGCATATTGAGAAATAACTTTTTGGCGATTTATGCTGTGGGGGATGCATTAGCATTATAATTAAGTTTGTGGGTTCAAAATCGAAATCAACAATTTTCTCTTTTACCAACATATCATGGACTCATGGATTGTAGGTAGCTATATTTGCTGCTAAATGTAATTTGTAGACTATTCTTATGCTTTTTGCACAACCACTCAACCGGTCCAGCTCAAGGTAATACTTGCCTATGTTTAGCAGTAGTCTATGCTTGCCTTTTAGTAGCTGAGGGGGTCCTGTCTATGCTTTAGATTTGAATGAAAAATAGCGTTCAGGGGCATCTATTCCTTTTTTCATATTGCAGCCTCATCTGCTGCTTGGGCTGATATCTCAAATTATAAAGGTAAATATTGAAAATTGTTTCTTCCATAAATCTTTTAAGCATAATTTTTTTTTGTGAGATATCCTATAGTTGCTGAATGAATTCCTAAACCTTGACTGGGCTATTTTCAGATTCAATTGTTAGTAGTTCTCAAATTAAGGAAAACCCCGCAATTGGTGGACTTGGTTGAGGACAATAAGGTTGTAAAAAGTAGATTGTTTTTAGTCTTTACATGATACTAAACCAATTTTAGTTTCCTAACTCCTAAGGATATCGTAGAAAGGTCACCCAATCATATGCTAAATATCATGCTGGCATATGTTGCACAAATATTTCATCATATGTAAGAACGTGCGGTGCTTATTTTCCAAAAAATTATAGGTCTCTCCAATAAGATTTGGGGGTTCATATGTATCTTTACCATAGTTTCTATGTATTTTTGTACAGTATTATTGAAAGGTGAGTTCCACAGCATGTGACATAGTGTTTGTCCTGTTTTTAATGGAGGAGCAAAGCTGGTTGAGAGCAGGACAGCACCTTTAGCTAATGGAAATGAGAGATGGCTGGGTTGCTCCTTTTTCTGAATGCTGAGAATTCTATTTCTACAGTTGTGCAGAAAAGTTTCGGTTCTTCTTTTATTGCTCCTGCGTCTTGAGGGCCCGTCTTCGCGGACAGAATTAGACACTGAGGGCCTGTTTGGCAACCAGTGGATGAGGCGGATTACCTGAATAAGGGAATGGGCGGATTCTGGATTCCATTAATTCAGATGTTTGGTTTGCAATGGGTCCTGGAATCCGAGATGGATCCGACGATCCTTATCCCGGATTTTATTTATCGCGGCATTCCGTCAGATCGAGCGAATGCCGCGATCGGGATGCGATACGGGATCAGCTCCTCATCCCAAAAGCCAGCCGGAGCTTGCAGCCTGCGGTGGTGAGGGCCTGCACCAGCCGGAGCTTCCACCAGCCGGAGCTTCCAGGCTGCGGCGGTGAGGGCCTGCAGCTTGTCTTCATGGAAGGACTTCTTGTGGAGGAGGAGGAGGTCGCGGTCGGTGCCGGCTTTCTTGATGCTCTGGGCAAGAGCGATGGCGCCGCAGACGTAGGCGTCGTTGGAGTGGAGCACGGTGGCGTAGGCCTCCCTCCTGCGAGGGTCGAAGAGCGCCGGTGGCAGCGGTCCTTTGAATGCGTTGCCGCTGAGGTTGAGGTGGAGCAAGCGGAGCTCAGGGGAGATGGTGCCGGCTCGGGGTTCGACGACCTCGACGGCTCGCCGGGTCGCCTCTCTCTTCCACGCCGGAGGTCTCTCGCCCGACGCTTCAACGCCGCCCATCTCTCTCTCCTACCTCGTCGGTCTCTCGCCCGACGCTTCAACGCCGCCGAACCCATTTCCCCACCTTCCTCTGAATGCCGGAACCCATCTCCCCACCTCACGCCGGAACTCGTCTCCCCACTGCCGGAACCCATCTCCCCACCTCACGCCGGAACCCATCTCCCCACCTTGAGCGCGAAGTCCAAGGTCGGGTGCTCCAGGCCTCGGAGGCGGCAATGGAAGACGCGAGCGAGGTGGCCGGAGCCGAGGTGGCGGAGGAGATGGAGGTGGCGGAGGTAGAGGTTGCCATCCGGGGAGAGGTTGGCGGCGGCGCGGAGGGCTGAACTGTGGGTGTCGGAGCGGCGGTGCGGGTGGGGGGGAGGGACAGTGGAGGAGGTGATGAGAATTTTGACTTTTTTTTTTATGAATTTTGACTTTTGATGACGTCAGCCCGAATTGTTGATGAATTTTGACTTTTTTTTGATGAATTTTGACTTTTTGATGACGTCAGCACACATTGTTGATGAATTTTGACTTTATTTTTTGATGAATTTTGACTTTTGGATCAGGTCAGCACAAATTGGTGATGAATTTTGATTTTTTTTTATTATGAATTTTGACTTTTTGATCACGTCAGCAAATTCATACAAAAACTAGTCAAAATAATCAAAAAAAATAAAAAAAAACAAAATTGAGCAGATTCAGCTCATTCATACATCATTCATACCAGACGAACCAAACGTCAGAATTAACAGATTCAGCTCATTCCATACAAACCAGCCAAATAACAGAACCAAAATTCACAGAATCACCAGATTCAGCTCATTCCTCATTCATCTCATTCAGCTCATTCCTCATTCAGCTCATTCGTCAGATTCAGGGTTGCCAAACGGGCCCTGAATGAATTTAAGATAGGGACTGACAGAGACAAAATGTATAGCATATTGAATCAATAGTTGGTCGATTTAGTAATGTAAATTAAAGTATGATTTGGATGGTTGGTGATTTAACATGTTATTCAAATATTTCACTTGGGATAATGAGTGTTTGCTAGAATTTTCTAATTCCTCCAATCTTCATCTACTTGATCAAAGATTAAAGGGGGGATCTTGAATGCATTTTAAAAGGGTTTGTAAATGATGTTGGTATTGCACTCTTTTATTATATAAGATCCTTAAGCATTACCCCAGACACATCCATGGCATTCATAGAAGCCAATGCAAAAGCCATGGTCACAATGAAGTTGAATTGGATGAACTAAAATTAAACAAAAGTATTAGCATGGTACTGTGAAATGATAGTGTTCTCAGTTCTTACCTAGCTTTACCTAGCTTTACATAGTACTGTGAAATGATAGTGAAAAATATTGATCTGTTTTACATTGATGACAAAGATGTGGACTTTAGGAGGTGAGAAAAGACGATAACTCTCTGTGACAATGGGGTATTTTGTTATTCTACATCTATCTCTTATATATCAGTGCTGGGGATTTGTACGTAATTTAAGCACCCCTGCCCAAAGCACTACTTGATACTATTGTTGTGGCTCATCGGCTAGCAATTGAAGGGGTGCAGCCCGTAATTCCAGAAAACGCAACTGTAGAAGCTAGAATATCATGCTTCGGGCAAATGAAATTGGTTTATTTGTCGTCTAAAGCACATGGTTATGTATCTTTTACAAGAGCCGACATTAGGTATCCATTACGTTTTTTAATTTTATGTAAGAAGTAGGATTAGAAACAAATTACATTCTCTTAATTCTGGGTTCTTGGTTTTGAGATCACATTTTACTGAGTGATTTTAGTCTGTATAGATTCATTCTTTCTCAAAGACTGTTGAGCAACAAATGAATTTTCCACAAATATTTTTTTTCTGATATTATTTTCTGTTTGAATTTTTATTTACATAGGTTTTGGTACAAAAGTTTCAAATATAAATGTAGATTTGTTGGTGGAATTAAGATTTTTATTTCCATTGTATCTCCTTTCAAATCTTAGTACAGTTTTGTTCATCATTTTAATTGCTTTATATGAAAATTAAATGCAATACTTTTGATATTAGATGGGTGAACATCCTTTTTGGTCACTTATAGTCGGCCTTGCCACCTAAACAACTAGCTTGGTGTGGCATGAACAGTGTGTTCCTTTATTGGGATGAGATGCTTATGATGGTAACAAGACAAGTTTCAATCCAACGGTTCAAAATCAATAGCGAATATGATTTTAAAGATAATGAAAGGAGATTAAGGTTTTTAGGATTTTTAATTCAATCGTGGAGAATTTTTAACCAAATGATGGCAATGAAAGAAGATTATGGTTTCAACTAATCATAACTTTAGCTAAACGTGATTACGGCATTTTCTTTTCTTTTTTTTTTAAATCATGCCAGCAACACGGGCCACACCTAGGGGAGGTTTTGCTAAAATAATTTTAAAAAAAACTCTAAATATTTTGTGCTATATACATGAGTGTTCATGTCGTAGACACGGACATTCACTAGTATATATATATATATATATATCGAGAGAGACAGTATAGAGAGAGATCGAGAGAGAAATAGTAGAGAGAGACTGTGGAGAGAGGGAGAGAGACGGTGGAGAGAGAAGTTGTAGGATAGAGAGGGAGAGAGGAGGGCAGAGAGAGTTCATGCCACAGGAGAGAGAAAAAGCTAGTGTGCATTTAATGCATTAAATGCTCATCAGCAGAGAGAGAATGGGTCTCACATAGGGTATTTAATGAGGGCAAAATGATAGTAGAAAATGATTTTGATCTGAATTGTAAGAGGAAACCAAAACGGACGGAATGTACAAAATCAATTAACAAGTGGACTTAATGAGTTATTTTTTTTAAAAATTCGTTTGTCTTTTGATTTGTCAATCGAGTAACACTTTTTTTTGTGTTCATTTAGAAAACAGGTCAAATTCATAAATTAAACACCAAAATATCCTTGACCACGTCATCCAGTTTGCCATGTCAGCCAACCTCCTCTCTCTCTCTCTCACCTGGTTTCTCTCTCTACTTTAAATGTCGCGCCTGACACCGTACTTGAGTAATATGAGAGAGGAGAGAGGGACGGTGGCTGACGAGTCGGTGGAGAAGACGATGGCAGGCGCGGTGTGCCGGACGTCGCAGTGGCGAGCTGCTGCTACATCGAGGGTCCGCGACACAGATGCGGAGCTCCGCCACGGTAGCCATGATGTCCGCCTCCCATCTGCTTATATTTCAAGGAATACCTGGTGATGTTTCACAAAATACTTGGTAATATATTGCAACAAATGCCTGGTAATATAATTCATGTAATATATGGTCATATTTAAAGAATTGCCTGAAAATATTTGAAGAAATACCTTGTAATATCCGATCTCCCATCTTCCCACCCTATGCTTCCTTTGTCTCCCACCCTCTGTTTCTATCTCTTTACTTAATGTACATGCTGAGAGACTGGCATGCTCTCCGCCCGCCCTCTCCCCCATCTCTCTCTCCTCGTTGGCAAGGGCAAGGGCGGAGAGAAAGATGAAGAAATCCGTGCTTTTATGATGGTACTCTTTCTAAAACAAGGGATTCCATTCTTTTACGAGGGAATTATTACTGCTTCTAACGATTGAGTGTATACTTTGTCTAGGCCGTCCATGACCCCCCCCCCCCCTTATCCAGCATCCCGACGTATATAAGAAAAGGGAATTCCTTCATGTTTAGTAAACAGAGAATCTCCAGTTGGGACTGTTTGCCACGTAGACATTTTTTCCACGTGTTCGTACCCGGTGTTAAATTTGACACCTATTCTGCGACCTCCGCTGGACGACGTTATAGAAAGATGATGGTAAACCGGTCACGTGAGGTGAGGTGACCAGTTTTGAAGCTCTTCCTGCATACTGAAGCAGTTTTGGACCAGTACTCCCGCCTCCTACTCCTATTTAATGGCCATGAGAAGGGGCAAAGAAGACGAGGAGCTCGCCGGCCGAATTCCTTCATCTTTCTCTCCGTCCTTGCCCTTGCCAACGAGGAGAGAGAGATGGGGGAGAGGGCGGGGGAGAGCATGTCAGCCTCTCAGCAGGTACATTAAGTAAAGAGATAGAAACAGAGGGTGGGAGACAAAGGAAGTATAGGATAGGAAGATGGGAGATCGGATATTACATGGTATTTCTTCAAATATTTCCAGGCATTTCTTTAAATATGACTAGGTATTACATGAATTATATTACCAGGTTTTTGTTGAAGGATATTACCATGTATTTCGTGAAACATTACGAGGTATTCCTTGAAATATTAGCAGATGGGAGGCGAACCCCGATGTAGCAGCAGCTTGCCGCTGTGAGGTCCGGCACGACGCGCCTGACATCGTCTTCTCCACCGGCTCGCCATCCACCCTCCCTCTCTCCTCTCTCATATTACTCAAGTACGGTGTCAGACGCGACGTTTAAAACAGAGAGAGAAACCGGGTGGGAGAGTGAGAGAGGAGGTTGGGTGACATGGCAAATCGGATGACGTGGTCGGGGGTATTTTGGTCTCCAGTTTATGGATTTGGCATGTTTTATAAACGAACACGAAAGTGTCATTGACAAATTATAAGATAAGTGGATTTAAAAAAAAAATAACTCGTATTTAATATGTAAAAAAATTCATATTCTTTTAGAGTCGGGTTTGCTTCTGAATCAAGTATTGATAAAACTTGTTATGCCGCATGTTTTCTTGTTTAATAAAATGTGTGTGCACCACATTTTCTTCTATTAAATGATGCAAGTGTTTGAACGTACAAAAAATTAGCGGTCAAAGTTTGACTAGAGATAAGCAAGAGCCAAACTTTTGATGGTCAAAGTTTTGTGCTTCAAAAATAAATGAGCCAAACATGACCAAAACGAACCTCGCTTTTGAGGATCCAATTACTGGTTTATGTTGCTAATTGTTCAATATTATTATTAGATGGCTTGGTAGTGTTTGTTTCACATATATTTGTATTATTTTCTTTTTAAATTCACTTGTTTTTCGATTTGTCAATCGAGGGACACTTTCGTGTTTGTTTACAAAGCAGACCAAATTCATAAATTCGAGACCAAAATACCCCTCGTCAACTCTCTCTCATCATTTAATGTCACTTGCCACGAGCAAGAGAGAGAGAAATGTGTGACATCGTCTATCTTCTTCTCTCTCTCCCCGTCGTTGATATCACTCTATCTCCGTCGACTCGGCGTCCGATAGGAGAGAGGCTGTCGTCGCCGTCGCCGTCACCGTCACCTATTAGAGAGAGGGAAGGGGGTTGCAGGAAGAGGGAGGAAGGAAGAAATTGTTAAGGAAGAGAGAGGGTAGAGGGAGAGAGAGTGGATGTATTCCATTTTTTTATACGAATTCCTTCAATTTTTGACGAAATACTTTCATATTTCGAAGAATTCCTTCATTATTTTATTTATTGTTCCTCTTTGTGTCATAAAAGAGAGGGAGGGAGGCTGCGGGAAGAGGGAGGAAGGAAGAAATTGTTAAGGAAGAGAGAGAGCGAGTGAGGAGGATAGTGGGAGAAAGGAAAGAATCCTTCAATTTTTAAGTGAGGAATCCTTCAATTTTTAAGTGAGGAATCCTTCAATTTTTAAGTGAGGAATCCTTCAATGTTTAAGTGAGGAATCCTTCAATTTTTAAGTGAGGAATCCTTCAATTTTAAGTGAGAAATCCTTCAATTTTTAATAAATACTTCCAGTGAGAGGAGAGATGGAGGTTGGGTGGAGAAAGGGAGGTTGGATAGAGAACGAGGAAGTGAGAGAAAGAGATCGGGTGGAGAGAGAGAAGTTGTAATGGATTTCACTCTCAAGCTTTAGAGAGTGTGTGAGAGAGAGTGGATGGAGAGAGATGGAGAGAGAGTGGGAAAGGAGAGAGTGGATGGAGAGAGAGAGGTTGGGGGGAGAGAGAGATAGAGGTGGGAGAGAGAGAGGGGAGAGAGATAGAGTGGGAGAGAGAGGTCGGGGAGAGAGAGAGATAGAGGTGAAGAGAGAGAGAGAGATCAGGGAGAGAGAGAGAGAGAGAGAGAGAGAGGTGGGAGAGAGAGTGGGGCCGGAAGAGAGAGAGAGAGATAGACGTGGGAGAGAGAGTGGGGGCGGAAGAGAGAGAGATAGAGGTGGGAGAGAGAAAGAGATCAGAAAGAGAGAGAGGTCGGGGAGAGAGAAAGAGAGGGCGGAAGAGAGAGAGAGATAGAGGTGGGAAAGAGGGAGAGAGAGACGTGGGAGAGAGAGTGGGGGCGGAAGAGAGAGAGATAGAGGGGGGGAGAGAGCGGGGGCGGAAGAGAGAGAGAGATAGGGGCGGGAGAGAGAGTGGGGGCAGAAGAGAGAGAGAGATCAGGGAGAGAGAGAGAGAGAAGGGCGGGAGAGAGAGAGAAGTCTAGGAGAGAGAGTCGATGGAGAGAGAAAGATGGGTGGAAGAGAGAGTCGATGGAGCTAAATTCTTTACTCCTATTTAGCCTATGAATTCCTTACTTATCCTATGAATTCCCTACTTATTCGAGGAATTCCCTACTTAGCCTATGAATTCATAAGTAGGAAATTCATAGGATAAGTAAGGAATTCATATGCTAGGTAAGACTAAGGGATTTATAGGCTAAGAAAGGAATTCCTCACATAAGTAAAGAATTCATAGTCTAAGTAAGAGTAAGGAATTCATAAACTAAGTAAGGAATTTCTCGCATAAGTAAACAATTCATATGACAGTTGTTGTCTATCTCCACCCAATCTCTCTTTCTCTCTCCACCCGATCTCTCTTTCTCTCTCCACCTGCTCTTCTCTCTCCATCGACTCTCTCTCTCCACCTGGTGTTCTCTCTCCACCCATCTTTCTCTCTCCATCGACCACTCTCTCTCTCCTCCCGCCTCTCTCTCTCTCCAGCGGGCCTCTCTCTCCTCCACCTCTCTCTCTCCCGTTGCCTCTCTCTCTCTCCCGTCTCTCTCTCCTCCACCTCTCTCTCCCCCGCTGGCCTGTCTCTCTCCACCCATCTTCTCTCTCCATTGACTCTCTCTCTCTCTCTCTCTCTCCATCAGCTCTCTCTCTTCACCCATCTTTCTCTCTCCATCAACTCTCTCTCCCCACATGGTCTTCTCTCTCCACCCATCTTTCCCCTCCGTACTCTCTCTCCCCCATCTTTCTCTCTTCTCTGCACTCTCTCTCCACCCATCTTTCTCTCTCCTCCACACACTCTCTCTCCACACATCTTTCTCTCTCCTCCGCACTCTCTCTCTCTCCACCCATCTTCATCTCTTACCCATCTTTCTCTCTCCTCCGCACACTCTCTCCACCATCTTTCTCTCTCCTCCGCACTCACTCTCTCCACCCATCTTTGAAAGGTCTCTCTCCACCATCTTTCTCTCTCCTCCGCACTCTCTATCTCCACCCATCTTTCTCTCTCCTCCGCACTCTCTATCCACCCATCTTTCTCTCTCCGCCGCACTCTCTCTCTCCATCCATCTTTCTCTCTCCTCCGCTCTCTCTCTCTCTCTTCCGCCACCCACTCTCTCTCTCTCTTTGCCCCCCCTCTCTCTTCCGCCTTTTGCTCTCTCTCCCTCTTCCCCCCCTCTCTCTCTTCCGCCCCCTCGCTCTCTCTCTCACTTCCGCCCCCCCTCTCTTCCGGCCCCTCGCTCTCTCTCTCCCGCCGGCGTCTCTCTCTCCCACGCTCCCATGCATGCCTCCCTCGCCCTCGTCGTCGCCCCGTCCACCGTCAAAATCGCCCGCCCTCCTCTCCTCTCCTCTCTCTCTCTCCCGCGCTCCCATGCACGCCGTCCTCCCTCGATGTCGCCCGGGCTCCTCTCCTCTCTCTCTCTCTTCCGCCGGCCTCTCTCTCTCCCGCGCTCCCATGCACGGGTCCTCAGGGTCATGCTCGCCGCCGGGTGACTCGTTCACCCGGTGGTCCACCTTCGACACAGACTTGGCCGGTCGCGTGCCGGTGTTCTTCTCGGGTGACTCCTTCACTCGGCGGCTAGCATGACGTCAGCATTTCAATCATTTAAAGCATGATGTCAGCATGTGATGATGATGCATAATGTTATATTTTTATCCCTTAATACTTAGACTCAAGTGATTAGAGGTATAGATCCATCTATATCCTTGATTTATTTTCATTTAGGTTGTTCCTAATGTGTTGTCAAGAATTAGAGGTATATATTCCTCTACTTTTAGGAAGGCTTATGTTAGGGTTACCTAAAGGCCTTGAGTTCTAAGGGTATAGAGCCCCTAAGCCTTTCTTTTGGCCTACCTTGAGGCTAGCCCATCAAGTAGTTGGGGGTATAGATTCCCCTAATGATTTGGTTGCCTATGGCTAGTAACTCTTGGTATTTTCACGCTTAAGAACCATTGGCCTCTACCTTTGTGTGTCTAAACGTGCTTTGAATGCCGTATCTACCTAGTTAGGGTTCGATGACAAGAATCCTAACTTACTGAAGTGTTAGACGATCCGATTTGTATGGTTGATTTGAAAGATAAGGAGAGTTGAGAGTACGCCTTCCTCCACTTGTTATCCCACCTTTATCTACTCTATTTATTTTTTAAACATTACAAGCCTTTATTTCAAAAACCTCAAAACATCTTCTTTACTATTTTCCCTTGTGTTCATATTTTTTTTTTGCATTAAAAAGTTTTCTATTTTGGATTCCATCTGCTCCATGTAGTAAATGATTTAAGAACTCACCCTTGGTTAACTTTGACAACTCCTGCGCTTGGGAGTATAAGCTAACTCAAGTTTTTCGCACTGTCGTCAAAGAGCAATTGGCAATTTTTCAATCTGGAACAAAAAATTTAAAATGTGAGGACCCATTCCTCCAACCCGGTCCGACCTCGTTAGGTCAAGGGTCTGGCCCGTTTGGCCTTGTTTCGTGATCAGGTTGATCGCGAAGACCCCAGGGGTAATTTGGTAAATTACGCCTTGGCGGTTGGTTCAACACCCGCGTTGTATATACACAGTCCTTTTGTTTGTTATTTGTGCTTGTTAGAACATTAGGCGGGGCTTAGGATCGGAAGATCCAGGCTTAGGCGCGACAACTGGTTTTTTCACAGCTATAAGTCCATGGACGATCGATCATTCAATGGCCGATCGATCGGTCCTGAGGACGATCGATCGGTTCGGGGTCGGCACCGATGTTGATGTGTCCAGATAAGGACGCGAACCAACCTGGTCCGATCGATCGCTCTGGGAGCGACCAATCGGACTCAGGCTTATATAAACCCGTGAGCAGCTCTGTTTTCTCCTTTTTCTTCTTCTTCCTCTTCTCTGCTGAGGCTAGGGTTTCGTGTGGGTGGCTGATCTAGGGTAGGATCATATCTCAATCTTCAAAGTACGGATTAATCGAGGATTAATCGTGGAGTTAGCGTAGTTAGGTAGGATTGTGGAGTTAGCGTAGTTAGGTAGGATTTATCATTTAGCTTGTTTTTTATGTTCTTAGTTGATTAGTTGCTTGGTTCTTCAATTAAAGTATGCTAGATGATGCGTTTTAGCTTGCTTAACATATGGTTAAAGTTTGAATGGATTTTGGTTTGAATTGATATGGATTCAAGCAAGTTTTCCTCAAGTTATTTTCGAATTTTCTGGGTTAATTAGAATAGTGGTGTTCTAGCTTGTTTTCCGAGCTTTACGTGCATGACCTCAGTTGACATTCTACATGAAAGTTGTCGGTCTCTGAGTTAGCTTTCAAATGCATCTGATTTCATATTTTTAGGATTTGAGTACGATGTTTGGGGAATTAAATTGGCAGACTATGCAGAACAGGGCAGGGGGTTTAATTTGTGGAATTGAATGGAATTTAATTGTCAAATTGGTTTAATTTTTTGATACGATGATCTTAACGATCTTTGGGAGAGATCTGCAAAGTTTGGTTTCAATCCGACGAATTTTCGAAGGATTTATGGGTTGTTTATCGAATATGGATTTTTACCGAAAGTATAGGTTTTGATGTATTTGCGATTATCTGATTGATCCGATTTTTGGATATATGATTCGGGATATGTTGATAAGTCACTAAATATTCATAATTAAACCCCTTAAATTACCTTTGTTAGGCCTAGAGTAGTTGTATTTAATTGTTTGTTAGTTAATTTCAGATTTAATCATGATATGAGAAGAAATACAAGAAATTCCACTAAAAAGATGAATTTATATGATAAAGACTGTTTCGTTGCCTGTCAGGAGAATATTCCCCAGAAATTCTTTATAAGTCCCAATATTCTGAAAATTTAGTACGTGATAGAAGACTCAGAGATCTACAACTTTGATGTTGGACACTTGGAGAGATTCCACACAGATTAATACCAGTTTTGAAGACTATGAAGATATACAGCTGCTGGAAACTGGTCCGTCGATGCTCAGGAGAATATTCACCAAATATTCCACATAAGTCAGAATATTATAAAATCTTTGGGAGATGACAGAAGACTTCCTAATCTACATCTTTCCTGTTGAGCACATATCCAAATTCCGAACGGGTTGAACCAAGTCGCGACCAGAAGAGGCAGTCAGAATTAAACTAGGAATTCCGAGTTGCACTAGAGGTCCAACTCGACTTAGCCATAACCCTAATTTCGGGATTAAGGGTTTTTATTATAAAAAGGGATTATTCCAGCAAAACTTATCATCTTTTTGACAATCTTTGGAGAAGGAAGAAGAACACGGAGAGGATGTGGATGGTGACAGCTTCCTATTCCAACCCAATGGCTTTCATCCAAAAGATGAGTTGCTAGTTATTGTACTTAGGATTATTCATGAAACCCTAGCATAGTTTTCTATCTTCTTTGGTTTGAATCTTGTTTTCTTCTCAAGACATGATTCTATGAATTTGCTTTTTATTGTTAATAGAGTTGAGGGAACAGAGTTCCTTGACGTATTTTCAGTCCTACATGATTTCTGTGATTGATTGTAGAGATTTATGAGATGGTTTTCATGAAGTTATTGGTTTGCCTTTGAGATAAGCTATGCTACGCGAAGATAGGTTGTGCCACGGTCATTAGAAGTAGTATAATTTAATATAATCATAGGACCAAAGACAATCTATGCCAAGCAAAGATAGGTTATGCCGTTGGGAACATTAACTTTCTTTTAGGGATTCATGTGAGCTTGTAGCCATATGATCTATAATGTTGAGAGAAGGGGACAAGATGATAACTAGAGAAGACTAATAACGAAACTAGGGCGGATTGAGTAATTCCTAAGTAACTACCCCATTGATTCAAATTGATCAACCTTTTATTTCTTTTCATTATTAGTTAGATAACTCTATTCTATCTTTGATTCTTTTCCATAGTTTTAGGGTTTTGAGAATTGATTTTGATTTCCAACGTTTTCCCTGTGGATCGACTCTCGACTTCACCGCTATATCTACCTAGTAGTTTAGTGATTGAGTAAGGATTATAAATTTAATATTTGATTGAGTTTACAACGTTTTAACGACGACGTTTGTGAGCGATCAATTTTTGGCGCCGTTGCCGGGGAGATTCGACGGTTAATTGATTGATTTTCTCTTGACTCTTTTTCTTTGCTTAATTTGTTTTTTTTTATCTTTCTTATCTTTCCCTTTATTTATTTTATGTTTTTTTAGGAATTCTCTAACAATTTTTCTGTTTTTTACAGCTACTAAGTTTGATTTTCTCGGAGTTGGACCTGCAACCCATCGGGAGCGACCGATCGGGACTGTGTAGTCCGGTACGTTTGTTCTAAACTCCGAGTTACTTTATCTAGCTATTTGAGACGCTTCTGCTAGTCGCACAAAAGCACGTATCAGCGACAGTCGTCTCTTAGACCAGCCCACTGTTTGTATTTCTTATCTTTGGTGTGGTCCTTATTGATGTGATCTTGCATGCATGGCTAATTCTTATATGCCACTGGGTGCCATGTCCAATGATGATTTGCCTTTTGGTTATGGACCTGCTTACAATAATGACACATATGGTTTCTCTAATCCGGCATATAATTCACATTCATATCCTTATAATTCGAATTTTAGAAATCATATATACTCTAGTTGGCAATTTCAAGGTTATCGACCTCCAAATGTTCAACAATGGAACATAGAAACACCGACCCAAAATTCAGCATCTTATTTTGATCAACAATATCCTCCACAACCACTCTCTGACTCAGCTTTGAACACAATCATGAGTACACTTGCCAACATGAATGCCGACATCAAAGCTAACATGGAAAAAATCAAAAGCGATGTTAACTCTAATGATCAATCAATTAAAAAAATAGAGGCACAAATAGAACAACTAGAACACATGGCTGATTCGTATTATGAGAATGAGGATTATGCGAATGATTCTATTCCTCTTGTTAATGATGACAATGCTTGTGATGCTTATCTTTCTAATAATGATGATGCATGCTATAATGCTCGTGATGTTTTGCCAGTTCATGATGCTATTGATAATGTTTTGTCGGCTGTTGAAAGTACTGTTTTGCCAACTTTTGATGATACAGTTGATGATGTTGATGATGTTGATGAATGTTATCCGGTCATATATTCTGGGCCTTATATGTATTTCGGTCATTCTTATGAAGGAAGTTTTTTTGATGATAGTGATGATGAGGGTTGTTATGCTAAATTATCGGTTGTTCATGATGATCATATGTCTATTTCCAATAATCATAATGACGATGAGCACATTAGTGAGACCCTCTGTCAGAAACCTCAAGTTGAACTTCTACAATATGAGTTGAATGATGATGATGTGCATATTAGTGATGAACATAATAAGGATGAGGGTGTTAGCAATATTCCTTCTCTAGAGCCTCAGTTTGAGATTCTACCTTTAATATCATCCCCATTAATTGAACTTTGTGAGGAGGAGAAACCTAACATGAGTGAAGACCTTGTTAATTTCTATCGTCCCTTCATCAAAAATCGTATCAAATCTTCTTTTCCTATGCACACTTTGTTTGCTATGAAGATTCCTATTTTTCTTGATGAAGCATGCCTGCATACATTCACCATGATTCGGGCCATGTATTTTTTCACATGGAATCATCGGCCTCCTAAATTTTGTTTCGGGAGCGTCTAGCGAAAGACGTAAAATTACGCGCTAACTGGGAGGCAACCCAGCTTTTTAGGAGTTTCTATTAATTTTTACGATTTTTCCTGATTTTTAGGAGTTTTCCCTGATTTTTTTTAGATTTTTTCCACAATTTTCCGTTTTTCTTCCATTTTTCCGCCAATTTTCTTTTGATTTTTCTCCCTCTTCCCGAGCGGCTCACCTGTGAGCCGGGACATCATCGTCCCGTCTCCGCCTAGCTTCCAGCGGCTCGTCCCCGAGCCGTCACCACCACCGCCCGTCGTCGCATCTCCGGCCACCCCCATCCCTTCAAACCACCACCACAACCTCCGCCATCATTCAAGCCCCTAATCCACGGCCTCCTCTACCCTCGACACCGTCTCCTCCGACGCCGGTGAGCCCCCCTGCTTGTGCCGGCCATCTCCAATCGACCCGTCCACGCCCTCCCATCACCCATTAATAGCTCCAGAACCTTCCTCCGATCACCACGAACCTTCCGCCACCATCAAAACCCGACCTTGCCGCCTGGATCATCGGCTTCAGCCTCCGACAAAACCACCTCTCCGACCACCTCCTATCCGCCGCCTAGAAGCCCCATTCTTCAATCAAACCCCATATAACACTTCCTTGACCTTCCACGATCCTTCCTCAATCGTCCACGTCCTTGATTGGAGCCCCGATCAGCGGAATGCAATTCCGGCAATCAACCTCTCCGCGCCGGCCATCTCTGATCTCCCCTCTGGAAGCTTCAATTCCACAATCAGACTACATAGATGCGTTCCTTAGGCTTCCACGATTCTTCCTGTACTGTTCCCGTCCTCCGGCGACGATGTTTTGCCGTTGTTCCGTCACTGGCGAGTTTCAGCCGTCCGATTGTTGCTAAACATGATCCAGGTGCTACAGTGGTCCGATATCCAATCGGATGGTATAGATCTTCAATCAGGACCATGTTGAGCATTCCTTGATCTTCTAGACGTCCTAGAGCAACCTCCGGTGTTCAACTCTCCTTATTTTCGCTGATTTCGTTTATGATCTCGCCGCAGACGGTCGCCGTGTGTGTGATGATGTTTTATGCGGATGCTAACTGATGGTTGCCCTACTTAGATATTTTGGTACTTTATTTCCTTATCTGTGATGTCTAGAAGATTATTTTTGATGTAATATCTCCTTTACTATTTATCTGTACATGTTATATTTTTGCGTGGTGAATGTTTGTACAGATTAATATATCATGAAAATACAAAGGAAACTCTGCCAAAATTTTCTATGATTGTAATACCTTTTTGAACTTTTATTTGTCATATTTGATCTTTTTGGAAAAGTATATATTTCTGTGACAGATTATGGTGGGGAAGGAAGTATTTATTCAATGATGGTGATGCCTAAATTTCAATGGGAAGAGAGAGAAATCTATTTCTGAAGCGTACATTATGGTTATCTCTACCCTTTACTTCTTGATTTATTTTTATGACTTAGTGTAATTGGGGACAATTACATTTAAGTTGGGGGGTAGAATTCTAGGAATTCATGCTTATTATTTTTCTGGTAACCAAATATTATACATCCCTTGAATTATGTCAAAAGAATGAAATTATGATATGATTTGATAAAGGTGCATGTTTTAGAAATTTATCTTATGAATTATTCTGAGACTTGTATGCCATATAAGAAATAGTAAATTCTTGCTATGCATGATATTATTTCTATACTTTAACACTTTTACCATGATCCAATGATAGCTTGACATATCCTAATGCACAAGTTCACTTCCACATGTTAAGGGGTTGATATTAAATTCTAAGCATGATACTGGGATAGATTTATAATTTTATGTCATGACACAGAAAATACATGAACACATGCAATTATCTGAGTATGCGAAAAAAAAAGAAAAAGAAAAAGAAAAAAGGATCTTCAACTTAAGAATTGGGCAGTGTGTCTAGCCAGCGTGGTGTTCGCGTAAAACGGTTGAATTTCCTGAAAAAACAAGAAGAAGAAAAAAAAATGGATTTCAACTTAGTAACCGGGCAGTGTGCCTAACCAGCGTGGTGTTCGGGTAAAACAGTTGAAATTCCTACAGAAAAAAAGGAAAAAAAAAGAAAAGGAAAATGAATAAAAGTAGAGATTGCTATGTGATAAGTGGAAGATATGTGCTTGGATAGGATTGTGATCTTGAATAGTTGAAGTGTTTAGATATGATTGATACTCTGAAGCATGTGGAACCCCATTCACACACAGGAGTGTTAAAGTTATTTTTAATCATGATTAAATATGTTGAAGTGTTGGAAATATGTTATGACATGTTTTGATTTACTATGTTTTTATGTGAATATTAGTTGAAGGGTATATTTATGGATATTATTTCTATTTCTTGCATTAGAGTTGATGAGTATTATGATTGATTTCGAATGATATATTCAAGGGAATGTATAGATGTTTGTGGGTGTCATCCCTGAAAACCCTCAGGAGACTATAATTCTTCCACTGGGGTAACCCAGGGGTTTAAAGGCTTGTTGCACATGCTAAGTGCAATCGTGAGACCTACGAAAGTGGCTAGTTAGATTTACTGCTTTCGTTTTATCTTTTCTTTGCTCGAGGACTAGCAAAGTGTAAGTTGGGGGGTGTGATCAGTCACTAAATATTCATAATTAAACCCCTTAAATTACCTTTGTTAGGCCTAGAATAGTTGTATTTAATTGTTTGTTAGTTGATTTTAGATTTAATCATGATATGAAAAGAAATACAAGAAATTCCGCTAAAATGATGAATTTATATGATAAAGACTGTTTCGTCGCCTGTCAGGAGAATATTCTCCAGAAATTCTTTATAAGTCCAAATATTCTGTAGATTTCGTAAGTGATAGAAGACTTAGAGATCTACAACTTTCATGTTGGACACTTGGAGAGATTCCATACAGATTAATACCAGTTTTGAAGACTATGAAGATATACAGATGCTGGAAACTGGTCCGTCGATGTTCAGGAGAATATTCGCCAAATATTTCACATAAGTCAGAATATTATAAAATCTTCGGGGGAGGACAGAAGACTTCCTAATCTACATCTTTCCTGTTGAGTACATTTCCAAATTTCGGACGGGTTGAACCCAGTCACGACCAGAAGAGGCAGTCAGAATTAAACTAGGAATTCCGAGTTGCACTAAGGGTCCAACTCAACTTAGCCATAACCCTAATTCCGAGATTAAGGGTTTTTATTATAAAAAGGGGTTATTCCAGCAAAACTTATCATCTTTTTGACAATCTTTGGAGGAGGAAGAAGAAGACGGAGAGGATGTGGATGGTGACAGCTTCCTATTCCAACCCAATGGCTTTCATCCAAAAGATGAGTTGCTAGTTATTGTACTTAGGATTATTCATGAAACCCTAGCATAGTTTTCTATCTTCTTTGGTTTGAATCTTGTATTCTTCTCAAAACATGATTCTATGAATTTGCGTTTTATTGTTAATAGCGTTGAGGGAACAGAGTTCCTTGACGTATTTTCAGTCCTACATGATTTCTGTGATTGATTGTAGAGATTTATGAGATGGTTTTCATGAAGTTATTGGTTTGCCTTTGAGATAAGCTATGCTACGCGAAGATAGGTTGTGCCACGGTCATTAGAAGTAGTATAATTTAATATAATCGTAGAACCAAAGACAATGTATGCCAAGCAAAGATAGGTTATGCTGTTGGGAACATTAACTTTATTTTAGGGATTCATATGAGCTTATAGCCATATGATCCATAATATTGAGAGAAGGGAATAAGATGATAACTAGAGAAGACTAATAACGAAACTAAGGCGGATTGAGTAATTCCTAAGTAACTACCACATTGATTCAAATTAATCAACCTTTTATTTCTTTTCTTTATTAGTTAGATAACTCTATTCTATCTTTGATTCTTTTCCATAGTTTTAGGGTTTTGAGAATTGATTTTGATTTCCAACGTTTTTCCTGTGGATCGACTCCCGACTTCACCGCTATATCTACCTAGTAGTTTAGTGATTGAATAAGGATTATAAATTTAATATTTGATTGAGTTTACAACGTTTTAACGACGACGTTTGTGAGCGATCATATGTCATTGAGTAGGAATATCAAGTTTGATATCAATCGGACAGCTAGATTGAAAGATAGGAGTTTTCGAAGTTTACAGTATAGTTGATTTGATATTCGATAAATCGATTATTTTAATCTTATTTTCAGATATATGTTATTATTTTCGTGTAAGCCCACGTGTGGCTTGTGGTTGAACTAGGGGAGACGGCTCCCCTGGGAAGTGTAGAATAAATGGGACTTAGGTACACCCTAAGTTTTAATTAAATTATTATTATAACTGTTGTTATAGTTGTTTAATCAATTAGTCAGGGTTGTATCCCGTGTGTAGATTAATGCTGATTGTTAATTTAGATTGGGTGTTTAGTCTCGTGGAGACTTGTAGGCTTGCGTACCTATTTATCTGCTTTCCTTTGGCCCTTGCTATGATTAGCCTATGATGAGTTGTATGCTACGCCAAGCCTTGAATATTATATTAGTATATTGTTGCATGTCTGAATGTTATCTTTGTGTGTGTGAGCATTGCATGCATTTTGATTGCATTAGAAGCATCAGGCTAGGGCGTAGGTGATGGGTTGATCGTCGATCCGAGGTTCTCAGGTAGCTCGGATCTAGCAATAAGGCCGAGGATGGGTAGCAAGGTTTAGGCGTGGAATTGTCTTGTTAATAATCCGATGTTTTGAGGTTACTGTCTATGTTGTTGCAATTACTCTGATTGAGCTGTAGAGGTCATCCGAGGTTTCAGGCTTAGTCTCAGTTTCAGTAGGGGGAGTTACGTACTACCCTGGGTTCTACCCCTGTTGTTTCAGCGCCGGTGCGCTTGGTTTGAGAGGGACGACTGTTGACAGTACCAGAGGTCATCGGAGTGTGTGCCCCGAGGTAGGCGGTGAACGTAACGTGTGTTTCCCCCTAAATATGAGTTGGAATCTGGGACTTTACTATTCCATTTCCTTTGTGAGCATCGTAGTATAGAATATCGCTCACTCCTACCCGGGCTGCGTTTTGCAAGTGCAGGCGTTAGCGCTTCTTTCGTAGATCTAAGCTGAATAGGCTCTTGGTGGCGCGTCGACCCTTTGGAGGTGATCGAGGACTTGGGGTTCATTTTATCTTGCTAGATTATTTAAATATATAATTTCCTTCTGTAAGGATTTTTGAGGTTTTATTATATATGTCTTGAGGATCAATTTTGTATCAGAATCTTGAATTATATTAGAGATTTTATTTTCCACTCCATATCAATTGTTAATTAGTTGTATTATTTTATTATAAATGCGCCAGTGATGGAATGAATTGAGTAGGAACCCTCACGCCATGGCCCGGATGGTATTTCTGGGTCAGGGTGTGACAACTTGGTATCAGAGCAGGCTATAGGTCCCAGGGATAGGATTAGGCTTGCGATTAAAGGTTGAGTGTGGGTTGGGATAGTTCTGGGGTTAGAACATCCCTGCATGTTTTGTTTGCACTCGTGTGTGATATGTTTCCGCTTTATTGATTGTTGCTTGTTTTGTTATTTTTCGGCTATGACATGACGTCTTAGGGGGACATGTGCATGCACGCCAGTGTCGTCCGTTCCCTCGCCTGATAGTGTCTCCTCCCGTGCTGGAGATGAGCGAGTAGGGAATAGAACTTATGTCCCCTTTGTACTCTCGAAATCTCGAGAGACGAACGGGTTGAGGTTCATAGGCGGCGTTGGAGATCTTTCAGCAGTAGAGGACTGGTTGAAGGAGGTGTTCCGGATCCCGGATGTTTTGGACATCCTGGACGATCGCTTGCTTGGGAAGCTGTTGGTTTCTTGCCTTCCCAGGGAGTGATGCATAGTGAAGCTTGTCAGGGTCACTAGGGACACTGTTGGTTGTATTTTGAGAATAGTTTTGCGTATTGTTCTCCGGCACCTACCCTTGGAGGGTGGTGTGGTTGCAAGTACCCTCCTCTTTTCTGGGTACTTGCACCGCATGGTCGCATGCGGTTTGACTGGATCATCTGACTTGGTATGCTAGAGTTACAGCGGGGGAAACCCTGGACTGTACTCTGGATACTGATACAGGTGACTTGAGGGTTGACACCGGGCAGTCGGTCGGTGCTCGTTGTGAGTTCCGGGTTTCGAGAAACAGCAGGGTAGTCGTTGGCATAGTTCAAGTGTTTCAGTAGCGTCGTGCCGGTTCTTTAAGAGGTAGCTTGGGCCGCAATACTGAGAGGGATCCCACAGAGTGCTCGAGTGCTACTCGTCGGGTGTCATTCCGCCGATGGTGCTGGTTGCGAGGGGCGCTAAGCGCTTACTGCAGAGTAGTCGGGCGTGACTCACGGTGTGGGCCTGAGCAGCATGTTGATATCTTTGTTAGGGCAGGTGCCTAGGACAGACACGGTAGAGGCTTGCTAGAGATGGTGCAGCGACCGGTCTATCCAACGGTCCTCGCACTCCTGAGGAGCGAGCAGGTTTAGTAGCAGCCAGTTTCAGAGCAACCAGCTTCGACTTTCGGTGTCAGCCTTCAGCTTCGGAGCGTTTCGCAGCATGCAGTTTCTTGGTGGCTTGGGTTTTTCCCTTGTGACTCGTCCCTGTGTAGCTGTGCTGGCTTGGGACCGGAGTCAGGTGTGGCTTTGAGAGTAGCCATTGATTGGGACAAGAGCTTGGGTTGGTAGCTCTTGCCGGGGCGTTTGCTAGAGGTTGGGAGCCTCTGGGTGTCCGTCTCCCATGTGTGGTGTACGTTGGGGGTTTGACGGCTTTCTTGGTTGCGTCGGTTGGCCGCGCACTGAGTTGCGTTTCCTTGGCCGTGGATGGGTGTTGTGAGTACACCTGACGGCGTCGTTTTTCTCTCGTTGAAGGTCGCGGGTTGGCGATCCTTCTGGTTGTTGGGAGCTGAGGCCTTTTCACCGTTTGTGGTGAACCCCCTTGCCCTTTGCTTTCGAGGGTGCTCGGAAGAGCAGTTTCCCCTCGTGTTGTTTGTGCAGCTGTTCTTTGAGAAGGTTTTGGGTTATCGCATTCGCGGGATACAGAGTTTGTGGTGGAAGCCTTGCAGGTGGTTTTGAGCATTGCCAGTTTGCATGTGGATCCAGCAGCATATGGAGAGTCAAGGACTCAGTCGGCCGAGTCAGTAGTTCAGGACTTCGTTCGCCGAGTTGTGTTGCATCAGAGTGTTCCGGTTCACCTTGAGGGTGGTTCCCTCCATACATGCACAGGCTTCAGGAGGCTAGACAGTGTTGCAGCGACGAGTACATGTTCGCTATAGCGCATCGGTGACGTGTTAGCAGCTGAGAGATTCGTCGACCACTTCAGGGATTGGCCTTCGTGTTGACTGCACCAACAGAGAGTTCGGGATTTTGACATCCCGATGACAGCTTTTCGGACCAGGCCATACCCTGATCGGTTTGTAGTGGCGTTCATCGACATCATCACATCTATTCATGTGTTGAGGAGGAATATGGGAAACATTTGGCGTTTGCGTCGCAGCTGCCATGGGAGCATCGGCGTTATTTGGCTCCCAGTGCGAGCTTTTGGCCTTCAGAGGCAAGATTCAGAGGACGGACTGTGCCAGAGATAGACAAATATGCAACGGCAGAGATCGAAGATGGTATTCGAGATTCAGTAGAGGCATCTTCAGGATCGTGAGAACATTGACTAGAGTGACCAGATGGTCTAATCTCTTTGCCTTAAAGTCACGACGTTTGTGCCTTTAAGGGTGATAGCCATCAGTGGTTGCTAGAGAGGATAGAGCAGATTCAGTGGGTTTGTCAGCTCATTCGAGACAGATAGTCAGTTGTGTCGAGTTTTGAGGATAAGGTTTCAGATGACATCCTCTTTGCTGTTCACGGCATCCTAGCTCTCCTAGCCAGAGTGATAGAGACCTAGGGTAGATATTCGGAGATCGTAGAGATCCGTGCTGCGGTTGGTACAGAGCATGTGATTGAGGGCTGGACAGCGTCAGCAGACAGCAGGGGGTGCTTTGGTAGCAGTGTTGCAGATTCAGTAGACCCATTACAACCACCTTTCCAGTGACAGAGTGGGAGTGGAAGCACACCATGGCGGACGTCATCACCAGATTGCAGGAGGCAGCTGGGAGGAGTACGTCTCTTCACTGAAGTTTGCATACTTCAGCAATCATCAGTCCAGACTGATGCGGCGCCATTCAAGGCGTGGTACGACAGTTCATGCCATTCTTCCAGATTGCTCGACAAAGGTTGTCGAGACATCACCCACTGCTTCAGATAACATCAGACAGTCCTCGAGAGGCTAGCTTATGAGAATGCCAAATGTCATATTTTTATTCATTAATACTTAGCCTTCTATGCTTATTTGATACCTAAATGTACTCACTAATCTTATATTTTGATTTAAGATACAATTGGAGTCCTTACATGCGAAACAAAGCTGGTTGTGCGATATTGGACAACTTTGATATCAGTTTGTAATCTGAGAATAACTTTTCCATCCAAGCTCTGATTGGAATGATTCAAGATGCTATGGAACAGAAAGAAAGAGCTCTACAACTTTCATGTTTTGTATTTTGAGAGATTCTGGTTGATTGCATCAAGGAAATCGAAGTCAGAAGGTACAAAGAAGATTGCAAAGAAGATGGGTCAGCTTGAAAGATTAAACTGTACTTACTCAGGAAGAATCAGATAAGGTTCCATATATTATTGGAAAGCTCTGGAAGTCTAGTTTCTGGAGAATTTTACGGTTCGTGATTTGGAGCTTCTTAGAGAAAGTTACAGTGGTTTTACTACCACCAGTGCATGGCTGAATAGCAGAAGAAATATGCAGAAAAGAAGATCGATCTTCCTAGCATAAATGATTAATCTTTCCTCTACGATAGAGTTAACAGAGAGCATGAATTGAAATGATCGATCTTTCCACCCATAAATGATCGAGCATTTATTCACCAGGAGATGAAAGAGAGCTATGTTTACTCGGATCGATCTTTTCCTTTAAGAAGATCAATCATCTTCGTAGTTGAGAAAATTGAAAAAATCGACGATGCAAATGATCGATCATCTCCTTTAAAATGATCGATCATCTCCTTTAAAATGATCGATCATCCTTGGGGCGTGACACTTCTGTGGGATGAAATGATCGATCTTCATTCCCTATGAAGATCGATCATTTTATGGCAGTTCAGCAAAATCAAGGGTGCAGACCTAATCCGAGTTGAAGACTTTTGGAGTTTATAAATAGGGGACCTAGGGTTATTCAAAGGGGCTGATTCCTACATACTTTTCTACTACTTTCTACTTCTTTTATATTTCAAGGGTTTTTCTCTTGAATAATTTTGTCTTTTGAGGATTGTTATTGATGGCCTTGCGTGGCTAAATCTTGATTATTGGTCAAGGAAACTGAAACCTCAGAATCAATAAAACTGTGAGATCTAATCAGTTTTCATTATTCAATTTATGCTTTGAGTATTGGATGTTCTTTTGTGATCATGTCATGATTGTCTTGTCTAATTGCTAGGAGGCCTACTAGTTTATTATTTATTGCAATCTATTGCTTGGTTGGATATCAAATCCGTAATTATTTGATCCCTCTAATCTGCGAAGTGACTAGAATTTATTGATTTACTGCATTTCAGAGATTATTAGGTTTTAGGAAGAACATTCGACTAAATTAAATACAACAGCTTGTGCTTGTGTTATTTAGCTTCATCGATCTCTATGAATCTTAAGGCTACTACAGCGCTTGTCTTGGGTTCTTTAGTAGTTAGGGCTATTTAGATCGCTTGTTTCTAATTAATTACGAACAAGGAGAGATACGGAAATAATTCTAACGGTGAATATTCAAGGTGTGGATTGATATATACTTGCATCGATGATCAGTTATAAAGATTCCAATGGTGGATGTTGACTTAGACCAAGGTTTGCACTCTTGATTAAATTCGATATTTCAATTTAGATTATTTCTTATTTGTTTTCATTATACTCAAAACCCCCATCTTTGTTTACGAAGCACAAAACTAAATTAGACATTCCTCGTGAGAACGACTCGTACTCGCACTACTACATTCATTTTAAGGAGTATTGGTTTTATTTTTGATTGCCTGCGACAACACATCACTAGCACAGATCATCGACGATGACCTTTAGAATTCCCAGTTGATGACAGGGTGCTCCAGAAGGTTCCTCTACACAGACGATCAATCAAGGTAGGCAGAGAGCAGAGGCCAGATGAGGTGGGGGCCGAGGCAGCCCTATCCCGAGAGTCTGCACTAGAGCCATGATGGCGTGGAGAGACAATGACACCGAGCCCACCGAGATTCCTGACGGCATCAACAGGCAGTTGATTGTGCTCCAGAGGCTGAGTAGCAATTCCAGAGTTGCGTGAGGACATCGTGCGAGAGGCTCACTCTTTCTTTGATACTATTCATCCCAGAGGCATGAGGGAATATTATGGGTTTCGTCGTCAGCATAGGTGGCGTCAGATGCAGAGTTTTTTCTCCTTCACCTCAATTGTCAGTAGGTGGAGGCAGAGTATCGACAGATAGCAGGCTCATTGCAACCCTTCTAGTGTCATGGTGGGCATCATGGTGCGACAGACTTCACCACCAGCATATGGAAGATGTCGAGAAGACATCACATATACTATCTCTGAGGAGTACAGAAGCCGCATAGCAGTTCACATGTCAGAGGAGTGATCGGATTGCATGATGCTTCAGCTTCCATCGCTTCTGGCCATGATTCCAGAATCAAAGACGCATTCTAGTACAGCATCTCGCGACCTAGATAGACAGATGGTCAGAGAAGACCATTTCGATCTCTGGTAACGTGCTTAGAGAACGTATTATTGATGCAGATGTCAGACAACAAAAATCACATTCCATGGTGGAATACGTCTAATACAGCAGTTGACAGCTCAACATTGGCATCACACCGTTCTGAGACAAAGTACAACATCTCTTGTCGTTCTTCGGCTTGTTGGACAAACCTTGCAGAGACTTCAGATATTGATCCAGATATTGTCACCCGATCTATAGAAGATCAGCGTGGATCAGATCAGAGTGACAGAGGGTTTGTATAGATCAGAGGGGACAATTGTTGGAGTTTGCAGTAGGTGACAGAGTGTCCTTTGTGATGATAGGACGCAGAGGTCTAGTCAGTTTGGCAGTGGAAGAGCCGAGTGAACGTCGTTCAGTTTCGTTTGGCATCATCTGAGGTGATGATCCGAGCTTGGACCAGATGCATTGCAAAAGAGGGCAGTCAGTTCAGATTCTGGATAGGAGAGACCAGTTTCGAGAGACAGGGTTTAAGGACCTAATTGCATTTAAGGGTTTTTATGTCAGATTGGAGGACCTTTTTGTGTAATTTTGGGTTTTGGGGGGTGTTTTCTGCAAAAAAGACCCCCACCCTTCTATAGAAATTCAGGCTTCTCTTTTCCCATTCTTTGGCTGCCAACCCGAGAGAGAGAGAGGAAGAGATCGGAGTGAGAGATGGAGAGAGAGATCGAGAGAGAGAGATCGGAAGAAAGATCGGGAGGGCGATGGAGAGGAAGCAATGGAGAGGAAGGGGAGATCGCCGGCGCCGGAGAAGAAGGGAGGAAGAAACCGAGTGGGAAGGAGGTGGTGCTCGCCGGGAAGGTGTGGATCCGGTGGGATTTCCTCCGGATTTCTTCTCCCATTTGGCTCAGGTGAGCTTCAAGTTTCTCTCCCCTTTGTTTTCCGTCTTTTGTGGGTTTTTTCGGCAGGTTTTTGGGGGAGAAGATGGGTTTCCGGCGATGGGTCGCCGGAGAAGATGTTGCGGACGGCGTTGGGGACCTCCCTTGGCGACTGCAGCGCCGGGGAAGGACCCCCGTGGTCCGGGGCATCTCTCTCCGAGCCCTGTCCGGGCATTTCCCATGGCAGGGGATCCTTGATCCTCCTCCCTGCCATGGTTTCCGGCGAAGGTCCGCCCGGCTTTTCTCTAGCCGTGGCCGTTGGTCTCCCTTGGGGACCTGGAGCTTGGGGCAGCGAGCAAGCTCCCGTCTTCGCCATGGTGGATATCCGGTGGTTAAGCCCGAGTTCGGTGGAACTCCAGCGGAGCTCCGGCAGCCCTTGGCGGAAGGGTGCGCGTCACCGAGGCTGGGTCGTCGCAGATGCGTCGCAGACGCGGCAGATTTCGTCGCAGACGCGTCGCGAGCGAGGCAAGTTGTAGCCACGGGGCTACTGGGCGGCTGGTCCACCGTGGGCGGAGTTGTCGCGCACTTCGGTGTGCGTAGCGCTGACATCCGATTTGGATCTTTGTCGAGTCTTTTCGATCGGGTTTCCGAGCTCTATCTAATTTTAGTAGATTTAACGGCGTTTGGAGCTCTACTTGATCGTAATCTTGATTCTTGTGCTTTAGGCGATCGATTGAGCGGCCGTCTGGTGTCGGAGCGTGACGTGGGTTCCCGGACTTAAGGAGCGCATCGACTGTCCTTTTAAGGTAGGAGTTACCTCATACTAGGATTGATGTGGTGTTGTGTTAATGCTATGTTGTGCATGCTTTTCTCTTGTGATGGTTGTATGATATGCTATGATATGATGTTTTCTTTTATTGTATGAATATATGATAATTGTTATTTGCTTTATTGTTGTGTTCTTTGTCTTGTGCATACATGATAGGATTGGGGTCGTGATTGGGTCTAGTCAGGTCTTGTAGCTAGACTAGTCAGAGTCTAGGGACTAGTTGATGACTTGATCTGAGGACATTGATCTGATTAAATATCTGATCTGAGGACTTTGATCTGATTGAATATCTGACTTGAGGATTTGATCTGTCGCGCCCCGACCCGAGTAGGCCCAACCCGGCCGGGCGACGCGAACCGGAACCTAACTTACTGCGGAAAATTTGGCGAGGTTTCCCTCTAATCGTAGTGGTCACCTAGCAATTCATCAAACCATACTGTATTATACAAAAATTGCAAACTTCAAAACTGAACTGAAAATTTATACAACATCCTCAAATAGGGAAATTACACATTTAATACTCCCGTAGGAGACTATCTATAACAAAAAGGCTGGACAAAAGATCACCGCTCCTCAGACTCCGCCAGACGCCGCCACGTCACCAAAGACCTGCCCGGTAGGGGCGACTGAAGAAGAGCTCGCGCCAGCACCTGCAAAACGTAGCCCGGGTAGGAGTGAGCACTAAGCTCAGCAGGGACACTACACTACGACACTCACAAGGGGAGGGAACACAACAGTGTCACCCTCAAGTCAGACTAGAGAGTGCTACAAAGAGCCCATACTCTTCACCGGTGTCTCTAGACACTCCAGCCATGGTCACCCCAATGGACAGGGCCCATCCTGGATATGCCTAGTGTCGCAGAGGTCCAGCTGCGGTCACCCCTCACGGACTGGGCCCACACTGGTCGCTACTGCTGGCAGGAACAGACACTGCCTGGGCCGGGTTAACCCTCCCGGCCCACCCCCAAGAACAAGACCCGACACCGGTGGCACCCTCAACACATGACTTGAGACCGACACGACCTCTAATCATCGAACAACACATATTCAGTTCAACTAGCCTTATCATCGAGAACGACTGAATACTACAAAACGAAACCTGGGCCAAACTACCCGCGACGGCCCTAGAGCTAGATCCGGGTTACCCGAAAACCCCGGATCAGAAAACGCCCTACACAGATGCAACTAATGCACAACACAATGCATGCTATGAACATGCGCAGAAAAGCATAATTAAACATGCAACAATATGTGATGGTAAACAATACAAGGTCTGGGCACGGCACTCTGCCGGCCCGGGGTGGTGAACAGATAAATAGGGTCTAAGGACTGCTGCAGTGGTACCACCACCAACCGCCAGCAGTCCACACAACACCTGCACCAGGAAACAACCCCGCAAACAACAGATCACAATGTGCGACAAGTAATGTGGCCCTCGGCGAACGCCGGCGTGAGAGGCTAGGGAAAGCAGTAGGGCCACCCGCCCGTTTATTCTAAACATCCCGGGAGTCATCACTCCCCCGGTTCACCACTGCCCCTATATAGGGCTAACATGCTTAATGTTATGTATAAGGTATAAAACAATAAAGAAAACCAACATACAAAGCCCCTTGGGCAAAACTAGTCAAAACCCTCTCTTCTGCCAAAGGATCGATCATCCCCTAGGGTAGGATCGATCCTCTCAGCAACAGAGAGTAAAGCCTCACTGTCGAGACAAAAAGGATCGATCCTTCCTCTCAGGAGGATCGATCATTTTCGCGACAGAGAGCACCCTTCAGATCGCACCACGAGTGATCGATCCTTCCTCACAGGAGGATCGATCCTCTTCGCGACGAAGGACAGCCATGCTCCCCAAGAACCAGGATCGATCCTCACCAAGCTGGTGATCGATCCTTCATCGGGCGGAGCATGACCAACCCAGAAGATCGATCCTTCCTCAAGGGAAGATCGATCATGATGGGTTCCGCGGCGTCCTTCCGGCGAAGAATACCGCCGGAAGAGACAACCAAAAACCACGAAACTCTGGGATCTGCTAGATCAGGATCCCACGAGTCCAAAACCGGTTAGAACACAAGAAGCCAACATGCTAATCACAAGATCTAAGCATTTAACACAAATCAAAACCGGAAACAAACCGAAAACCCGGAAACAAGTAGGTAGGAATCCCTACCGGAGCTATAGCAGCTTCAATCCAAGCTACCAAGCCTTGGATCGTCCTCTAGCACCTTCGGATTCCGCGAGATTTGAGGATCGATCCTTCCCTGAGGGAGGATCGATCACCCGTGACGTTCGCAGCTTGACTTTCTGGCATTGGAAGATCGATCTCTTAGCCAGAGAGGATCGATCCTCTTCGTGCTGAAAGCTAGACTTGGGCTAAAAACCTAAGCCCAAGCCCGGATCTTTCGATCCCGGGTCCCACTAACCGTTCTAACCCAACACTACCACAAACACGGTCAGTGTGTGCACACGCGGGTGTGAAACAAACCAACAAGGCGCAATTTACCAAATTGCCCTTGCGGTCTACAACGAGCCACGGGGGTAGAGGGGCAGGTCCTCACATCCTATTACCCTTAAAGGAAATCTCGTCCCGAGATTCGATAAGGGTAGGGCTCGGAACAATAAAATAGGTACACTAAAAGACAGGACAAGAAATACCTCTAGAAGAGAACAACTGCGGAAACTCCTGCCGCATGCGCGCCTCGCGCTCCCAAGTCATGTCCTCGACGCCTCTGTGCCTCTACAGTACCTTGACCAAGGGAATCGTCTTGCCCCTCAAGACCTGATCCGTCCGGTCAAGTACCCGAACTGGCTGCTCAACAAAACTGGCGTCTGCCTCAAGCTCAATGTCATCCACTCTGATGACATGAGACGGATCTGGGTGATACTTCCTCAGCATCGACACGTGGAAAGTCGGGTGCACAGCAGACATGTGCTGAGGAAGATCCAGGCGGTAAGCTACCTCGCCGACCCTCTCTAGGATCTCGAACGGCCCGACAAACCTCGGAGCAAGCTTGCCACCTCTGCCAAACCTGACAGATCCTCTGTACGGTGCTGCCCGCAGGAACACACTGTCGCCAACTGCGAACTCCAGCGGTTGTCGTCTATGATCTGCATAGCTCTTCTGCCTGCTCTGAGCCGTCAGAAGCCTCTGCCTGATCTGCACTAACCTCTCTGACGACCTCCTGACAAGGTCTGGACCGGTGAGTGTAGCCTCTCCAACCTCTGTCCAGCAGACTGGGGAACGACACGGCCTACCGTACAACGCCTCGAAAGGTGCTACTCCAAGGCTGGACTGGTAGTTGTTGTTGTAGGCGAACTCCACCAAGGGAACGTGCTCCTCCTAGCTGCCTCCGGCGTCGAGGACACATGCTCTCAGCATGTCCTCCAAGATCTGGATCGTCCGCTCTGACTGCCCGTCGGTCTGCGGATGAAACGCCGTACTGAACGTCAGAAGAGTGCCGACTGCCTCCTGGAAGCCTCTCCAGAACCTGCTGGTGAACCTGGGGTCGCGATCTGACACTATCGAAACAGGAACCCCGTGCAGTCTGACTACCTCTCTGACGTACAAGCTACCCAACCTGTCAGTAGAGTCTGTAGTCCTCATAGGCAGGAAGTGCGCCGATTTGGTCAATCGATCAACGATGACCCAAATCGTGTCATTCCCCCTAGGCGATCTCGGCAGTCCGGTCACGAAGTCCATCGTGATGTGCTCCCACTTCCACTCAGCTAGTGGAAGCGGCTGTAGTAACCTCGGAGTCCGCTGGTGCTCTGCCTTGACCTTCTGACAGGTAAGGCAGCGCGATACGAACGCCGTCACTGCCCTCTTCATCCCGCGCCACCAGAACTGTCGCCGAAGGTCCTGGTACATCTTGGTGCCGCCGGGATGAACTGCAAAACGAGAGTGGTGGAACTCTCGTAGGACGTCGTCTCGGAGTACTGGATCTGCTGGAACTGCTACTCTGCCTCGGAACCGTAGCCCTCCGTCTGGCGATACTGTCCAGTCTCCGCCTGCGCCGTCTGTGCCTGCTGCTGTGCGTACCTCCTCGAACTCTGGGTCACTGTGCTGTGCCTCTAACACTCTGGCTAGGACGGCTGGCATACTCTGCACTGTGTAGAGGAAGCTGCTGGATCCCCGATCCTCAAACTCGAGCCCCAACTGGCCCGCTGTCTCTAGAGCCTGCCACTGCCGCGCTGACAAGCCTGCAACTGCTGCTCTGGTGTCTCTCACCTGTCTGCTCAGCGCGTCCGCTACGACGTTTGCCTTACCAGGATGGTAATGCAACTCGAAGTCGTAGTCCTCCAGTAGCTCCATCCAGCGTCGCTGCCTCAGGTTGAGGTCACGTTGGGTGAAAACGTGCCTCAAACTCTTATGGTCCGAGAAGACAGAGAACTTCTCGCCATAGAGATAGTGCCGCCAGGTCTTCAGGGCGAAGACCACCGCTGCCAGCTCCAAGTCATGGGTCGGGTAGTTCCTCTCATGGTTCTTCAGCTGGCGAGAACCATAGGCAACTACGTGTCCCTCCTGCATGAGGACACACCCAAAACCCTCACCACTGGCGTCACAGTAGACACTGTAACCGACGTCTCGCTCGGGGACGATCAGTACCGGCGCACTGGTCAACCTCGTCCTCAACTGCACAAAAGCCTGCTCACAAGCATCATCCCACACGAACGGGACGGCCTTCTGTGTCAGTCTGGTCAACGGTCCGGCAACTCTGGAGAAGTCCCGCACGAACCGCCTGTAGTAACCCGCCAAGCCCAAGAAACTGCGGACCTCGAACACTGTCCTCGGTCTCTGCCACTGTACAACTGCCTCGACCTTGGCCGGGTCAACTGAGATCCCTGCTGCCGACACCACGTGTCCAAGGAATCCCACCTGTGCAAGCCAGAACTCGCACTTGGAAGCCTTGGCATATAGCCGATGCTCCCTAAGTAGCTGCAACACTGTCGCCAAGTGTCGCTCGTGCTTCGCCTCCGACTGGGTGTAGATAAGAATGTCGTCGACAAAAACCACCACGAACTCGTCTAGGAAAGGCCGGAAGATCCTCTGCATGAGATCCATGAACGCTGCTGGTGCGTTCGTCAGCCCAAACGGCAACACCACAAACTCGTATAGGCCGTACCGAGTCCGAAAAGCCGTCTTCGGGATGTCGCAATCCCGAACCCTCAACTGGTGGTAGCCGGTGCGGAGGTCGATCTTCGAGAACACTGAAGATCCTCGCAACTGGTCAAACAGGTCGTCGATCCGCGGCATCGGGTACCTGTTCTTCACCGTCACCCTGTTGAGCCGCCTGTAGTCTATGCAAAGTCGAAGGGTACCATCCTTCTTCTTTGCGAACAACACTGGCGCCCCCCAGGGAGACATGCTGGGACGGATGTAGCCTCTGTCTGTCAGCTCATCCAACTGGGTCCTCAACTCGCTCTGCTCTGCTGGTGCCATCCTGAAAGCTGGGAGAGAGATCGGTGATGTACCTGGTACTAGGTCGATCTCGAAATCGACCTCTCTGGACGGTGGAAGCCCTGGTAACACCTCGGGGAACACGTCCGCAAAGTCGCACACGATCCTCGAAAAACTGCACTGCTGCTGTACTCCATCAGAACCGGACAAGGACAAACTGGCCAGCAAGGCTGAAAGCTCGCTGCCACGTCTCCCCACACCACAGGCAAAGGAATCGGCAGAAAACCGATCCCCCAACAGCACAAACTGTGTCCCGTCGGGTGTCCAAGCAACCACCCTCTGGCGCCCACAGTCTATGATAGCTCGGTATGCTGCCAACCAGTCCATACCGAGTATCACATCGAAGCCCGTCATGTCTAGCACCCGCAGGTCTAGACTGACGCGGAGGCCTCCAACCTCCAAGGAACAAGACCGGCAGACCCGGTCCACCCTGACCGCCCCGCCGATCGGTGAGTCTACAGACTGTGCCACCTCTAGCCAACTCGTCTCTAACCCTAGCGATGCCACACACATGCTAGCAATGTAGGAGTGAGACGCCCCTGAATCTATCAGCATATCAATTAAGGAACAGGAAAGCTGAAAGATACCTCTGAGGACGGATGGCTCTGACGCTGCCTGCTGGTACTGCTGCGGCTGCTGGTACTGTAACGGCTGCTGGTACAGTGGTGGTGGCTGGTACTGTGGTGCCGGCTGGTACAGCTGAACGGTGTCCCGCTGCTCACGAACTGGGAGGGCAAACACACGCCCTCTCTGGCCGCCTCCACCCCTGGGACGCCCCGGTCCACGCCCACCCCCGCTCCCCTGCCAGGTACCGGACCCTCCGCCTCTACTGCCCTGCGGCATAGCGCTCTGTGCTCCTCGCGAGGTACAGTCTCTACGGAGGTGTCCCGGCTGCCCGCACTGAAAGCAAGTGGGTGCCGTGCTGCCAGGTCGTCGTCCCTGGTCTCCCCCTGACGAAGCCTGCCCAGATGGCCCGGCCGTCAGTAGAAACGGGGCTGGTGAGCTCGGTAGTGGCTGCTGGTACTGCTGCGGTGCACGCTGCGGCCGCTGCTGAAAGGGTCGCTGACGCCACGGCTGCCCCCTACCGAACCCCCCTCTGCCCTGGGGTCGCTGCTGTGTACTGGTGAGGGGTGTCGGTGGAACTGCCCGGCACCTGTCGTCTCGCAACTGAGCCTCCACTGACAAGGCGCAGTTCAGGACCGCCGAGTACGACTGGAAGCAGTGTGAGCTCGTCTGCCGCCGGATCTCTGGCCGAAGTCCCCACTCAAACTGACGCACCCTGGCTGTCTCCTCTGCGGCAACTGACCCCGCAAACCGAACCAAATGCGTGAACCGGGAGGCGTACTGCTGAACTGTTCGAGTACCTTGCAAGAGGGACTGGTACTCGCGGGTCAGGGCGTCATGTGCACTAGCTGGAAAGTGCACGTCCAAGAACATCGCCCTGAACTCCCCCTACAGTGGCACCTCTCCGCCACTGGTGTGCTGGGCGGTGCGCCACCAGTCACGAGCGTCTCCATCGAGCTGGAACGCTGCGAGGGTGACCCGGACCCGGTCATCCTCGACGAAGAGAGCCTCAAGGACGCGCGAGACTCCGTCAAGCCAGTCGTCCGCTGCGGTCGGATCTCCAGACGAACCACTGAACCTGGGCGGGTTCAGCCGCTGGAAAGCCATTGAGATAGCCACCGAGGCCCGCCCGCAGACAGGAACAGGGGCCTCCTCCTCGGCGATGAAGACCTCTGCCTGCTCGGCCGCAACCGCTATAGGCAATCGTACAGTCCGTCTAGCCCGGACCACCCTGACAGGTGCAACCCTGTCCGGCCGGGCGGGTCGACCAGGTCGAGCCCCACCCCGGCCGGCAACCGAAGGTCGGTCACGAGCTCCCGACATCTGCACGATCACGAATACCAAACAAGTTTTCACTCGTTAGAATCAGCAAAACAAACAACACATCAATAAAGCGGAAAGCACATCACATCACAAGGAGAGCATGCAAGGATGTTCTACACCTAGAACTAACCCATCCCACGCTCAAACTCAACCGATCATGATCCTAACACCCTGGGATCTACAGCCTATGCTCTGATACCAAGCTGTCGCGCCCCGACCTGAGTAGGCCCAACCCGGCCGGGCGACGCGAACCGGAACCTAACCTACTGCGGAAAATTTGGCGAGGTTTCCCTCTAATCGTAGTGGTCACCTAGCAATTCATCAAACCATCCTGTATTATACAAAAATTGCAAACTTCAAAACTGAACTGAAAATTTATACAACATCCTCAAACAGGGAAATTACACATTTAATACTCCCATAGGAGACTATCTATAACAAAAAGGCTGGACAAAAGATCACCGCTCCTCAGACTCCGCCACACGCCGCCACGTCACCAAAGACCTGCCCGGTAGGGGCGACTGAAGAAGAGCTCGCGCCAGCACCTGCAAAACGTAGCCCGGGTAGGAGTGAGCACTAAGCTCAGCAGGGACACTACACTACGACACTCACAAGGGGAGGGAACACAACAGTGTCACCCTCAAGTCAGACTAGAGAGTGCTACAAAGAGCCCATACTCTTCACCAGTGTCTCTAGACACTCCAGCCATGGTCACCCCAACGGACAGGGCCCATCCTGGATATGCCTAGTGTCGCAGAGTTCCAGCTGCGGTCACCCCTCACGGACTGGGCCCACACTGGTCGCTACTGCTGGCAGGAACAGATACTGCCTGGGCCGGGTTAACCCTCCCGACCCACCCCCAAGAACAAGACCCGACACCGGTGGCACCCTCAACACCTGACTTGAGACCGACACGACCTCTAATCATCGAACAACACATATTCAGTTCAACTAGCCTTATCATCGAGAACGACTGAATACTACAAAACGAAACCTGGGCCAAACTACCCCCGACGGCCCTAGAGCTAGATCCGGGTTACCCGAAAACCCCGGATCAGAAAACGCCCTACACAGATGCAACTAATGCACAACACAATGCATGCTATGAACATGCGTAGAAAAGCATAATTAAACATGCAACAATATGTGATGGTAAACAATACAAGGTCTGGGCACGGCACTCTGCCGGCCCAGGGTGGTGAACAGATAAATAGGGTCTAAGGACTGCTGCAGTAGTACCACCACCAACCGCCAGCAGTCCACACAACACCTGCACCGGGAAACAACCCCGCAAACAACAGATCACAATGTGCAACAAGTAATGTGGCCCTCGGCGAACGCCGGCGTGAGAGGCTAGGGAAAGCAGTAGGGCCACCCGCCCGTTTATTCTAAACATCCCGGGAGTCATCACTCCCCCGGTTCACCACTGCCCCTATATAGGGCTAACATGCTTAATGTTATGTACAAGGTATAAAACAATAAAGAAAACCAACATACAAAGCCCCTTGGGCAAAAATAGTCAAAACCCTCTCTTCTGCCAAAGGATCGATCATCCCCTAGGGTAGGATCGATCCTCTCAGCAACAGAGAGTAAAGCCTCACTGTCGAGACAAAAAGGATCGATCCTTCCTCTCAGGAGGATCGATCATTTTCGCGACAGAGAGCACCCTTTAGATCGCACCACGAGTGATCGATCCTTTCTCACAGGAGGATCGATCCTCTTCGCGACGAAGGACAGCCATGCTCCCCAAGAACCAGGATCGATCCTCACCAAGCTGGTGATCGATCCTTCATCGGGCGGAGCATGACCAACCCAGAAGATCGATCCTTCCTCAAGGGAAGATTGATCATGATGGGTTCCGCTGCGTCCTTCCGGCGAAGAATACCGCCGGAAGAGACAACCAAAAACCACGAAACTCTGGGATCTGCTAGATCAGGATCCCACGAGTCCAAAACCGGTTAGAACACAAGAAGCCAACATGCTAATCACAAGATCTAAGCATTTAACACAAATCAAAACCGGAAACAAACCGAAAACCCGGAAACAAGTAGGTAGGAATCCCTACCGGAGCTATAGCAGCTTCAATCCAAGCTACCAAGCCTTGGATCGTCCTCTAGCACCTTCGGATTCCGCGAGATTTGAGCTCAAATCGCCGGATTTCCAAAAGGATCAAAAGAAAAAGTCTCGTTTGCTTTATAGGCAAACGAACCGACTTACGAAGGATCGATCCTTCCCTGAGGGAGGATCGATCACCCGTGACGATCGCAGCTTGACTTTCTGGCATTGGAAGATCGATCTCTTAGCCAGAGAGGATCGATCCTCTTCGTGCTGAAAGCTAGACTTGGGCTAAAAACCTAAGCCCAAGCCCGGATCTTTCGATCCCGGGTCCCACTAACCGTTCTATCCCAACACTACCACAAACACGGTCAGTGTGTGCACACGCGGGTGTGAAACAAACCAACAAGGCGCAATTTACCAAATTGCCCTTGCGGTCTACAACGAGCCAGGGGGGTAGAGGGGCAGGTCCTCACATGATCTGACTGAGGATTTGATCTGATTGAGGATGTGTTGCCTATACTAGGGTACTGAGGCCTGTATAGAGTCTATAGGGGTCTGGGCGAGCGTTGACGGCCGGACGCAGCGACTGGGCGTGTAAGACCTACCCAGACTAGCCACACCATACTAGGATCAGTAAACTAGTATAGGATGTTGTACTTATACTAGTATACTGGGGCTGGGTATAGAGTCTATAGGGGTATGGGCGAGCATTGACGGTCGGATGCGGCGACTGTGCGTGTAAGACTTCTCCATACTAGCCAGACCATACTGGCAGTAAACTAGGATAGGTGGGTGTACACCAGTGTCCTAGAGTGTGTCAGGTGACTCCTACTGGGCTTTTTAGCTCATTGTTTGGGTTTTCGGTTTTTGGTGCAGGTAGGCCCGAGACCACTGCATCTTATGGAGATCATGTACTGTGCAGAGGAGTCATTCTGTATTCTGCATCGTTATTTATGTATGAAAAGCATGTATATGTTGGAATTTGGAAAAAGAGTTGTATATTGTAAATTTGGGTTGTCATATCCTGTATTTTGATGTTTACAAGTCCTATGTACATGAAATGAATGAGATGAATGAATGTAGGTGGGCGAATGTGTCCCTAATAGTTGTGATTAAATGTTGTAAATTATGTTTTATTAGTGATTGAAAGGTTGTAATAGTGATGTCACGTGCCCGTGCCCAAGGGTCATGCCGAATTTTTTTAGAAATTTTGGGATAAATTGTATTAAATTGGGGTGGGGCGTGACAGGTTGGTATCAGAGCCTAGGCTATAGGTCCTAGGGTGAGATAGGACGGTTCGTAGCATAGATGGGTAGGAATGGGCTAGATAGAGTCTTTGGATGCATCCTTGCATGCTTGATTGTTCCTAGTATAAATCTTTTTGAAGGTTGAATATATGCTTGTAGATCACTAGATTATGAATTTGAACTAGAGAATTTTTTCATTTGAAGTTAATTGTTTGATTTGATCGGTTCTTGTGCAGAAGTTCTCCATTCGAGATTGATTGTTGTTGCTCAAATCTTATCATCCAAGTTTGGTATTTAATTATTTTCTTTTCATGGAAGATTGGTGGTTGATTGAGATCTATTGTGGAGCTTTCAAATCCTGATTTCTTGTTTTTGGATGTCCACGAAGCTGGTATGTCTTTCCTTCAAGCAAAACTTTGGTTCAAGTGTGAGAACTTTCACCTCATATTGTTTCTTGAAATAGAGCATAGGCTTTGAAGATTGGGTGTTTTCCATGGGATATCTTGCCCGATGCTTTTCTCCGAATTTGTTGATGGTCTTTCGAGTGGTTGCACTTTTAGAGTGTTCTGCAGGTTTTCGTACTGCTTTTTGATAAAGCTAGTTGTGAGAGTTTGAGAAAAGAGAGTTTCATGCTTGGTTATTTCGTAATTGAATTGTAATACTTGGAGTCAAAAGACTCGATCTTGATGGTTTTCTGCTGACGATTTAGTTTGTTTTACACGCTTTGGTCTTGCTCCAATATGAATATCAGTTGATTGTCGTTTCTTTTATGAGTTGGAGACAGTTTATGAAGAACCAATTTCGTTATTGGCTTTTGTTACTCTGTTGGTTTTGCCGAGATTTGAGAGGAGATTTAATGTTTGTAGCTTTTAATTAATAATACCGTGATTTATTTTGGAAGAAATTGTAGTCTTGAACTGAGCTAGAGTTTCGTAGACCTAAACTAGAATTTTTGTGGTTGTATGTTATGTTCTATGTATGATCTGTTTGCTGTGTGTGGGTTCGCCCGGTTGGTTGTTGTCTTTTGTTTTGTGGTTGTGGGGGACATGTACTTGTTCTTGTCTTGCGGCTAGGGGTCTTGAGATGCGTGACCGTCCGGGCTAGTGTGTTCTTGGTGATGAGGTGTTAGGCTACGTTCTTCCCCCGGTACGAGACATGCGTGATGGTATGCTTGGATGCGGAAAGCCTTGAATAGTAGATTGTAGTTCGTTTCGTTAGGGTTAGACCAGTTGTGGTGGCCAACCGAAGGGAATGAGGTAATGGCATATGCATCACCGATGGTTAAGCACCTAGCCGTTTGCCGTAAGTCATAGTTTGGTGAACGTGTAGTCGGACCCCTAGTGGGATGTGAGGGTGTAGGATTGGGTGAGTGTCGGTCTTCTACTTGGTGATTTTCGTTTTTCGTGCTCGAGTCAAATTTCGGGGACGAAATTCCCTTAAGGGGGGGAGGTTGTAAGGACCTAATTTCATTTAAGGGTTTTTATGTAAGATTGCAGGACCTTTTTGTGTAATTTTGGGTCTTGCGGGTATTTTTTGCAAAAAGACCCCCACCCTTCTAGAGAAATCCAGGCTTCTCTTTTCCCATTCTTTGGCTGCCAACCCGAGAGAGAGAGGAAGAGATTGGAGTGAGAGATGGAGAGAGAGATCGAGAGAGAGAGATCGGAAGAAAGATTGGGAGGGCGATGGAGAGGAAGCAACGGAGAGGAAGGGGAGATCGCCGGAGCCAGAGAAGAAGGGAGGAAGAAACCGAGTGGGAAGGAGGCGGTGCTCGCCAGGAAGTTGTGGATCCAGTGGAATTTACTCCGGATTTCTTCTCCCATTTGGCTCAGGTTAGCTTCAAGTTACTCTCCCCTTTGTTTTCCGTCTTTTGTAGGTTTTTCTGGCGGGTTTTTGAGGAGAAGAAGATGTTGCGGACGGCGTTGGGGACCTCCCTCGGCGACTGCAGCGCCGGGGAAGGACCCCCGTGGTCCGGGGCATCTCTCTCCGAGCCCTGTCCGGGCATTTCCCATGGCAGGGGATCCTTGATGGCAGGGGATCCTTGATCCTCCTCCCTGCCATGGTTTCCGGCGAAGGTCCGGCCGGCTTTTCTCTAGCCGTTGTCGTTGGTCTCCCTTGGGGACCTGGAGCTTGGGCCAGCGAGCAAGCTCCCGTCTTCGCCCTGGTGGCTATCCGGCGGTTAAGCCCGAGTTCGGTGGAACACCGACGGAGCTCCGACAGCCCTTGGCGGAAGGGTGTGCGTCACCGAGGCTGGGTCGTCGCAGATGCGTCGCAGACGCGGCAGATTCCGTCGCAGACGCGGCAGAATCCGTCGCAAATGCGTCGCGAGCGAGGCAAGTTGTATCCACGGCGCGGGCGGCTAGTCCATTGTGGGCGGAGTTGTCACGCACTTCGGTGTGCAGAGCGCTGACATCCGATTTGGGTCTTTGTCGGGTCTTTTCGATCGGGTTTCCGAGCTCTATCTAATTTTAGTAGATTTAACGGCGTTTGGAGCTCTACTTGATCATAATCTTGGGTCTTGTGCTTTAGGCGATCGATTGAGCGGCCGTCAGGTGTGGGAGCGTGACGTGGGTTCCCGGACTTAAGAAGCGCATCGACTGTCCTCATACTAGAATTGATGTGTTGTTGTGTTAATGCTATGTTGTGCATGCTTTTCTCTTATGATGGTTGTATGATATGCTATGATATGATGTTTTCTTGTATTGTATGAATATATGATAATTGATATTTGCTTTATTGCTGTGTTCTTTGTCTTGTGCATACATGATAGGATTGGGGTTGTGATTGGGTCTAGTCAGGTCCTATAGCTAGACTAGTCAGAGTCTAGGGACTAGTTGATGACTTGATCTGAGGACTTTGATATGATTAAAGATCTGATCTGAGGACTTTGATATGATTGAATATCTGACTTGAGGATTTGATCTAATTGAGGATTTGATCTGATTGAGGATGTGTTGCATATACTAGTGTACTGAGGCCTGTATAGAGCCTATAGGGGTCTGGGCGAGCGTTGACGACCGGACGTGGCGACTGTGTGTGTAAGACCTACCCAGACTAGCCAGACCATACTAGGATCAGTAAACTAGTATAGGATGTTGTACTTATACTAGTATACTAGGGCTGGGTATAGAGTCTATAGGGGTATGGGCGAGCATTGACGGCCGGACGCGGCGACTGTGCGTGTAAGACTTACCCTGTCACACCCTGACCCAGAAAACCCATTCAGGACGAGGCGTGACGGGGAACCTACACTATTCATCTCCAAGTAGCGCGATACAAGCGGAATTATAGAAAAACTCAAAAAATTTATATCTCAGAGGTGAAACAGAAATTCAATTCACATAACATCAGTTGTACTATTCAATATTTAATACAAATCTTCCAATGAAAGAATATTATACATTAATCTCAGAATTTACTCGAAATGTACACAATTTACAAAAACTGCCAAAAGTACAACAGTCGATCCTCCAGCAACCTCAAACACCTCTGGATGTAGTCGCACTACTAAAGCTGATCCGCCGGCTCTACTGAAGAAGAACTGGCGCCTGCACCTGCAAACGCAGCCCGGGTAGGAGTGAGCGATAAGCTCAGTAGGGTTCTACTCTACGGCAGACTGAAGGGAGGAAAACAACAACAGTGTCGTTTCTCCGCCTAAGTCTAAAGGAAGCCACGGGTCCCATAACCCTGTTGATGTCCCAAGGGCTCTGGTCATGAAACCTCTCTACGGCAGACTGAAGGGAGGAAAACAACAACAGTGTCGTTTCTCCGCCTAAGTCTAAAGGAAGCCACGGGTCCCATAACCCTGTTGATGTCCCAAGGGCTCTGGTCATGAAACCTCTCTCCTGAACATGTTACCAGGAGGCCAAGGAACCGTAACATGCAAGATCACCCTTACCCAAGCTGGAATACCAAGCCTTGGGGAACCACATCGGGAACGCATCAACATCCTTCCTTAGCACTTGGCCTTGGAGAACCGACACGACTTCTAAGCCTCAAACACTGATTCAAGTCAACTATCGCAAACCTCCATCACAAGAGATTCAGATGATCCAAGATCACACCCTATTCCTGACTACCCAGCCACGGTCCTAAGGCTAGATCCGAGCTACCCGAGAGCCTCGGATCGGCGACCCAAACCATCGCCCGCCTAACCTCAGATGCCTCTAATGCAATCAAGATGCATGCAATGCTCAGGCACAGATAACAAGATATAAGCATGCAACAAGATGCCATTAATCATACAGGGCTAGGCATAGCTTACAGCTAGCCAAAGGGTAAGCATAGCAAAGGCCTCAAATACAGATAATATATGCTAACCAAACAAGGATACTGAGTCAAGCCTTACACACAGATATACAATAGTCTTCAGTGCTCTCTTGCACCTGACAGACAAAGGTTCCACAGTTACCCCGTAGGTAACTGGCCACATTTATACAATAGCCCTTGCCACTCGCCGCCAACAGGCTAAGGTTCCACAATTCCTCATTAACTAGCACTCATAGCTAGCTAATGGTTAAGCAACCCAATATAGCATTTAACTACTTATCAAACACGTATTAAATGCGAACAAAACCATAGATTCGTCCAAAAAGGGAAATACTCGAATCGATCCTCAAACCCGATAGAAATCCTTTTAAAACCCTACAAAATTCACTTGCAAACCTCCCAACATGTTTGAAGATCAATCACGATTGATAGCCATTCAAGAAAAGCCAGAAAGCCAAGTTCAAGGGCCCATGGTCGATGCGACGGTCGATCTGACGGTCGACTGTGAGGCCACGGTCGATGTCACGGTCGATGTCGCGGTCGACCGTGAGGCCTAAACGAGGAAAACCACATGGATGACGGTCGATCGGTCCATCGACCGTGGGAAGCCCAAAACGAGACAGAGCCTCATGGACGATGCGACGGTCGATCCAACGGTCGACCGTGAGGCGGGATGAAAACAAAGGGGAGGCCCACGGTCGATCGGTGCATCGACCGTGGGTGGCCAAAATCCCGACAGAGCCTGACGGACGATGCGACGGTCGATCCAACGGTCGACCGTCAGGCCCCGAAAGAGCGTATCAACGCTTAACGGTCGATCCACCGATCAACCGTCGGGCCTTAGGCACAGTTCATCGGAATAGTGCCGGAAATCCAATTTCTTGGATTTCAAGGATTAAATCTAGTTGGAATTCGATGAAACTTTGCAAGCATGCATAAAAGATGATGGGGAATCCAAGGGTGCGAAGAAATCACATTTTTGACGGTTAAATCTCCAATTTAGGTTAAAATGGCCGAAACCCGATAAACGGCGATAAAACGGAAACCAACCGTTAAAATACCGAAATCGCAACGTACGAATACTGAAAACGAGCCACATCACAAGTGCTATAAGCTACACAACATTCTAACATGTATTCCTTCAGCGAAAGTACAATAAACCTATCCTAGGAGAACCCGATCCAAAGATCGAGGTAGAAACACCTACTTGATCAAGCAGGGCAGCTCCTCCACGCATTCCCCACGTCCGATCGCCAAGATCCGCTCCGCGAAGCCGCGCCTCCTAAGCCCTAGCACCCAGCCGAAGGAGAGAGGGAGAAGAAAGAACGCAGGAGAAGAAGAAAGAAAGAAAGAGAAAGGAGGAGGGCTTAAATAGAAAGCTGGAATCCATCACAGCCGTCCGATTCGATCTCTCCCGATCGAGCTCCGATCTTTCGATCGGACGCGCCCTAAAGGTTCTAATCAAACACATACATCAATCAAAGGCCATGTGTGCAATGCGGGTGTGAAACTGACCACCAGGGAGCATACTTACCAAAATGCCACTGGGGTCAAAAACAGCGATGCGATCAACCGATCGCATCCCAAGGCCTACCGGGCCAAACCACAAACCCAGACCATCGACCTAACGCGGTCGGACCGGGTTGGAGGTACGGGTCCTCACATACCCATACTAGCCAGACCACACTTGGGCAGTAAACTAGGATAGGTAGGTGTACACCAGTGTCCTAGAGGGTGTCAGGTGACTCCTACTGGGCTTTTTAGCTCATTGTTTGGGTTTTCGGTTTTTGGTGCAGGTAGGCCCGAGACCACTGTATCCTATGGAGATCATGTACTGTGCAGAGGTGTCATTCTGTATTCTGCATCTTTATTTATCTATGAAAAGCATGTATATGTTGGAATTTGGAAAAAGAGTTGTATATTATAAATTTGGGTTGTCATATCCTGTATTTTGATGTTTACAAGTCCTATGTACATGAAATGAATGAGATGAATGAATGTAGGTGGGCGAATGTGTCCCTAATAGTTGTGATTAAATGTTATAAATTATGTTTTATTAGTTATCGAAAGGTTGTAATAGTGATCTCACGTGCCCGTGCCCAAGGGTCATGCCGAATTTTTTTAGAAATTTTGGGATAAATTGTATTAAATTGGGCGTTGGTGCCCTCTCTGGAGGTGTAGAGCTGTTGTGGGCGTTGGTGCCCTCTCTGTTTGTGTGGTCGCTCAGGTTGTGAGCTTGTTGACCTTTTGTCTTGTGCAGTTGTGCTTGTTTCCTTTTTGTTATTTTCGGCCCTACCCTTATCGAATTTCGGGACGAAATTCCTTTAAGGGTGATAGGTTATGAAGACCCGTTCCTCCAAACCCGTCCGACGGCGATAAGTCGAGGGTCTGGCCCGTTTGGCCTTGTTTCTCGATCAGGTTGATCGCGAAGACCCCAGGGGCAATTTGGTAAATTGCGCCTTGGAGGTTGGTTCCACACCCGCGTTGTACACACACAACCCTTTTGTTTGTTATTTGTGCTTGTAAAAACCTTAGGCGGAGCTTAGGATTGGAAGATCCGGGGTCGGGCGCTATAGCTGGTTTTTGGGACCTCTGTCAACCTAGGGACGATCCATCGTTCAATGGGTGATCAATCGGTCCTGGGGACGATCGATCGGTTTGGGGTTGGCACCGACGTTGACGTGTTCAGATAAGGACGTGAACCGACCTAGTCCGATCGATCGCTCTGGAAGCGACCAATTGAACTCGGGCTTATATAAACCTGCGAGCAACTCTGTTTTGTCCTTTTTTTCGTCCTCCTCCTCCTTCTCTCCGCTGAGGCTAGGGTTTCGCATGGGAGGCTGATCCAGAGGCTTAGAGAGGTCGGCAACAAGGGGCGGAGCAGATCTACACCTTCCAAGCACGGATTAATCGAGGATTAATCGTGGATTAAATGTAGTTAGGTAGGATTTATCATTTAGCTTGTTTGTGATGGTCTTAGTTGATTAGTTGCTTGGTTCTTCAATTAAAGTATGCTAGATGATGTGTTTTAGCTTGCTTAACATCTGGTTAAAGTTTGAATGGATTTTGGTTTGAATTGACATGGATTTAAGCAAGTTTTCCTTAAGTTATTTTCAAATTTTCTACGTTAATTGGAACAGTGATGTTCTAGCTTGTTTTTCAAGCTGTACGTGCATGATCTCAATTGATATTCTACATGAAAGTTGTAAATCTATGAGTTAGCTTGCAATTTCAACTGCTTTCACAATTTTCAGATTTAAGTACGCTTTTTGGTGAATTAAATTGGCAGACTGTGCAGAACAGGGCATGGGGTTTAATTTGTAGCATTAAATGTAATTTAATTGTCAAATTGATTTATTTTTGGATACGATGATCTTAATGATATTTGGGAGAGAGCTGCAAAGTTTTGTTTCAATCCGATGAGTTTTCAAAGGATTTATGGGTTGTTTATCGAATCTGGTTTTTTTACCGAAATTATAGGTTTTGATATACTTTCATTTATCCGATTGATCCTAGTTTTGGATATGTGATTCGGGGTATGCCATTGAGTGTGAATATCAAGTTTCATTTTAATCGGATGGCTAGATTGAAAGATAATATTTTTCGAGGTTTACACTATAGTTGATTTGATCTTCGATAAAGCTATTATTTTAATCTTATTTTCAGATATATGTTATTATATCCGTCTAAGCCCACGTGTATCTTGTGGTTGAACCAGGGGAGTCACGCCTCCCCTGGGATGTGTAGAATAAATGGGCCTTAGGTATGTCCTAAGCTTTAATTAAATTATTATTATAACTGTTGTTATTATTGTTTAATTGATTAGTTGGGGTTGTATCCCGTGTGTAGATTAATGTTGATTGTTATTCTAGATTGGGTGTTTAGTCTCGTGGAGACTTGTTGGTATGTGTGCCTATTTATCCGCTTTCCTTAGGGCCTTGGTATACTTGCCCTATGACGAGCTGTATGCTGCGCCAAGCCTTGAACATTATATTTGCATATTGTTGCATGTCTGAATCTTATCTTTTTACGTGTGAGCATTGCATGCATTTTGATCGCATTAGAAGCATCAGGCTAGGACGTGGGCGATGGGTTGATCGCCGATTCGAGGTTCTCAGGTAGCTCAGATTTAGTCGTAAGACCGAGGCTGGGTAGCAAGGTCTAGGCGTGGAATTGTCTTGTTAATAATTCGATGTTTTAAGGTTACTGTGTAGTTGGTTGCAATTACTCTGATTGAGGTGTAGAGGTCGTCCTAGATTTCAGACTCATTCTCAGTTTCAGTAGGGTGAGTTACGTACTGCCCTGAGTTTTACCCATGTTGTTTCGGCGTCGATGCGCTTGGTTTGAGAGAGACAACTGTTGACCGTACCAGAGGTCATCAAAGTGCGTGCCCTGAGGTAGGGGGTGGACAACGTGTGTTTTTCCCCTAGAGATGAGTTGGAACCTGGGACTTTACTATTCCCTTTCCTTTGTGAGCATCGTAGTATAGAATCCTACTGAGCTTATCGCTCACTCCTACTCGGGCTGCGTTTTGCAGGTGCAGCCGTCAGCTCTTCTTCCGTAGATCCCAGCTGGACAGGCTCTTGGTGGCGTGTTTACCCTTTGGAAGTGATCGAGGACTTGGGGTTTATTTTATTTTGTTAGATTATTTAGATGTATAATTTCCTTCTGTAAGGATTTTTGAGGTTTTATTATATATGTCTTGAGGATCAATTTTGTATTAGAATCTTGAATTATATTAGAGATTTTATTTTGATCCAAAATAAATTATTAATTAGTTGTATTATTTTATTATAAATGTGCGAGTGATGGATTGAATAGAGTAGGAACCCTCACGCGTCGGCCCAGATGGGTTTTCTGGATCCGAGTGTGACAAAAAATCTGCAAAAAGAAAAGATAAGAGAAGTACCGAAGAAGAGGAGCACCAAAGTCGTCTACATCTACATATTGCCCGGTGATCTCGTCCCTTGTTTTTAAATTAGGTTATTTACATATGTACCCCTAAAAACTTGCTAAATAACATATATACCCTTACATTCTCTCATATTACATATATACCCTTACAAACATCAAAAAAATTCAAACCATACCCCTCCGTCCTCACACCGTTAAAAATGCCCTATAAAATGACCATTTTGCCCTTTATTCATGTTTATTAGGATTCAACTCACAAGGGTATGATAAGGGCAAAATGGTCATTTTATAGGGTGTTTTTAACGGTGTGAGGACGGAGGGGTATGGTTTGGATTTGTTTGATGTTTGTAAGGGTATATATGTAATATGAAAGAATGTAGGGGTACATTTGTAATTTAAAAAGTTTTGGAGGATTCAAAAGTAATTATCCCTTTTAAATTTTAGTGTGATTGTGTAGGCATAATTGGGTTCGGGACTTTTCGAACTGACTAGTACGTTTGCCACCACACACTTTACCTGATATTGAGACAGTTGCTATACCTGGTAGCAACATGTCAATTCACGAATCCATTCATGGATCTGAACATGGGAGCGATAATGAGGACTATGTCCCTCATAATTCAATCCATGAGCAAGGTAGAACACTACGTGACTACCTTCAACCTAATCGTGCCAGTGCTCCTACATGTTTTATTTTTTCTGTAAGCGCCAACAATTTTACTTTTAAACTTGGCATGATACCCTTGATTCCACACTTTCATGAATCGGAATCTTAAACCCTTATTTCCACATTAAGGAGTTTGAAGATGTCTATTCAACCTTTTATGGATAGATCTTGAACAGAGGAAGTGATAAGATTAAAACTCTTTCCCTTCTCTCTCAAAGATAAAGCCAAGACATGGCTTAGTTCGCTGAAGCCGAGGTCCATAGGCACTTGGAAGGAAATGCAAACTGAATTCCTTAAGAAATTCTTCCCTTTGCACAGAACCACTGCTATTAAGAGGCAGATTGTAAATTTCAAGCAAAAGGAACGTGAAACCTTCTACCAGTGTAAGGAAAGGTTCAAGGACCTTTTGAATTTGTGCCCTCACCATGGTTTTGAAAACTGGCGCCTGGTCAGTTTCTTTTATGAAAGCTTGGATCCTAAAATGCGTCAATTTCTCAAGACTGTGTAACAGAGAGTTCTTTACTAAAGAACCTGATGAAGCTTTCGACTATTTTAATTTTCTTGCTTAGAATGCCCAGTCTTGGGATTCAGCTGATCCATACGATAGGACAAGACATGTAGAACATGCCCCTGGTAGGTATTCATTGAGAGACAATGACGATTTGAAAGCTCGACTTTCTATGCTCACTAGCAAGATTGATTCTTTAGAATTGAAAAAGGTGAATGAGATTCAATCGTCTAATCTTGATTTGAAGTGTTCTATATGTGATGTACATGGTCAATGTACTGTGGATTGTCCTACCCTCCTAGCATTCAAAGAAGTTTTGCATGGGTCAAGTGAAAATGTCAATTTTGTTTCTAAATCTGTTCCCAACCTTGCTACTAACTCTTATAATGTAGGTTGGAGGAATCACCCCAACCATAGTTGGAGAAATAATCAGAGGTATGCTGCTAATTGATGAGTGCATGAAATTGCACTCTGAATATGACTAAGAGCAGCTTATTTGCTAAGTTTTCATGCTTAATATAGATGATTTCGTCAGTATATGTTGCTTCTCAAAGTTATTTATATTATGCAGGAAATTGAAGCAAAGATGGGTTTTTAACACCAAAACTGTACCTTTTTGGAATGAACCAGATGATGTGCTATACACAGTTGGAAAGCTCTGGAAGTCTAGTTTCCGAGAGTTTTTACGGTTCGTCATTTGGAGTTTTCTAAAAGAAGTTACGACATTTTTTGTACCAGTACGCAATGCTGAGAAGAAGTGTTGATTTTTGGCGAATTCACCATTTTGGATCGATCCAATTTCACAGAGGATCGATCCAACCCTGACAGAAAGCACACTTTCAGATGACCCATGAAAGGATCGATCCTCTTTTCGCTCGAGAAGATTGAGAAAATCACTGATAAGAAGAAGATAGATCCTTTGCCTTACAAAGATCGATCTTACTCGGGCGACCCAGGTTACGGAGAAATTGAGAAGAAGAAGATCGATCCTTGGCCTTCAGAGGATCAATCCTTTGTCGGGCTGATCTGAATACGAGCCATCAGATTTAATCCAAAGGCTGAAATAAAAGCTAGGGTTTCATTTCCATATATAAGGGAGACTTCTTGGACGTTTATTGAGGACTTTTTCGGCCCTTTTCTGAAGGAGGAAGATGAAGAAATCTCCATCCATGGCCGGGTAAGCCGCGGGCATGGCGGACGGATGATCTAGCGAGGATTAGGGTTTCTTCTTCATCATTGTTCATAGTTTTGGTAACATGACATTAGAATGGAACGTGTTTGATGCTAGCGGGCAACCTAGGGATCTTGAGGAGATTCAGATGATTAATCGTGTAGAATGCCTATTTGTTGACGATAGGGGTAGCAGAGGAGAAGAGTCCAGTGGGAGAGAAAGAGGAAAGAAGGAAGAGGAAAGGGGGAAAGAGAACGGTCGCCGGTGAAGCAGCGTCAAATGGCGGAGGCAAGTTCGGTGGGGTCGGGGCGGCGACGGAGGTCATTGTTAGTCCTAATATTGTTTTGATGATGTTTTGATGATGTTTTGATGATGCCAATATATTCCCAAATGATAATATATATGTGATATAATATATGTTTGAAACATGCTTTAACTTTCATATTTGAGAAATGTTAGTGCCCACGGACGATGCGACGGTCGATCGTTGGATCGACCGTGGGCTATGAGAAGAAGAGGTCGACCGTGGAGTCTGGCGGTTGATGTGTGGATCGATTGCGGAGGTCATTTATGGGCTTTAGGCCGACGGTCAATGGACCGGTCGACCGTGGCTTATGTCACCTTATGAGAAGATGCGATGGTCGAACGAGGCATCGACCCTGGGAAGTGTTTTTCCTCACAGAACCTCACGGACAATGTGACGGTTGATGCGACGGTCGATCGTGAAGCTTGAAGGTCGATACGTGGATCGACCGCGGCTCAAGAAAAACGCGACGGACGATGTGGCGAACAATGCGACGGTCGACCGCCAGTCAGGAAAGGAGCCGTTAAAGAGCCGTTGCAGAAATGCAAAGTAGCCGTTTGAAGCTATTTTTTTTTAGGCCCTAAAGCTCAAGTATATATGGGAAGAAGCAGCAAACTTCAAAAAGACCAAGGGAGATATTAGTATACATTATAACAAGTTTTAGTCTTCTTTTGATAGCTGTAATTTTTGTAAAACTACTTCAAGTTGTGAAGTAGACTTTGTGAGAAATATCCAAGAGTTTCTTGGAGTGATTTGTAAGGTTCTCGAGCATCCGGAAGCTTGAGGGAGAGATCCAACAGTTGTTGGAGGAGTTGTAAGGTTGCCAAGCACCCGGAAGCTTGGTGGAAAAGCTTGTAAAGAAGTATTACAAATAGTGGAACCTTAAGGGGGACCTTGAGTGAAGTGGACGTAGGCAAAGTTAGCCGAACCACTATAAAATATGGTGCAAGTCTTCTAACTCATCTCTTATCCTTCTTTACTTGCTTTATTTATTTCTTTCATATCTATACAAGCATACTAGTCTTCTAGCATTCTTTCTAGGTTTTCATCTACTTTATTTCCGCAAAAGAGTCCAATTCACCCCCCCTCCCCTCTTAGACTTTCAATTGGTATCAGAGCCTCGTCTCTAAATCGGAGGTTTAACGACCCTAGAGGATCCTAGGCATAGATGGAAAACCAAGAAGGACTTTCTACTAATAGGCCTCCTTACTTTAATGGAGAAAATTACAATTATTGGAAGACTAGGATGGAAATTTTTATCCAATTCTTAGATTATGAAGCTTGGTTTACCATTGAGGATGGACCATTTATTCCTAGTAAAAAGCATGAAGGAAAGGATGTACCCAAGCTTAAGAGTGAGTATACTCTATCCGACTTAAAGAAATTGGAAACCAATGCTAGAGCCAAAAGCTTTCTTATTTATGCATTGAGCCCAAATGAATTTAGTAGAATTTCAAGTTGTAAATCGGCCAAGGAAATATGGGATAAGCTTGAAATTACATATGAGGGAACCAACATAATTAAGAAGACTAGGATAAGTATGCTTGTTCATGATTATGAATTGTTTAGCATGAAGGATGATGAGTCCATTAATGAAATGTTTACACGCTTCAATAATATTTTAAATGTGCTTCAATCTTTTGGCAAATCTTATGCTAGTGATGAAATTGTAAGAAAGATACTTAGGTGTCTACCTAAAGCATGGGATCCCAAGGTAACGGTGATTGAAGAAGCCAAAGACCTTTCCAAGTTATCACTTGATGAGCTTATAGGTTCACTCATGACCTATGAGATGAGCTTGAAGAAGAGCAACAATAAAGAAGAGAAGAAATACAAATCGGTTGCATTCAAGTCGTCGAACCAAGATTCATCAAGTTCAAGTGATGAAGAATCGGATTCAAATGATGAAGAATTGGCATCAATTACAAGAAAAATCAAAAGGATGCTCAAACGCCAAGGAGGAAAGAAGAATTTCAAGAAGAAAACCTCCGAAGGTGAAAAATCAAACCCAACCTCATCTAATTCAAATGACATTATATGTTATTAGTGTAAAAAGCCTAGACACTACAAGTCCGATTGCCCTCAACTCAAGAATCCAACAAAGAGGAGTTTCAAGAAAAAGAAAGGCATGGTGGCAACTTAGAGTGAAAGCGATAAGGATTCCTCCTCCGATGAAAAAGAGCAAGAAAAGACAAATATTTGTCTAATGGCTGTCGGGGATAAGGAAGAAGATCATGAGGTAAATGATGAGCTAGCCTTTGATGAACTTTTTGAAGCTTATCATTCCTTAGCTAAAGATTTTAAGTTCCTTAAAAAGAAATATTATGCTTCATGTAAGGAGTTGAGGAAGCTAGAACAAGAAAAACTAGATGCCATGTATAGTATTGACTTATTGGAAAATGAGAACAAATGCATGATGAGTAAGACATCGGTTCCGGGATTGGTGCAACCAATCCCGGGATTAGTTGCACCAATCCCGGGATAACACCCAAACAGGGTCTTATCCCGGGCTAGGATAAGATTTATTCTGGGATTAGGAATCCCAGGATTAGCGGGATTTTCATGTAAAATTGGGTATTGCGGGGTTTTTTTTGCAAAAACCCCCACCTTCCCCCACCTACCTCTCTTCTTCTTCTCTCCCGATGGTTTCCTCTCTCTCTTCATCCTCACCTCACCGGCTGAATCTGAGGAAGAGAGAGAGACGAGAGAAAAGGGGGAAGGGAGTGGGAGGAGAAAGGGGGATCGCCGGCGTCGGAGAAGAAGTGAGGAAGAGATCGAGGAAGAAGACCGGGAGAAGGAGAGGTTGAGCTCACCGGGAAAGGGTAGATCTATGAAGGTCCAAGAGGGAGGGTGAATTGGACCCTTTTCGAAAAACTAGATTCATCAATTCCTTTGGGTGCGAAGATGCATACTTCCAATCTTTTAGCAACTCATGATGTTGATCACTAGGTATAATCTCAAGGGATTCCTCAAATCTAACATTCAATTCTTCAACATCATTTTGGGTTTCATCCAATAAGTCTTTTGATTTGTCATTTGGGATTTTCTCATCTTTACCATTATCAATTCTACTAGGAATTAAAATCATTTCATCAAATGTAACATGCATTGATTCTTCAACCACCAAAGTCCTTTTATTGAAGATTTTATAACTTTTGCTTCTTCCCAAATATCCAAGAAAGACTCCTTCATTGGATCTAGCATCAAATTTTCCAAGACTATCCTTGCCATTGTTCAAGATAAAACATTTGCAACCAAAGGCTCTAAAGTACCCAATATTTGGAATTCTTCCTTTCCAAAGCTCATAAGGGGTTTTCTTCAAAATGGGTCTCAAGGTTACTCTATTTATCACATGGCAAGAAGTATTAATTGTTTCGGCCTAAAAATACTTAGGAAGATTATTTTCACATAATAAAGTTCTAGCCATGTCTTGTATGGTTCTATTTTTCCTTTCAACAACACCATTTTGTTGAGGGGTTCTCGGTGAAGAGAAGTTATGGGAAATCCCATTGTCATTACAAAACTTTTCTAGATGAGAATTCTTGAATTATCCTCTATTATCACTTCTAATGCATGTAATGAGAATACATTTCTCATTTTGGACTCTTCTACAAAAGTTGGTGAATTCCTCAAAGACTTCATCTTTGTGTGCAAGGAAAATCACCCAAGTGTATCTAGTATAGTCATCTACGAAAACAAATCCATATGAGCTACCACCTAAGCTAGTTGGTTTAGTAGGCCCAAAAAGGTCCATATGAATGAGATCTAGTGCTCTTGTGGTGGAAACTATATCTTTAGACTTGAAAGAGGATTTTACTTGTTTTCCTCTTTGACATGCATCACAAATCTTATCTTTCTCAAATTTGATCTTGGGAAGTCCAAGAACAAGGTCTTTTCGAGAAAGTTTGGATATTAAATCCATGTGTGCATGTCCAAGCCTTCTATGCCATAACCAAGAATTTTCATTTAAGACACTAAAGCATACATCATTATGGCAAACAAGATCATCAAGATAGAATGTGTATACATTACCATCACGATGATCTACTAGCAAGATTTTATCACTAAGAGCATTCTTAACATAGCATTTTGAATCTTCAAAAATAACTTTGTTACCTCTATCACATAATTGACTAATGCTAAGTAAGTTATGTTTCAAACATTCAACTAAGAGAACATTTTCAATAATAATGGAAGAGGTTTTACCAATATTGCCAATGCCAATAATTTTTCCTTTTCCATTATCTCCAAAAGTCACCATTCCTCCATCTTTAGATTGAAGGGTTGAGAACATGCTCCTTTCACCCGTCATATGTCTTGAGCATCCACTATCAAGGTACCATCTTTTAGCCTTTGTGTTGGTATTGATCTTGGATCTCATGCATTCCTACAAATAGGAGATCAAACCTTGATTTTTGGTACCTAAATCTTTTTGGGTCGATTTGCATTAGTACTTTGCATAAGAGAAGAAAATGAATGTCTAGGTGCCCAGATTTTCTTAGCATTAGCATTCCTCATTAAATAGCAACTAGGTGCAATGTAACCTACTTTGCAACAATAATGACATATAGGTGCTTGTGTTACCTTAGGAGGATGAGAAGAAGCTTTAACAAAGTTAGTCTTCTTTTGGTTGTTCACCTTCCTAGGGTTGTAGCCAATTCCTTCCTTATTTAAGGAGTTCCTTTGGCTATCAAGAATTTCATCTAATTTGTCTCTACTCTTCACAAATTTTGCTATAGTGATTTTTAAGTCATTTACCTCAAGAGTGAGATCTCTCTTGGATTTCCTCAAGAAGATAAGTTCTCTTTGCATATCATAGTTTGTATTCTTCAATATGGTGAGCTCATATTGAGTGTCCTTGAGTTCATCCTTAAGTGCGTCATTTGTGTCACAAGACTTGTTCTCTAGCATGCATTTGTTTTCTTTTTCTAAAGTTCCAATCCTATGCATGGCATCTACTTTTTCTTCTTCTACTTTCTTCAAGTCCTTACAAGTAGTATAGTATTTCTTTTTAAGGAATTTGAAATCATTTGCTAAAGCATGATAAGCATCAAAGAGTTCTTCAAATGCAAGCTCATCCTCTACCTCATTTTCTTCTTCTTCCTCATCTCCATGTGCCATTAAGCATATGTTGGTTACCTCTTGTGAGGACTCGTACCTCCAACCTGATCCGACCGCGTTAGCTCGAGGGTCTGGGTTAGTGGTTTGGCCCGGTTGGCCTTGGGATGCGATCGGTTGATCGCATCGCTGCCTTTGACCCCAGTGGCATTTTGGTAAATATGCTCCCTGGTGGTCAGTTTCACACCCGCGTTGCACACATGGCCTTTGATTGATGTATGTGTTTGATTAGAACCTTTAGGGTGCGTCCGATCGGAGGATCGGAGCTCGATCCGGAGAAATCGAATCGGACGGCTGTGATGGATTCCAGCTTTCTATTTAAACCCCTTTCCTTTCTCTCTCTCTCTTTCTTTTCTTCTTCTCCTGCGTTCTTTCTTCTCTCTCTCCTGCGGCCGGCTGTGCTAGGGCATTCGGAGGCGTGGCTTCGAGGAGCGGATTCCGGCGATCGGAGTTGAGGGATGCGTGGAGGAGCTGCCCTGCTTCATCAAGTAGGTGTTTCTACCTCGATCTTTGGATCGGGTTCTCCTAGGATAGGTTTAATGCCTTTTCGCTGTAGGAATACTTGTTAGAATGTTGTGTAGCTGGTAGCACTTGTGGTGTGGCTCGTTTTCAGTATTCCTACATTGCGATTTCGGTATTTTAACGGCTGGTTTTCCGTATTCTCGCCGTTTATCGGTTTTCGGCCATTTTTAACCTAAATTGGAGATTTAACCGTCGAAAGTGTGATTTCTTTGCAGCATTGGTTTCCCCATCATTAATTATACATGCTTGCAAAGGTTCAATGATTTCCAACTAGATTTGATCCTTGAAATCCAAGAAATTGGATTTCCGGCACTGTTCTGATGAACTGCGCCTAAGGATCGACGGTCGATCGGTGCATCGACCGTCAAGTGTTGTTTTACGCTTTCTGGGCTTGGCGGTCGACCGTCGCATCGACCGTCGGGCTCTGTCGCGATTTTGGACTCCCACGGTCGATGGATCGATCGACCGCGGGATCTTCTCCTTTTCGCCTTTTTCCTGACGGTCGACCGTCGGAACGACCGTCGCATCGACCATCAGGCGCTGTTTGGTTTTGGGTCTCCCAGGGTCGATGTGTGGATCGACCGTCGCCCTTTGGTTTTCTTCGTGATGGCCTCACGGTCGACCGTGGCATCGACCGTGACATCGACCGTGGCCTCACGGTCGATCGGCGGATCGACCGTCGCATCGACCGTGGACCCTTGAACATGGTTTTTTGGCTTCTCTTAGATGGCTTTCAATCGTGATTGATCTTTAAACATGTTGGGAAGCTTTTAAATGGATTTTGTAGTGTTTTCAAAGGATTTCTACCGGGTTTGAGGATCGATTAGAGTAGTTCCCTTTTTGAGCAAATCTAAGGTTTTTGATTGCATTTAATACTTAGTTGAGTGGTAGTTAAATGCTAAATTGCTTTGTTTAGCCATTAGCTAGCTATGAGTGCTAGCTAATGTGGAATTGTGGAACCTTAGCCTGATGCCGGCGTGTGCCGAGGGCTATTGTATAAATGTGGCCAGTTACCTGCGGGGTAACTGTGGAACCTTAGTCTGTCAGGTGCAAGAGAGCACTGAAGACTATTGTATATCTGTGTTTAATGCTTTGCTCAGATGTTTGTTTGGTTAGCATAGTTATTCTGTATTTGAGGCCTTTGCTATGCTTACCCTTTGCTAGCTGTAAGCTATGCCTAGCCCTGTATGATTAATGACATCTTATTGCATGCTTATATCTTGTTATCTATGCCTGAGCATTGCATGCATCTTGATTGCATTAGAGGCATCTGAGGTTAGGCGGGCGATGGGTTGATCGCCGATCCGAGGCTCTCGGGTAGCTCGGATCTAGCCATTAGGGCCGTGGCTGGGTAGTCAAGAATACGGTGTGATCTTGGATCATCTGAATCTCTTGTGATTGAGGATTGCGATAGTTGACTTGAATCAGTGTTTGAGGTTTAGAGGTCGTGCTGTCTTCCAAGGCCAAGTGCTGAGGATGCAATCGATGTGTTCCCGGCGTGGTTCCCAGGCAGTGGCATCCCTGCTGGGTAAGGGTGATCCTGCATGGTACTGTTCCCCTGTCAGTGCTTACGGTGATCTTGGTAGAGTTACCAAGAGAGAGGTTCATGACAGGAGCCCTTGGGACATTGGTGGGTTATGAGACCCGTGGCATCCGTTAGACTTAGGCTGGGAGACAACACTGTTGTTGTTTTCCTCTTTTCAGTGTGCCGTAGAGTAGAACCCTACTGAGCTTATCGCTCACTCCTACCCGGGCTGCGTTTGCAGGTGCAGGCGGCAGCTCTTCTTCAGTAGAGCCGGCGAGATCAGCTTTGGTGGCGCGACTACATCCAGAGGTGTTTGAGGTTGCTGGAGGACGACTGTTGTACTTTTGGCAGACTTTGTAAATTATGTACATTTCGAGAGCTTTTGAGATCAATGTATAATATTCTTTCATTGGAAGATTTGTATCAAATATTGAATAGTACAACTGATGTTATACAAATTGAATTACTGTTTCACCTCTGGAATACAATTTGATTAAGTTTTCCCTTAATTCCGCTTTGTATCGCGCCAGTTGCAGATGAATAGTGTAGGTTTCCCCTCACGCCTGGTCCTGGATGGGTTTTCTGGGTCGGGGTGTGACAACTTGGTATCAGAGCAGGCTGTAGGTCTCAGGGATAGGATTAGGCTTGCGGTTAAGGTTTTGAGTGTGGAATGGGATAGTTCTAGGTCTAGAACATCCTTGCATGTCTGTTTGCGATTGTATGTGACGTGCTTATCTATCTGTTTGCTGTTGTGTTTTGCTGCTTTCCGGTTGCGTCATGACGTCTCAAGAGGAGATGTGCATGCGCACTGGTGTCGTCCGTTCCCTCGCCTGACAGCGTCTCCCCCGTGCTGGAGACGAGCGAGTAGGGATTGGACGTGTGTCATCTTTGTACTTTCGAAATCTCGAGAGGTGAACCTCCTAGAGTTCAGAGACGGTGTTGGAGATCCTTCGACAGTAGAGGACTGATTGAAGGAGGTGACCCGGATCCCAGATGTTTTGGACATCCTGGAGTATCGCTTGCTTGGGAAGCTGTTGTTTTCTTGGCTTCTCAGGAAGCGATTCGTAGTGGCGCTTGTCGGGGCCACTAGGGACACTGTTGGTTGTGTGTTGAGAACAGTTCGCGTACTGTTCTCTGGCACCTACCCTTGGAGGGTGGTGTAGTTGGGAGTACCCTCCTCTGGTTCGGGGTACTCGCACCACGTGGCGACACGTGGGTTGGCTGGTTCATCTGGCTCGGTAGGCTAGCGCGACAGCAGGGTGCACCCTGGACTGTGTACTAGCTACTGAGACAGGTGACTTGAGGGTTGACACCGGGCAGTTGGCCGGTGGTCGTGGTGAGTTTCGGGGTTGTCGTTCCTGCTTCTCGGGAACGGCAGGTTGGCCGTTGGCAGAGGCAAAGGTTTCAGCATCAGCGACAGCTGTGGCAGCAGCAGCGTCGTGCCGGTCCTTTGAGCGGTAGCCTGGACTGCCATACTGAGAGGTAGTCCACCGGGTGCTCGAGGGCTAGCCGTTGTGGGTCTTTCCGCCGACGGTGCTGGTTGCGACGGGCGCTGGACGCTTACCGCAGAGCAGTCGGGCGTGACGCACGGCGTGGGCCAGAGCGGTGGACTGTTGCCTCAGTTGGGGCAGGTACCTGGCTCAGACGCAGGAATCTAGATTCCAGTTAGAGGCTTGCTGGAGGCAAGGCGGTGACCGTTCTAGCCAGCGGTTCGCGCACCCCAGAGGAGGTAGCAGCTTCAGCAGCAGCCAGTTTCAGAGCCGCCAGCTTCGACTTTCAGCTTCGAATTCAGCTTTCAGCTTGCAGCGTTCGGAGCTTCTCGCAGCTTGCGTTTTCTTTGTGGCTCTGGGCTTCCCCCCTTGTGACTCGTCCCCGTGTAGCCTTGTTGGCTTGGGATCAGAGTTGGATGTGGCTTTGGGAGTAGTCACTGATTGGGACAAGAGGTTGGGTTGGTTGCTCTTGTCGGGGCGTTCCCTAGAGGTTGGAGACCTCTAGGTGTCCGTCGCCCACGTGTGGTACACGTTGGGGTCCGACGGCTTCCTCGGTTGCGTCGGTTGGTTAGGCACTGGGTTGTGGTCCTTTGGCAGTGGGAAGGTGTCGTAGGTGCACCTGACGGCGTTGTTTCGCTCTCGTTGAAGATCGCGGTTCGGCGATCCTTCTGCTTGTCGAGAGCTGGGGTTTGTTCACCGGTTTGTGGTGAACTCCCTCCCCTTTGTTTCGAGGGTGCTCTGGAGAGCAGCTTCCCCTCGTGTTGTTGTTGTTTGTGCAGCTGTCCTTTCTGAAGAGCTTTCTGATTGTCGCCTTCGCGGGACACTGAGTTCGAGGTTGAGGTTCCTTGGGCGGTCTTGAGCATTGCGAGTTCGCACGTGGATGCTAGCAGTGTTTGGAGAGTCGAGGACTCAGTCGGCCGAGTCAGTAGCTCGAGACTTCGTTCGCCCAGGTGTGTTGCCTCAGAGGGTGTTCCTGTTCTCATTGTGGATGGTTCCCTCCAGAGATGCATAGGCGTCAGGAAGCTGGGCAGTGTTGCAGCACAGAGTATGCGCCCGCTGCAGTGTAATGATGATAGATTAGCAGTTGAGAGATTCGTCGACCCCTTCAGGGTTCGACTTTCACATCGACTACACCAGCTGAGGATTCGGGATTGCGACATCCTAGAGACAGCCTTTCGTACAAGGTACGGACTGTACGAGCTCACAGTGATGTCGTTCAGTCTGACGAGCGCACCAGCAACCTTCACAGAGGTGATGTGGAGGATCTTCAGGCCGTATCCTGATCAGTTACAGTGGCGTCGTCGACAGCATCACATCTACTGGCGCGCTGAGGAGGAGCACTAGCGATGTGTGGTGTTTGCATCGCGGTTGCCGAGGGTGTATCGGCGTTATTTGGCTCCCAGCTCGAGGTGTTGGCTTTCAGAGGCAAGTCTCGACCGACAGGCAGTCTCAGCGGCAAACATTTCAGTTGAGTCAGCACTGATGTGCGACGGCAGAGGTCGAAGACGATATTCGAGATTCGGTAGAAGCATCTCCAAGATTGCGGGACCATTGACCAGAGTAGCTAGGAGACCGGAGCTTTTGCCTTAAAGTCACTGCGTCAGTGCCTTTAAGGGTAATAGCCACCAGCAGTTGTTAGAGAGGATGGAGCAAATTTGGTGGATTTGTCAGCTCATCGGAGACAGGCAGTTAGTTGGATCAGGTTTCGAGGATCAGATTCCAGATGACTTCCGTTTTGGTGGTTGCAGCATCCCAGCTCTCCCGGCCAGAGTGATATAGACCCAGGGTACATATCCGGAACTCGTGGAGATCCATGTTGCGGTTGGTACCGAGCACGTGACTGAGAGCTGGACAGCGTCAGCAAATCGCAAGTTGTGCTTCGTTAGCAGTGTTGCAGATCCGGCGGATCCATTGCAGCCTCCCTTACTGTGTCAGAGTGGGAGCGGAAGCACACCATGGCGGACATCATCACCAGATTGTGGGATGCAGCTGAGAGGGTATCTTCCTTTGCTGGAGTTCGCCTATTCCAGCAGTCATCAGTTCTTGAGGTCAATTGGGGTGTAGTCACTCTTTATTTTTGGGACATCTTTCCCATCAACAATTTTAGTAGGGACATAAGGTCCATCCTCTATTACTAACCATACCTCATAGTCCATTGATTGAACAAAAATTTTCATTTTTGTTTTCCAGTAATTGTAGTTTGAACCATTGAAGTAGGGTGGCCTATTGGTACCTTGTCCCTCTATGTTTTCCATCGCTAGATGAGGAGCTAGATAGGATCCTCTAAGGGTTGTTGCACCACTAAATTAGAGACCTAGCTCTGATACCAATTGAAGGTCCAAGAGGGGGGGTGAATTGGACCCTTCTCGAAAAACTAGATTGATGGAAAATTCAGATAGAAAAAGATCTAACAGCTTGAATGCTTGTAAACGAAATGAAACTTAACTACAATAGAATGCAAGAATTAAATGAAGGAAGGGTTAGAGAGATAACACCGATTTATAGTGGTTCGACCCAACTCTTGGTCTACATCCACATCTCTCAAGGCTCTCCTTGAGGTTCCACTACTTGCAAATCCTTTACAATCTTTTCCTCCAAGCTTCCTGGTGCTTAGTGACCTTACAATCACAGCCACTTGCTGTGGAACAACTCTCAAAATACTTCTTCACACTTGAAGAAGGTTTACAAAGGTTTTAGCTCAAAGGAGAATAAGTAGAAATCTTTTCTAGAACTTGCTCAGATGATCTCAATAATAATGATAAAAGTTCTTGCAAGTTTACATGAAGGAACTACTTATACTTGGGCTTCAACCAGCTCAACAATGAGCCCCAACGGCTCTCTGCAACTCTCCAACGGCTAGTTTTTTACTCTGTGCGCTGCTGGCGGTCGATCCATGCATCGTCCGTCACGTATAAAAAAACTCAGCCTTTTTGCTCGACGGTCGATCCACGCATCGTCCGTCACTCTCACGGTCGACCGTGACATCTTCCATGAGCCTTTGTTACGAGAATAACTTCCCAAGGTCGATGCTCGGATCGACCGTCACTCCTTGACTTTTCTTCATATATGCGCCACGGTCGACCGCCGCATCGACCGTCGCATCATCCGTCAGGCTCTGTGAAGAAAAATGCTTCCCAGGGTCGATGCACCGATCGACCGTCACTTCTTTACTTTCTTCATTAATGCGCCACGGTCGACCGCCGCATCGACCGTCGCATCGTCCGTCAGGCTCTGTGAAGAATAAACACTTCCCACGGTCGATGCACCGATCGACCGTGAGCCAATACGCATATATCCAAGTATGAAGCATTCACCACGGTCGATCCATGGATCGACCGCCACATTCCCACGGTCAATCCTTGCATCGACAGTCAGTACAAAAATAACTTAAATATTGAATTTAAGATTTCCAATTAAAGGGGTAATAAATATTAAACATATATTTTATCATTTAATGTATATTGGCATCATCAAAACAAGGTTAGGATCAACAATAGTGAGATTTTTCTCGGATTTCGTCTCCTTCTTCGTCTTCCCCGCGGCTACTCTCCGCCATTCCGACACCGCTCCGGTCTTCCCCGATATCGCCTGCGCCATTAACGACTCCCAGTCGACGTGGGCGACCCCACGGTCACCATTGGCGTCCTCAAGCACATCACCATCGCCGACGCTGATCTCGCAGCTTTAGATGTACCCTAGGAGGCTGGAGGCGGTGGCTATGGGAGGCGGGTTTGTGGAGGTGACAGTGAGTTAGAGATGGTGGTCTGAGACGGTGAGTTAGAGAGGTGGCGGGGGTACAAGCGAGCAGGGAGGTCGGCGGTGTCGAGTCGGCGTCGCGGTGGTTGTGGGCCGGATGGCGACTGAAGGGAGAGGGGGTACCGTAGGTGCCTGTGGTTGGGGGTGAGCTAGCGGCGGCGAGGGGTCTTGGAAGCATTGTCGCCGGAGAGAGATGGCAGTGGATGCGGTGAGGTGGGATAATGGTAGTGGCGGGGAAGTAAGCAGTCGCATGAGCCATCATCGAGGCTCCGTTAACTATTGGTCACGGTGGAGGATAAGGAAGGGGCATGGGTTGCTCTTTCTATTTATATTATATTAATAATATAAATTAAAATAATATTATTATATTAATATAAATGGGTCCGTATAGGAATGCATCGATGTGTATAACCCTGTCACGTTACCATGCTATGACATATGGCGATGCGATTCTTTTTCGCATCCGCTGTAGGTGGAGGTCACGTGTTCATCGCCGACAACTACCACGCTGGCAAGAGTGCCCTCAACGCCGCCGAGCCATATGACCCGGTGGAGGACGGGCGGGCATCGATGTTGACGATAGCGGGGGAGAGAGCGTATGCTGGAGATGGCAAATAAGCGGGCGATGATATGAGAGGGAATAGCCGGTAGAAGAGTCGAACAAGATAGATGGGGTGGTCATATTTTAATCTAATTAATGAATAATTTCTAATTTGATTGGTTTGAATTGAGCTACTATTTATTTTATATTATTTAAGTAATATAAATTAAAATATTATTATTATATTAAGATAAATGTCTTTACATGGGGATGCATTGATGTGTATAACCATGCCACGTTATCATCCTATACCATGTGACGATGCGATCCTTTTTCGCATCCGCTTGAAGTGGAGGTTACGTGCACGTCGTCGGCGGCCACGACGTCGGTAAGAACACTGTCAACACCGCCGAGCCATACGACCCATTGGAGGACGGGCGGGCATCGATGCTGACGATAGCGGAGGAGCGAGCGTCTGTCGGAGATGGCAAATAAGTGGACGTTATTATTAATTTACTTTCCAACTCACCAATTCCTATTCGTATTCCACCTTTTTCATCCAATATTATTAATTTACTTTCCACCTCACCAATCCTAAGTAATCATTATCTCTTTATCCCCACTTTTTCAACCAAACACCAAAGTGGGATAAATTTTATCCCACAACTTATCCCGGGTTACTAATCCCTATCCCTTCTAATCCCGGAATAGACTATCCCGCAACCAAACGCAACCCTAGTGATGATCATGCCTCACTTAGAAAAGAACTTGAGGATTGCAAATGTGAGCATGAGATTTTACAAAATAACTCAAATAACTTGCAAAAGGAAATCATCAATTTGAGAGAATAAAAAAGGGATCTCACTCTTGAAAATAATGATTTAAAAATTACTCTTTCTAAGTTTATGAAGAGTAAGATCATACTTAATGAGATCCTTGATAGCCAATGTAGTTCATTGAACAAGAATGGAATTGGCTATATTCATAGAAAGGTGAATAATCTTAAAAAGACAAGCTTTGTTAAAGCATCATCTCATCCTCCTAGATTTGAAAATGTACCTACTTGTCACTATTGTTGTAAAATAAGACATATTGCTCCTAATTACTATTTAATGAAGAACGCAAGTGCTAACACCTTTTGGATTCCAAAGCATATATCCTATATGCACATGTCAAGAACTAACGATAGTGGACCCAAAAAGATTTGGGTACCAAAAAATCAAGACATGATTTGTGTTAGGGATGCTTGAGATCCAATTGTCAAGACAAATTCAAAAGAAAAATGTGATATCTTGATAGTGGATGATCAAGGCGTAAGGTGGGAACAAGAAAATGCTTTCAAGAAAAGGAGGTATGCTAAATAGTCATCAAATGATAAATGATCCCTCTAATGATATGAAATCTTGTTTCTCCATTTTCATTTGGTATCTTCAATAGTTGTAGTGATTTTATCATGTGATTTGTTCTTTAGAAGTTTTTAAAAAGTTTCCTAATCCTTATGAAGTCTTTCTTCTTGATTTGAAATGAATCCTTGAAAAGAATTCATCTTAGTTAAAATCTTGCATTTTGATTGATTTTAAAAGAGGTCATATAGTCATATTTTGCATTATAATGTTTACTGATTTGAAATGAAGTTTAATTATCTTTTATGAGAAATTGTGACTTGTATGCACCATTTTCTTCAATTCTTCAATTGGTTTCATGCAATAGAAAAGAGATATGTGAGTTCTTCAAACACATACACTCATATGCCAAATCTTTGATTAAATGCATGAATTCCATGTTTAATGACTTGGTTTAGCTCAAAATATTCAATTACATTTGTATGCAAAATTTCATGAGTTTTTGATTTAAAAACCATTTAAAATTAAATTTCAAAATTCATTTTCTATAAGTGACGGTCTACTACCGTGAATTCACTTGTATCGACCGTGACTACGCAATTTTTCATGTAATACTCAAATCGTGCTCGACGGTCGACCGTGAACTTTCTGAAGGTCGACCGCCACTGGTTGTGTCATATTTTTTATGAAATTTTTCATCGCATCTCACTTTAAAAATAACTTTTCAATGGTTTGTCTTTGGGGGAGATAAAGGAACTTATGTTTGGGGATTACTTTAATTGAATGGGTTTAAATTTTTTTTATCTAAATGTATCCCCTACTTCCTTTGGTATCATGAATAGTTTAATCGATTTGATATCAAGCCTCCATTAGTGATCCAAATTTTTCTCTTGCCCCATCCCCACTTTTTGATGATGTTATAGGGGGAGAAAAAGTTGTGATCTGATGTATTGCTACCAATCATGATATTAGTTGAATTATTTCTTACTAGCTTAACTTTACTTGTTTTAAAGAAGTGATCATACTAAAAGATAAATTATTTTGTCATAATATCATGGATAGAATTTTTAATATCATATGACTTGTGTGCATCCTTAGTATTCATCTTAGAACATTTTTTTATCAAAGAAATGGATGCATAGATTTAGGAGGAGCAATAGATATTTTATCATCACATATAAATGGATTGTCATCATTAAAAAGGGAGAGATTATAAGTCCTAATAGTGTTTTGATAATGTTTTGATGATGCCAATATGTTCCTAAATGATAAAATATATATGTGATAGAATATATGTTGGAAACATGCTTTAACTTTCATATTTGAGAAATATTAGTGCCCACGGACGATGCGACGGTTGACCGTGGGATCGACCGCAGGCTATGAGAAGAAGAGGTCAACCGTAGAGTTTGGCGGTTGATGCGTGGATCGACCGTAGAGGTCATTTATGGGCTTTAGGCCGACGGTCGATGGACCGGTCGACCAAAGCCTATGTGACCTTATGAGGAGATGCGATGGTCGAACGAGGCATCGACCCTGGGAAGTGTTTTTCCTCACAGAGCCTCACGGATGATATGACGGTCGACCGTGAAGTTTGAAGGTTGATGTGTGGATCGACCGCGGCTCAAGAAGAATGTGACGGACAATGTGGCAGACGATGCGACGGTCGATCGCCAGTCAGAAAACTAGCCGTTAAAGAGCTGTTACAGAAATGCAAAGTAGCCGTTGGAAGCTATTTTTTTTAGGCCCTAAAGGTCAAGTATATATGGGAAGAAGCAGCAAACTTGAAAAAGGCCAAGGGAGATATTAGTATACATTGTAACAAGTTTTAGTCTTCTTTTGAGAGCATTAATCTTTGTAAAACAACTTCAAGTTGTGAAGTAGACTTTGTGAGAAATATCCAAGGGTTGCTTTAAGTGATTTGTAAGGTTCTCAAGCATCCGGAAGCTTAAGGGAGAGATCCAACAGTTGTTGAATGAGTTGTAAGGTTGCCAAGCACCCAGAAGCTTGGTTGAAAAGCTTGTAAAGAAGTATTACAAGTAGTGGAACCTCAAGGGGGATTTTGAGTGAAGTGGGCGTAGGCAAGATTGACCGAACCACTATAAAATTTGGTGCAAGTCTTCTAACTCATCTCTTATCCTTTATTACTTGCTTTATTTATTGCTTTCATATCTATACAAACATACTAGTCTTCTAGCATTCTTTCTAGGTTTTCATCTACTGTATTTCCACAAAAGAGTCCAATTCACCTCCCCTCTTGGACTTTCAGTCATGACCGAGCGGCTCAGCAGGTTGGGCGGCGCATGGGCGCAAGCAAGCTGCCTCTCCGCAGGGGAGGTAGCGCATGGGCCGTGATAAGTCACTAAATATTCATAATTAAACTCAATTTTTCTTCGTTTGCCCGAGAGTGTTTGTATTTGATAGTTTATTAGCTTATTTCAGGTTTAATGAAGATTCAAGATAGGAAATAAAGAAAAGAGTTAATATGATGAAAATATGCCTTTATGCTGTCAGTTTTAAAAGAATTTGCCAAAATCTCCAAAGAATTCCTAAATTTCTGAACGTTTGAGGACTGTTAGAAGACAATGAGATGAACAACTTTCATATTTGAAGTTTCACCAAATTCCTTACATAAGCTCAAGAATTATCAAGACAATGTTTATTGAAATAAACCAGTCTAGATGATCAATCGGCCAGACGAACGATCCATCGTTGAACAGTGACGATCAATCAGTCATACGGACGATCGATCAATCGGGTGGAAATCCAACTTTTAGAAAGACTAGAGATTAAGTCCTACTTGAAGTGCTATGGCTTTGGCCGAGTGTATCCCTACAAAAACAGGTTTTCTGTCCGAAAATTGAGGATCATCATAGAGAAAAAAAGAGAGAATTAGGGTTTCTGAAGATGGTGGAGCCAAGGCATGGACTACTATCATTTTTCATCAAAACTATGGCTTTCATCTCCAAGTTGAGTAGCTAATTCTTCTACTCAGGGATCTCATGAAGCTTGAGAATAATTTCTTATTATTTTCTAGTTTGAATTTTGTATTCTTTTTCTATACATGATCTAATGGATGTGATTTTAATAATAATAGAGTTGAAGGAACAGAGTTCCCTTGATGTAATTTTAGGCCTACATGATTTATGTGATTGATTATAGAGATCCATATAATGATTTCTATGTGATTTGTGAATACCCGATGAAAAATTTTATACTTAGTGATGATAGGTTGTGCTTAGGTTACCCCGAACACAAGCTATGCTAATCGAAGATAAAATATGCCTCTAGAAAACAATTACCTTCTTTTATGGATTCGTGCAAGCTTAAAAAGCTATGAATTCAGAATGTCTAGATAAAAAGACAATAGGATAACTAGAGAATACATGAAGTGAAACTAAAGTGGATTGAGTAATCCCTAGATTTTTCTATCATTGATTTACTTTAATCTTTTTCCATTGCTTTCTTAATTAGTTTTAATTAATCTGTTTTAAAATCCAATAAACCCTTCATTGCTTTAGGATTAGAGTTTTGAGATTTAATTCCGATTTCTGTAGTTAAATCAAAAGTTTCCCTGTGAACCGACCCTGTATTTTACAACTATTCTACCCAAAAGTTTAGTGTTTGAATAAGGGTTTATAAATTTCTAAATTATGTTTTACGTATGATTTAATGACATCATTTAGTGAGCGATTAGTTTTTGGTGCCGTTGCCGAGTACCTTTTTCTGATTTTTGACGGAGTATCACTTAAGTTCTCGTTACTCTTTTTCTGGACTTAGTTAGATTTTTCTCTTTTTTATTTTTCTTTCTCTTTCTTCATTCTACACTTTTTTAGGATTTATCTGATAATTTTGTGGAATTTTGCAGCATTAAATTGGAATTTGTCTTGGAGAGAGAAGCCCACTCGCAGCCCGGATCGATCGGTCGGACCTGAATCCGATCGATCAGAACTGTGCAGTTTGCCTGCTTTGTTGTGACGAACGATCGATCGGCCAGACCACCGATCAATAGTCCGGAAACCGATCGATTGGCCTCTCAGACGATCAATCGTCCACGTGTGAGGTAAAGTTTCTAACCTGCAACTTTTCATTCAGCTGTGGTGTTCCGTAGTTTTCTACTCTTCTCCGAATATTCTGTTTTCTTTTTCTCTTTTTGGTGTGTGATCTTGCATGTATGGTAGAAGATCTTTGAATAACCCACTGGAACGTTTAGATCTAGAAAAAGAGACAACACTCCGAAAAGCTAGAGCTTTAGGTCACAAATCTTTGAGTAACTAACAGGAAGGCTTGAGTAACTTACAATCTATTCACGAGACCTTTGTCACAATGGCTGAAAACGGGTGAGCTGTCGTTGACCCTAATGCTAATATTGGAAGGGGAGGTCATAATGGAAATGGTATGGGAAACGGGAACCACAATAACAATAGAGAAGTCCCAATTAGGAACCACTTTTTACCTACACCTTACACCTATGCTTCTTGTATCAACCCACATGCTATTACTGCTACACATTATGAGATTAAGCCTAAGTGGATTATTGCTTTACCTTCTTTCTATGGACATGAGAATCAGGACCCTTATGGATACATTACTAGCTTTCTTGAAATTCTTTTCATGTTCAAATTTGAGTACTTTAATGATGATGCCTTTAGACTCAAGCTTTTCCCTTTTTCTTTGAAAGACAAGGCTAAACATTGGCTTCAAATCTTAGCTCTAAATTCAATTTCAATATGGGACCAACTTTAGGATGCTTTGCTTAAAAAATATTTCCCTATCATTAAAACTAAAAATAATCGTACCATGATTATCTCTTTTAACAAAAATGAGGATGAGATGTTTCATGAAGCCTAGGAAAGATTTAAGAATCTACTTAGAGAGTGTCCCCATCATAAGGTACCTGAGTGGCAGCTAGCCCATTCGTTTTATAATGGTCTCAATGATCGTTATAGGACAATGGTCGAAGCCTGTTGTGGGGGTATTGTTCTTAGTAAATCTTGGACTGATCTTTGGGAAATGTATGATAAATTTGCTGAAAATTCACAACATAATGCCTCAGTGTTTAGGAGTCAATTTACCACTATTCATAATTCTTGAGGAATTCATGAAATTTCTAAATTCTAAAGTCTCTCGACACAAGTAGCCCTCATAACTAGAGATTTAAATCAGCTGAAGACAGGTCCAACTTTGACTCAATCATTGCCTCACACTTCTCCTGAGACATGTGCCCTTCGTCTTAGCTCTGATCATCTTATTACTGATTGTCACTTGGCTTCCAATTTCCCTGACTTTGTTCAAGAACATGTCAATGCATCGTATGGTTTTTCCTATCACACCCCGACCCAAAAAACCCATATTGTCCGGGGCGTGAGGGATCCAAATCTATTCAATCCGTCTGTGGTGCATTTATAATAAAATAAGACATCTAATTTAAACAATTGATTTTGGGCCAAAGCTGTAATATCTAATATTAAACCAAAATGTAGTGATACAATATCATCAAAACTCCTCGAAGGAGGAAATTATACATTTAACATAATTCTCGAAAAAAAACTGCAAAAAGTACAATAGGATCTTCAGAAACCTCAAACGCCTCCAGAAGTCGATGCGTCACCAAAAGCTGATCCGCTAGGAGCTATGGAAGCGCTGGCACCTGCATTGGCAAACGCAGCCAGGGTAGAAGTGAGCGATAAGTTCAGTAAGATTCTATTATACGACACTCCCAAGAAAAAGGGAACTACAAACTGTGCCATCTCTCTCTGCCAAGCCTAAGACGTGACCAACAGTATCTGAAAAGTGAAGGCGCTCCTCGAAGTGTGACCAAGGTAGGACAAACAGGGATTTCAGTGCATCTCCAATGCATCACAAACCCCATAGCTGGTAACAAACCGCTCCAAGGCATAACAGTAGTTATACCAACTTAAACCATGGCACAAGAGAAACGACACGACCTCTTGATGTGCTGTCGCGGTCAATCAAAAATAAAACAATACTCTTTAAAATGAATGTAGAAGTATGAGTACGAGTCGTTCACACGAGGAATGTCTAATTTAGTTTTGTGCTTCGTGAAGAAAGATGAGGGTTTTGAGTATAACAAAAACAAATAAGAAATAATCTGAATTGAAAAATCGAATTTAATCAAGACATCAAACCTTGGTCTAAGTCAATATCCACCATTGGAATCTTTATAACTTATCATCGATGCAAGTATATATCAATCCACACCTTGAATATTCACCATTGGAATTATTTCCGTATCTCTCCTTCTTCGTAGTTAATTAGAAACAAGCGATCTTGTCTTAAAGTCACTACCTTAGTGCCTTTAAAGGTGATAGCCATCAGCAGTTGCTAGAGAGGTTGGAGCAGCCTTGGTGGATTTGTCAACTCTTGAAAAACAGATAGTCAGTTGGACCGAATTTCACCGATCAGGTTTCCGAGGACTTCCCCTCTAATGTTTGCAGCACCCCAACTCTTCTGGCCAGACTGATAGAGACCCAAGGTAGATATCCAGAACTCATAGAGATACATGATGTGGTAGGTACCGAGCACGTGACTGAGGGTTGGACAGCGTCAGCAGGCGGCAGGTGGTGCTTAGGTAGAAGTGTTGCAGATCCGGCAGACCGATTGCAGCCCTCCCTTGTAGTGTCAGAGTGGGAGTGGAAGCACATCATGGTGAACGTCATCACCAGATTGCAGAAGACTCAGAGAGGCTAATCTAGATCTCGGAAGACGTACGTAGGACATGTATTATCGATGCAGGAGGCAACTGGGTAGAGTGCGTCCCTTTGCTGGAGTTTGCCTACTTCAGCAACCATCAGTCCAGACTGATGCGGTGCCATTCGAGGTGTAGTACGGTAGTTCATGCCATTCTTCCGATTGCTCGACAAAGGTCGTCGAGACATCACCCACCACTCCAGACACCATCAGACAGTCCGTAGAGGGATTAGCACAGATCAGACAGAGACTACTGACGGCGTAGAACAGGCGAGAGAGCTACGCAGGTCAGAGGCGGTGATCTTTGGAGTTCTCAGTTCATGACAACGTATTCATGAAGGTTCCTCCACACAGAGGATCAGTCAGAGTTGGCAGAGAGCAGTGACCAGACGAGGTGGAGGCCGAGGCAACCCTACTCCAAGAGTCTGCACCAGAGCCATGACGACGTGGAACGACGATGATGACATGGAGCGACGATGACACCGAGCCTACAGAGATTCCTGACGTTATCAGCAGACAGTTGATTGTACTCTAGAGGCCGAGTAGCAGATCCAGAGTTGCATGAGGACATCGTGCGAGAGGCTCACTCCTGTCTTATTATTGTTCATCCTAGAGGCATGATGACATGCCATGGACTACATCATTAGCATTAGTGACACTAGATGCAGAGGTAAGGTGAAGAGTTCGTTCCATGTCACCTCACTTATCAGGAGGTGGGGACGGAGTATCGACAGACAGCAAGCTTGTTGGTGCCCTTTCTAGTGTCAGGGTGGACATCATGGTATGACGGCCTTCATCACGAGCATATAGACGATGCCGAGAAGACTTCACATGATTTGGGTCATTATTGCCCGACTGGTCAGATCAACACATATATCATCTGTGAGGAGTATATGTGCCGCATAGCAGTCCACGTATCAGAGAGGTGATCAGATTGCATGATGCTTCAGCTTCCATCACTTCAGGCCATGATTCCAGGATCACAGAAAGATCCTAGTACAGCTCTTAGGAGCCTATGACCATTTTGTTGACTTTCAGCACAGCATCTCGTAGCACAGATGGACAGACTATCAGAGAGGACCATTCAGATCCCTGGTAACGTGCTTAGAGCACGTATTATTGATGCAGACATTAGACGACGAGAGCACATCGTCATAGCGAATTTTGCCTACTTCCACAGTTGACAGCTCAGCACCGACATTGCACCTTTTGAGGCAGAGAGATCAGCGCAGATCATGTCAGAGTTGACAGAAGATTTATATAGATCAGAGGTGACATCTGTTAGAGTCTGCAGTTGACAGCTCAGCACCGACATTGCACCTTTTGAGGCAGAGAGATCAGCGCAGATCAGGTCAGAGTTGACAGAATATTTATATAGATCAGAGGTGATAGCCGTTGGATTTCACAGCTGGCGATAGAGCGTTCTTGCGGACGATTCTAAGCAGAGATCCAGATGGATTGTCCAGGGATGAATCGATGCCGAACTGTTTTGGCTCTTTTGGGGATTTAGTCTGTGACAGAGGGTTTGCTTACAAATTGACTTTTTCCACACTTGTCAGTTGTGTGTCCTACCGCCACATGTTCGAGATGAGGAGGCACTATCCGGATTCATCACGTGTCAGCTGCTTCGACGGAGCAGAGCTTGGGCTTGACAGGTTCAGCATAGGCGTTTGGGGGTGACTTGGGAGCGCTGGAGACGCTGGTCCCAAGTGGTTCCTATTTCGGAGTGTATCTCTAGTTGTAACTGTTATGGGTGTTGGTACCCTTTGTTTGTGTGGTCACTCATGGTGTGAGCTTGCTAACTCTCTTGTCTTGTGCAGGTGTGTTTGTTTCTGCCTTATTGTTTCCGACCCTACTCTTATCGAATTTTAGGATGAAATTTCTTTAAGGGTGATAGGTTGTGAGGACCCGTACCTCCAACTCGGTCCGACCACGTTAGATCAAGTGTCTGGTTTTGTGGTTTGGCTCGGTTGGCCTTGGGAGGCGATCGGTTGATCGTATCGCTGTTTTTGGACTCCAAGGACAATTTCGTCAAATTGCACCTTCACGGTCGGTTTCACACCAGCGTAGTGCACACATCGCCTTGGATTGATGTATGTGACAGATTAGATCATTAAGGCACTTCCGATCGAAAGATCGGAGCTCGATCGGGAAAGATCGAAATGGACGGCTGTGATTGATTCCAGTTTTCTATAAATACCCCACCCCCCCCCTTTCTTTTCTCTCTCTTCTCTTTCTTTCTCTTCTCTCCTTTCTCTCTCCCCTTAGCTGCCGGCTTGAGCTTGGGCTGCGGCTTTTCGGCGCGGATCCGCGTGCATCGGAGACGAGGGATTCGTAGATCGCCAACTTGTTGCTACATGTAGGTGTTTCTACCTGATTCTGGTGAACCGGTAACCCTAGGATTGCTTTATTGTGTTTTGTAGCTGTTGTGTGTATTGGAATGTTTTGATTTTCTGTATTCTTATTCCTTAGCATGCTTAGAAGATAACTACTGAGTTGTTTCTGTCTTCTATTGAACGAAATCGGTATTTTATCAGGTTTTTCGACGGGGTTGGACTCAGATCTAATATTTCACGATCTGAGTTTGGTTTTTATTACATGAATGAATTCCTCACAATCAAATAGACCTTCCTGCAAAGTTTGAATGGATTCCGTCGTCGTTTGACAGATCAAATCCAACAAATTCAGTCTTTCATCGGTTTCGTCGGTTTTCGGGCAATTTGATTTAATTCAGAAGATTTGATCATTCAAAGTTGGATTTCTTAGTTTTATTAGATTCCCCACATCCAATTGCACATGCCTATCAAATTTGGTTTGATTCCAATGAGTTTTGATTGTCGGAATCCAAGAAATTGGATTTCAGCCACTATTCACCTTTCATGGCGACTTATGAAGGATCGATTATTTGGGTAAAATGATCAATCACTTTTGTTGAAGTGTTCTATCTCGTCTGAAGGATGATCGATCTTCCTTGTAAGGAAAGATCGATCATTTCTCCTTGACAGGGAGAGCACTTCGAAGGGATCGACGATCATTTTCCTTCGAGATAGGGAACACTTTTAAGGAAGATCAATCTTCATTGGGAGTGAAGATCGACCATTTCTCCTTGACAGTGAGCACCCATGTGAATGATCGATCTTTTATATGCTGATTTGTTATAATTGATAAGAATTTGGTGTTATTGGTTTCTTTTCGACCCGAATTTCTCGTGTGATTTTCCCGACGATAGGTAAGGATTATTATAATATTTTAATCAGGATTTTGATGGGTTTATCTTCAGATTACACCGTAAGTTGTATTTCGGATTGGTTTTCCTATTTCTACCGATTTTCAAGCAGTTTGTCGATAAAGCATGTTATACCTATATTGTCACGCCCCGACCCAGAAAACCCATCCAGGCCGGGACGTGAGGGTCCTAAACTCTAAATCAAACGGCGAAAGCCTCCCCTTTTAAACATCAATTTGGAACCTGGTGCATGATTACAATTTAACTTTAAAAAGATATAATAATGATTCAAGTCATCTAGTACAACAATCTCTGATCAAATTTACATCAAATTGAAATACAAATATATATCTCCTTCAAATTACAATTTATACATTTAAAGCTGTACATCAAATGAATAGAACAAACTGATGATATCCTCGATCTCACGCACCACCAAGGGGAGTACCGCCTCCAACACCGCAACCACCTGAAAAAGAAGGGACTGCATCGACCTGCATCGCCGATGCAGCCCAGGTAGGAGTGAGCAACAAAGCTTGCTCAGTAGGGTTCTACGCTACGTCACTCACAAAGGAAAGGGAACACAACAGTGTCGTTCCTCCGCCTAAGTCTAAAGGATGCCATGGGGTCCCATAAGCCCTATCGATTCCCCAAGGGATCCTACTCTTCTCAACCGACCACGCTGGGAATACCATCCAAACACGCTGGGAGGAAACCAAGAAACAGAACCAGTAGGAACACCCTTTACCCAGCAGGAAGCCACTGCCTGGGGACACATGTCAGGGACATCGACAACCATCCTTAGCACCTGGCCTTGGAGAAGCGACACGACCTCTAAACCTCAAATAATATAATATTCCAGTCCGACTACCTGATAATCCTCGAATGATATCAAACATGATCACTGATACAATCACGTCCTAATCCTCGACTACCCCAAACCCCGGCCCTAGGGCTAGATCCGGGCTACCCGAGGACCCCGGATCAACGATCGAAACCATCGTCTACCACCTAGCCTGATGCTTCTAATGCAAACAGATGCATGCAATGCTCAAGCACAGAGATACAGGAATAGCAGCATGCAACAATATGCCAAGACAACATACACGGGCTAGGCGAAGCGTCAAGCTTGCCGGAGGGTAAACATAGCATGGGTCTAAACTACAATAATACAATATTATAACGGCGCCTACGGACCGTTAACAAGCAGTTTCTACAACGGGGGCACAACCCCGGCCACACAGATAATAATCAAACACATTTGCAATTAACATCAACTACGGCACACATCGGCCCATTTAATTAGCTAAACATCCCAAGGGGCACAACCCCCTTGGTTCAACCACAAGCTAAATATACATGTAAATAAGCATGACATGTGACTAATTGCTAATTAAACAAGGATGATTTATACCTAATTAGACATGCCGAAAATCAAACAATTAATCATCTAAAAACCATCCATTAGAACTTGCTAGCCATCGAGATCCCTAGGAATACCAATCACATAAATCCCGAAGAATCAAACATGATAAAACATCAAAAATCCGTTAAAAACACTATTCAAGGCTGGCGGTCGATCAACGGATCGACCGTGCAAAATCCAAGGTTGACGGTCGATCAACGGATCGACCGTGAGATGTGATTTCGCTATTTTCGGGGCTCACGGTCGATCCGCGGATCGACCGTGAAGAAGCTGGGGTTGACGGTCGATCAACGGATCGACCGTGAGAGTTTATTTTGCTGATTTTCGGGCTCACGGTCGACCTTGGAGAGCTCACGGTCGACCGTGGAGACCGCGACGGTTGATCCACGGATCATCCGTGGCACTATTCATTAGCAAATCTACTCCGACACAGTTTCGTATAAAAATCACCAAAACTCGTAGAAAAATCGGAAAAATATAAAATCAATTGGGTTGGAAAGTAGACTCGCAGATCTACAACTCTTATTTCTCATAAAAATCCAAGATCATGCATGTACAAGCCGGAAAACTCGCCGCAAGCCGGCTGTTCTTCAAGAACAACAGAAAACCGAAAATCCGAGATTTATCATGCTTAAATCCTATTGAAATCTTAACCAAAGTTCATGAAACTTAAATCAGAGACTAAATTAAGCAACATGCATTCAAAAACATAATTTCATCACAATCTAACGGCTAGATTTATCTAAACCCATTAATTAACGCATGTAGGTAGAACACCTACCGGACTGCGCATTCCTCGGTTGATTCCCCGCGAGTTGATCACCAACAAGGTTCCAAACCACACCAGCAGCCTTCCTCTCGTTGCCACGAATCCAACAAGCTTTCAAGCTCCCAAAATGGTGGTCGGAGGAGGGAGAACGGAGAGAAGAAAGCTGGCTGCCCGGAAAGAGAAACAGAGCAAGCTCTGCTTGCGGGAAGAAGAAGCAGCCAGGGAGAAGAAGAAGAGAAGGGAGAAGAGGAAGAGAAGAGAAGGAGAAGCTCAGGGAATCTCAGGGAAGGTGAGGGAAGGTCGGGGAAGGTGGGAGAGGTCCTCTCTTCCCTGACAAAGGAGGACGACGGGAGTTGAACTGCTCTACGCAGTTCAACTGCCCTGCGCATGAGTCCGATCGATCGCTCCTTGGAGCGACCGATCGCTCAAGGGCCGTAAGCTGCTCAAAAGCAAGCTTCAGCGCGCCCGAGCTGGGATCTTCCGATCCCGGGTCCACCTAGCCATTCTAATCAAACACTAACACAAACAAGGTCAGTGTGTGCACACGCGGGTGTGAAACTGACCACCAGGAAGCATATTTACCAAAATGCCCCTGGAGTCAAAACAGCGATGCGATCAACCGATCGCATCCCAGGGCCAACCGAGCCAAACCACAAAGCCAGGCCCTCGACCTAACGCGGTCGGACCGGGTTGGAGGTACGGGTCCTCACATATATAGCTATAGTTTGTGATTTTATGGTTAACCGGAAGGGTGATGACTCTCGGGAATGTTTAGTATAAATGGGCTGAAGGTGTGCCCTGCATGCTTAGTATAGATTTACTGCTTTGATTAATTGCCACGTTAATTGTCGGCGTGCGCCGGAGGCATAAGCCGTTGTACTGGTAGATTATATATTTTGTTGTGTGGATTGGCCGGGGTTGTATCCCCTTGTAGAAAATTTTGGTTGACGGTTGTGGGCGCCGTTGTAATACCGAAATTGGCTCGATTGTTGTGTTGCTTAGTTGTTGGTCAGTTACTTGCGGAGTAACTATGGAACCTTAATCTCTCAGGTGCCGGAGAGCACTGAAGACTATTGTATATCAGTGTTATCATTATCTCCTTACTCTAATCGTTGTATTGTTAGTATGGCTTATCTGTATTTGAGACCCTAGCTATGCTCACCCATTTGGTTAGCTATAGGCTATGCCTAGCCCTGTATAATTGATGTCCTATTGTTGCATGCCTATATCTCTCTATTTGTGTCTGAGCATTGCATGCATCTTGTTTGCATTAGAGCATATGGTTAGGGCGTGGGTGAATAGGGTCTTCGCCGATCCGAGGCTCTCGGATAGCTCGTATCTAGCTCTAGGACCGTGGCTGGGTAGCTAGGCCTAGGGCGATTGTTTTGCCAAATCTCTGTGTTCTCGAGAATGGGTCTAGTTTGCTACTATCTGTTGCTTGAGGTGTAGAGGTCGCCTAGAGTTCTCGTCTCATACTGATTATCATTGCTAAGGGAAGTTACGTGTTGCCCTGGGTCCTACCCCTTTGTTGTTCAGCGCTGGGCGCTTGGTTGTTGAGAGAGACGGCTGTTGACAGTTGAGGTCACATAACGCGTGCCCTGGTGTAGATGGTGGACGTAACGTGTATTTCCCTTAGAGATGAGACAGAACCTGAGACTTTGTGGTTTCCCTTTTTTCTTGTGCGACGTAGAGTAGAGTAGAACCATACTGAGTTTTGTTGCTCACTCCTACCCGGGCTTCATTTGTAGGTGCAGACGTCGACTCTTCCTCAGTGGTTCCAGCTGGATCAGGTCTTGGCGGCGCGTCGACTTTCGGAGGCGTTTGAGGTCTCAGAGGGACAGATGTACATTTTGGCAGCTTTTGTTTATTGTTATCTTTGAGGATGATGTGCGTAACGTTTAATTTATGAAATATTGTTCTCTCTTTTAAATGAGTTCTATTCCGCAATGTAATATTTAGTTTTACCATTATTCCCTTGGAAGATTTTAAGTTCAAATTATTTCCGCTTTTTGTCATGTCGCGCCGTATCAGATGTAAATAGTGTAGGTTTCCCCTCACGTCCCAGTCCGGATGGGTTTTCTGGGCCGGGGCGTGACAATAAATTCGCCACCCCAACACTATTTCCTTTTGGTTGAAGAAAATGTTATCTGCGGTCAAGGTTTTGAGGGAAGATCTTGTCTTTCTCCCTTTGATACGATGCACCTTCTCTAGGGCTTTCGTACCGGGTCTCTTGCCTGGTCTCGGCTCCTCCTTAGCCAAAGCTATAGCTAGTTCGAGAGATACCTTTATGGTTTTAGGAGAAGCACCCTAGGTATTCAGCGAGGAAGGCTTAAACCGGAGGAGAGAGACGGATGAGGAAGAGGATTACCTCGCAACTTCCTCTATGGTTGGCCGGCTACCCTTGGGGGATCCAAGCCTTAGAGAACGTGGCAACGGTGATGAGGTGGCGGAGGGGAGCACGACAGCCAAGGGGGATGCCATGGACTTGGAGTTGGATGGTGGAGGAGTGGACGGCATTGGAGAAGGAGGGAAGCTTGACGGCAGACGGAGGATGGCAGCGGACGGCGAAGGCCAGTGGTGGAGAAGGGATCTGGCAGTAGGGAAGTGAAAGTGGCTGGTGGAGTTGGTGGAATTAGGGTTATATCTACTCCTAGAATATTCTACTAATAAATATACTTTATTCATCATAATTCGTCCATGGCCTAATACAAACTATAGAGGTTCTTTTATAGAGGCCTTGACAAAGTTCTAATCCAACTAGAGAACTAACTTATTTTGATCAGCAAGTAATAATACTTTCCTACTAAGACTCAATCATAACTCAAACTTTCTAATAACTAGGACTCATAATAGGAACTAATAAAGCAAAGTATAAACTAAACTCAAACTAGAAAACTGACTCAATCAAGATAATTACTAACTAGGAAATCAACTAAGTAAGCAAACCAGCTAGGAAATAGGAATCCCTAAGGCCGGCTTGGCTCAACCTGCTCCAAAGGGGCGTGGTTGCAGCCAGCTCCTTGGCATGGGCCCGCCCAAGCAAGGACGTGGGTCCCTTCTTGGAATGGATCGGTTCGACCTTGTATCACCCTTCCATATCTTACAAAAGCTAATGTGCTCTCTAATCTGTGGATGGTTGAGATGCCATTATCTAAATCACCATACTTGTTGAATATGGACAAATCCTTAGATTAGGTTGGAAGATCTTTGTGTCAGTGATTTATGTGAAGGGGGTGGTTCGGATGTGTCAAGGCTAAAGCTGGATTTGGGTGAATCGCTTGTAGAACATGTTGTTGGGCTATCTTCGACGTTGCCTAGATGTCCTTGGGTGTGGGTGTTTTCCTCGTCGGGGTCAATCTCTTCAAGAGCAGTAAATAATTATCTCTGGTTGGGTTCAGCCTCGGCTCTTTATCCTTGTTCAACTTGGGTGAATTTATGGAGGTTGCCGGTGGATCATAAGATCAGAGTTTTCCTTTGGAAGTTTCTGTATAATAGAATCCCAACGCGTGAGGTTTTATGGCACTTGGGCATGGGTGTGGATCGTTTGTGTCCGCTTTGTGAAGTAGAGGTGGAATCAGTCTTTCACCTCTTTTTTTCCTGCTCTTTCTCTGCTCAGCTGTGGCGCTTGTTTATGCTCACTTATCCCGCTTTTCTGTTTGAAGAGTTTCTAAATATTATTGATAAATCTGCTTCTCATAAGGAGGTGAAATGAAAAAAATCTCTATTTAGGTTTACAATGTGGGGAATCTGAAAAGCTAGGAATGACATGGTCTTTAATAGCACTCTGACGGATGTGGGGGTTCTTTCCTACGGATTAGGAGACAAATACTGGAACATTGGAAGCTCTGCTGTTCGGCTGGGGTGGTGCCGTACAGGGAAGTGGATGATGCTTCTTTCTGCGTTGCTATTGTGGATGGGTCTTTCCTTTCTCCTTCTTCTCCTGCTGGTATTGGCGTGTTGCTGTTCAATGGTGGTGACGAGCTATGAGCGGTTGTGTCAGAGGTGGTCTGGGCGTGCTCTTGTGATGAGTCCGAGTTGCTCGTTATTCGCAGGGTGTTGGTCCTCGCTTGTGAGCTAAGGTGCACAAAGATTGTGTGTGTGTGTGTGTGTGTGTGTGGGGGGGGGGGGGGGGGGGGGATCGGATGCACGTTTTTTGACTGACGTCCTAAGTTGCAAAATGCAACAAGGATTGAATGCCAACACCAACCAAATGCCAAATGCCTTGCTGCATAAACTAACACATTATCTTTTAACATGATAAGTTTCAAGAATTACAATAAGCAAAGAAGAAGAGATGATCTTTCTTTTAATATATGCATCTCTTCTTCACCTTTAATTGCTGCATAAACTATAGAAGACATGTTTATAGTTTATGCAGCAACCTGTCTTCTATAGAAATATGAAATGATCACGATTCACCAATTTGACGTTTTCATAATTTCCTACAAATTGCACAACAAGAACTAAAAGCAGAACATAGAAATTTAAAACAGAGAATTGAAACCTTGGAATGTTTTTCAATTTACTACATAAAGACCTGCCAATTGATAAACTCCTTGGTTAAACACGTACTCATGGGAGAGTCCTTTATTAGAGATGCAAATCGACATACTAAATATAATAGCTAGAGAAAAGGCTTCAACCGATGTAATACATGGGATCAGGAAGCTTAAAGGTGCGCTCGCCAGTCGGATAGCCTAAGATATCACTCCACTGATCACCAATATTTCCTATGATCCTGTATCCGGCCATTTCCAGCTTCTTCCTCTCTCCAGATTTGTATTCAACCGCCGTGCGCTTATCTCCCACTGGCCTGTAATTCAGAAACAAAAGAACTATTAGAACACTAGGAAGAATGTCTATAATATAGGACTTAAAGATTGAAGATGATTAATAGAGAAGTACGTTGATCATACCTGAGGATTAGCTTCTCCCAGGTGTGGTATCCGACTTTCTTGAGATTGGCAGTTGTGCTTGTTCTACTGGCCTCATCTCTACCAGTGAGCAAGATGATCTTGATGCCCATGGAAAGCAGATTCTTGTAGAGTTTGAAGCTCTCTGGCAGCACAAGTGCAGCACCTTCCGCTACCCACTGGTTGAATGATGTTGGGTCGAATGGTGTAGCCCTACAAAAAAATCGTGTGATTGCTTAATGATACTCTGCAAAACACTACCGCATTTGCAAAAAAAATTTTACAATCTGATACCCCACTAGTTAGCTTTTTGCAATCTAATACCCGTCATTGTTTTTTTACAACCTTGTACTCCTTAACCTGTGAAATGACCAACATACCTTTACTTTTCACCATCCAATTATACATGATGTGACATGATACGGATAATTAAATAATCTATCTGTTGCTTCGAAAGCCAAGTATCGAATTAAATCCCCGTCATGTGGCAAGAAACGATTGGCCATGACTTACGACGTTGTCAGTCCGTGAGAAGACATATCGTCCTTCGAGCATTAAATTCGTCGTTAACTACAAGCAGAAATTCACGGCCATAGTTCACAACCACGCATAAAAGACAAACATCATGCACATATATCGTTTTCCACGCATGATTATCACTATACACGCGTAGAATTATCACTATACATGCGTAGAAAATATGCTTTATCACTATACGTGGCATAGCCTGTATTTAATGCGATGGGAAGCATGAGAAGATCTCAACCATGCCGACGGTGCTCGCCTGAGTTCCTTCGGCCACCAAAGGATTGCTCCCCCGCCATAGTCGTCCATCGCATGGGTTTTTCTCGCCACCATCTCTTCCTCCCTATCACCTCTTTCTCCCTATCACCTCAAGCCAAGGCCGACGATATATCTCAAGTTCTTTCACCACTTTGCATCCAGATCTATTCAGACGATGGATCTTCATCCTATAGTAACTCAAATAACTACGCATAAGAACTCTATTAACAACACATAAAAACTCACATAAGAACACATAGAAACTCACATAATGACGCATAGAAACTCATTTAACCACACATAAAAACTCACATAATGACGCATAGTAACTCAGATAATTACGCATCAGCACTCACTTAACCATACATAGAAACTCACATAATGACGTATATTAACTCATATAACTACGTATAGAAACTCACTTAACACATAGAAACTCATATAATAACGCAGAGTAACTCAGATAACTACGCATAGAAAATCACTTAACACATAAAAACTCACATGAAGATCCATCATCGACATGGTCGAGGTCTTCTCACGCTTACCGTCGTATTAAATGCAGGTCATGCCACGTATAGTGATAAAGCATACTTTCTACGCGCGTATAATGACAATCATGCGTGAAAAATAATATATGTGTATGATGTTAGTGTTTTGTGTGCGTTTGTTAACTACGCGGGTGAATTTCTACGTGTAATTAACGACGCATTTAATGCTTGAAGGACGACATGTCTTCTCACGAGCTAACACTACCGTACGCCGTGACCGATTGTTTCTTGTCATGTGACAAGGATTTGATGTGATCCTTGGCTTCCAAAGCAACAGATAAATTATTTAATTACCCTTATCATGTCACATCATGTGACATGACATACATGTATGATCGGATGACGAAAAGTAATGGTATGCTGATCATTTCACAGACCGAGGGGTATGTGATTGCAAAAAAATAATGAAAGGTATCATATCGTAAAAAACGAACTATAGGGGTATCAGATCCAAAAAAAAAAAAAATTCCATTTGCGTACCAATGACAACTACTGTGATGAATCCTAGACTTTGACTAGGTCAATCTTCATTCGTGATAGCATCACTTGAGCATTTAACCATAACTTAGGATATTTTAGGCGATCACCGGCTCAATAAATGTTATAGCTAAATGAGATGATGGTTACATATATTTTCAATTTTTAGACTTAGATTTCTTTACAGAGACTCGAATCCAGGACCGTTCATACAAAAGGCTTCTACCATTAAAGCGCTAACAACTTCTCTTTCATATGTTAAACACATGATGAGATGGTACATGTTCTTTGATATCTCAAAACGAGCTGTGCAACTCAACAGAGACGCTCAGCACATGAAGGGTATGGTTAACACATATCAATGATAAAAACTTTTTATATAAAAAAACAAAAAAAAATTAGAGTCTCTAAAATACGAAATTTTGAGTAGTAATTAAAAATCACATTATATTTTCCCATCAAAAGAATGATATATAAGGCGTTGATTCTACGCGTGGGTTGGCACTTGGGACCATGCCGATTGGACATAACACGCCCAGTATGTACAGAGGTGGGCACGCCCCTATGTCCACCCACGTGGAGTTCTTCCCCCCACGATGCCGATTGGACATAACACGCCCAGTATGTACAGAGGTGGGCACGCCCCAATGTCCACCCACGTGGAGTTTTCCCCCCGACCATCAAACATGCCTCGATAGACGGTCAGACAAAAGGTTAATCAGCCAGGATTAAAGTAATAGTACTCAGCTAAAACATGAACCTCAATATTTAGGGATATATGGAGATGATCAACAAATCAATGTGAAGCTACCTGGTCTGACCAATGACCATAGTAGTCCAACGAAGAGAGAGAGAGAGAGAGAGAGAGAGAGAGAGAGAGATGTACCCAAAGCCATGGAGAGCATAATAAGGTAGGTTAGAAAGCGAAGTCTCGTCGATATCGAAGACCCATGCCGCCGTCCCGTTACCCTTCACCTCTAGAGCCGCCGAGACGTAAGCCAAGGCGGCGTCGACGACGACACGGGAGTCGAACCTGTACTGCTTGCCGAGCATGTAATGGCCGATGTACCCCTCGCACTCGCCGGGGACGGTCTTCCACCCTCGGAGGTTGTTGGTCTCCACCCCCAGGCGCCAGCTCCCGCAGTCGACCCCACTCACGGGGTGACCGCTGGAGCCCGTTAACGGCCGGAGGAGGTGGATGGGCAGCGGGAGGCCGCCGGTGGAGGTGGCCGGGTCGGCGCCGAGGAGGACGGCGAGGAGAAGGGAGAGTGGCAGGACAAGTCTGGCCGGCGCCATGTTGGATGTCACACTGGTAGACGAGAAGCCAGTCGGGTCGGGTCCTTTTATAGTGGGTTGATCAAGATTGGAATGCTGATGGGTCGGATTCGGGTTAGTTATCGTAGACGTCCGATTGTGCGTTTGTAACTAGGAACCGTGTTTGAACTTCGAAGTCGTTAATTTGTTCATTAATTTGGGAAATCCGATAAGCTAAACAGGTGTCCGGTATGGGTCAACGAGTGGATGCATGTGGCGATTTGAATATCAGGGGGTGGCAATTCGGATTCACCGATCAGGTTAGGGTCGGGTTTAGGGGTGGCAATTCGGGTTCACGGGTCGGGTTCGGGTAGGGTCATACAGTGACCCGTTTAACAAAACACCCAACCCGAACCCGACCCGTTTAATAAACGGGTCAGGTTTATCAACCCGAACCCGACCCATTTATAAACGAGTCAACCCGACCCGACCCGCCTAACCCGTTTATTAAATGGGTCGGGCCGGGTCAGGTCAGATCGACCCGTTTAACAACAATTAAACATATCAAATTACAACTAATTACAATCTGATCAAAATACATCCTCAATAGTTACAAGTTACAACCATACAAGCAATTATATCAAATTACAATTAAATTACAACTAATTACAAACTGGCCGGGAAACAGCCGAATCTGGCCGGATCTGGCCAGATTTGGCTGGAAACAGCCGGATCTGGCCAGATTTGGCTGGAAACAGCCGGATCTGGCCGGATCTAGCCGGATCTTGTCGGATCTGGCCGGATCTGGACGGGAAATAGCCAGATCTGGCCGGATCTGGCTGGGTAACAGTCGGATCTGGCTGGGAAACAGCCAGATCTGCCCGGATCTGGCTAGGAAACAGCCGGATCTGGCCGGATCTGAGTCGTAGCGGCGAGGAAACAGCCAGATTTGGCCGGGATGCTACCGGATCTGGACGAATCTGGATGGCAGTGGAGCTTCGTAGTCGTGGTCGGCGTTGAGGTGACCTCGCGGAGGCCGTGGAGGAGGCCGTGGAGGACGGCGACGGGAAGGACTGCCTTGGGGGGCGGAGGCCGTGGAGGACGGGAAGGAGTGGGGGCCGGAGGCGGAGGCCGTGGAGGACAGGAAGGAGTGGGGGTCGTGGAGGCGACGGGAAGGAGTGGGGGGCGTGGAGGAGGCCGTGGAGGCGACGGGAAGGAGTGGGGGGCGGTCCGGGCGGAGGCGTAGGCCGTGGAGAGGGGGGGAGCAGAGAGGCAAGGGAGGAGGTGGAGAGGGTGAGAGGAGCGGAGGCCCGGAGGGAGAGGGAGATCGGGCGGCCGGGGGGGGGGGAGTAGAGAGGAGTGGAGGAGAGGGTGAAAGCCTTAGTGGCTGGGTTAGGGAAGTGGGTAGATGGCTGGGTAGGTGGCTGGGTAAGAGTAGTGGCTGGGTTAGGTAAGTGGGTAGATGGCTGGGTAAGTAGTGGGTACGGCTTAACGGGTTGACCCGCCTAACCCGCGGGTCAACCCGACCCGACCCTGTTTATACCAAATCCAAACCCGTTTATCTCGGGTCGGGTTCACGGGTCATGACCCAGATTGCCACCCCTAGTCAGGTTGGGTACTGACCTGTTTAATAAAGGCCAAACCTGAACCTTACCCGTTTAATAAACGGGTCATGTTTATCAACCCGAACCCGATCCATTTATAAACAAGTCAACCCGATCCGACCCGTCTAACCCATTTATTAAACGGGTCGGGTTCGGGTCGGGTTGACCCGCCACAGCCTAAGATAGGAGGGAAGATGTCGCGCTCGGCGGCCGGATCTGGTCGGGAAACAGTCGGAACTCAGAAGAGAGTGGTAGCGGTGAGGGGGGCACGGATTCGGTGTTAAATAGGGTCGGGGAGGCCGGAGACGGGGGGAGCTGAGACGACGGTGGGCTCACGGTCATGGACAGCAGTGGGGCTTCGTGGTCAGTGAAGCTCGTCTTCGGCGCTGAGATGACCTCCAGGTGGTCGAGGACGGGGCCGGGAAGGAGTGACAGCTCTCACCACCCAGATTTGGCACCTCCGGGCGCCCTCCTTGCACGCCTCCTCCCAAGACCGCGACCGTCGTTGATAGGGGGAGATCGCGATAGGGGGAGATGAGATCGCGAGGGGAGATCACGACAAGGGAGGGAGATGAGATCGGGAGGGGAGATCGTAACAGGGGGGCGGGAAGATGAGATCGTGACCGGGGGGATGAGATCGGAGGGGATCACGACGACGGGGGGGGGGGATGAGATCGGTGGGAGATCGCGAGAGGGGGGCGATGAGATCGTGACCAGGAGGACCTGATGTCGCTCAAATGTGTCACGCACAGCGGTCGCGGTGCAGTACAGTATAAGAGAGGTCGAATCCCACAGAGAGACAAGCAGGAAAGATCCAGAAACACAGATAATAATATATTGAAGACAATGAAGAAAGCTAACTAAATTAGATTAGATCAAAGGATTAATAATAATGTAATGTTAACTAAAGATATCAGGCTTTTGATAAGGCTAGGCTTCAGGAATCACTTCACTCGGATTTAGGTTCTTTTCTTCTCAATGGTTCATATAATACTCAGTTAAGGGATTCACATCCCAATCGCCTTAACCGGAAGATATAGAATTATGAATCTGATAAAATATATAAATGTCTCTTCCTACGATTGGTTCTTCCTTTTTATAGTGCTAACTTCATCCAACCAAACCTAAGAATACACGATACCGGCTGTCACTACAGGCAACGCGCAGCAAAAGTTCATCGGGACAAAGCCCTAACTCTAACCGGATCTCTAAGAATACACAATACCAACTCTCACAATCGGCAATGCATAGCAAAGATCTCACGGGTTAGAGCCCCAACCTTGTCTTACCAGATCCCTAAGAATACACAATACCAGCTGTCACTACGGGCAATGTATAGCAAAGGTCTCGCAAGACTCGGTAGGAGAATCAAAAGAGATAACTATGGGATCACAATATCATAAAAGAAGCATGACTGGATTTATAATAATGTTTAACCACAAAGCAATCTGTGAAGATCGAATACATAAAGAGAGTTTAACAATAAAGATTAAAAACTATGAACCATTGTTGGAGAAGAAACCCTAATCCTCGCTAGATCATCCGTCCGCCATGCCCGCGGATTACTCGGCCATGGATGGAGATTCCTCCATCTTCTTCCTTTGGGAAACACCCAGAAAAGAGCCTCCAAAAACGTCCAAGAAGTCCCCTTTGATTAGCCCTAAGTTTCCTATTTATAGGGTCCAAGAATTAGTAAACTCGGATTAATCAAAAACGTTGATTTTCGTCACTGGGCAAGTCCGATCGATCCTTCTCGGGATGTTGGATCGATCGGTCTCTTGAAATCTCCAATCTTCTATTTACGCCCGGGTCCGATCGATGGACGGATCGATCGAACTCTGCTCCTCTAAAAAACATACGTTCTGTCACCCTTTAATTCCCAAGTCCGATCGATCGAATTATGAGTGTTGGATCAATCGGTTGAGTAAAAATCCGCTGTTTTTGGCTTTTTCCGAGTCCGATCGATCGGACCATTGGTATCGGATCGATCGGACCCTATAGGAGCGATGGAGTGATCGATCGGATGCGTTTTGGCTGAAAAACACAAGTTCTGTCATGTTTCTGCGTGGTCCGATCGATCGGCGGATCGCTCGGACTTCCAGCTTATTTTCGGTTCTGCCCTTCAGACTGCGCATCGGTACTGAAATTGCCGTAACTTCCTTTAGGAAACTCGGAATCACAAACCGTAAAATTCCCCAGAATCTAGACTTCAAGAGCTTTCCAACCATATATGGCACATCATCTGGTTCTTCATGAGCAGGTGCAGATTAATTTTTGAAGTTGATCCATATACTCTTTTCAGCTTCTTTTAGCTCCAATTTCCTGCATTTTCCAAACAACCATGTGAAGCAACATATAGATATAAAAATAGTAATAAAGATGCTGATTAAGAATAATAATCTAGCAATTGAGATGGTTATAAGGTTGTTCAGAGTGCACTTTCATGCACTCATCAGGACCTGGCCGCAGCTGGTGAGGGAGGCGTCAACGAGCTGAATGGTGCGGTGGGTGTGGGCAGCGGTGTCGAGTCGCGAGGGGCTGGAGGAGGTTGTAGCACGTGCTTGGGTTTTGGTCGTCGATGAGGACAACGGTGCTGTTCGCACATGTGGTGGTGAGGTTGGGGTTGCTGCAAAGGGGGTCGAGGCCGAAGGGCCACCAGAGGAAGGAGCAGCCGTACGTCGATGACGCGCTCCGGTCATAGTAGTCAGAGGGTGACGGGGCGGGCAACGACAGATGGATTCGGAGCGTGAAAAGATGGGGCGGGAATCGCGACAACAGGGTTTGAGAACTTGAGATAGCGAGGGGAGAGAAAGGGTTCTTAAAATTAAACGGGTTAACCCGTCTAACCCGTGGGTCAACCCGACCCGATCCGTTTATTCACGGGTCGTAAACGGGTCGACCGTTTACGACCCGAACCCGATTGTATCAAACCCAAACCTATTTATTTCGAGTCGGGTCGAGTAGGGTTCACGGGTCACAACCCGGATTGCCACCCCTAGTGAAGGTGTCGTAGGTTTCTGTAACTCAATGCAACTTGCAATTAAAAGCATGTGTACTTCATGTAGTATTTTAAATCATTTTTTTTCCTAGATTGGTGTTTGTTGGGATAATATAAACTTAAAAAGATGTATCACGTGCTATTTTAAATATCATTATGCACTGTGATAAGGATGGACATGAAGATGGGGAGTCTCGGCTCGGTATATACGAATTAATTGGGATATATAATTAAAGGGGACATGATATTAGTATAAATTTAGCATGTCTGTGTTTGCGGTTTGAAAGGGTTTTTTTTTTTTGATGAGATAAGTCAAAAGGCTAATTAATTACAAATAAGATACTGTAATTAGAGGGGGTTGTCAAACAAATCAGCCTCTCATTCGCAGGTCTAGGCAAACACGGAGTCATTCCAGCGACACACACAAGCAATACCATTGGCTCTCGCGTTACAAATCCTAGAGATATAGAGAAACAAAACTGAATCAAAGAGAAGAACATGTAGCCAGATGCTCCTCGCCATATCATTTAGATCAGGGGGCCAAACTATCACTCCATTTAAGATTTGTACTGCTACGAGGGAATCAGATTCTATGATTAGCTTTTTAAGGCCTAGACAATTAGCTCCTCTCATAGCCTCTCTCGCATTGCTTCCAGTTCTGCCTTCATAATAGAACTTGTAGCTATTGGTTTTCCGCATGCCCAAGCTTCTTTCCCATCTACCAAGAGACCAACAATACCTATAGCCGCATTTTTCAAATGAGGATCAACTAAAGCATCTGTCTGGATCACCCAGGTACCATCATGAGGAATTTGCCTAGATGCATGGCTAGGCCTAAGAGCTTCTTGATTAATGAATTTGTTCACCAAATGTGTAATTCTACTAGCAGTAGCCTCAACAGAGCCACCCTTCTCACCAAACACCATTGCATTGCGATCTTTCCATATTAGCCATAAACCGTATGCTAGGAAAGTTTTAAGTCTTTTGGTTCCATTCTCAAATAAGGTTTCGAAGAACAAATCAGCATTCCAGGGAGGAAGTGTAAGGTTCTCTTTTTGTGCAATCATGGAGGAAACCTTGAAGATAAAATCACAACCCAAGATTGCATGCTCTATTGTTTCAGTCTCCCTTCTACATCTAGGATAGTCCCTATCAGAAATCAAATGCAACCTCAAGAGGAACTCGCGGACCGGTAGTTTGCCACAGATAACTCGTCATAAAAAGTGTCTAACTCTTGGGCCGGCTAGAGTTCTCCATAAGCTTGTCCAAAATTGGTGCTTCTTTGTCTTGGATTGAGGGATGGTTTCTTGAATTTGCATCAAATAGGCTGAAGCTGAGCAAACATTACCTGAACCATTAAAGAACCAATGGCTGCTATCTCCATTGTTGATACTCTATTTTAAGATAAGATTGATAAGCAAAGGATGGAATAAGTCTTGCAATATGTCTAGATCCCAAGTGCCATTGGTTATCAAGTCTCCAACCTCTATACTATCGAATCCATTGTAAACATTGAACATTGTTAGCCAACAGGATAATGGGATGTTTGTAAACCATGCATCAAATACAACATTGAGTTTACTATTAATACCAGGACCCCAACGAACACCCTTCGTTAGAGATTCTGCAGCAAGGCATATATGTTTCCAGTTGTTGGAAGCTGCTCTAGGATCGCAGCAAGACGAGAGATGTCCATTGAATTGGTATTTGGCCCTTGCAATCTCCTTCTAGACATTGGTCCCCAGAACAAGAAAAGAAGCCGCCCGCCTGGCCTTAAGGGAAATCTGCCATGGACATAAGTCCTTTACTCCCAAGCCCCTGCCTCCAATGGTTTGCACACCTCCTTCCATGCTAAGTTACAAATTTCATATTTGCAATCTCTATAAAGGAAGTCGCGACATATGCGGTCAATCTGCCTTAACCCACATCGTGAGGTGAACTTGGCATGAAGTTTGCCATTAACTATGATGGAGAACCGAGGACTAGTGACACAAGCCATTACAAGAGCAATCCATTTCGGGGGGAAGCCCATTATTGATAAAACCGTGTCTGAGAAGGGCCAACTGACTCGATCATATGCAACCCTTAGGTCGACTTTCAAGACCATCAAGCAGCGGGATTTAGAAGTCGTCTTCATTGAGTGGATTACTTCTTTTTCTACAACAATATTATCGTTTATGCATCTGTCTGGGAGGAATGTGGATTGTTCCAATCGAATGAGGTTGCCAAGGACTAGCTTCATGCATTTGGCCAGGATAGTTCTGATCAATTTCTAGCCTACATTGCATATGCCAATAGGTCTATAGTCCTTTACCACTGGAGGAAATTTGCATTTAGAAACTAATGAAATGAAGGTTTCATTCCAGTAGGTAGGGAGGGGAGCTGTTCTAAAACACCTTCTGATGATCTCAACAAAGTCTCTTCCAACTACATCCCAATGGAGGAGGAAGAATTCAATTGGGATGCCATCTGGGCCAAAGCATTCGTTCTTGCCTATGCCGCAGAGGGCATCTTTAATCTCCTCTTCTATGACTTCAGAGTCAAGAACATGAAGGTCCAAGAGGGGGGTGAATTGGACTATTTTCGAAAAACTACATTAATAGAAAAATCAGGTAGGAGAGAACTAACACCTTAAATGCTTGTAGATGAAATGAAACTTAAATACAATAGCATGTAAGAATTAAATGAAGGAAGGGTTAGAGAGATAACACCGATTTTATAGTGGTTCGACCCAACTCTTGGTCTACGTCCACTTATCTCAAGGCTCTCCTTGAGGTTCCACTACTTGCAAATCTTTTACAACCTTTTCCTCCAAACTTCCTGGGGCTTGATGACCTTACAATCACATCCACTTGCTGTTGATAACTCTCAAAGTACTTCTTCACGCTTGAAGAAGGTTTACAAAGGTTGTAGCTCAAAAGAGAATAAGTAAAAACTCCAGCTAAGACTTGCTCAGATGATCTTAATAATGTGAGTAATAGTTGTGGCAAGTTTACAACAAAGAACTACTTATATCTAGCCTTCAACCAGCTCAAAAATGACCTCCAATGGCTCTCTACAACTCTCCAACGGCTAGTTTTTTTACTCTGCGCGTTGCTGACGGTCGATCCATGCATCGTCCGTCAAGTATCACAGTCGACCGTGACATCGACCGTCGTATATAAAAAACTCAGCCTTTGCGTCCCATGGTCGATCCACCCATCGACCGTCATATCGTCCGTCAGGCTCTGTTGCGAAAAATGCCTCCCAGGGTCGATGCTCCGATCGACCGTCGCTTCTTTACGTTTCACCAATATCCTCCACGGTCGACCGTCGCATCGTCCGTCGGATCGTCCGTGAGCCTACAACATTAAAAACACGATGCAACGATCGACCGCGAGCCAACATTTCGTTATGTCAAGTATGGTGCATCGTCCGCGGTCGATCCTTGGATCAACCGTCGTATCCCCATGGTCGATCCATGCATCGACCGTCAGTATATAAACTCATTAAATATTGAATTTTAGACTTTGAATTAAAGGGATAATAAATATTAAACATATATTTTATCATATAATGTATGTTGGCATCATCAAAACAAGGTTAGGATCAACAATCTCCTCCTTTTTGATGATGACAACTCTTTTAAATGTGATGATAAAATATTTTGGCTCCCCCTTAATCTATGCATCCATTTCTTTCAAGGAATGTATTCTAAAGTGAGTTCTTAAGATGCACACAAGTCATATATCTCTAAGAGGATAAGAAAAGTTAATTTTGAGATATAATGACAAGTTAACTTAGATTATGGCATGTTCACTTCTTTTAAGAAGGTGAAAATTGGCTATCATGGAATAGTTCATATGGATATTGAAGTTCAAAAATTTGTACTAATATAACTTAACATTATCCATCGTCGTATCATGATTAAGAAATTATCATTATCCAACAACATTTCCTTTCATTCATTCAAAAGAGTTCAACACTTGCATTTCAATACTTCCATTTAAAAACATTTCGAAAAAACTTTGGATTACAAGAGTATTTCAAACACAAGGTTTTCCAAAATACAAGAGTAGAAAAATATGAAATGTAGGGAAATTTTCAACATTCATCACAACTTTTTCTTTTTCTCCCCCTTTAGCATCATAAAAAAGAAGCAACATGGATGAGGATTTAGGATCAATCAACTGAGGGTGTGGAAGGTGGAAATTCAGTCTTGATGTAGGTAAAAATGTCTTCAAGTTGCTTGGACATCTTTGCTTGATCCGTCGTGATTTGTGCTTGGGAAGTCATGATGTCACCTTGATTCACTTCCATTCTTTCCAGTCTTGCTTCAAGATCATCAAGTCTTTGAGATGTGGTGCGACGAGCTCGGCTTTGGGAAGATTCACCTTGATGTCCTTGAAGTCTAGGCTCTCCCCCTAAGTTTTCCTCATCATGCTCTTCTTGATGCTCACCTTCCTCATCACTACTAACATCAGGAACACTATAGCCTAAGGCTCGCTTGGCAGAATTCTTCCTTTTGAAGGTGGATTTACTGAAGGGTTGAGAGAGGGGTTTTCGTTCATCAACAACTAGGTGAAGGGTAAGGGCTGGAAAATATTCGTTAGAAGTACTCCAACAGATAGTGATTGCCTAGCCGTAAGGTTAAGCATTTCCTTGATAATGAGATAACCTAGGTTTAGAGGCTTCTTCCTAACCATGCAAGAAAGGACATAGGCATGAAGGGGCTTCAAATGATCATGGTGGCCAAGTTTAGGAAAGAGATTTGTTCCTAGAAAGTGGGCAAGCTCCCTATAGTTTTGGTGTAGGCTATTTAATTCGATAGGATTTGTTTCAACTAGATCAGATCTAAGAATTGCCCTTCTCCCTTGTTTATCCTTATCATGTCTTTTGAGATCATCATATGAAGTAAAGTATGCACACTCTCCTTGATTTGGTGCATTTAGCATCTCATTTAGCCATTCTACGGTAATCTTGATGTCATTTCCATAGATATAGCTACTAATGACCATATATCCTTCATTACCAATATCTTCAGTCATATTGCAATAGAAATATCGAACCATTTTGTGATACATAAATTAGAGTGAATCTAAGAATTTCTTCCAACCCATATCAGTGAAAAATCTTTCAACTACATATTCCTTTTCTATGGGCAACTGAAGAGCTCTACCCGAAACCACAAATTTGTATTTAAATTCTGGCCAAGAGTAATACCTATCTTTGTCTAGGAAGAGATAGTCATCGAAGGAAGGAGTGGAAGAAAGCATGGATGAGGACTGTCCAAGTGAACCTTTGGCTTTCTTTAACAACCTTCTCTCCTTCACTGCCTGCCTCTTCTTCTCACCTTGCGTCGGAGCAGCCGGCGCCGGAGGTGGAGAAGGTCCGGCGTTTTTGGTGCGAGGCATGGTGTGAGGCTGAGTTAGGGTTTTGCGAGGAGAGGAGAGGAGTGCGGTCGAACCAAGGACATGGCGGACGTTTGAGAGCTAGGGCACTGTCGAACTGATGATGATGCATAATGTTATATTTTTATCCCTTAATAGTTAGTCTCATGTGCTTATTTGGTACCTAAATACACTCATTATTCTTATATTTTGATTTAGGATGCAATTGAAGTCCTTAAGTCGAAAAGAAGCTGAAAAGAGTGCATGGATCAAATTTAAATATTAATCTGTATCTGCACATGAAGAACCAGATAATGTGCCATATATAGTTGGAAAGCTCTTGAAGTCTAGTTTCTAGAAAATTTTACGGTTCGTGATTCTGAGTTTCCTAGAAGAAGTTACGGTAATTTTAGTACCGATGGCGCAGTCTGGATGGCAGAGCAGTAAATACGCTGGAAAGTCCGATCGATCCGACACCTAGAGTCTGATCGATCCGACTATGCAGAAACCTGACAGACAGTATATTTTTCAGCTGGACACAGTCCGATCGATCCCTCTATCCATCCCACTGAGTCCGATCGATCCAACACCTAAAGTCCGATCGATCGGACTCGGGAATAGCCAGAGACGGAGGATTTTTACGCAACCGATCGATCCGACACCCATAGTCCGATCGATCGGACTTTCCCAGTGAAGAAAATTAACGGTTTGGATCTAATTCGAGGATGGATACACTTAAGGCTATAAATAAGACTCTTTCTAGGGTTTGAGGGGGGATATTCTTGGACACTTTTGGGCTGCCCTTTTTACTCTTTTATATTTTTTCTAGGTTTTCTCTTACTTATTGGAATCTTTTGAGGATTGTTCTTAATGGCCCTGCGTGGCTAAATCTTAATTCTTGGTCGATGAGACTGAAACCTCGGAATCAATGAAACTGTGAGATCTAATCTATTTTTATTGTTCAGTTTATACATGAGTATTGGATGTTCTTCTGAGATTAAATCTTCATGATTATCTTGTCTAATTGCTAGGAGGCCTACTAGTTTATTATTCATAGTGATCTACTGCTAGGTTTGATATCAAATCCAGAATTGTTTGATCCCTCTAATCTGCGAAGCAACTAGGGTTTAATAATCTACTGTGTTTCAGATATTGTTAGATCTTAGGAAGAATATTCGACTAGATTAAATGCAACCGCTTGTACTTGTGTTGTTTAGTTTCATTGATCTCCCTATTCTTAACGCTGTTATTAGATAAAATCTACAGCGCTTGTCTTAGGTTGTTTATTAGTTAGGGTTAATTGGATCGCTTGTTTCCAATTACCTATGATTGAGGAGAGATTCGAATTTAATTCGAACGGTGAATATTCATGGTATGAATTGATTGATACTTGCATCGATGATCAGTTGTTGGATTCCGATGGTAGATGTTGACTCAGACCAAGGTTTGTTCTCTTGATTCAACTTGTTTCTTCGCTTTAGATTATTTCTTTACTGTTTTTCTCACGTTTAAAACCCCCTATCTCTGTTCACTTAGCACAAAACTAGGCTAACCACTCTTCGTGGGATCGACTCGTACTCTCACTACTACATTTATCTTAAAGAGTATTGGTTTTATTTTTGAGTGCCTGCGACATCACATCAAATTTTGGCGCCGTTGCCGAGGAGTGATTCTAGTTGATTTTTGTGCTTATTGTGATCTTTACTTTCATAAAAAAAAAGAGTTTATACAAATTTTCGGGATTTGTTTTTCTCGGTTTACCGGAAAGTTCTTGATTGTTTATGAGTACAGCTCGATCTTTTAATCAAGGTGATTTGCTGTATGATCCAGAGATAGAAAGAACTTTACGTAGGTTAAGGAGGGAAGCTCGGATAAATTCTGAGGAGGACGATTTGGCTCTTGACCACTTATTTGTTAGCGATTCTGAATTAGAGGAGGAAGTCATGACCGGAAATCAGACTTTAAAAGAACTTGCAGCCCCATATTTGAATCAACAACCCTTATGCATTACATTCTCTAGTTTGGATGTTGCTACTACTTTTGAATTGAAATCTGGACTAATACATCTCTTACCCACTTTTCATGGACTTGCAGGTGAGGATCCTCACAAGCATTTAAAGGAGCTTCATGTTGTATGCACAAGTATGAAACCCATGGGGGTGACTGAAGATCAAATCAAATTGAGAGCCTTTCCGTTTTCTTTGAAGGATTCGGCTAAGGATTGGCTTTATTATTTACTCTCTGGGAGTATTACTACATGGAACGAGATGAAGAGGTTGTTTTTGGAGAAATATTTTCCAGCCTCAAGAGCGGCCAACATTAGAAAAGAGTTATGTGGTGTAAGGCAACATAACGGAGAATCTCTACACGAGTATTGGGAACATTTCAAGAAATTATGTGCAAGTTGTCCCCATCATCAAATTAGTGAGCAGTTACTTATCCAATATTTTTATGAGGGCTTACTAACCAATGACAGGAGTATGATTGATGCCGCTAGTGGAGGAGCTTTGGTGAATAAAACTCCTGAAGCCACGAGGAACTTGATTGCAAATATGGCGGCTAATTCTCAACAATTTAATACTAGGCTTGATTCTTATTCGAAACATGTTAATGAGGTAAATGTTTCATCCCTTGAACAACAGATTGCGAGTCTAACTTCTCTTGTTCGTCAATTGGTTGTAGGTAATATGCAAACAGCGAAGGTTTGTGGGATTTGTTCGGTGGCAGGACATCCAACCGACATGTGCCAAACTCTTCAAGAGGAACCCATTGAACAAGTAAATGCAACGGGGAGTTTCCCTGGACTACCGCAAAGGAAGTATGATCCATATTCAAACATGTATAATCCAGGATGGAGGGATCACCCCAATCTCAACTATGGGAATCCACAAGTAAATCAACCCACAACTCAATTTCGCCCAACCGTCCAGCAGTATCAGCAATATAGACGGTCATACCCTCCGAGACCACAACCAAACCCAACTTCTAATTCTGGTATGTCTTTAGAAGATATAGTTAAATCTCTTGCTACTAATACTTTGCAATTTCAACAGGAGGCGAAGGCTAGTATTCAAGGTTTGGAACATCAGGTGGGCCAGATGGTGACTGCAATTAGCAAGCTAGAAGCGCACAGTTCAGGAAAATTACCCTCTCAAACGGTAATAAATCCAAGAGAAAATGCAAGTGCAATCATTTTAAGAAGTGGTAAAGAAGTTGAGACTCCAGTAAAGGAAATTCCTGCATCTTCACCGCAAGGAAACGAGCAAGACATCGTCGCGGACAAAATCTTTCCCGATGACGACGACGTACCTAACGTAAGTTTCCACCTTTTTCTGATTATAAACCTGTACCTCCTTTTCCTCAGGCTTTGACAGAATCAAGAAAATATGATAAGAATTCAGATCTATATGAGACTTTTCGCCGATGCGAGGTAAATATTCCACTCTTAGATGCTATTAAACAAGTACCTCGTTATACTAAATTCTTGAAAGAATTGTGCACAATTAAGAGGAAGCAGAAACTTAGAGGATGTGAGAAGGTGAAAGTAGGGGAAAATGTTTCTGCAATTCTTCAAAGAAAAATTCCTACAAAGTCTAGGGATCCAGGTATGTTTACTATCCCATGTACAATTGGTAATACTAAATTTGAAAGGGCCATGTTAGATCTAAGAGCTTCTATCAATGTTATGCCATATTCTATTTATGCTTCTTTAAAACTTAGACCTTTGAATGAAACTGGTGTTGTGATTCAGTTGGCTGACAGATCTAACGCCTATCCTAAAGGTGTAGTTGAAGATATTCTCGTGCAAGTCAATGATTTAGTTTTCCCTGTTGATTTCTATGTGCTTGATATGGAGAATGATGATCATAGTACTCCTATTTTGTTGGGAATACCTTTCTTGAAGACATCCAAGACTAAGATAGATGTCCATAGTCGCACACTTATCATGGAATTTGATGGTGAAACTGTTAAGTTTAATATTTATGATGCCATGAAATATCCTGCTGATGATTGTTCATTGTATTCAATTGATGCGATTGATTATTTATCACAGGAAGTTTTTGAACTTAGTGACAAAGATGAATTGGAAGTGGCTATTAGTAAATCTCTGGAGGAAGAAAATGAGGAGCTATCTTTGAGTACTAGTTTACAGGAAACTGTTGCAACACTGAATGATTTTTCGATAATTCAGCAATCAGGTAACGATTCTTATAGTCCATTACATGTTTCTAATGAGAAATCATTACCTTCTGTATTGCAAGCACCTATTCCAGATCTGAAACCTCTTCCTAATCATCTTAAATACGCTTTTCTTGGAGATGAAGGAGTATTACCAGTGATTTTCTCCAATAACCTTAGTGCACCACAGGAAGAAAAACTTTTGCAGGTTCTTAAGAAGCATAAGACAGCTATTGGTTGGACAATTGCAGATATCAAGGGAATCAGCTCGAGTACATGTATGCATCGTATCTTGCTTGAAGAGGGAGTGAAACCTTCCCGCCAACCACAAAGAAGGTTAAACCCGCCCATGATGGATGTAGTAAAGAAGGAGATCATCAAACTTCTTGAAGTTGGAGTGATCTATCCTATTTCGGATAGCACTTGGGTTAGTCCAGTTCAAGTGGTTCCTAAAAAGACAGGAATAACCGTGGTGAGAAATCACAAAGATGAGTTAGTTCCTACCCGTGTGCAAAACGGGTGGAGGGGTTGTATTGATTATAGAAAATTAGATGCTATAACCCGCAAGGACCACTTCCCTTTACCTTTTATTGATCATATGCTTGAAAGATTAGCTGGTCATTCTTATTATTGTTTTCTTGATGGTTATTCAGGTTACTTTCAGATTGCAATTGCCCCTGAAGATCAGGAAAAGACGACGTTCACATGCCCATTTGGAACTTTTGCATATCGTCGCATGCCTTTTGGTCTTTGCAACGCCCCAGCTACTTTCCAAAGGTGTATGGTTAGTATATTCTCAGATTATATTGAACATATCATAGAGGTTTTTATAGATGATTTCACAGTTTATGGAAACTCCTTTGATAATTGTTTACATAACCTTACACTTGTTCTTCAAAGATGCATAGAAACTAGCCTTGTGTTAAATTCTGAGAAATGTCATTTCATGGTTGAACAAGGTATAGTTTTGGGTCATGTTGTTTCATCTAAAGGAATTGAAGTTGATAAAGCTAAAATTGATGTTATTCAATCTTTACCATATCCCACTAGTGTGCGGGAAATTCGTTCTTTTCTTGGACATGCAGGTTTTTACCGAAAATTCATCAAGGACTTCTCCAAAATAGCATTACCGCTATGCACGTTGTTACAAAAGGACAGGGTTTTTGAGTTCGATGATGCATGCAAAGAGGCATTTGATAAACTGAAAGAATTATTGACTTCAATTCCAGTTATTCAGCCCCCAGACTGGAGCGTTCCTTTCGAGATAATATGTGATGCGAGTGATTATGCAGTGGGCGTGGTTTTGGGTCAAAAGATTGGAAGAGCTTCTCATGCAATTTACTATGGTTCCAAGACTTTGAATGATACCCAGAGAAATTATTCTACAACTGAAAAAGAACTTTTAGCCGTTGTGTTTACTTTAGAAAAATTTCGTTCTTATTTACTTGGTACTAAAGTCATTGTTTACTCTGATCATGCAGCCCTTCGTTATTTAATGACGAAGAAGGAGGCAAAGCCGAGATTAATACGATGGATACTTCTCTTGAGTGAATTTGATTTGGAGATAAAAGACAAAAGAGGAACAGAAAATCGGGTTGGAGATCATCTGAGTCGATTAGTTCATGTGGAGGATGAACTTCGTCTGCATGAAACATTCCCTGATGAACAACTGTTCTCTGCAACTGTGACATTACCTTAGTATGCAAATATTGTGAATTATTTGGTTACTAATATGTTACCTTCGGATTTGTCTAAGGCTCAAAGAGATAAGATCAAAAGTGATGCTAAATACTATGTGTGAGATGACCCATATTTATGGAAGCATTGTGCAGATCAAGTAATAAGAAGGTGTGTTCCTGAAAATGAAATTATTTCTATACTCACTTTTTGTCATTCTTATGCTTGTGGAGGTCACTTTGGAGTTAAGAGAACGGCAAGAAAAGTGTTAGACTGTGGGTACTATTGGCCTTCTTTATTTCGAGATTCATACTCTCTTTGTAAATCATGCGAGAATTGTCAAAAGACAGGTAATATATCCCAAAGGAATGAGATGCCACAAACCCCCATATTATTTTGCGAAATTTTCAATGTTTGGGGCATCGATTTCATGGGTCTGTTCCCTATATCTTTTGGTTATGTTTATATTCTACTCGTTGTTGATTATGATTCAAAATGGGTAGAAGCTAAAGCTACCAGGACTGATGATTCTAAAATTGTTGCAGATTTTATCAAGTCTAACATATTATCTAGGTTTGAAATTCCAAGAGCTTTCATAAGTGATCTAGGCACGCACTTTTGCAATCGAACTGTGGAGGCGTTGCTAAGGAAGTACCATGTGACCCATAAGGTGTCAACCGCCTATCATCCGCAAACCAGTGGGCAAGCGAAAGTGTCAAATCGAGAGATCAAGTCCATCATTGAAAAGACGGTAAATCCAAATAGAAAAGATTGGAGTTTGCGTTTGGATGACGCTTTGTGGGCATATAGGACGGCATATAAGACACCCATCGGTATGTCACCTTATCGTTTGGTGTTTGGGAAACCATGTCACCTTCCAGTTGAGTTAGAACATAAGGCTTATTGGGCTATCAAGAGCTTTAACATGAAGATGGATGAGAGTGGACAACACAGGAAGTTGCAACTACAAGAATTAGAGGAAATTCGCAATGATGCCTATGAGAGCGCTAGGATTTACAAGGAAAAGAGAAAAGCTTTTCATGATAAGATGATCTCTAGAAAGGAGTTTAAAGTTGGTTAAAAAGTCCTCCTTTACCAATCACGCCTACGTTTGTTTCCAGGTAAGTTGCGTTCTCGTTGGATTGGACCTTTTATTGTTACTAATGTTTTTTCTCATGGTGCAGTTGAAATTCAAAGTTTAGCCACTTCCAAAATGTTTACGGTGAATGGCCATCGACTCAAACCTTTTTATGAAGCCGTTCCAACAGAAAAGTTGGAAAAATTGGACCTTGAGGAACCAACTTATACTGATTAAAGAACCAAGCATGAAGTCGAGCCAATGACAATAAACAAAGGCGCTGCTTGGGAGGCAACCCAAGGGGAGTTCGTTCATTTCTCTTTTTATTTTCGCATTTCCATTTTAGTTATTTTTGCCGTTCTTTGCATTCCACCTTACATTGATGACAATATCAGTTTCAAGTGTGGGGGAGGAGATCTAGGTTGCATATGCCATGAGCAAGAATTAGTTAAGCTTGACATATTCATAACATGATTGAATGAGTAATTTTGCGACTTGAAATTAATCAGTTGAGTTATTTTCCTTGAGATGGTAGTGACTAAATGAGTAGACAAAAGCTGATGAGATTTTAAGCCTTTAGACTGACACATTCATATCAGTCTCACTAATTTCTTTCATGAGAGATATTCTTCCATGGATTTGTTTCTCTAGAACTTGCTTTGATTCTATTCGAGGTCACATTGACACATGTATACATGAACATGATTAAGGCCATTTTTGTTTTAAGCTACATAAGCCAAATAGCCTACCTTGTAATTAATTTTTCCTTTTGCTAAACCCCTTTGAGCTTTATTGACTTCATTGTTAACCTACATTACAAGCTTTTAACCTGAAAAACAATGCCGTTACCCAAGCCATAAAACTAGTGGAGCATTGATCATCATTATGACATGTATGGGTGCAAAAGTTCAAGTGTGGGGGTGTTTGGATTTGTGGTATGGCTATGATTGGTGAAGTGGAGTTTATTTTCATACTCAATTTGTAAGTATGTTGTTTCTGAAGAAAAAAAAAAGAAAAAAAAATATCAGAAAAAGAAAAGAAGAAAAGAAAGTGGAGGAAACTGTTTTTCATGTTACAAAATGTGTTTATGAATCCTCCTAATACTCCAAGAAAGGGGTGTGTTTATGTATGATCTCTACAAAGGTGGAAGTTTTTGCAAAAGATTATTCACTATTTCAGTTAAAAAGTATTCCTTTGAGCAATCTCTTTGTCAATGTGGTAATGTTATATGGGTTTAGTATGTTAAAGCTAAGTTGGGGAAGTTGTTGAATGGAGTGATTGGTTGTACATGTCTTATTGATGCATTTTTGCTTCATTAGTTCCATTGGTTTTTGAGCTACATTCCCAAATATTTCCCACCTTAATCCTAGACCCCATTACAACCTTTTGAAGTCCTTATGATTCGTGTTATGCATGTGATTATAGTGGTGGAGAATGAGAAGATATGCAAGCTTATGGTAGATCATTTTCATTGGAATGAATTTGAGTGAAATACATGCCCTTCAAACACATGAGAGTTGAGTGTTTATTTCCGCGAGGGTCTACTTGTTTAGTATGCTCCATATTCAAGTGAAAATGCTTATTGATTGATTTTTAAGTTGTCTAAAAATGTTTGTTCATGATATGTTATGAATTGTGAAGAGCTTGATTGTTCTTTGTTGATGGCGTTGCAACCTTGAAATGTTGAGTAGAGTGATTTTTAGTTTTGCCCGAGAACGAGCAAAAGCTAAGTGTGGGGGAATTTGATGATGATGCATAATGTTATATTTTTATCCCTTAATACTTAGTCTCATGTGCTTATTTGGTACCTAAATATACTCATTATTCTTATATTTTGATTTATGATGCAATTGAAGTCCTTAAGTCGAAAAGAAGCTGAAAAGAGTGCATGGATCAACTTTAAAGATTAATCTGTACCTGCACATGAAGACCCAGATGATCCATATATGGTTGGAAAGCTCTTGAAGTCTCGTTTCTGGAGAATTTTACGGTTCGTGATTCTGAGTTTCCTAGAAGAAGTTACGGTAATTTTAGTACCGATGGCGCAGTCTGGATGGCAGAGCAGTAAATACGCTGGAAAGTCCGATCGATCCGACACCTAGAGTCTGATCGATCCGACTATGCAAAAACCTGACAGACAGTATATTTTTCAGCTGGACACAGTCCGATCGATCCCTCTATCCATCCCACTGAGTCCGATCGATCCGACACCTAAAGTCCGATCGATTGGACTCGGGAATAGCCAGAGACGGAGGATTTTTACGCAACCGATCGATCCGACACCCATAGTCCGATCGATCGGACTTTCCCAGTGAAGAAAATTAACGGTTTGGATCTAATTCGAGGATGGATACACTTAAGGCTATAAATAGGACTCTTTCTAGGGTTTGAGGGGGGATATTCTTGGACACTTTTGGGCTGCCCTTTTTACTCTTTTATATTTTTTCTAGGTTTTCTCTTACTTATTGGAATCTTTTGAGGATTGTTCTTAATGGCCCTGCGTGGCTAAATTTTAATTATTGGTCGAGGAGACTGAAACCTCGGAATCAATGAAACTGTGAGATCTAATCTATTTTTATTGTTCAGTTTATACATGAGTATTGGATGTTCTTCTGAGATTAAATCTTCATGATTATCTTGTCTAATTGCTAGGAGGCCTACTAGTTTATTATTCATAGTGATCTACTGCTAGGTTTGATATCAAATCCGGAATTGTTTGATCCCTCTAATCTGCGAAGCAACTAGGGTTTAATAATCTACTGTGTTTCAGATATTGTTAGATCTTAGGAAGAATATTCGACTAGATTAAATGCAACCGCTTGTACTTGTGTTGTTTAGTTTCATTGATCTCCCTATTCTTAACGCTGTTATTAGATAAAATCTACAGCGCTTGTCTTAGGTTGTTTATTAGTTAGGGTTAATTGGATCGCTTGTTTCCAATTACCTATGATTGAGGAGAGATTCGAATTTAATTCGAACGGTGAATATTCATGGTATGAATTGATTGATACTTGCATCGATGATCAGTTGTTGGATTCCGATGGTGGATGTTGACTCAGACCAAGATTTGTTCTCTTGATTCAACTTGTTTCTTCGCTTTAGATTATTTCTTTACTGTTTTTCTCACGTTTAAAACCCCCTATCTCTGTTCACTTAGCACAAAACTAGGCTAAATACTCTTCGTGGGATCGACTCGTACTCTCACTACTACATTTATCTTAAAGAATATTGGTTTTATTTTTGAGTGCCTGCGACGTCACATCACGAACCAGGGGAAATAATGAAGCTTTGACCGGGGGTTATAAGGGGAGATTGAGTGAAAATGATTGAAAAGCCCTCACTTATTGTCACACGATCCGTGGTGGTCGACAGTAAGAAGTTGGTGGTTGACCGTCGCGAGGAATATCTGTAACATTAAAGTCGCACGGTCGATCCGAGGAAGTTTGTGGCCGCCCGTGGCATACGATAGGTGTAAAAATGAAAGCTCATGGTCGATCCAAAGAGTTTCCGGTCGACCGTCCAGTGCGAATGTACGCACGGTCGACAGTCAGGAAGTCTAGATCGACCATCCGTTCCAGAAAGTGAATTTTGAAATTCAATTGAAAATCATTTTAAAATCAAAACATCACAAAACTTTGCATACACATGTAACTAAATATTATGAGCTAAAAACAACTCTTAAATCATGAAAATTACTCAATTTACAAAAATTTAGCATTCAAGTAGGATATTGTATAAAAAGCAGATAAAGAGGTGACCATACCTTTTCTTTTTAGCTCTTTTATTTTGGGCATCCCAAGCTCCCTTAGCAGATAGAGAAATCTGTCTTCACTCAAGGGTTTGGTTAGAATATTCACAATTTGATGCTTGGTGCTAACAAATTCAAGTGCTATATCTCCTTTTTGTGTGTGATCACGAAGGAAATGGTGTTGAATTTCTATGTGCTTTGTTCTAGAATGTAAGATGGAATTCTTAGATAAGCTTATGGCACTAGTGTTGTCACACCTAATAAGCATTTTGCCTACATGTATGTTGTAATCTACCAATTGCATTTTCATCCAAAGTAATTGTGCACAACAACTACCCGCCGCAATGTATTCCGCTTCAGCGGTGGATAAAGCAACTGAATTTTGCTTCTTGGAGAACCAAGAAACAAGTGTATTACCAAGAAAGTGACATGTACCACTTGTGCCTTTTCTATCAAGCCTACAGCCGGCAAAATCCGCATCGGATTAGCCAATTAGATCAAAAGATGATCTTCTAGGATACCACAAATCATAATTTTGGGTTCCTATTAGATATCTAAAGATCCTCTTGACCGCAACCAAATGAGATTCCTTAGGACAAGATTAATATCTAGCACAAAGGCAAACACTAAACATGATGTCCGGTCTATTAACGGTCAAATAAAGTAAAGAACCAATGATCCCTCTATAAAGTGTTTGTTCAACGGGTTTCCCATCTTCATCCTTGTCTAATTTGAGTATTGTACACATGAGGGTTCTATAAATTTTGGATTCGACAAAATCATATTTCTTGAGTAGGTCTCTAGTGTATTTGGCTTGATTTACAAAGATCCCTTCTCGAGTTTGCATGATTTGTAAACTAAGAAAATAATTGAGTTCACCCATCAAACTCATCTCAAACACTTTGCATACATGTAGCAAATTCTTCATAAAGTTTATCATTTGTAGAACCAAAAATAATATCAACATAAATTTGAACCAATAGCAAATCTTTGCCTTTTGATTTCGTAAATAATGTAGTATCAATTTTTCCTCTACAAAAATCATTATCCATCAAGAATTTATTAAGCCTTTCATACCAAGCTCTAGGAGCTTGTTTTAATCCATACAAGGCTTTAGTGAGTTTGAATACATGATCTCTCAATTTGTAGTCCTCAAATCCGGGGGGTTGTTCAACATAGACTTCTTCCTTTAGTAAACCATTTAAGAAGGCACTCTTAACATCGATTTGATACAATTTGAAATCTTTGTAAGATGCAAAAGCTAGAAGTAGTCTTGTTGCCTCAAGTCTAGCTACCGGTGCAAAAGTCTCATCAAAATCAATTCCTTCTTCTTTATTGAACCCTTTTGCAACAAGTCTAGCTTTGTTCCTTGTAATTATCCCTGATTCATCCATTTTGTTTCTAAAAACCCATTTAATACCAATAACGGGATGATCATAAGGTCTAGGTACCAAATTCCAAACTTCATTTCTTTCAAATTGATTCAACTCTTCTTGCATTGCTAAGATTCAATGATCATCTTCTAGTGCTTCCTCAATCGGTTTGGGCTCAATTTGAGATAGGAAGGCTAGATTTGCACATGCATTTAATGAAGATCTAGTTTGGATTCCTCTTGATGGTTCACCAATTATCAATTCCTTTGGGTGTGAAGATGCATATTTTTAATCTTTGGGTAAATCATGATGTTGATCACTAGGTGTAATTTCAAAGGATTCCTCAAATCTATCATTCAATTCTTCAACATCATTTTAGGTTTCATCTACTATATTTTTTGAATTGTCATTAGGAATATCATCATCTTTACCATCAATTCTACTAGGAACTATAATCATTTCATCAAAAGTAACATGCATTGATTCTTCAACCACCAAGGTTCTTTTATTGAAGATTCTATAGCTTTTGCTTCTCTCCGAGTATCTAAGAAAAACTCCTTCATCGGATCTAGCATCAAATTTTCCAAGATTATCCTTGCCATTGTTCAAGATAAAATATTTGCAACCAAAAGCTCTAAAGTACCCAATATTTGGAATTCTTCCTTTCCAAAGCTCATAGGGGGTTTTCTTCAAAATGGGTCTCAAAGTTACTCTATTAATCACATGGCAAGAAGTATTAATTGCTTCGGTCCAAAAATACTTAGGAATATTATTCTCACATAATAGAGTTCTAGCCATGTCTTGTAGGGTCCGAATTTTCCTTTCAACAACACCATTCTGTTGAGGGGTTCTATGTGATGAGAAGTTATGGGAAATCCCGTTGTCATTGCAAAACTTTTCTAGATGGGAATTTTTGAATTCTCCTCCATGGTCACTTCTAATACATGTAATTACAATACCTTTCTCATTTTAAACTCTTCTACAAAAGTTGGTGAATTCCTCAAAGACTTCATCTTTGTGTGCAAGGAAAATCACCCAAGTGTATCTAGTGTAATCATCTACAAGTACAAAGCCATATGAGCTACCACCTAAGCTTGTAGGTTTGGTTGGTCCAAAAAGGTCCATGTGAATGAGTTCTAATGCTCTAGTGGTAGAAACTGCATCTTTAGGCTCGAAAGAGGATTTTACTTGTTTTCCTCTTTGACATGCATCACAAATCTTATCTTTCTCAAATTTGATCTTGGGAAGTCCAAGAACAAGGTCTTTTCGAGAAAGTTTGGATATTAAATCCATGTGCGCATGTCACGCCCCAGCCCAGGAGACCCGCCCGGACCGGGACGCGAGGGGAAAACCTACACATGTTCACTTCCAATTGGGTGTGATACAACAATTATCAGAAATAATTTAAAGACTTGACTTCTGAAGGCATAATTGAAATCTAAAACATACTATTCCATTAACATCAGAGTATACAGATTTGTATCAAAATTAATCAAAGATAGAAAATTATACCTATAAACTTATCCTCAAGGGATACTGTATACAAAAACTGCCCAACTGTATGATCTGATCCTAAGTGACCTCAACGCTCTTCAGAAGTCAAAGCGCCGCCAAAAGCTGATCTGCTGGGAACTATGGAAGCGCTGGCGTTTGCACCTGCAAACGCAGCCCGGGTAGGGTGAGCATAAAGCCCAGTAGGGTTCTACTCTACGTCACACTCAAGGAAGGGGGGAAACTGCAACTGAACCGTCTCCTTGCCAAGCCTAAGGCGCAACTACAACAAGCATACAAACGCGATGGGGACCACGTCTGCTCTGGACGCTCCCCAATCGCTGACCACACCAGGGATCACGCCAGCTAGCGCTCCCCAAACGTCAACAACAGAAAAGTAAAGCACAGTCGCACTCAAGCTTGGCAAAGGAGGACAGTACGACCTCTAAACTTCAAGAACCAAGATCTGATCAGTCAGTCGTACCACAATCTCGCCCTAGACCAGGCTACCCAACCACGGTCCTAGAGCTAGACCCGAGCTACCCGAGAGCCTCGGATCAGCGATCAACCCATCGCTCACGCCTTAACCTAGAATGCAACTAAGGCAATCAAATGTGTGCAGCTATACAAACATCTACCCTAAGTGTCACTATATGACAGAACAACGAAACGAGGTGCAATTATTCTACATATTCCCGGGAGTCATGACTCTCTCGGTTAACCACAAAGCAGTAAAGATCTAACTACTACAAGTTAGAACTAAAGAAAGCATACTAAACAAATGCAACTAAAGCCAACACATGGTCATCGAAAAACCGATTAAAATCCTTTAAAATCGGCAAAACGGTCGGAAATACAAATTGTCGTCGAAACTCAAAGCAAGAGTGAAATCACGATTAAAACCACCATAATATCCTAATTCTAACAATAGGAAAGACATAAAAGGAAACCGAGTTGATTTGAAAACAAACAGTTAAAAACCAAACTAAAAATAGCTCTCAGCACAAAGGAGATTGATCTTCATACCCATGAAAATCGATCTTTTCCATTGAATCCCTCTGTCAAGGTAAAGGATCGATCTTCACACCCAGTGGAGATCGATCTTCCTTGCATAGGTCCACTGCCAAGGAGGGAGATCGATCTTCATCTCCAATGAAGATTGATCCTCCTCGGACCAGCACATCACCCGCTCTCAACACGAAAGAGATCGATCTTCATGGCCGTGAAGATCGATCCTTCTCGGGCTGGGAGTGAGATCGCAAGAGTGATCGATCTTCTTCACAAGAAGATCGATCCTTCTTGAGCACCGCTGGAAACCCATCGGAGAAAAAAGCCAGAAAACGCGCGAAATACAAAACCAAACTTCATAAAACTCAGGTATCTGATAGCATAGAACTAGGGGAGTCCGAAAACACCAAAATACCGGAAAACCAACGGCTACAAACAAAGATCTAAGCTAAAGAGAGACAAAGAAAACCTAGGTTACCAAATCTTAAGATCAGGGTAGAGATCCCTACCTAGAACCGATGGAAGCCTCCAAATCCGGCTCAACAAGCTTTGGATCGTCCAAAAGATCCTTCCCAAGCCGCCGGATTCGACCTCCTTCCAAGATTTCCAAAGAAATCAAAAGGAAGGGGATGGGCTCTACTTATAGAACCAGTCACAGGGATCGATCTTCACCCCCATGAAGATCGATCTTCTTCATGACAAGGCGAAGACATTCCAGGCACAGGGGGATCGATCTTCTCGTCCTGGAAATTGGAAAACAGAGAAACAACGTGCCCCAAACCCCGATCTTTTGATCCAGCTCACACCTAAGGGTTCTAATCAAATAAGGACAACATCTCAAGGCCGTGTGTGCACAACGCGAGTGTGAAAAGACCCTCAACGCACCCGGTCGAGCCAGGTCTGAGGACCCGGTTCTCATAGCGCATCTCCAAGCTTTCTCTACCATAACTATGAATTATCATTTAAGACACTAAAGCATTCATCATTATGGTAAAAAAGATCATCAAGATAAAATATGTATACATTACCATCACGATGTCCTACTAGCAGGATTTTATCACTAAGAGCATTCTTAACATAGCATTTTGAATCTTCAAAAATAACTTTGTTACCTCTATCACATAATTGACTAATGCTAAGCAAATTATGTTTCAAACCTTCAACTAAGAGAACATTTTCAATAATAATGGAAGAGGTTTTACCAATATTGTCAATGCCAATTCTTTTTCCTTTTCCATTATCTCCAAAGGTCACCATTCCTCCATCTTTCGATTGAAAGGTTGAGAACATGCTCCTTTCTCCCGTCATGTGTCTTGAGCATCCACTATTAATGTACCATCTTTTAGCTTTTGTGTTGGTCTTGATCTTGGATCTCATATGCTCCTACAAATAAGAGATCAAACCTTGATTTTTGGTACCCAAATCTTTTTGGGTTCATTTGCATTAGTACTATGCATAAGAGAAGAAGATGAATGTCTAGGTGCCCACATTCTCTTAGCATTAGCCTGCCTCATTAAATAGCAACTTGGTGCAATGTGACCTACTTTACAACAATAATGACATATAGGTGCTTGTGCTTCCTTAGGAGGATGAGAAGAAGCTTTAACAAAGTTAGTCTTCTTTTAGTTGTTCACCTTCTTAGGATTTTAGCCAATTCCTTCTTTATTTAAGGAGCTCCTTTGGCTATCAATAATCTCATCTAACTTGTCTCTACTCTTCACGAATTTAGCTATAGTGATTTTTAAGTCATTTACCTCAAGGGTGAGATCTTTCTTGGATTTCCTCAAGATGATAAGTTCCCTTTGCATATCATAGTTTGTGTTCTTCAATATGGTGAGCTCATATTGAGTGTCCTTGAGTTCCTCCTCAAGTGTGTCACTAGTGTCACAAGACTTGTTGTCTAGCATGCATTTGTTTTCCTTTTTTAAGGTTCCAATCCTATTCATGGCATCTAATTTTTCTTCTTCTACTTTCTTCAAGTCCTTATACGTAGCATAGTATTTCTTTTTAAGGAATTTGAAATCATTAGCTAAAGCATGATAAGCATAAAAAAGTTCTTCAAATGTAAGCTCATCCTCTACCTCATTTTCCTCTTCTTCCTCATCTCCATGTGCCATTAAGCATATGTTGGCTACCTCTTGTTCTTCTCCATCGGATGAGGTTTCCACATCACTTTCTCCCCAAGTAGCCATCATTGCTTTCTTTTTCTTGAACTCCTTCTTAGAAGGCTTCTTGAGTTGAGGACAATCAAACTTGATGTGTCCAGGTTTCCTATACTCATAGCATATGATTTCATTTGAGTTAGAAGAGGTAGGATTGTATTTTTCACCTTTGAAGAATTTCTTTCCTCCTTGGCGCTTGAAGATCTTTTGTATTCTTCTTGATATCATTGCCAACTCCTCATCATCATCTCCTTCACTTGAATCGGATGAGTCTTTGCTAGATGACTTGAAGGCAACCGTCTTCTTCTTTTTATCTCCCTCTTCGTTGCTTCTCTTCAAGTTCATCTCATAGGGCATGAGGGAACCCAAATCCTCTCCTTCCTCTATATCCATACCATGCTCTAGGTCTGCCTCATTGCCATCAGCCTCAGATAAAGTCTCGAGGCATCTGAGATCTGCTTCAGTCGAAGCCTCGGAGGCAACAACCACCTCCATGCTCTTAACCCTGCCTTCATGTATAAGATCAATGCCCTCTGCATTTAACCGGTGCAGACTGATATTACTCAAATGTGTCTCGCACAGCGGTCGCGATGCAATACAACATAAGAGAGGTCGATCTCATAGGGAAACAAGCAGAAAGAATTGAGAAACACATGTAACAATATATCGAAAACAACCAAGAGCGTAAAAGTTAAAAAAGTTAGATTGAAGATTTAATGGTAAAATAAAGTTAACAAAAGAAATCAGAATTTGGATGAGGCTAGGCTTCAAGAATCCTTCACTCGGACTTGGGTTCTTCTCTTACCAATGGTTCATGCAAAGCTCAGTCGAGGGATTCATATCCCAATCACCTCGACTGGAAGATATGGAATTATGAATATGATAAAATATAAATGGCTCTTTTTATGTTTGATTCTTCTCGTTGTAACCCTAACTCCGTCCTTTCAGAACCTAAGAATACACGATACCCGCTGTCAATACAGGCAACGCGCAACAAACTTTTTACGGGACAAAGCCCTTACCTTGTCTTACTAGATCCCTAAGAATACACAATATCAGCTGTCACTACAGGAAATGCATAGGAAAGATTTCACGAGACTAGGTAGGGGAACAAACATGATAACTATGGGATCACGATATCAAAAAAGAAATATGACTGGATTTATAATAATGTTCAACCACAAAGCAATCTATAAAGATCCAATACATATATAGAGTTTAAACAATAAAGATCAAAACATGAACCATCAATGACGAAAAAACCCTCATCCTTGCTCAGTCATCCATCCGCCATACCCGAAGATTACTCGTCTATGGATGGTGAATTGGTCTCCTTCTTCCTCCAGAAAAGTCCATAAAAAGTCTCCCAAAAACGTCCAAAAACCTTCTTTGACTAACCCTAAGTTTCCTATTTATAGGCTCCAAGAATTAAGAAACTCAGGTTAGGTTTAAACCCGTTATATACTCACGGTCGATCCGACGGTCGATGTGATGGTCGACTGTGAACTGTGCAACATTATTTGGAAAAGCGGCGGTCGATCCTCACATCGACCCTGAGAAGACTTTTTCTTGACAGAGGTTTACGGTCGATCTCACGGATGATGCGACGGTCAACCGTGAGTATAGTGAGTGCGACAGTAGATCTCATGGATGATGCGACGGTCGACCGTGAGTATAGTGAGCGCGATGGTCGATCTCGCGAATGATGTAACGGTCAACTGTCACTATTCATTCAGCACTGCCCCATAAGTACTAAAAATACTATAACTTCCTCTAGAAATCTCAGAATCACGAACCGTAAAATTCTTCAAAATCTAGATTTCAAGAGCTTTCCAATCATATATGCACATCATCTGGTTATTCATGAAGAGGTACAATTTAATCTTTCAAGTTGACCCATGTAATATTTTCAGCTTCGTTTAGCTCTGATTTCCTACATTTTCCGAACAACTACGTGAAGCAACATATAAATATAAAAATAGTACAAAATAGGTTGATTAAGGGTGAAAATCGAGCAATTGAGATGGTCATAAGACTGTTCAGAGTGCACTTTCATGCACTTAACACACCCCCCAACCAGCTTATTGCTAGTCTCTAGCGATTCAAAGCGTATAAAAATATAACTGAGCACGCCAACGGCCTAAAGCTATATACATGCATGAAAAAAATTCTACTTTGTCAGGTCAATAGTGTTATGTAGTACAGAGTACGGAAACGTCTTATACTCATACACATATTACCAACATATGAAATTAACTTCTACACTTCAAACGTGCTAATCACCATCCAGACGAACACATGTGATGTGACAAATAAAAGTTACATACATAAACAACTTCTATCCACCATTAGTCCAAACACACCGCTATCTTCCTAACGAATCATTCAACCCTCACACTTAAACTACAACATGCTTTGTTTTAGCTATCAGTGGTTCTACCTTTTTACGCAAGCTCCTCCCTTCCTAAGGAAAGAACACCCGGTTACTCAGTAGATCACTTAATAGTCGTTTAGGCACAGCTTGATCCCTTAAGCTACAACTGGATCCATGTAACAACCTCATCGAGCTCAAGAATCAGATCCAGCGACTACGAATCAAGCTCCAGAATCTCACTATATTTTTTTTATTTTTTTCTGTGCATGCAATACTCACATACTAGCTAAAGTTGAAATCATGGTCCAGATTAACAATAGCATGCTCATTCCTCTGGTGAGTATAATTGCCACTGCATATAAAATATTCGTGTGTGAATCACATAATGTTCTACCTTCAGGTTATCACACATGCAGTCAATGTATAGATCAATCCATGTGAAAGCATCATGTATAATAAGCATAAAAATTTCAGCTCATTTACAATTCCTAATAATATGCTCAATTCAACACTATTAAACCCACAAAGTAGTATGCATAAGGTCATGTATGCCTATACCCCCCAACCTGAATTTCACATTGTCCTCAATGTGTGCTAAACATGGCAATAAAATAAAACAGGGTGCAAGTTTAAATTTGAAATAGAATAGATAAGAAGTATAAATCGATATAGGAGCGAAGCCACCTGACAGAATAGCTGAAATCTTACTCAAGGCTCCTCTGGATGGCCAAACTTCTCGCCTCCAGAATACTGGTCGAAGCTCTCAAGCAAGATAGACGGTGTTCCAAACATCCTAAGAAATAAGATAGTAAACGAAAACAAATGAAAACGAAAGGAAACGACCAAAAGCAACCTATCCTAATGAAAAGAGAAAATGATAGACAGAAGAAAGATCATCCTTCGTAGACAGGGTCTATGAGAGGAACATGAAGCTCATCAGTGGCCGCCTTCTCTGGAATCGGCTTCAGTCGCTGTCCATTGACCTTGAACAGCCGCCCATCCTTCGGGTCTTCAATCTCCACAACCCCGTTCTCAAATATTCTGCTTATGACAAAGAGGCATGTCCAGCATGATCGCAATTTCCAAGGATGTAGGTGCAGCCGTGCTTCATACAGGTAGACTTGCTGCCCTTCTTGAAAGATTTTCCTCTGGATTCGCTTGTCATGATAGGCCTTTGTTTTTGCCTTGAATATTCGGGAACTCTCATAAGCATCATTCCGGAGTTCTTCCAGCTCAAACAGCTGGAGTTTCCGTTCCTGACTAGCAGCATCCAACGTAAAATTCAATGACTTAATAGCCCAATATGCCTTATGTCCTAATTCTATTGGAAGATGACATGGTTTTCCATAACATCGACATCCCCAGGGTAGTCTTGTAAGCAGTGCGATAGGCCCACAATGCATTTGATAGCCTCAAGGACCAGTCTTTTCGGTTAGGGTTCATAGTCTTCTCCAATATTTGCTTGATCTCCCTGTTGGCTAATTCAGCTTGGCCATTCGTCTATGGATGATAAGCAGTGGAAACCTGATGTGTGACTCCATACCTGCATATCAAAGCCTTAAAAGAGTGGTTACAAAAATGCGATCCTTGGGCACAAATAATAATCCTAGGAGTACCAAATCGGGACAAAACATGCTATTTAAGAAACTTGATGACAGTGGAATGATCATTATTTCTACATGCAATCGCTTTCACCCACTTAGACACTTGTTCCAAAACCAACAATATATATAAATAGCTAAAGGAAGATGGGAAGGGTCCCATAAAATCTATACCCCTGCAATCAAAAATCTCTACAGCTTGATTGGGGTTCAAAAGCATCATATGATGTCTAGATAGAGCTCCTAATTTCAAGCATTGATCACATGATCTGCAAAAAATATTAACATCGTGAAACATAGTAGGCCAGTAAAAACCACATTGAAGAATTTTAACAACAATTTTTTCATGGAAAAATGGACTCCACATGCATAAGAGTGGCAGAACGTGATAATACTCTCAATTTCATGATCAGGAAAACAACGACGCATAATCTGGCCATGACAATTGATGAGTGCATGAAAGTGCACTTTGAACATGACTAAGAGTAGCTTATTTGCTTAGTTTTCATGATTAATATAGATGATTTCATTCGTATATGTTGCTTCACAAAGTTATTTGTATTATGCAGGAAATTGAAGCAAAGATGGGTTTTTAACGTCAAAACTGTACCTTCTCGGAAGAAACCAGTTGATATGTCATATATGGTTGGAAATCTCTGGAAGTCTAGTTTCCAGAAGTTTTTACGGTTCGTGATTTGGAGTTTCCTAGAGGAAGATATACTATTTTGAGTACGAGAGGTGCAGACAAAGCAGTTACTAAAGAAGAAGATTGATTTGATGCTCAAAGGATCGATCCTTTCTCATCCACGGATCGATCATTTTATGCTATGGAGACTTGACAGAGAGCTAGTTTCAAGAAGATCGATCATTTCCCCCATGAAGATCGATCTTAGTCGGGGCGACCCAAATTATAGCAAATGAGGAGAAATACAGTTTCGTCGATTGGTAGGAAAATATTTGTAACATATTCTCTGGCAGTCCAAATATTCTGAATTTTGAATACATGATAGAAGGCTCAGATATATACAACTTTTATGTTGGACATTTAGTGAGATTCTGGACGGTGTGATAGCAGATTGGAAGAATAGATGAAGTTAGACAGCTGGAAAACTGTTCTGTCGAAGCTGAGGAGAATATTCGTCAAATATTCTATATAACTCAGAATATTGTGAAATCTTCGGGATCTGGTAGACGACTCCCAAATATACAACTTTCTTGTTGAGCGAGTTTCCAAATTCCTGCTGGATTGGGCCCAGTTCTGACCGGAATAAGGCTGCCTTGAGGAAATCCGAGTCCAACTCAACTAAAACCCTAATTTCGGGGTTCCCCTATATATATGCTTATTTAATCCGAAATTGTGGAGGTTCCAAGGGGGTTGATACGATGCACCTTCTCAAGGGCTTTCGTACCGAGTCTCTTGCCTTATCTCAGATCCTCTTTAGCCAAATCTATGGCTAGGTCGAGAGATACCTTTAGGGTTTTAGGAGAAGGACTCTAGGTATTCGACGAGGAAGGCGAAGACTAGAGGAGGAGATGGATGAGAAGAGGGATACCTTGCAGCTCCTCTAGGGTTGGCTGGCTTCTCTTGGAGATCCAAGCCTTGGAGAACGTGGTGGAGGGAAGCACGGCAGCCAAGGGAACGCCGGGGACTTGGGGTTGGACGGCGGAGGTGGCTGGTAGCGGCGGTGATGATAGTGGCCGGCTGGTGGAGAAGAATCCAGCTATAGAGAGAGAAGAAGGTGGCTGGTGGATTTCTATAGAAACTAGGGTTACAGCTACTCCTATATTACTTCTACTCCTAAGATTTATCTCTACTAAATAATTACTCTCATAAATTCATCCATACATAATTACAAGCTATGGAGGTCCTTTTATAGAGGCCTGAAGAGAGTTCTACTACAACTAGAGAACTACCTTACTTTAATCAGCAAGTAACCATACTTTCCTACTAAGACTCAATCATAACTCAAACTTCCTGATTACTAGGACTCTTAATAGGAACTAATAAAGCAAATCATAAACTGAACTCAAATTAGGAAACTGACTCAATCAAGATAACTATTAACTAGGGAATCATCTAAGTAAGCAAACCAGCTAGGAATAGGATTCCTTTGGCCGGCTGAGCTTAGAACGCCCAAAGGGACTTGGGTGCAACCAAATCCTTGGCGTGGGCCCATCCAAGCAAGGACGTGGGTCCCTTCTTGGAATGGCTCGGTTCGACCTCGTATCAGGGGTTTTCTACAGAGCTTTGGAGGGGAGAAAAAGCAAGAAAGAAAATGAAAAAATCTCCATCCATGGCCGAGTAATCTGCGGGCATGGCAGACGGATGATCTAGCGAGGACTAGGGCTTCTTCTCCAACAATGGTTCATAGTTTTAATCTTTATTGTTAAACTCTTTTCTATGTATTGGATCTTCAAAGATTATTTTCAGATTATAAATTTCCATGTGGATGATTAATATTATAAACCCAGTCATGCTTCTTTTATGATATTGTGATCCCATAGTTATCTCTTTTGATTCTCCTACCGAGTCTCGTGAGACCTTTGCTATGCATTGCCCGTAGTAACAGCTGGTATTGTGTATTCTTAGGGATCTGGTAAGACAAGGTTGGGGCTCTATCCCGATGAATCTTTGCTATGCATTGCCGATTGTGAGAGTTGGTATTGTGTATTCTTAGAGATCCGGTTAGATAGAGTTAGGGCTTTGTCCCGATGAATTTTTACTGCGCGTTGCATGTAGTGACAGCCGGTATCGTGTATTCTTAGGTTTGGGTTGGATGAAGTTAGAACTATAATTAGGAAAAATCAATTGTAGGAAGAGACACTTTTGTATTTTGTTAGGTTTATAGTTTCATATCTTCCGGTTAAGGTGATGGGAATGTGAATCCCTTAACTGAGTATTATATGAACCATTGAGAAGAGAAGAACCTAAATCCGAGTGAAGTGATTCCTGAAGCCTAGCTTCATTCAAATCCTGATTTCTTTTGTTAACTTTATCTCATCATTACATTTACGATCTACTTTCTTAACTTTAACGTTCTTGTTTGTCTTCAAGTCATTGTTATTCGTGTTTCTGGTTCTTTCCTGCTTGTCTCTTTGTGGGTTCGACCTCTCTTATACTGTACTGCACCGCGACCGCTGTGCGTGACACATTTGAGCGACATCAACAATACTTCAACAAAGAGAGATCATCCCATTAAAAGTTTTTTACTTCAACAAAAAATCTACGCTTATCCCGCGCACTCCAATAGGAAGGGATCTCACCTGTCGCCAAGTAATTAACTATATGTACATACCAGGGCAATCGTGCAACTGAAAAGAGATGCTCCTCAGGAAAATCATCCATGATAGGTGGCTCATCAACGGCTACTTCCACCATTAATCTTGACAGGTGATCAGCAACTACATTCTCCACGCCCTTCTTGTCCTTGGTGGAGATATCGAATTCCTACAAGATCAATATCTAACGAATTAGGCGCACTTTAGCATCCTTTTTGGTGAGAAGGTATTTAAGCGCGGTATGATCAGTAAAAATAGTTATGGGAGAACCAATCAAATAAACATGAAACTTATTTAGTGCAAAGACTATGGCTAACAGTTCTTTTTCAGTAGTAGAGTAGTTCATTTGTGCACTATTTAAGGTTCTGCTAGCATAATGAATAACATGCGGTTTCCCATCTCTTCGCTGCCCTAATACTGCTCTTACAGCAAAATCACTAGCATCACACATCAGTTCAAAAGGAAGGTTCCAATCAGGTGGTTGTACAATAGGTACAGAAGTCAGCTTAGCAATTAACGCCTGAAAAGTCTTCTGACAACCAACAATTCACTCAAAAAGGGTGTCATTTATCAAAAGATTACACAAACGTCGAGCAATAGCAGAAAATTTTTAAATAAATCTCCTATAAAAATTAGCATGCCCGAGAAAGGATCTAACATCTTTAACAGTCTTTGGGACATGAAGGTTTGAGATAAGGTCGATTTTTGATCAATCTACCTCAATGCCTCTGGAAGAGACTATGTGGCCCAACACAATGCTTGAGGCACCATGAAGTGGCACTTTTCCCAATTAAGCACAAGGTGCTTCTCTTCACACCTGACCAAGACTCGTTTTAAGTTTTGCAAGCATGCATCAAAAGTATTACCAAACACAGTCAAATCATCGATATATACTTCCATGCATTCCTCTATGATATCAGCAAACATACTCATCATAAAATGCTGGAATGTAGCTGGGGCATTACACAGTCCAAATGGCATCCTACGAAAAGCATAAGTACCAAAAGAGCATGTAAAAGTCATTTTTTCCTGATCTTCTAATGCAATCTCAATATCATAATATCCAGAATAACCGTCAAGAAAGCAATAAAAAGGATTTCCAGCTACTCTCTCTAAAATCTGGTCTAAAAAAGGTAATGAAAAGGGATCCTTACGGGTGGCTGCATTCAGTTTCCTATAGTCTATACACATGCGTCATCCTGTCACCAATTTAGTAAGCACAAAGTCTCGACTTTCATTCTCAACAACGGTGACACCATATTTTTTAGGCACGACCTGAGTAGGGCTCACCCACTTGCTATCAGCAATGAGATAGATGATTCCTGCATCTAACAATTTAAGTACTTCAGTTTTTACTACCTCCTTCATTGTAGGATTCAACCTACACTGAGGATCCCTACGAGGTACAACCCCCGGTTCAAGATTAATCTTATGGGAACAAATCAAGAGACTAATACCTTTCAGATCTGCTATACTCCAACCAATAGCTGATTTAAGCTCATTCAAACCTCTAAGTAATTGCTCACTGATGAGAATGCATAATGTTATATTTTTATTCCTTAAAACTTAGTCTCCTATGCTTATTTAGTTCCTAAATACACTCATTATTCTTATATTTTGATTTAGGATGCAATTGAAGTCCTTAAGTCGAAAAGAAGCTGAAAAGAGTGCATGGATCAACTTTAAAGATTAATCTGTACCTACTCATGAAGAACCAGATGATGTGCCATATATGGTTGGAAAGCTCTTGAAGTCTAGATTCTGGAGAATTTTACAGTTCGTGATTCCGAGTTTCCTAGAGAAAGTTACGGCAATTTTAGTACTGATGGCGCAGTCTGGATGGCAGAGCAGTGAATAAGCTGAACAGTCCGAGCGATCCGACACCTAGGGTCCGATCGATCGGACAATGCAGAATCGTGACAGAACATGTATTTTTTGGCTGAACATGGTCCAATCGATCGAACCATCCCTCCTAATGAGCCAGATCGATCCGACTCCTAGAGTTGGATCGATCGGACTAGGGAAATGTCAGAAATTGCAGATTTTTATGAGCCAAATCGATCGGACACCTAAAGTTCGATCGATCGGACTTAAAAATAGCCAGAGAAGGTGGATTTTTACGCATCCGATCGATCCAGCGCCTATAGTTCGATCGATCGGATTCGGGCGTAAATAGAAGTTGAAGAGTTTAATGAGACTGATCGATCCAGCACCCCGAGAAGGATCGATCAGACGTTCCCAGTGAATTAAACCAACGGTTTAGATCAAATCCGTTGATGGAGAGACTTTGAGGCTATAAATAGGACTCTTTCTAGGGTTTGAGGGGGGATTCTTGGACACTTTTGGCTACTTTTTCTCCTCCTTTATATTTTTTCTAGGTTTTCTTTTGCTTTATGAAATCTTTTGGAGGATTGTTCTCGATGGCCTTGCGTGGCTAAATCTTGATCCTTGGTCGAGTAGACTGAAACCTCGGAATCAATGAAACTGTGAGATCTAATTTATTTTTATTGTTCAGTTTATACATGAGTATTGGATGTTCTTCTGAGATTAATTCTTCATGATTACCTTGTCTAATTGCTAGGAGGCCTACTAGTTTATTATTCATGGTGATCAACTGCTAGCTTTGATATCAAATCCGGAATTGTTTGATCCCTCTAATCTGCGAAGCAACTAGGATCTAATACTTTACTGCTGATCAAATCTTGTTAGATCTTAGGAAGAATATTCAACTAGATTAAATGCAACCGCTTGTGCTTGTGTTGTTTAGATTCATCGATCTCCCTATTCTTAACGCTGCTACTAGATTAAATCTACAGCCCTTGTCTTAGGTTGTTTAGTAGTTAGGGTTGATTAGATCGCTTGTTTCTAATTAACTATGATCGAGGAGAGATTCGAATTTAATTCGAACGGTGAATATTCATGGTATGAATTGATTGATACTTGCATCTATGATCAGTTGTTGGATTCCGATGGTGGATGTTGACTCAGACCAAGATTTGTTCTCTTGATTCAACATGTTTCTTCGCTTTAGATTATTTCTTTATTGCTTTTTTTCTCACGTTTAAAACCCCCCATCTTTGTTCACTGAGCACAAAACTAGGCTAAACACTCTTCGTGGGATCGACTCGTACTCGCACTACTACATTTATTTTAACGAGTACTGGATTTATTTTTGAGTGCCTGCGACAGCACATCAAATTTTGGCGCCGTTGCCGATAGGGGTGAGCATTCGGTTCTCGGTTCGGTTCTCGGTCCAGAACCGAAGAACCGAATTTTTTTCGGTCCAGAAAAATGAGAACCAAATCGAACCGAAATTGCCTATAGAACCGAACCGAACCGAAAAATTCGGTTCGGTTCGGTTCTATAGGCATTGCAGGGACATGGCAACTGCTGAGGACGAACGGAGGAGATGGCGACTAGCAGGGGATCAACGGAGGAGATGGCGACTAGCAGGGGATCAACGGAGGAGATGGCGAGCCGGGCGGGAGCAGAGGTGGGTTCCCAGCGATTGGAGGTGGTGGGCGGCGGAGTGGACAACTCACCGGGGGCGTCGAACTCGGGGACGACGCGGACGCCGTAACACATGGCGTACTCCATGACAGGAGCCCTCCGTCGCCAGCCTCGGCTCCGTGGGCACGACGACCACGAGGGGGTCGCAGTGCTGGGAGAAGGTCTCGAGGCCTCGGATGGACATCAACGGAGGAGATGGCGAGCCGGGCGGGAGAAGAGGATGGGTTCCCAGCGATTGGAGGTGGTGGGCGGCGGAGTGGACGACTCACCGGGGGCGTCGAACTCGGGGACGACGAGGACGCCGTAACACATGGCGTACTCCATGACAGGAGCCCTCCGTCGCCAGCCTCCGCTCCGTGGGCACCACGACGACGAGGGGGTCGCAGTGCTGGGAAAAGGTCTCGAGGCCGCGGATGGCGAGCTGGGAGAAGGTCTCGAGGCCGCGGATGGCACCCCACGGGGTTGCAGCGGCGAGGACGGAGGAGACGGAGAGGGAGTCGTCCACGCCGTCGCGGAGCGGGGCGGAGGGGTCGTCGATGGAGATGGCGAGGGTCAGCAACGGGTGAAGTTGAGGGAGGAGGCTGCTAGGGGGAGGAGAGGGCGGTGGCGCTCGGAGCGGAGGAGGCGGGCGTAGCTTTGGTGCGGAGGTAGGGGTGCTGGGGCGGGGGGAGGTGACGAAGCCGGAAGGGGTGCGGCGGATGCGCGAGGCCGCCGCCGACGAAGCCGAGGCCGCCGGGGCCGCCGCCCTAGTCGAGGTCCGGTGGCTGTGGAGATCCACGCGGTCGAAAGATAAGGTTGAGAGACGAGAGTGGTGACTGGTGAGTGGAGACAGGATGCCCATGAGCCGAAGGTGAGTAGGATGAGCTCATCCTAAGATGGGTCTCGGTTCGGTTCGGCTGCCTTAGGCATGTTAAACTTCGGTTCTTCGGTTCTGAACCGAAATTTTTTTTAAGGAACCGGAACCGAACCGAAAACCGAATTATTTTACCTTGCATAACCGAACCGAACCGATTGGACCGAACTAATTCGGTTCGGTTCGGTTCTTCGGGTTCGGTTCGGTTCTGCTCACCCCTAGTTGCCGGGGAGTGATTCTAGTTGATTTTTGTGTTTATTGTGATCTTTATTTTCATAAAAAAAAAAGAGTTAGACGAATTTTCTTGATTTCTTTTTCTCGTTTTAACCGAAATCTTCTTGATTGTTTATGAGTATAGCTCGATCTTTTAATCAAGGTGATTTGCAGTACGATCCAGAAATAGAAAGAACTCTGCGCAGGTTAAGGAGAGAAGCTCGGATAAATCCTGAGGAGGACGATTTGGCTCTTGATCACGTATTTATCAGTGATTCGGAATTAGAAGAGGAAGAAGTCATGACCGGAAATCGGACTTTGAAAGAACTTGCAGCCCCAGATTTGAATCAACAACCATTATGCATTACATTCCCTACTTTGGATGTTGCTACTACTTTTGAATTGAAATCTGGACTAATACATCTCTTACCCACTTTTCATGGACTTTCAGGTGAGGATCCTCAGAAGCATTTAAAGGAGCTTCATGTTGTGTGCCCAAGTATGAAACCCATGGGGGTGACTGAAGATCAAATCAAATTGAGAGCATTTCCTTTTTCTTTGAAGGATTCGGCTAAAGATTGGCTTTATTATTTACCATCTGGGAGTATTACTACATGGAATGAGATGAAGAGGTTGTTTTTAGAGAAGTATTTTCCAGCCTCAAGAGCAGCCAACATTAGGAAAGAGATATGTGGTGTAAGGCAACATAATGGAGAGTCTCTACACGAGTATTGGGAACTTTTTAAGAAATTATGTGCAAGCTGTCCCCATCATCAAATTAGTGAGCAATTACTTATCCAATATTTTTATTAGGGCTTACTAACCAATGACAAGAGTATGATTGATGCCGCTAGTGGAGGAGCTTTGGTGGATAAAACTCCTGAAGCCGCGAGGAACTTGATTGCAAATATGGCGGCTAATTCTCAACAATTTAATACTAGACTTGATTCTTATTCAAAACATGTTAATGAGGTAAATGTTTCATCTCTTGAACAACAGATTGCGAGTCTAACTTCTCTTGTTCGTCAAATGGTTGTAGGTAATATGCAGACAGCGAAGGTTTGTGGAATTTGTTCGGTGGCGGGACATCCAACCGATATGTGCCCAACTCTTCAAGAGGAGCCCATTGAACAAGTAAATGCAGCTGGGAGTTTCCCAGGACCACCGCAAAAGAAGTATGATCCCTATTCAAATACGTATAATCCGGAATGGAGGGATCACCCCAATCTCAACTATGGGAATCCACAAGTGAATCAGCCTACAACTCAATTTCGCCCAACTGGACAGCAATATCAACAATATAGAAAGCCATACCCCCCGAGACCACAACCAAACCCAACTCCGAATTCTGGTATGTCTTTCGAAGATATTGTTAATTCCCTTGCTACTAATGCTTTGCAATTGCAACAGGATACAAAACAACTTCAACAGGATACAAAATAATTTCAACAAGAGGCAAAGGCCAGTATCCAAGGATTGGAACATCAAATGGGCCAAATGGCGACTGCAATTAGCAAGTTAGAGGCGCAAGGTTCGGGAAAATTACCTTCTCAAACGGTAATAAATCCAAGAGAGAATGCAAGTGTAATCATTTTGAGAAGTGGTAAAGAAGTTGAGACTCCAGTAAAGGAAGTTACTATATCGTCTGCGCAAGGAAAAGAGCAAAATATTGTCACGGACAAAATCTTTCCTGATGACGACGACGTACCTAAACGTAAGTTTCCACCTCTTTCTGATTATAAACATGTACCTCCTTTTCCTCAAGCTTTGACAGAATCAAGAAAATATGAGAAGAATTCAGATCTATATGAGACTTTTCGCCGATGCGAGGTAAATATTCCACTCTTAGATGCTCTTAAACATGTACCTCGTTATGCTAAATTTTTGAAAGAATTGTGCACAATTAAGAGGAAGCAGAAACTTAAAGGATGTGGGAAGGTGAAAGTAGGGGAAAATGTTTCTGCAATTCTTCAAAGAAAAATTCCTACAAAGTGTAGGGATCCAGGTATGTTTACTATCCCATGTACAATTGGTAACACCAAATTTGAGAAAGCCATGTTAGATTTGAGAGCTTCTATCAATGTCATGCCATATTCTATATATTCTTCTTTAAAACTTGGGCCTTTGAATGAAACTGGTGTTGTGATTCAATTGCCTGACAGATCTAACGCCTATCCTAAAGGTGTAGTTGAAGATATTCTTGTGCAAGTCAATGATTTAGTTTTTCCTGCTGATTTTTATGTGCTTGATATGGAGAATGGTGATCATAGTACTCCTATTTTGTTGGGAAGACCTTTCTTGAAGACATCCAAGACTAAGATAGATGTCCATAGTGGCATACTTACCATGGAATTTGATGGTGAAACTGTTAAGTTTAATATATATGATGCAATGAAATATCCTGCTGATGATTGTTCAGTGTATTCAATTGATGTGATTGATTATTTATCACAGGAAGTTTTTGAACTTAGTGATAAAGATGAATTGAATGTGGCTATTAGTAAATCACTGGAGGAAGAAAATGAGGAGCTATCTTTGAGTACTAATTTGCAGGAAACTGTTGCAACACTGAATGATTTTTCGATAATTCAGCAATCAGGTAACGATTGTTCTAGTTCATTACCTGTATCTAATGAGAAATCATTACCTTCTGAATTGCAAGCACCTATTTCAGATCTGAAACCTCTTCCTAATCATGTTAAATATGCTTTTCTTGGAGATGAAAGAGTATTACCAGTGATTATCTCCAATAACCTTAGTGCACCATAGGAAGAAAAACTTGTGCAGGTTCTTAAGAAGCATAGGACAGCTATTGGTTGGACAATTACAGACATCAAGGGAATCAGCCCGAGTACATGTATGCATCGTATCTTGCTTGATGAGGGAGTGAAACCTTCCCGTCAACCACAAAGAAGGTTAAATCCGCCCATGATGGATGTTGTAAAGGAGATCCTCAAACTATTTGAAGTTGGAGTGATCTATCCTATTTCGGATAGCACTTGGGTTAGTCCAGTTCAAGTTGTTCCTAAAAAGACAGGAATAACCGTGGTGAGAAATCTCAAAGATGAGTTAGTTCCCACCCGTGTGTAAAATGGGTGGAGGGTTTGTATTGATTATGGAAAATTAAATGTTATAACCCGCAAGGACCACTTCCCTTTACCTTTTATTGATCAGATGCTTAAAAGATTAGCTGGTCATTCTTATTATTGTTTTCTTGATGGTTATTCAGGTTACTTTCAGATTGCAATTGCCCCTGAAGATCAGGAAAAGACGACGTTCACATGCCCATTTGGAACTTTTGCATATCGTCGCATGCCTTTTTGTCTTTGCAACGCCCCAGCTACTTTCCAAAGGTGTATGGTTAGTATATTCTCAGATTATATTGAACAAAACATAGAGGTTTTTATGGATGATTTCACAGTTTATGAAAAGTCTTTTGATAATTGTTTACATAACCTTACACTTGTTCTCCAAAGATGCATAGAAACTAGCCTTGTGTTAAATTCTGAGAAATGTCATTTCATGGTTGAACAAGGTATAGTTTTGGGTCATGTTGTTTCATCTAAAGGAATTGAGGTTGATAAAGCTAAAGTTGATGTCATTCAATCTTTAACTTATCCCACTAGTGTGCGGGAAGTTCGTTCTTTTCTTGGACATGCAGGTTTTTACCGAAGATTCATCAAGGACTTCTCCAAAATTGCATTACCGCTATGCACGTTGTTACAAAAGGACAAGGTTTTTGAGTTCGATGATGCATGCAAAGAGGCATTTGATAAACTGAAAGAATTATTGACATCAACTCCAGTTATTCAGCCCCCAGACTGGAGCGTTCCTTTCGAGATAATGTGTGATGCGAGTGATTATGCAGTGGGCGCAGTTTTGGATCAAAAGATTGGAAGAGCTTCTCATGCAATTTACTATGCTTACAAGACTTTGGATGATGCCCAGAGAAATTATTTTACAATTGAAAAAGAACTTTTAGCTGTTGTGTTTGCTTTAGAAAAATTTCGTTCTTATTTACTTGGTACTAAAGTCATTGTTTATTCTGATCATGTAGCCCTTCGTTATTTAATGACGAAGAAGGAGGCAAAGCCGAGATTAATACGATGGATACTTCTCTTGATTGAATTTGATTTGGAAATAAAAGACAAAAGAGGAACAGAAAATCAGGTTGCAGATCATCTGAGTCATTTAATTCATGTGGAGGATGAACTTCATCTGCAGGAGGCATTCCCTGATGAACAATTGTTCTCTGCAACTGTGACATTACCTTGGTATGCAAATATTGTGAATTATTTGGTTACTAATATGTTACCTTCTGATTTGTCTAAGGCTCAAAGAGATAAGATTAAAAGTGATGCTAAATATTATGTGTGGGATGACCCATATTTATGGAAGCATTGTGCAGATCAAGTAATAAGAAGGTGCGTTCCTAAAAGTGAAATTATTTCTATACTCACTTTTTGTCATTCTTATGCTTGTGGAGGTCACTTTGGAGTTAAGAGAACGGCAAGAAAAGTGTTAGAATGTGGTTTCTATTGGCCTTCTTTATTTCAAGATTCATACTTTCTTTGTAAATCATGCGAAAATTGTCAAAAGACAGGTAATATATCCCAAAGGAATAAGATGCCACAAACCCCCATATTATTTTGCGAAATTTTTGATGTTTGGGGCATTGATTTCATGGGTCCGTTCCCTATATCTTTTGGTTATATTTATATTCTACTTGCTGTGGATTATGTTTCAAAATGGGTAGAAGCTAAAGCTACCAGGACTGATGATTCTAAAGTTGTTGCAGATTTTATCAAGTCTAACATATTATCCAGGTTTGGAATTCCAAGAGCTCTAATAAGTGATCGAGGCACGCACTTTTGCAATCGAACTGTGGAGGCGTTGCTAAGGAAGTACCATGTGACCCATAAGGTGTCAACCGCCTATCATCCGCAAACTAGTGGACAAACGGAAGTGTCAAATCGAGAGATCAAGTCCATCATTGAAAAGATGGTAAATCCAAATAGAAAAGATTGGAGTTTGCGTTTGGATGATGCGTTGTGGGCATATAGGACTGCATATAAGACACCCATCGGTATGTCACCTTATCGCTTGGTATTTGGGAAATCATGTCACCTTCCAATTGAGTTAGAACATAAAGCTTATTGGGCTATCAAGAGCTTTAATATGAACGTGGATGAGAGTGGAGAACACAGGAAGTTGCAACTGCAAGAATTAGAGGAAATTCGCAATGATGCCTATGAAAGTGCTAGGATTTACAAGGAAAAGACAAAAGCTTTTCATGACAAGATGATCTCTAGAAAGGAGTTTAAAGTTGGTTAAAAAATTCTCCTTTACCAATCACACTTACGTTTGTTTTCAGGAAAGTTGCGTTCTCGTTGGATTGGACATTTTATTGTTACTAATGTTTTTTCTCATGGTGCGGTTGAAATTCAATGTTTAGCCACTTCCAAAATGTTTACGGTGAATGGCCATCGACTTAAACCTTTCTATGAAGGCGTTCCAATAGAAAAGTTGGAAAAATTGGACCTTGAGGAGCCAACTTATACTGTTTGAAGAAGAAAGCATGAAGTCGAGCCAATGAAAATAAACAAAGGCGCTGTATGGGTGCAAAAGTTCAAATGTGGGGGTGTTTGGATTTGTGGTATGACTATGATTGGTGAAATAGAGTTTATTTTTATACTCAATTAGTGAGTATGTTGTTTCTGAAGAAAAAAAAAGAGAAAAGAAAAGAAGAAAAAAAAGTGAAGGAGGAAATAGTTTCTCATTTTACAAAATGTGTTTTTGAATCCTCCTAATACTCCAAGAAAGGGGTATGTTTATGTATGATCTCTACAAAGGTGGAAGTTTTTGCAAAAAAATTGTTCATTATTTCAGTTAAAAAGTATTCCTTTGAACAATCTCTTTGCCAATGTGGTGATGCTATATGGTTTGAGTACTTTAAAGCCAAGTTGAAGAAAGTTGTTGAATGGAGTGATTGGTTGTACATGTCTTATTGATGCATTTTTACTCCATTAGTTCCATTGGCTTTTAAGCTACATTCCCTAATATTTCCCACCTTAATCCTGGACCCCATTACAACCTTTTGAAGTCCTTATGATTCGTGTTATGCATGTGATTCTAGTGGCGGAGAATGAGAAGATATGCAAGCTTATGGTAGATCATTTTCATTGGAATGAATTTGAGTGAAATACATACCCTTCAAACACATGAGAGTTGAGTATTTATTTCCGTGAGGTCTACTTATTTATTCTGCTCCATATTCAAGTGAAAATGCTTATTGATTGATTTTTAAGTTGTTTAAAAATGTTTGTTCATGGTATGTTATGAGTTGTGAAGAGCTTGATTGTTCTTTGTTGATGGTGTTGCAACCTTGATATCTTGAGTAGAGTGAATTTTAGTTTAGCCCGAGGACGAGCAAAAGCTAAGTGTGGGGGAATTTGATGAGAATGTGTAATGTTATATTTTTATGCCTTAATACTTAGTCTCCTATGCTTATTTAGTTCCTAAATACACTTATTATTCTTATATTTTGATTTAGGATGCAATTGAAGTCCTTAAGTCGAAAAGAAGCTGAAAAGAGTGTATGGATCAAATTTAAAGATTAATCTGTACTTTCTCATGAAGAACCAGATAATGTGCCATATATGGTTGGAAAGCTCTTGAAGTCTAGATTCTGGAGAATTTTACGGTTCGTAATTCCGAGTTTCTTAGAGGAAGTTACGGCAATTTTAGTACCGATGGCGCAGTCTGGATGGCAGAGCAGTGAATAAGCTGAACAGTCCGAGCGATCCGACACCCAGGGTCCGATCGATCGGACCATGCAGAATTGTGACAGAACATGTATTTTTTGGCTGAACATGGTCCGATCGATCGAACCATCCCTCCTAATGAGCCAGATCGATCCAACTCCTAGAGTTGGATCGATCGGACTAGGGAAATGTTAGAAATTGCAGATTTTTATGAGCCAAATCGATCGGACACCTAAAGTTCGATCGATCGGACTTAAAAATAGCCAGAGAAGGTGGATTTTTACGCATCTGATCGATCCAGCGCCTATAGTTCGATCGATCGGATTCGGGCGTAAATAGAAGTTGAAGAGTTTAATGAGACTGATCGATCCAGCACCTCGAGAAGGATCGTTCGGACGTTCCCAGTGAATTAAATCAACGGTTTAGATCAAATCCGTTGATGGAGAGACTTTGAGGCTATAAATAGGACTCTTTCTAGGGTTTGAGGGGGGATTCTTGGACACTTTTGGCTACTTTTTCTCCTCCTTTATATTTTTTCTAGGTTTTCTTTTGCTTTATGAAATCTTTTGGAGGATTGTTCTCGATGGCCCTGCGTGGCTAAATCTTGATCCTTGGTCGAGGAGACTGAAACCTCGAAATCAATGAAACTGTGAGATCTAATTTATTTTTATTGTTCAGTTTATACATGAGTATTGGATGTTCTTCTGAGATTAATTCTTCATGATTACCTTGTCTAATTGCTAGGAGGCCTACTAGTTTATTATTCATGGTGATCTACTGCTAGGTTTGATATCAAATCCGGAATTGTTTGATCTCTCTAATCTGCGAAGCAACTAGGATCTAATAATTTACTGCTGATCAGATCTAGTTAGATCTTAGGAAGAATATTCAACTAGATTAAATGCAACCGCTTGTGCTTGTGTTGTTTAGCTTCATCGATCTCCCAATTCTTAACGCTGCTACTAGATTAAATCTACAGCGCTTGTCTTAGGTTGTCTAGTAGTTAGGGTTGATTAGATCGCTTGTTTCTAATTAACTATGATCGAAGAGAGATTCGAATTTAATTCAGACGGTGAATATTCATGGTATGAATTGATTGATACTTGCATCTATGATCAGTTGTTGGATTCCGATGGTGGATGTTGACTCAGACCAAGGTTTGTTCTCTTGATTCAACTTGTTTCTTCGCTTTAAATTATTTCTTTATTGTTTTTTTTCTCACGTATAAAACCCCCCATTTTTGTTCACTGAGCACAAAATTAGGCTAAACACTCTTCGTGGGGATCGACTCGTACTCGCACTACTACATTTATTTTAACGAGTACTGGATTTATTTTTGAGTGCCTGCGACAGCACATCACTCACATTGCTCTGCAGTTAATGCTGAAGAAATAATAATTGGGTATGTATCACCTAGACCAAGGTAGGCATGCTTTAATCCTTGATGTAGCGGCTTTAGGTCCAGCTTGGGCGGCTCTACTGCCGATTGCGTTGGTGGCTGTCCTCTTTCTGGTAGTTCTTCAAACCTTGGATGCCATGGACCGCAAAAGGATAATGTTCTAACTTAGTACATATTGTGAGGACCCGTTCCTCTAACTCAGTCCGACCGCGTTAGGTCGAGGGCTTGGCTTGGTTGGTTTTGGCCCGGTTGGCCTTGAGTTGTAATTGGTTGATCGCATCGCTGTTTTTGGACCCCAAGGGCAATTTGGTAAATTGCGCCTTGACGGTCAGTTTCACACCCGCGTAGTGCACATACGACCTTGATTGATGTACGTGATTAAATAGATCTAGAAGGAGCGTTCACGATCGTCAGATCCGGATGAGATCGCGACTTAGAGCCAATACGGACCCAGTCCGATCAGTTGGCTCGTCTGAACCGACTAAGCCACTTAAGTGGCTTAACCCTCTTTTCTCTCTCATGCTTACTTTCTCTCTCTCCTTTTTCCCCTTTTCTCTCTTTCTTTTCCTTTCTCTTTCTTTTCCTTCTTTTCCTCTTCCCTGCCATCCCGTGCCCGACCCTTACCCCTCCTCCTTCCCTTTCTTCCCCGCGTCGACTTCCTCCTTCTCCGGCCATCTTCCCCGACGACCAGAAGCGGCGGCGACGATCCCCCTTCCCCTTCTCCTTCCCTTTCTCTCTCTCCCGTGGCTGTCTCTTACTTCTCCGGCGACGAGCTGGAAACGGCGGCGACGACATGGGACGGCGGATTGGCAAGGATGAAGCTTGGATTAGCGTGTGAAGGTAGGTTTTCTACCTTAATCCTTGGATTAATCTAGATCTAGGATTTTGTTCTTGGATCTATAATTTTGTTTGATTTAAATGATGCTTGTAGGCTTGATTAGCAACTGATTTAAGTTTGGGGGGATTTGATTTCGATTTATGCTGGATTTAAGCATGTTTTTCCCGGATTTTTGTCGGTTCCCTGTTCTTTGATGAACAGTCACGTTCGAGCTCGATGTGTGAGCTGTGTGAGCATGATCTCGTGAAACTTTCAAGATGAAAGTTGTAGATCATCAAGTTATCTTTCGATTGCCACTGATTTCATGCTTTTTGGATTTTCTTACGATTTTTGACGAATTGTTTCCTAAACTGCTGCGAAACAGAGATTAAGAAATTGATTAGTAAAATCTGTGAAAATTAGACATCAATTAGATCCAATTCTTGGGCTGCATGTTCCTAGTATGCTAATCTACATTTTCCCAAGTTTAATTTCCAATTCGACGCCGTTTGGACGTCGAATTGATAAGATCTCAACGCCTCTAACTAGGGTTTAATGTAGAAATCTGAGATTTGGCTACTTAGTGGATTTTTGGTGTTTTACCGTGTTTAATTCTTCGAGATGCATGCAATTAGTATTCCTAGTTATCTTGAGGGTTTATGTCGAGTTTTAAGCATGTGTAGCCCAAGGGTTTAATTCTGCAAAGATTGCAAAGATTATCTTTTCTTGCTAATAATGTTAATCTTGTTATATATATATTTATAGTAAATGCTCGTGCCTGCGTCACGGACACTCATGTAATACAGCACAAAATATTTAGTATTTCTAAACAAAAATTTCGGCAAGACCTCCCCTATGCCGAGGGCTAAATGAGACAATCCTACAACATTCATCGAGTATAAAAATTAAATAACACTATAAAAGAGAACGAACATTGTCCTCGGGGCAAACCTTGTCCCCACAAACCACACAAACTACACAATCATAGTATAAAAGCAGTATGCAGCTGAATTCAGAATGTATAGCTACATGTTCTAGCATTCGAATACCATCAAGCTTCATACCTTATACATAAAAAAAGCAAGAGAAGAACAATTTAGCAGACAAAACTTCATGAGTAGCAACTCCTAGGATTCAAATGCCAACCTTCATACCTTATGCATAAAAAAAGCAAGAGAAGAACAATTTAGAAAGCTCAATGCCTAATTAAGCGGTGAAGAGGCGGCCATAAGGCGAATCAGATGGAGTCTGCCACCCTTGATTATGAATCAAAACCCAAGCAAATAATTCATGTTTTCGTGGTCCAATAGACGAAAGAGGCACCTCTCATATGATTAGAAATTGTAGCTAATTATGAAATTGCAGCAAAAACAGATTGAAATTGCACTCAGGTAAGCAAAACACATTCATATACAAAGTTATGAGTTTAATGTCAGTCCAAAAGATGAATTGAAATCCTAACCTGAGTTTATTCTTCGTTGGCATAGTTCTCCAAGTTTGATAATAATGCAGCCAATAAAAAGACAACCACTTCTCTTTTTAGACGAACAAAATATCATACACCAGTCCTTGTCTTGGTTCACTGGCAAATGCAATCAAGTTGCTTAACAATAGCCCTCATCCAAAGAATCTCCCAAGACTAAGGCAGTAATTCTATGTGCATTGGTTCACATGACGAATACTATAAGTCAGCAAGGATGAATACATGAACATGAAACTATTGCGCGCTTCAAATAGGTAGCTTTTAAATCCAAGATGGAATAATCTTTATCTCTACGATGAAGAAGGGAAAGTCAAACGCAAAATGTGTCTTGCCAAATAATTTATCTCTACGATTTATCTATGCATGGTTAAACTATATGCAATCAAATGATTATCAGGTGAGATCAGGATGAACGTGGAAAGGGTGGTAATGGCTGAAAATTGTAATGGATTTTTTTAGTATATATGAACCATTACAGTTTAACACAAATATTTGAGGAAATAAATCTAGCTGCTTGTCATACAGCATACTTAAGAACAAACTCATAGAGAGAGAGCTATGACAACAACGGAGTACATTATATTGAGTAGCTATTTTGATAGAGTAGAGGTCAAATGCAAGTAGTGATAAGCTACCCAGAGATTTAAATTGCTATGGCTTCGTAAGGATATCAACCAAAAGCCCTTCAACATTAATCTCAGTGGCATATATCTCAGATGAAATGAACAGCTATGAAACAAAATTCCAAATAAATTCCTACGGTCTCACATCAAAGTCTAGGCAGAGAAGGTAATATAGAAACAACAATGCCATGCTGAAAACCTTTATCTTACCAAATTGTCTATGGCTTATATGTACAACTCAATCATCCATGAAGAAAAAGTTATAGTCCTAGCAAGAGGAAAGCATATATCTTACCAAATCGCAGCCATTTCGTGCACTTTCCTCTCCCTCTTCTCCTTCCCTAGCTCTGACCTTTGTCAAATCTCGTCCTCTAAGGAACTGCAAATTGGATGCACATGATTTCTTCCAATGATCGAAGCGCTAGAATCTAAAAAGCCGATATTTTGCTCAAAAAACAATGAGGAGAAAAGGAATCTAAAAATCCCATCAGAATGGAATGCAATCCCGTTGGGTATTGCCCAAAATCAGCAGATTTGTTTTGTTAACAAAGACATTAGTGAATAACTTCATTAATTCACAATAGTCTATTCCTCCGACCACAAATCTCGCATGTATTGGTGACCCCCTTGCCTGGCCTTGGCTGCGGCCTCTCATTGAGGAAGACACCCTTATCACAAAGGAAACAAAGAAAAAATTCGAATCAAAAAACTCATTCTTTCCATCATCGAACAATCTCTAATGCGTAAGAGATGGAGATTGATACAGACCTGGACGACATGGTGCTCCGACACCATCTCCAGCAGCTCAAGCGTCGAGAACTCGTAAAAATCCAAACGACTCAATGTGAAGATGAATGGACCAACTATTCTCAGGAAAGGCCAGGGGCATCTACATATTTCACCATCCAGGGGCATCTTTGGAACAATGTATTAGTGAGGGCAAAATCAAATCAAACTTTGGCAAATAAATGTCATTGAAAATGATAAGCTTCTTCATTGGGCATATCAAAAGTGGCAGTTAGCTGCAATCAAGATGGAAGCAAAATTATCAGAAAAAGTATTTTCGAGCGAGCTACCTGATACTAAACATGCATTTTCGAGTGAGCTGACCCATTTAAGGTAAATGGCTTTTGCGGATTCCATGTTAACTCTAGTAAGAGTTCTAATGATTCAGGATCCTAGTTCAAAATTAACATCAAACCAGTTCATGAAAACAATCAAATTTTATGTAAAAAGTAGGTAGTAAAGGAAATACAGTTACTTGAAAGCGAAAAATTGATTAGGAGTTCCAAGAAGATCACCAGGCCTTAAGTTGCATCCATTAATAGTGTGATGTGCAAGCTGCTGTGTCAACGTCCAGTATCTGGTAAAATTTATGCAAAGCTCAATTCCCCCCATCACAGATTCCCAAAAATAAACTACAATTGCCGCAATAAGCATTAAGAAAATTTTAATAGAATTCAAGCAAAATCTGATTGTATGAGAGGAACTTCAAACTGCACAATTTTCAATATAGTATAGCATGCATCTTAATCAAGAGCAATCATAACACCAAAAGGCATGCTAAAATACTGATGAATGCTTGAAGTCCATTGTGTTTTTTCTTAAACTCTACTTGGGATAACATAGTGTTGAAGAGTATTATTTCACACCAATACAGAAAAAAATTCAAGAATGAGAGCTGAAACCCATGAAAGGATCGAGCACAATGTACCTTCAATTGGTTTCAAAAGGAGCAAATGAAAGCAATCGGAACAAACATGCTTGAGAAACATAGCTGTGCTAATAAAGAATCCACACATGAAACCTATATGAGAGTTGTCACCAATGTACTAATTATGCTGTCAAAAACTGAAGAATAAATTCACAACAACATCAACCCACATGTAAAGATCAGCTTAAGTTAATCAGAAACCAAAGAATAAATTCACCAAGGACATTAAGCATCTGATTTCTGAACCCTGCATGTTTATAGGCCCATTTGCACACATTAGAACATAGGATATATGAAGAGGTGCAAAATGATTGAAAAAGTCCTAAAAGTCAATCAACCAAGCTCGGCAACTGTCTTGTCTTTGAAAATTAATCACAATCAACACAAATCACAGCATTAGCTAAATCATACATCAGCTTTTCCTTCTCAACCAACTGTGGTCCTGTTGTATCAGTTGCATCAGATATAGCTCTAGAAGAAGTCCTAAAAGTCAATCAACCAAAACATGAATCTCTGAGAAATAAAATCATGCTATACGTATCTAAAAAATCACCTATATATAAAAACTGCGTACACATTCCATTAGATCAAACAAAATTTATCATGATCTAAATCAATCTAAAAGCCCAAACATAAACCATGTAGAAAGCATGATTCAATTTACCCTCTTCTTTATAGAACAAAGGAAAATACAATGAATGAAAACTATAAAGGCATCAGAGATCTACTCAACAGGGATGTCCATCCAACCAACCGATTGAAAGTAAAAACAATAGAGAGAACTGGATCAGATCAGAGAAGAAGAAGAGAAACAACATTCACTTGTGCAAGCTTACCCTAGAATAAATGAAAGTAGATATATATGCTACCTTTGGTTTGAGTAGCTTTTTCAGTTTCCTCTTTGCTTTTTATACTTCAAATTTTGAGAACCTAGAATCAAACAGGGACATTAGTCAGTAATTTGTATCTGTAGATGATAAATAGAACTAACCAAGATTGGAGTTCAATTAAGAGGAATCAAATAGCTAGAAATAAAAGAGTTAGCTTTAAGCTATTCTTGTTCCACAGAGGAGTCGTCGCACAATCAACGCAAATTCAGAAACCTTGGAAAAAAATCAAATTAACAAAGAAAGAGTGGTACGCCCCGGCTTTTGCGTCTCGATTGTCGGGCGGGCAAGAATGAGGAAGAATGTGGAGGCGCCTGCGAAACATTGCCATCGATCGACCCTATCCATCGAAAACATTCAAGAATTAATCCTTTCTTGATCATCAGGTTGCTATTATTCACACATTCCCACAATAGAAAGTACAAACACAATTTCAACAGCATATAGTTGAGTCGATTAATGAGCATCCAAGAAACTTGATGACTTAAAGCATGCTTTAATACGAATCAATAAGAAGAAAGTGGTCACCTGCAACAATGGCAGTGAGGCCAGTGCCATCTACTCCTTTTGGTCACTTAATTAGACAGCCACCATGGCTAATTGACAAAAAAGAAGAGAGATCTGAATCAAATTAATAGAAGGAAAACAAATTTATTTCTCCAATGACAATTACATAAAATGCACTGCACTATAATTTTGGCATGGCCTTTGCTTTTATTGGACATATGAATAAGACCAACCCCCAATCTGAGATCAATTAGACAGCAATAGTTGCAATGAGTCATGCATAGAGGAATTTAATAAAAAGGGCCTGCGCAATACTCCTAGGCAACCACATATTCAACAGAATTTAAGTCTCAAGTACTGATTTTAATACCAATTTTTTGAGCTATCAAAATGTGGATACAATCATATACAATCATATACATGACATGTCCAAAGAATTTAAGACTCAAGTTCTGTGAAATTTCATATCCAATAAAGCATTTATAGTCGGTCCTTACTCAAGTTCTGTGAAATTTGATATACATATGAAGAGATATGACTTACTAAAGCATATCTTCAACATCGCAATACCAGCATATCTTCAAACATCGCAGTACCATATTCACAACTATAAGAGGCAAACAAAGCCCCCGACGGTAGCATATATATCAAGAGGCAGATGAAGCAAAACAAAGTAGATGAAGCAAAATGAAGAAGAAAATGAAGAAGAACCAAGAAGAAAGAAGCAAGAAGCAGATGAAGCAAAACAAAGCAGAGAAAAAAGAAGCGAGGAAAGAGAAAAAAAAAAGAGTAGAAGAAACAGAGGAAGATGAAAGAGAGAAAAAAGAGGAGAAGGAAGAAGGAAGAGGAGGGAGCCGCTGACCCTCGCCTGACTCGCGCCGGGCCCCTTCTTCTTCCCCATCGGTGACGTTGCCCAAAGCCCCCGACGGTTCTTCTCCTTCTCCACCAAAGAACTCGACGGAGAGGGTAGGAAAAAAAGAGAGAAAGAAGAAAAAGGAAGAGAAGAAGAGGGAGACGCCGTGATGCTTACCTTCACTGCCGCCAAGCCGAGGGTCCTTGCCGTTGACTCGCCGGCCTTTCTCCTCCCCCGCCGGCTTTCTTTTCTCCACCTCCGATCCCTCTCTCACCGTCCACCCATCGGCTGGAGCCCCTTTCTCCCCACTACCACTACCTTCGCTACCGTCGAGCCCTCGATGGTTTTTCCCTTTTCTTCACCGACCAGAACTCATGGAGAAAGGTCCTGAAAGAAACGGAGAGAAAGAAGAGAAAGAAGAGAGCAGAGGAAAGAGGAAAGACGTCGGTCCTTACCTGAGCTTGCCTCGTCGTCGCCGCGCCGGACCTCATCGTCATCATCCAAAGCTGCTCAGTGATCCCTGCTGCTTCCCCTCCTCCACCGCCACCGCATGGGGCGATGATGTGCTTCGCGCAGCCGACGGTGGGTTGGGCGTGGCCGACGGCGGGTTGGGCGAGGCCGAAGGGGGTGGGCGAGCGGCTCCTCTCCTCTCCTCTCTGGTTTGGCGAGGCCGATGGGGTTGGGCGAGCAGCTCGGCTGGGATGGCGAGGTCGACGGCGTAGGGCAAAGAGAAGGGAGAGTGAGAGGGAGAGGGAGAGAGGGAGAGAGGGAGATGGGATCTGGGAGAGTGAGAGTGAGAGAGGGGAGGGGATAGGATGGCCGGCTTTCTTCAGTCACATCCCATCCCCTCTCTCTCTCTTCAAAAATTGGTGGGAGGTTGGTGAAAATTTTGAGCGGGAATCTAAATTTTGATATGGGAATCTTGATGTCGTAGATGAGATCTGGATCGTTGGATGTGTTTGTAGGCAAATCCTGACCACTCTTTATGTTTTATACGGGGGACATTTCAAAAACCGTCCTTCCTTATATAATATATATATATATATATATATGTATGAAAATTAATTTAAGAAAAGATAAAAAATTGAAAAACGCTCAATTAGCAGAATTTCCTTCAGAGTTAGAAGCTCTAAATAATTGGGCAATCCCTGATGTTCCAAATAAGGAAATCTACAAAATTGACTTTCTAGATTTAAAGTCCATGATAGCAATTAAAACTGTTGAAAAAACAGTAACCGTAGATCAGGAAGATCAAACTCTTAAGCTTCTTTCAGAAGAAGATTTAGAACCTTATATGGAAAAATATAACTACGTTCATATAGGTTTGATTCAAGTGGCTTATAAGCCGCTAATTTTGCAAGGTTTAAATGCTTCTCTTCTATCCTGTTTACGAGATGCTCGTTGTCTTAATTGGCCTCAATCCCTTATGGGAATAATGGAAACTAGCCTTAGTCATGGACCCGTTTACTTTAATGTTTATCCAAATTTGAGTTTATCTCTCACTGATCCTAATATTTTAGAAGCTATTAGTCTTAATATTAAGACTCACGGATATGAATTCTTACCTCAATCTGAAACTATAGCTATTGTTTATAGAATTCATTATAAGGTCCTAAGTACCTTAGCTCTTAGAGCAAAACAATATACCCTTCCAGGAAAAACAGTTTTAATAGAAACTAATTTACTGTCTTCTCATATTGCTACGAATAGACAGATAAAATGGACTGAAGTTAATTTTCCTGAGAATTGGTTATTAACAAATGCAGTCCCTAATAGACCTATTATTAATCAACAAGTTGATCAAATATCTCAAACTGATGATGGTGAAGTTACTATAACTTTTGATCCTAATAGGACTATAAAATATACTGATGTTACTACTTCTTCTAGGAAATCAGTTTCCCGTGAAGGAACCCCTATTCAGGCTATTAGAATTTCTGAATCTCAAATTCCTCATGGGATTTACGAGAAGGAATCTAAATCAGATTCCGAAATAAGTTTTCAGTTGTAAATGGATTTCCGGCCTAATAGTCCCCTTAGGAGATTTCTCAATGAGGAATTTCAAAAGTTATATAATAAACAATTTCGTGATTGGTTTTTCGTAACCTTCAATGAGGAACAAAGAAATTCTTATAAAGAATTATACTATAGAGAATTAGAAGCAAAAAATCAGATTCAATTTTTTGCTGCTTGGTTTTATAACCACTATGCTAACGAAAAAGAAGATGAAATAAATGCTATCATTGATCAAATTGCTGATGATCATAATTCTGGACAAATAACTGAGGAAACTGATCCTACAGCCAGAATAAATGTTATTGAAGAACATTTTAAGAGTTGGAAAACAGTAGAAGGTGTTCAAAAGAGATCTTTATATCCTCCTACTGAACCCCTTAAACTTGAAGGGATTTCCACTTCTAATCTTGATGCAACTGCGTTTATCAAACCTGTTGAATCTTCAAATGAAACAATTAAAGAACTAAAGAAGATCTTTAAACAAAATAATTACTCTAATGTTTTTTCTCAAGTTATAGGGCAACAATTAACTCGTATAGAAAAAACAATTGACAAACTCGTCACTAAGCTTGGAGAAATAATTCCTAATGCAAATTTGATGAAAGATAAAGCTGTGAAGATACATGAAAAACCTGCTATTAAACCAAATGCTTCTATCTCAAATTTTAAATTAGGAAAGGATTTATCTGGAGAAATTATCGATTCTCTAAGTAAGCAATTTGCTCAAGCTAAATTGCAGGTGCTTAATGAAACTATAGACCAAGAACAGTCTGAAGATTCTGACACTGAGGATATCACCTTAGAAACTGAACAACAATTTCAAACTGTTAATAAAATTGAACATAGACCTAGGAATATTGAAAAATTTTATTATAAAAGACCTTCTCCAATAGATCTTTTGTTTGAAGAAAATGATACTTTTCTACAACAAGATTACTCAGGGCGTAATATTTATGAGTGGAAGATTGATGGAATGAGTGATCATCAAGTTCTGAATATGGCACATAGAATGATGATGTATTCTACTATTTGCCATAATAATGGTAATACGGATCAACAAGTAGCCTCCTTTCTTACTTGTGAATTTACTGGTAGTTTGAAAGGTTGGTGGGATAATTATCTTCAACCTGATCAACGCACTGAAATCCTTAGTGCTGTTAAGATTGAAAACAATCAACAACAAATCGATGCGGTTTATACGTTAGTTTTAACTATTCTTGATCATTTTATCGGTAATCTCACTGGTCAGGGGGAGTGAACACGCACTTTATTGCAAAATCTTCGTTGTCCTACTCTCACTCATTTTCGTTGGTATAAAGATGTTTTTATTACCAGAGTTATGCAATTAAATGACGCTTATAGTAGTCATTGGAAGTCAAAATTTATTGACGGATTACCTAACCTGTTTGCTGAACGTGTTAGAAATTACATGCGGGAACAGAATGGTGGAATAATCCCCTTCGATTCTTGCACTTATGGAGCATTAATAAATGCTTGCATTCATGAAGGATTAAGTTTATGTAATGATATAAAATTAAAACATCAATTGAAAGCGCATAAACTTACTAAAAGGAAACAGCTTGGCGAATTCTGCGAGCAGTTTGCCTTTGATGAACCTCGTAAGCTTAAACCACCTCCTGAAAAGGAAAAAAGGAGAAAACCCTTTTTTAAAAAGAAATTTAAGAAATCTGTACCACAAAAGAGTAATAATAAAAAACGACCTAAAATAGATAAAAGTAAAGCAAAATGCTTTAAATGTGGTAAAATTGGCCATTATGCTAATCGGTGTTATACTAAGAAAAAAATTAATGAAATAGAAGACGAGGGATTAAAGAAATCTTTATATAAGGTTATGATTACTGCTGATTCTGACGATGATGACTCAGTAGAATATACTGATTATGATATTGACTCTACTGAAGCAATATCTTCAGAAGATGAACATAAATATCTTCAGAAGATGAACATAAGTATGATAACACTAATTACTGGAAACAGATTGTTGAAATGAATAATCTTTCTATTAATATGATATCCTTAAATAAAGATTTTATTGTTAAGCTTTTAACTGAAGGAGACATAGCTCCTGATCTTAAAGCTCAGTTAATTGATATGTGTTTAAAACATAATCAAAAGATTGAAGCCCCTCGAATTGACAATACATATAGACTGTCTGAAGTTCTAAAACGACGACAAGAGAAGACTGTTAAGACTCTGTCTCTTGCAGAACTTAACAAAGAGGTTAATAACCATAAAAGCGAAATTAAAATGCTTAAAGAACAGAATGACTATATACTTTCTTACATTGAGACTAAAGATTTAGAAATTCCCCAAGATATAAGTAATCAAGCTCTTAATGAGACTGGTCAATGTTCTAAGAGTCCCGAAGAAGAATTTCTTGTGCAAATACTACATCAAGTTACTGCCCAAAAATGGTATGTTGAAATTACTCTTGTTCTCTCAGAATATGAGACAATCCCAAATTTGATTGCTTTAATAGATAGTGGTGCGGATCTAAATTGTATTCGTGAAGGCATTATTCCTTCGAAATTTTTTGAAAAAACCACTCAAGCTCTTAGTGGAGCTAGTGGTAATAAATTAGAAGTCAATTTTAAGCTTCCTAAAGCCTATGTTTGTCTACAAGATACTTGTATTCCAACTTCGTTTGTGTTAATTAAAGATTTATCTCAACACCTGATTTTAGGAACACCCTTTTTACATAAAATTATGCCTCTTGAAAGGGTTGATTCGTCAGGGATAAGCGCCCGATATAAGGGTTCTCCAATTACTATGCAATTTATCACAGAACCACAAACCAGAATTCTTAATGAAATTAAAGATATTCTGCTTAAAGAAAATCAAATAAATTTCTTAAAAGAAGAAATTTCTTATGTTCACATAGAACAACAACTGCAGAAGTCTGCTACTAAGGATTTAGTAGAGCAGATTAATAAACAATTTCAACAATCAGTTTGTGGCACTGTGCCTAATGCCTTTTGGGATAGAAAGAAACATATTGTGGAATTACCCTATGAAGACTCTTTCGATGAGCGGAATATTCCGACTCGTGCAAGACCTTGCCAAATGAATCAAGAATATCTTGATCTATGTAAGAAAGAGATTGCCTCTCTAATAGAGAAGAAGTTAATTCGAAAATCTTATTCTCCTTGGAGTTGCACAGCATTTTATGTGAATAATAATGCTGAGAAAGAACGAGGTGTTCCTCGTTTAGTAATCAATTACAAGCCCCTTAATAAGGTGCTTAAATGGATTCGTTATCCTATCCCTAATAAAAGGGATTTGCTCAATAGAATTTATCGAGCAAAAGTTTTTTCTAAATTTGATTTAAAGTCAGGATATTGGCAAATTCAAGTTAACGAAAAAGATCGTTACAAAACAGCCTTTACCGTTCCTTTTGGACATTACGAATGGAATGTAATGCCATTCGGTTTGAAAAATGCTCCTTCCGAATTTCAGAATATCATGAATGATATTTTTATTCCTTATACTAATTTTATTTTATCTTATATAGATGATATACTTATCTTTTCTGATACCATTGATCAGCATGTATGTATATATATATATGTATGTATATGTAGGCCCTATGTGTGGCCTAGCCCCGCGTGAGGCTTGTGGTTGAACCAAGGGAGTCATGCCCCTTGGGATGTTTAGATAATTAAATGGGCTGAAGGTGTGCCCTAGTTGATGTTAATTTGTAACTGTGGCCTGTTATGTATTGCGTGACCGGGGTTGTACCCCTGCTGTAGAAATTGTGGTTGACGGATGTGGATGCCGTCGTAATGCCGAAATTTTGATTGAATATGTTGTTGCTTGCATAGGGCTCATGGGCGCCGTTATATTATTATATTATTGTAGTTTAGACCTTTATTTGCTTTATGCATGTTTACCCTCCGGCAGGCTTGGTGCTTTACCTAGCTCATGTATGTTGTCTTGGCATATTGTTGCATGCTACTATTCCTGTATCCCTGTGCTTGAGCATTGCATGCATTTGACTGCATTAGAAGCATCAGGCTAGGTGGTAGAAGATGGAGTCGATCGTCGATCCGGGGTTCTCGGGTAGCCCGGATCTAGCCCTAGGACCGGGGTTTGGGTAGTCAAGGATTAGGGCGTAATTGTCATCAATGATTATGTTTGATATCATTCGAGGATTATTAGGTAGTCAGACTGGAATATTATATTGATTTTGAGGTTTAGAGGTCGTGTTGTCTTCCCAAGGCCAAGTGCTAAGGATGGTTGTCGGTGCCCCTGACATGGTCCCCAGGCAGTGGCTTCCTGTTGGGTAAGGGTGATGCTACTGGTTCTGGTTCTCTGTTTCCTCCCAGCGTGTTTGGTTGATGTATCCCAGCGTGGTCGGTTGAGAAGAGTAGGATCCCTTGTGGTAGTCGATAGGGGTTGTGGGCCCCATGGCATTCCTTAGGTTGAGCGGGGAGTCAACACTGTTGTTGTTTCCCTTCCTTTCTGTGCGACTTAGAATAGCGTAGAACCCTACTGAGCTTTGTTGCTCACTCCTACCTGGGCTGCATCGGCGATGCAGGTCGATGCAATCCTTTCCCTTTCAGGTGATCTTCTGGGTGTTGGCGCGCTATTTTCGAGGTGATCGTGGCCTTGGAGTTTCGAGGAGCACATGACGATCCTGGAGCTTTCCCCTTTTTTAATAGTTGTATATTTGCAGTTATATTAAATGTATAATTTCCCTCTTCGAGGATTTGATATATGTATTAAATTATATAATGAGGGTTGATGTAAGCATTGTATCAGAACCTGTAGTGAAATTTGTGATAGCAGATTCGTATTCATATTGAATGTTAGAACTGTTAAACTTATCGTTTTAATTTATTGTGAAGATTGTAAATTATACAGGGTTCAAATTGAGAAACGACACAGGGGAAACTCTCGCCATTTGATTTTAGAAATAGAGTTTAGACCCTCACGTCCCGGCCCGGATGGGTTTTCTGGGTCGGGGCGTGACACATATACCATCAACATCGGCATTTTTATCCAAATCAAACTCAAGGGGTTCAATTTCAGCTACAACAAACTCCTCTTCAGTGAGCGAGTCAATCCGGTAAGTTTGCTGGCATTCATCATCCTCAGCAGGCTGCTAAAGTCATATTTCCAAAAGTTAGTTTTATTAGACCATTCCTGCAATTAATTATAGCGTTAGCAGTAGTAAGAAACGGTCTACCAAAGATAGTTGGAATTCTAGAATCAGCAGTTACTACAGCCTGTGTATTCAAGACTAGGCAATCAACATGATAAAAAATTTATCTATTTGCACAAGCACATCCTCCACTACTCCCCATGGAGTTTTCGTGGATCTATGTACCAGTTGCAGAACTACAGATGTCGACTTAATCTGTCCTAAACCAAGTTGCAAGTAAATAGAATATGGCATCATATTAACACTTACACTAAGATATAATAAAAGCATGTCCTATTTCATGCTCTCCAATGAAACAAGATACAGTAGGACAGCTAGGATCCTTATATTTCGGAGGAATCCTATGTTGAAGCAGTGCACTAACCTGTTCTGTTAAGAATATTATTTTCTTTACATGATGTTGTCTCTTCATAGTATATAAATTTTTAATCACTCTGGCATAGTTAGGCACTTGCTTAATAGCATGCAGAAGAGGGAGGTTTACATAAACTTGTCGAAGTTGTTCCAATACCTTGTTGTTGGGCTCCATAGTTAGTTTAGTAGATTTCAATGCTTTAGAAAAAGGGACACGTACCTGAAACTCGCCTAGAATGGGGCCGGCTAAATGATCGGCCTTTGCAGGGTTCTCCTCAATTCGGTCCTCTCCCTCAGCAGCAGTCGGAGGTCTGGCTGGCTCCCTTGAAGGACTTATTGTTGTTGTTCAACTTCTTGTAGTCACGGCGTTTATCTCCTTTACATTGGTTTGCTCAGCACTAGATGCCGGCATCTGTTGGGGTCGAGTTGGGAACTTCCCTAGTTCGTGTACGTTCAATGAGTTGACCAGCTTCGTGATCTAGCTTTTAATCTCTTGAATATCCTCCTTTCTTTTCCTTGGAATCATGCACAATCATAGATTTCAGATCCTGCAAATTGTCATTAAATGTAGGCCTAGGAAAACAGGATGCATTATAAGGGGGGTTAGAAAAAGGCTTATTGGGTGGTGGTTGATGATGCTCGTTGCTTTGTGGAGTGTTCGACTTCTAGCTGAAGTTTGGATGCTCTCGCTGTGAGGCCCGCTGGGTCTACCGTGCGACAAGATGCCTATGCCTGGAGGGCGGGGTTGAGTCGGGTAGCCGGGTAAGCAATCCCACAACGCCTGGGTATGGTTCGGGGTTCGATAAATAAACGGCCTCCTGAATGCGCCCACGATGTTGCAATGCTCATCGTACACGCCCCTCATCTCAGCATAGGTGGGGCAATCATCAATCTAGTGGTCCACACCCTGATAAATCACACACGGCCTAGCCGGCCTTGGAAGTTCGCTATATGGAGAGGTTCGTACAGCCATCATATCTTTGGACTTTAGTAGCTCCAGCTCCCTTGTCAGGCGCTCCACTCTGGACTTGAGTGCATCTTCCTCGCGCAGCTGATATATTCCTCTACCATGTTGTTGTGATGATGGTTGGCGCAGGGTAAATGTGGACCTCTCAATGGGAGAGACAACCAAACTCTCTATGGGAGAGATCACCAGATTTCTATAGAGGAAGAAACCAAAAACCCTATTTTCTTATTCATCAAAAACTGACTCTTTACAAACCCTAAGGCCTCCTTTTATAGGATTAAGGAAGGACCTGACCAACTCAAACATGGACTCAAACCCCAATCCAAGTATTACCCCGGAATTCAATAATTAAAAGAAATCCTACTCAAACTAGAAATTTGCCAAAAATAGAAACCGATAAAACTGCCATAAAAGGAAAGTTTTCACTAAAACTGAGATTTAGAGCAAAAGGAGACGGAATTTGGCGATTCGACAAGCCGTCATGGAGAGATCAAAGATCTCTAATGATAAATGACGGGCTCGTCGACCCGGTCGTTTCGACTGGTCATACGCCCCGATCAGACGGTCGAATCAAAAGTTATGGCCATTTAAAGGTCTCAGTCGGACGGATGGAATCCGAATGCGTCCGGATCGCCTTGGAAGCAGATCGGACTCAGTCAGGTCCAGCCCTGGTCCTGCATCATCCTCCCCTGGTTGGAAAGGACTCGTTCTCGAGTCGGAATCATCCAAAACCCCTCTGTATGGCACCAGATGCTTCACATTGAAGGTGTCTGAAATCTGCAAGTGAGGTGGAAGCCGGACTCGGTAGGCATTATCATTAAACTTCTGGAGGACGTCACAGGGCCCGATATTTCTGTCTCCCAGCTTGGAATATTCCCCTGCTGGCAGCCTTTCTTTGGTCAAGATGACCCACACTTCATCCCCAACGTCGAATGAGACCCGGCGTCGGTGCTGATCTGCAGCACTTTTATACCTGGCATTGGTGATCTCCAGTTGAGACTTGACCTGATCCTGGATGGTGTGGAGATGCTCGATCAAGTCCTCAGCGCTCAGGTTGGTTCGACCAGGCTTGGAAATTGGAACCAGATCCAATAACCCCATAAGATTAGAGCCATAGACAATTTCAAAAGGACTCAGGCCGGTCGAACGATTTTTGGACCGGTTGAAGGCGAATTCGGCTTGACTCAAAGCTACATCCCACATCTTTGGTCGGCTTCCTGCGAGGTTCCTCAGGAGGTTGCTGAGGCTTCTGTTGATGACCTCTGTCTGGCCATCAGTCTGGGGATGATAGGCACTGCTGAAGCTCAATTTGGTGCCCAGCTTCTGCCACAAACACTTCCAAAAGTTGCTCATGAATTTGACATCGCGATCAGAGGTGATCGACCTGGGAATCCCATGTAACCGCACCACCTCTTGGAAATATAGGTGAGCGATCCGCGCGGCATCCATCGTCTTCCGACAGGCTATGAAATGAGCCATCTTCGAAAACCTGTCGACTACCACAAAGATGGAATCCATACCGCGAGCTGTACGAGGTAGGCCAAGGACGAAGTCCATGCTGACGTCGATCCACGGCGCATTAGGGACAGGGAGAGGCAGGTAGAGTCCTGCGTTGGTGGCTGATCCCCGAGATAATTGGCAGATATGGCACTGCTCCACGTATCTGGATACGTCCCTGGACAACTTTGGCCAATAGTAATTGCGAGCCACAAGAGCTAGCGTCTTGTCGCGCCCAAAGTGACCCTCGCGGTGCAGCTCCTGCAGAATCTGGACTCGTAGAGAACAGTCAGGTACACAGAGACGAAGTCCCCGGCATAGGAACCCATACTGCAAGCTGAAATCCGTGCGCTGCCCCTCCGTGACCTCAGCATATACGGCGCCAAAAGATGGATCATCCGGATAGAGGTCCTTGAAAACATCAAAACCCACGACCTGTGCCTCCAGTGTAGTCAGTAGGTTGGCGCGCCGGCTCAAGGCATCAGCCACCCGGTTCTGCGTGCCCGCCAGGTGTCGGAGAGAGAAGGTGAACTCCTGCAGGTAGGCAACCCACTTGGTGTGTCGCCGGTTGAGCTTGTGTTGTCCATGGAGAAATTTGAGAGCCTCATGATCGGTGTGCAGCACAAACTCCCGTTGCACCAGATAGTGGCGCCAATGCTTCAAGGACTGCACAATAGCGTAGAATTCCAGATCATAGGTAGAATAGTTTTTTGTGGCACCTGATAACTTCTCACTGAAGTAGGCCACTGGTCGTCCTCCTTGGCTGAGCACCCCGCCGATGCCGACTCCCGACGCATCGCAGTTGATTTCGAAGATCTTCTCGAAATCTGGCAGTGCAAGAACTGGCGCCTCCGAGATCCTCTGCTTCACCAGTTGGAAGCTTTCTTCCGCGCCTTCGGTCCATTGGAAATTCCGCCCTTTAAGACACTCGGTGATGGGGGCTGTCAACGAGCTGAAGTTGTGGATGAAACGCCTGTAGAAGGAGGCCAGCCCATGGAAGCTGCGAACATCATGTAGACTCCGCGGCGAGGGCCAGCTTCGGATTGCCTCCACCTTGCTGGGATCCGCGCTAATATCACCTGAAGAGACAATATAACCAAGGAAACATACCCGGTCCGTCAGAAAGGTGCACTTCTTCTGGTTGGCGAACAACCGCTCCTGCCACAACGCCTCGAGGACAGCCCGCAGATGTTTCAAGTGTTCCTCCTCAGATGCACTGTACACCAGGATGTCATCGAAGTAAACGACGACAAATCGACCCATGAAAGGCCTCAGGACTTGATGCATAAACCGCATGAATGTGCTGGGCGCATTGGACAGACCGAAGGGCATCACCATCCACTCGTATAGTCCATCCTGGGTCTTAAAGGCTGTCTTCCACTCGTCCCCCGGCTTGATGCGGATCTGGTGGTATCCGCTCTTGGGGTCTATTTTTGAGAACAGCTTGGAACTCGCCAATTGATCGAGCATATCGTCCAGCCTCGGTATGGGAAATCTGTACTTGATGGTGATCCGATTGATAGCTCTGCTGTCGATGCACATTCTCCAGGAACCGTCCTTCTTGGGTACTAAGAGGGCAGGGACGGCATATGGGCTGATGCTCTCACGTACATAGCCCTTCTCCATCAGTTCCGCGACCTGCCTCCTCAGTTCCTCGAGCTCCTTCGGACTCATCCGATATGCTGGTCGATTGGGTAGGCTGGCTCCTGGGGTCAAGTCGATTTGATGCAGGATGTCCCGTAGTGGAGGCAAGCCCAGGGGCAGCTCCTCAGGTAGCAGATCGGCGAACTCTGCCAGGAGGGGCCTCATGGGTTCAGGGACTTCCCCGTTCGTCTCTGGCTCGCCTGGCAGCAACGCATAGATGACTGGCTGCTCCTTCATCTCCTCTAGGAACTGCGACCGTGACAGCATAGTCACAGCGCGGCCTTGCTTGGGCTTGGGCCGTGGCTCCTCCCGTCTCGGCGCTAAGGTTAGTCGCTGCTCCTTGATCCGTAAGGTGTAGGTGTTCCTCCGCCCGTTCTGGACGACAAATCGGTCAAATTGCCAGGGTCGTCCCAGCAAGAGGTGGCACGCATCCATGGTCACCACATCACACCATACACTATCCTGGTAATTGGAACCAATGGAAAAGGACACCAGGCATCGTTTATCGACTTTTACCTCGCTACCGCGCTTGAGCCACGAAAGTCGGTAGGGCACTGGGTGGGCTTCTGTTGGCAGTTGCAGCTTGGTCACCGCGTCGTCCGCGATGACGTTCTCACAGCTTCCGCTGTCCACGATCATCTTACAGACCCGTCCGCCGATGGTGCATGTGGTTTGGAAGATATTGGTCCGCAGCCAGGTGTCATCAACCTCCTCCTCCTTCGGTGACAAGAAGCTCTTCCGCAGGATCAAGGTCTCCTGGCCGTCCCCGTACAGGATCTCCCCTTCATCGCCATATCCATCGAAGATGGGTTCGGTCTGGTCCGCATGCTCCTTTGCTTCTTCCTCAATGAGCAGAGCCTGCCCTGGTCGGCTGGCCGGTAGGCTACAGTCCGAGGCTCGATGCCCCACTTCCCCACAACGGAAGCACCTGAAGGTGGGTCCCGATGTCAGATTTGGGGGAGTAGGCCGCGGCCCCGGTAGCTTCACTTGTGGAGTCGGGTTCTGTAGCGTCGGGTTCTGTGGTGCCGGAGGTGGCCGTTGCATCCGCCCCACAGTAGCCGCCCTAGTTTGCTGCCGTTCCGCCGTCAACGCTCGCTAGTAGGCTTCGGACACCGTCCACAACGCGTGAAGGCTGAGCGTGTCTTGGAGAGATAGGCGCAACCCCCCGAGGTACCTAGCGACCGTCTGCTCCTCTGTCTCAGAGAGGTTGTTCCTGGCAAGCAACTGATAAAATTCTTCAGTATACTCCTCAACAGATCGCGTACCTTGGCGTAACGTGTGTAGCTTCTGGAAGAGGGACTGGGTCTAGCCGAAAGGAAGGAAGTGCTCCTTCAACTTCTTCTTCATCTTCTCCCAGTTTCGGATCTTGCCCTTCTGCTGCTTCTCACGAGCCCTCTTCAGTTGTTCCCACCACGCTGAAGCTCGGCCCTTCAACTTGATAGACACCAACTTCACCTTGATGTCGTCGGGAACCTCCCGAAACTCAAAAATTCGCTCCACTTGATGAAGCCAGTCCATGAAGATCTCTGGCTGCAACCCTCCCGCGAACTCAGGTATGTCCACCTTGAATCCGTAATCCATGGCATGATCCCGCCGGTCATGGCGTCGAAAGGGTGGTGGGTCGGCATACATGTTCTGAAAGGAGGACTCATCCGAAGACAACTCCTCTTCCTCCGCCAGCGAGGGCGTGCTATCTCGATCCTGATGTTGTAACTGGAGTTGGAGGGCAGCCACTTGTCGTCGAAGATCAACGATGGTCGCTTGCAATTCTCATTGTTCCCGCGGGGGAGGCCCCTCGTCTACAGGGGACCGGCCACGTCTTCTGGGCGGCGGCGGTGGTGGAGATACACTAGGTGGCCGTCGAGCACGGTTAGCTCTGGTTCGAGGCGGCATGGCTCCTCTTCCCAGGACCTTGTGTAGCTCTGATACCACTCTGGCGCAGGGTAAACGTGGACCTCTCAATGGGAGAGACAACCAAACTCTCTATGGGAGAGATCACCAGATTTCTATAGAGGAAGAAACCAAAAACCGTATTTTCTTATTCATCAAAAACTGACTCTTTACAAACCCTAAGGCCTCCTTTTATAGGATTAAGGAAGGACCTGACCAACTCAAACATGGACTCAAACCCTAATCCAAGTATTACCCCGAAATTCAATAATTAAAAGAAATCCTACTCAAACTAGGAATTTGCCAAAAATAGAAACCGATAAAACTGCCATAAAAGGAAAGTTTTCACTAAAACTGAGATTTAGAGCAAAAGGAGACGGAATTTGGTGATTCGACAAGCCGTCATGGATAGATCAAATATCTCTGATGATAAATGATGGGCTCATCGACCCGGTCGTTTCGACTGGTCATACGCCCCGATCGGACGGTCGGATCAAAAGTTATGGCCATTCAAAGGTCTCAGTCGGACGGATGGAATCTGAATGCGTCCGGATCGCCTTGGAAGTGGATCGGACTCAGTCAGGTCCGGGCCTGGTCCTACATCAATGGTCTAGCTCTGCTAGTACTATCTATTGCACTCAGCCCAGTCCATGTATGAGCTTTCTCAACAAGCTCTGTCAAATACTCAATAGTTGCATCATGTCCTTTTTGTAAAAATTCACCATTACACATCATTTCAACAAATTGGCGTTCTCTAAAATATAATCCATCATAAAAATAACTAACAAGATGCCAACTCTCATATCCGTGGTGAGGACACAAGTTTAACATTTCTTTAAATCACTCACACGAATGATACATAGTCTCGCTATCCTTCTATGCGAAGGTCGATATCTGTCTCTTAAGTGCATTGGTCTTGTACTGTGGAAAGTACTTATTGAAAAACATCTGTGTCATTTCAGCCCAAGATCCTACTGATCGTGGTCTTAAGGAATATAACCAACTTTTATCTCTATCCTTCAGTAAGAAGGGAATGAACTTAAGTCAGATCATGTCTAGTGCATCTGATTGCCCATGAAAGGTCGCTACTACCCCCTCAAACTCCCTAATATGCACATATGGATTTTCATTTTCCAACCCATGATAGGTAGGAAGCAACTGAATCATGCCAGGTTTAAAGTCTACATGTGCTGCATTAGGTGGAAACATGATACATGAGGTTGTAGCAGTGCGTGTGGGATGCAGATAATCTTGCAAACTCCTAGGAGCCTACTGTTCCTCATGGTCAACCATGGTTAAAGAATGTTGTGAAGTTTGTGATTGTGCGTCGAAAAGATCATCAATGTTTGTATCACTATCAGAAGTATCAGAATCATTCTCAGTGCGTCTAGCAAATCTACCTAATTTGTCTCTATACTGAGGCATAAACCGGCAAACACACTATCCCAAAAGGTGCAAACTAAAGAAAGTAAGCAAAATAAAAGAAAGAAACAAAAAAATATGAAGAGAATGAAGTTACATCCTTGATGTTGTCAATCATGCCACTGATGATTCTGGCGCTTCTCTGAACCGTTTCCCCGGCAACGGTGCCAATTTTTGATGTCGCTCAAATGTGTCTCGCACAGTGATTATGATGCAGTACAGCATAAGAGAGGTCGATCACACAGGGAAACAAGCAGAAAGGATCCAGAAACACAGATAACAATGTATCGAAAACAATCAAGAGCGTAAAAGTTAATAAAGTTAGATCGTAGATTTAATGGTAAAATAAAGTTAACGAAAGAAATCAGAATTTGGATGAGGCTAGGCTTTAAGAATCCTTCACTCGGACTTATTTTGATTTTTCCTAATAATTCCCTGTGGTTCGACTCCGAATTTCACCACTAGTCTACGTAGTAGTAATAGTGATTGAATAAGGATATAAATTTAGGATTTGATTGAGCTTAGCAATGTTTTAACAACGACGTTTGCGAGCGATCAGGATCTCATGAAGCTTTAGTGTAGCTTTTCTGTATTTTTCTAGTTTGATTCCTGTCTTTCTTCTGGACATAATCTTATAGATATGGATTTATTGCTAATAGAGTTGAGGGAACAGAGTTCCTTGACGAATATTCTGGCCTACCTAATTTCGGTGATAGATGGTAGAGATATATATGATAGTTTTCATGTGGTTTGTAAATAACCGATGAGATATTTTATGCTTAGTGATGATAGGTTGTGCTAAGGTTACCCCGAAGATGATTTATACTAATTGAAGATAAAATATGTCTTTCGAAAACACTCACCTTATTTTAGGGATTCATGTAAACTTAAGAAGCTATGAATCTATAATGTCTGGATAAGAAAACAAGAGGATAGCTAGAGAGTACAGGAAGTGAAACTAAAGTGGATTGAGTAATCCTTAGGTTTTCTCATTAATATATTTCAATCTTTTTATATCGCTTTCTTAATTAGTTTTAATTAATAAGTTTCTAAAACCCAAATCAATCCTTTTCGCTTTAGGTTTAGAGTTCCGAGATTTAATTCTTGTTTCTCTTTCATAATCAAAGTTTTTCCTGTGGTTCGATCCTGTATTTCATCACTATTCTACCCCATAGTTTAGTATTTTGAATAAGGGTTTATAAAAGCTATTTTTGATTGAGTTTGCATCCGATTTAACGACGTGTTTGCAAGCGATCAATTTTTCCAGGTCACGAAGTCCATCGTGATTTGCTCCCACTTCCACTCAGCCAGTGGAAGGGGCTGAAGTAACCCTGGAGTTCTCTGGTGCTCTGTAACACCCCGCCCCTCCACTGGGCCCCGGCCTGCGGGCTCCCGGTTCGACCAGGATCCACCCGAGGGCCCCACCTGACACAATATTGTCCGCTTTTGGCTCACCGCAGAAATCTGGGAAAACTTCCTAATAGGTCACCCATCGTATGACTACTCCAGGTCGAGCACGCTTAACCATGGAGTTTTCTGACGGATCACTGCCATCATGGCTTTAAAACGCGTTGTGTCTATTAAAGGCTTACTAAATACTTATATCGAACCCTGGACCATACCCAGGCGTTGTGGGATTGCTTACCCGGCTACCCGACTCAGCCCCGCACTCCAGGCGCAAGCATCTTGTCCTACGGTACACCCAGCGGGCCTCACATGCTCTGCCTTGACCTTCTGACAGGTATGGCAGCGCGATACGAACTCCGTCACTGCCCTCTTCATCCCGCACCACCAGAACTACCACCGCAGGTTCTGGTACATCTTGGTGCCCTATGAATGAACTGCAAAATGAGAGTGATGGAACTCTAGTAGGATGTCATCCCGTAGAACTAGATCTGCCGGAACCGCTACTATACCTCTGAATCGTAGCCCCCCGTCTGACAATACTGTCGAGTCCCCGTCTGCGCCCTCCATGCCTGCCGATGTGCGCAACTCCTCGAGCTCTGCATCACTGTGCTGCGCCTCTATCACTCTGGCTAGAACTGCTGGCATACTTTGCACTGAATAGAGGAAGCTGCTGGAACACTGATCCTCGAACTCGAGCCCCAACTGGCCCACTATTTCCAATGCCTGTCACTGCCGCGCCGATAACCCTGCCACTGCTACTCTGGTCTCTCTCACCTGTTTGCTCAGCGCGTCCGCTACGACGTTTGCCTTACCTGGATGGTAATATAACTCGAAGTCATAGTCCTCCAATAGCTCCATCCAGTGTCGCTGCCTCAGGTTGAGGTGACGTTGGGTGAAAACATGCCTCAAACTCTTATGGTCCGAGAAGACAGAGAACTTCTCGCCATATAGGTAATGTCGCCAGGTCTTCAGGGCGAAGACCACTGCTGCTAGCTCTAGGTATAGAGCCGATGCTCCCGAAGTAGCTGTAACGCTGTCACCAAGTGTCGCCCCCGTGCTCCTCCTCTGACCGAGAGTATATCAGAATGTAATCGATAAACGCCACCACGAACTGGTCTAGAAACGGCCGGAAGATCCTCTGCATCAGATAAATGAACGCTGCTGATGCATTCGACAGTCCAAACGACATCACCATGAACTCGAACAGGCCGTACCGAGTCCAAAAAGTCGTCTTCGGGATGTCGCGATCCCGAACTCTCAACTGGTGGTAGCCTGTGCAGAGGTCGATCTTCGAAAAGACTGAAGATCCTCGCCACTGGTCATCTATCCGTGGCATCGGATATCTGTTCTTCACCGTGACCATGTTGAGCCGCATGTAGTCTATGCAAAGTCGAAGAGTACCATCCTTCTTCTTTGCGAAAAACACTGCCGCCCCCCAGGGAGACATACTGGGACGGATGAAGCCTTTGCTGGTCAGTTCATCCAACTAGGTCCTCAACTCGTTCTGCTCTGCTGGTGTCATCCTCAAAGCTAGAAAAGAGATCAGTGCAGCACCTAGTACTAGGTCGATCTCAAAATCGACCTCTCTGGACGGTGGAAGCCCTAACAACACCTCAGGGAACACGTCTGCAAAGTTGTACACGATCCTGGAAAAATTGCTCTACGACACTCTCACAAAACCAAACTGGGACAGGCTGCCCAGCAAGGCTGAAAGCTCGCCGCCATGCCTTCCCACACCACAAGCAAAGGAATCGGCTGAGAACCGATCCTCCAACAACACAAACCGTGTCCCTTCGGGTATCCAAGCGACCACCTTCCAGCGATCACAGTCGATGATGGCTCGGTATGCTGCTAATCAGTCCATATCGAGTATCATGTCAAAGCCTGTCGTGCCCAGACCCGCGAAGGCCCAACAGGGGCAGGCGACGCGAATTGGAACCTCACTAAAAGTGAAATAATTTTTGGCGAGGGTTCCCTCTAGCTTACTGGTCTCCCTAAACATTTCATAACCACCCTTATTTAACAATAATCAACAACCTCAAAAGATATAATATAATATTCAAATCCTCAAAATGGTTTATATTTATACAACATACTCCCGTAGGAGACTATCTAAACAGAAAGGGTGTAGAAGACGATCACCGCTTCTCAAGCACCGCCAGGCGCCGCCGCGCCACCAAACACCTGCTCGATAGTGGCCACTTAAGAAGAGCTAACGCATGTACCTGCAAAACGCAGCCCGGGTAGGAATGAGCACTAAGCTAAGTAGGGTTCTACACTACGACACACAGAAAGGAGGGAACTCAACAATGTCGCCCCCAAGCTAAGCCTAGGTGTGCTACGGGGTCCCATAACCCCACCAGTGTCTATAGGTATCCAACCATGGTCACCCTAATGAACTGGACCCATCCCGAAAACACCTAGTATAGCAGGAAGAAGATACTACTGGGTAGGACAAGTCTCTACCGGGCAGGCACACCCTCTACCCAAATATGAAACAACGACCCTGGCTGCACCCTCAACACCTGCCTCGAGGCCGACACGACCTCTAAATCATCGATCAATATGTATTCAAGTTATCTAAGCCTATCATCGATATCGGCTGAATACTACAATCCAGCATGGACCTTGCTATCCGCCACGGTCCTAGAGCTAAATCCGAGCTACCTGAAAGCCTCGGATCGGCGATCAACCCATCGCCCATGCTCTATCATTATGCATCTAATGCACAACACAATGCATGACATGATCATACGCAGGTAAGAGGTAAGCATGCAACAGTATGATAAAATAATACACAAGTTCAACTTGATCGATGCAGCGATACTACCGATCGCTGCCAGCCAATCCGCTGCGGGTCCCGGCATTACAACGGTACCGCGACCGTCAACCGCGGACCCCTGCAACGGGAAGCAACCTCAAAAACTCAGATGAACATATAATATAATATTATATGTTTTGAACATATAATATTATTTAAAACATCAAGATTCTCTAATTAGAGGCTAAGCGACCTCCTCGATCCGACATCCAACTGATATCAGATTCGAGATCCAACTTAGCAAACCGCAGATAAACATGCTGGGATCAACATATCCAAAACCGGGAAACATCCAACGGCTCGATTACCGGAAAAACACGAATCAAAACCATTAATCTCACTAATTACCTCTAATTGCTGCAACACAACCCATCTGTACGAAAATCATAACAATTCGTAGAAAAATGATAAAATTATGAAAGTGGTTGAGGCTGAGAGTAGACACAAAGATCTAGAACTCTCATGTTCATCATAAATCACGATCATGCATGTATCGATCGGAAAACATGATGTAAGCCGGATGTTCTTCAAGAACAGAGAAATCGAAAAATCTGAGTTTAAACATGCTAAAATCCTACTAAAAGCTCAATCAAATCATATAAAATTTAAAACAGTAATTAAACTAAGCAAGATGCACACAATAACACCAAGAACACTGATGAGTCACTAAATATTCATAATTAAACCCCTTAATTTACCTTTGTTAGGTTTAGAGTGTTTGTATTTGATAGTTTGTTAGTTGATTTCAGGTTTAAAGGTAGAAATTACAAAAAAGGGTTAATATGCTGAAATACACTGCTCTGTCGACTGTTAGCATAATATTCACCAGAAATTATTATTATGTCCAAATATTCTGAAATTTGGGTAACCTCTAGAAGACATCAAGATATAAAACTTTCATGTTCGACACTTTCAGAGATTCCTGATGGATTGATAGCAGTTTTGAACAAGATGAAGATATTTAGCTGCTGGAAGACTGGTCCGTCAACGTGCGGGAGAATATTCGCCAAATATTTCAGATAAGTCAAAATATTATCAAATCTTCGGGATCTAACAGAAGACTTCGAAATCTACATCTTTCGTGTTGGACTCATTCTCAGATTATGGACTGGTTGAACCCAGTTATGACCGGAAGAAGCTGTCAGGATTAAACTAGGAAATCTGAGTTGCACTAGATGTCCAACTCAACCCAAAACCCTAATTCCGGGAATTAGCATATAAAAAGGGTTTTGTTAGCCAAAAACCAGAGGCCCCCATGGAGAGAAAAAGAGAGGATTACGGTTACTGAAGGAGACGGAGATGCGGCGTGGATCTCAAGCGTTCTTCATCGAATACATGGCCTTCATCCCAAAGATGAGTGGCTAATCTCTCACTTAGGGATTTCATGAAGCTCTAATGTAGCCTTCTTGTATTTTTCTAGTTGAATCTTGTATTTTTATACTAGACATGATCTTATAGATTTGGTTTTAATGATAAAAGAGTTGAGGGAACCGAGTTCCTTGACGTATTTTTAGTCCTACTTGATTGCGGTGCTTGATAGTAGAGATCTATAGGATGATTTTAATGTCGCTTTTGTGCATGCCTTTCAGATAGTTTATGCTAAGCAAAGATAGATTGTACTCAGGTTAAGTCCGAAGACAGTCTATGCTAAGCGAAGATAGACTATGCCGTAGGATAACATGAGCGTTCTTTAGGGATTCATGCGAGCTTAAGAAGCCGTGATTCCATATGTCTAGATTAGAGAACAAGAGGATACTAGAGAATACAAGAGGTGAAATTAGAGTGGATTGAGTAATCCCTAGGTTTTCTTTCATTGATTTATCCCAACCTTTTCATTGCTTTTTCAGTAGTTTAATTCCTTAGATAACAAAACCATTGAAACTCCTTTTCTTCGCCTTAGGACTTGAGTTTAGAAATTTAATTTGATTTCTTCTTTTGTTAAACAATATTTCCCTGTGGTTCGACTCCGGATCTCACCACTGTTCTACGTTTTTAGAGTAGTATTGATTGAAAGATTATAAATTATAAATTGTATTTTGCATCTGATTTAACGACGCATTTGTGAGCGATCAAACACCTAGATCTATCGGTTCGATTAAGAGAGCACCCCCAAATAAACTCAAGTAGGTAGAAACCTATCGGAAACGCAAACCTCTCCCGCGGTACGAGCACCAAACCGGCTTTAAACCAAGCCAAGGATCTTCCTCTCACTGCCACGGATCCAATGGAAACGCAAACTCCTTTGCTCTTTTTCTAGGCATAGTTAGGTTTTTATTTTCAGTTATTTTTCGTTTACTTTTAGGAATTTTTCTGACAATTCTCGGGATTTTCGTAGCATTAAAGCAACAGTTTTTTGGAGAAGAAGCTTTCTGCAACTCGGATTACCGACCGATCGGCCTACCAGGTGAGCGATCGGAAGGCCTACCGATCGATCGGCCATCATCCCGATCGATCGGACGCGCGTCACTCAGGTACGTTTTCTTCACCTAAACTTGTACTTTTTTGCTGTGGCATTCCGTGGTTTTCTCCTCTCCTCCGAAACTTCTATTTTCTTTTTCTTTTCTTTGTGGTGTGTGGTTGACATTATATGCAAGGTAGGCGATCATTAAGTTTTCCATTGACACCTTTAGATCCTGAGATTGAAAACACTCTTAGATCCATCCGCCAAGATTTATTTCGTCAAAGATCTTCACAAGTTGATATTCCTGAACTACCTCTTGATTCTTTCTACACCATGATGCAAGAAAATAATAATGGGAATGAGGGGAATAATGAGAACAATAACCATATAGAATGCCCAATTAGGAATCATTTTCTGCCTGGACTTTTCACATATGCCTCCTGTATTAATCCACCTCCTATTAATGCTACTCATTATGAGATTAAGCCCAATTGGATTACAGCTTTACCTTCTTTTTATGGGCATGAAAATGAGGATCCTTATGGTCATATTATTAGCTTCCTTAAACTTCTTTCCATGTTCAAACTCCAGCATTTTAATGATGATGCCTTTAGACTCAAGCTCTTCCCTTTTTCTTTGAAAGACAAGGCTAAACATTGGCTTCATACTTTACCACCAAACTCGATTGCAACATGGGATCAACTTCAAGATGCTTTTCTTAAAAGATATTTCCCTATCATGAAGCTTGGAAAATGTTTAAAGATCTTCTTAGAGAATGTCCTTATCGTGAAGTACCTGAGTGGCAGTTAGCCCATTCGTTTTATAATGGTCTTATTGATCGTCATAAGACGATGGTCGAAGCTTGCGGCGGGGGTGTTGTTCCTAGTAAGCCTTGGACTGCTCTTTGGGAAATGTACGACAACCTTGCTGAAAACTCACAACATAACGCCTAGGAATCGGTCTACCACTATTTGTAATTCTCGGGGAATTCATGAAATTTCTGAATTCCAAAGTCTCTCTGCACAAGTAGCTCTCCTTACCAAAGATCTTAACCAACTTAAAACTGGCCAATCCCTGACTCCTCCAATTCAGATTTCCCCTGACTTTTGTGCCGTTTGTTCTAGTTCTGAATATTCTACTACTGATTGTCATTTGGCCTCCAATTTTCCTGACTTTGTTCAGTAACATGCCAACGCCACATATGGTTTCTCCAAACCTCAGAACAACCCTTATTCTAATACCTATAATCCAAGTTGGAGAAATCATCCTAATTTTAGTTGGAAGGCACAACAGTCAAGTAACTTTCAAGACCAAAACAATACATCTAATACATCTACTTTCAAGTATCCACCTAAACCTTCTGCAAATCCAAAGCCTGGGTACTCTTCACATTATCCACAGAATACCTCTCAACCTCCTCCTGAATCATCAACTGAGCCCACTTTAAATTCAATCATGAGTACACTTTTAGAGATGAGAGGTGATTTCAATAGGGACATGTCATCCATGAAGGTCGAAATTTCAACTGTCAAAAGTTATGTCTCCTTGTTGATAAACAATTTATCTTCAACGATTCAATCCGTATCAAATTTAGAAAAACAAGTTGGCCAGCTATCTAACAACATGGCTAGAAGAGAGGAAGGGCACCTACCGAGTCAACCTTTACCCAATCCAAGAGGCCTATACCACGTAGAAAGCCAAAATTTTGAAAGTGCCAAGGCCGTAGTGACCCTTAAAAGTGAAAAAACCGTTGACAATCATGTAGGGGAACGAACCCGTACCGATCGATCAGACACAGTTCCGATCGATCGCCCGTCAGCCGACCGATCGGTATTCCAACCGATCGATCGGACTGACGGTGGTGACCCATACAACCCACCTGATTCCAACCTCTCTGATTCTAGGGAACCTAACCCTTCCAAGTATACACCTAGGGTACCCTTTCCTGCGACCCTTAAGGATCCCTATCCAACTATCAAAGCTCGAAGAGCTATAGAGGACGCCCTCGAAATCTTCAAACAGGTCAACATCAACATACCATTGCTTCAGGCCATTCGTCAAATCCCTTCATATGCCAAATTTCTTATGGATCTGTGCACTCATAAACGCCAGACAAAATCCAACAGAGATAAGAAAATCCTTTTACCTGAACAAGTCAGTTAGATTTTGAGACATGACACGCCACCCAAACTAAAGGACCCTGGTACCCCTACCATACCATGTTGCATAGGAGACTACCAGATTGATGGTGCCCTTCTTGACCTAGGAGCCAGTGTTAACATTTTGCCCTATTACCTTTATAAGGAATTTGGGATGGAGGAACTGAAACCGACCTCAGTTGTTTTGTAATTAGCTGATAGGTCTATTAAGACCCCTAGAGGTATCGTAGAGGACGTATTAGTTAAGGTGGACAACTTCTTTTTCCCTGTCGACTTTGTTGTCTTGGATATGGAACCCGCTGTTCACTGCAGAAAGACTATGCCTATCATCTTAGGACGCCCCTTTTTGGCCACGGCAAATGCCAATATTCAGTGTCGAACTGGTGTCATGGATGTCTCTTTTGGTAATATGCATGTTAAACTGAACATCTTTAAGACTACATGTTTGCCTGAGCGTGAGAATGAATGCTTTCGTGTTGATAGTTTGACTGACTATTGTGATGATAAATCTCATGTTATAATGATTGATAGATTATATGAGATTTTGACGGATTATGACTCTGATGATGATGATGATGGTGATGCTACACTGCACAATGATAGAGTATCTGAGATTTTGAAGAAATATGATTCTGACAATGATGATTATGATGTTGAATTGCATAATGCTAGATTGGTTGTGATTCTGAATGAGTATGAGTTTGAGGATTCGGAGGATGATGATGTTGAAGTGGAGAATGATAGGCTATCTGATATCTTGAATGCCTATGCTTCTGATTCTGATGATGATGTTAATTTGAACACCGCACAATCGAAATATGATATCAAAACACACATCTTGCCCGACCAATCACTCGATCGGCATATTGCGGAGATAAAAACTATTTCTGGGATGGTTGAACCCCTTTCACCGCGATTTTTTACTCCCGCACCTGTGATAGATACGAGGCAATTATGTGCTTATTATGCCGACACTCACCTTTGCACAGATGCGGCAGTGTATCCTAAGGTTGAGCCACCTCCTCTTTTCTCTATATTTGCACCATCATCACTGACTTCACCGCTTCTTTTATCTATATTTGACCTTCTACTTCCGGTTCACTCGAATGATAGTTTCACTATTCTGGGGGACACAAACTGTACCAGGTTGCAAGATGAAACACGACGATAGGTTGCCTTTTATAGAGGGTGGGGTCTCTAGTTCTCTTGTTGGGAGGAAAGGCTTTGTTAGCCTACATCATCAACTACTTGATTTACTGTGGGGCTGGGGTTGGTTTCAAGCATTATATGGAGGAAATTATTCTAAGTGGGGTGATCGATGCCGTCGGATTGACGGATCCATGCTATAATTGCACCTTTTCGGGAAGCCTAGCGAATGACTCAAAATTGCGCGCTTCTTGGGAGGCAACCCAAGTTTTATAATTTTTTCGTATTTTCCTAAATTTTTAGGATTTTCCATGATTTTTTTCAAAAAAAAATTTCCCCGCCTTTTTTTCTATTTTCCCGAATTTTCTTTAAGTTTTCTCTCTCCTCCCGCTCTCCCCTTCACCCGCGGCTCATCGTCCCGGCTCGTCGGCTCGTCCCCGAGCCGACAACCACCGCCGCCCGTCGCCAACTCTCCGGCCTCCCTCAGCCCCTAAAAATACCACCGATACCTCCGCCAACCTTCCACCTATTCATCCCCGTCCTTCATGTCCCTCGCTACCTTCTCCTCCGACGCCGGTGAGCCCCCCCGCCGTCGTCTTCACCGCCATTCACGGCCGCTCACCGCCCCAAACCACCTCCATAACCTTCCTCAGGCCACCACGAAGCTTCCTCCACAATCAAAACAACTCCTTGCCACCGGGATCATCGACTTCAACCGCCGTCGGTTTCAACCTTTCCGACCACCCTCAATCCGCCGCCTGGAAGCCCCATTCTTCAATCAAACCCCATATAACACTTCATTGGCCTTCAACGATTCTTCCTGTCACCTTCCCATCCTCAGGCGACGCCTCTTCACCGTTGATCACCTCCGGCGAACTTTCCGCCGTCCGATTGCTGATGGATACTTTCCAAGTGCTACAGAGCTTCGATTTCGGATCGGACGGTGCAGATCTTCAATCTGGATGCTATAATGGATGCTGACTATGTTGGGTGCTGTGCATGGATAGTTCCATATATTTTAATATTTTTATGCTTATATTTTTTAAGTTATGTGGATGACTGATTGTACAGATTACGTACTTGATAAATACAAAGGAGACTCTGCCAAACTTTTAATGATTCTAAGACCTTTTGGCTATTATTGTTATATTTTCCATTCTATTCTATTTGATCTTTTGGAAATGTATTTTTTTTTATCGCAGGTGGTCCTTTGGCAATCATTAAGGGGTGAATTATGCAAATCTTATATCGACCGATCAGGGGGTTATTTTTCAGTCTTTCTATATGTCTCTACTGTTTTATGGTGATTTATATGGCTTTATCCTTTCAATCTCTTCTAGAGACTTGACTTTATTCAAAAGCGACGTATTCTTCTTGCGGGCGGTGTGGTGATTACAATGCTTGAGACATTTACCTTTGGCGGGATATTATGGTGATCTCTACCCTTTTCCTGACTTTATTTTTATGACTTAGTGTAATTGGGGACAATTACATTCAAGTTGGGGGGTAGATTTTAGGAATTTAATTCTTATACATCCCTTGAAATATGTCAAAAGGATGAAATTAAGATATGATTTGACAAAGATGCAGGTTTTAGAAATTTATTTTATGGATTATTCTGAGACTTGTATGTCATATAAGGAATAGTAGATTTTGCAATGCATGACACTATTTCTATACTTTAACACTTTTACCATGATCTAAGGATAGCTTGGCATATCCTAATGCACATGTTCACTTCCACATGTTAAGGGGTTGATATTAGATTCTAAGCATGATACTGGGATAGGTTACAATTTTATGTCATAACACAGAAAATACATGAACACATGCAATTATCTGAGTATGTGAAAACAAAAAGAAAAAAAAAAGATTTTCAACTTAGTAACCGGGCAGTGTGCCTAGCCAGCGTAGTGTTCGCGTAAAACGGTTGAATTTCCTGAAAAAAAAGGAAAGAAAAAAAAATGAGGATTTTCAACTTAGTAACCGGACAGTGTGCCTAGCCAGCGTGGTGTTCGCGTAAAATGATTGAAATTCCTAAGAGAAAAAAAAGAAGAAAGAAAAAAAAACAGATATTGCTATGGGATAAGTGGAAGATTTGTGCTTCGATAGGATTGTGATCTTTAATAGTTGAAGTGTTTAGATATAATTGATGCTCTGAAGCATGTGGAACCCCCATTCACACACAGGAGTGCTAAAGTTGTTTTTAATCATGATTAAATATGTTAGAGTGTTGGAAATGTGTTATGACATGTTTTGACTTACTAAATTTTTATGTGATTGTGGGTAGAAGAATACATTCATGGATATGATTTCTATTTCATACATTACAGTTGATGAATATTATAATTGATTTCTAATGATATATTCAAGGGAATGTATAGATGTTTGTGGGTGTCATCCCTGAAAACCTTCAGGAGACTATAACTCCTCCACTGGGATAACCCAGGGGTTTAAAGGCTTGTTGCACATGCTAAGTGTAATCGTGAGACCTACAAAAGTGACTAGTTAGATTTATTGCTTAGTTTTATATTTTCTTTGCTCGAGGACTAGCAAAGTGTAAGTTGGGGGGTGTGATGAGTCACTAAATATTCATAATTAAACCCCTTAATTTACCTTTGTTAGGCTTAGAGTGTTTGTATTTGATAGTTTGTTAGTTGATTTCAGGTTTAATGAAGATTCAAGCTAGAAATTACAAAAAAGGGTTAATATGCTGAAATACACTGCTCTATCGACTGTTAGCATAATATTCACCAGAAATATTATTATGTCCAAATATTCTGAAATTTGGCTGACATCTAGAAGACATCAAGATATACAACTTTCATGTTTGACACTTTCAGAGATTCCGGATGGATTGATAGCAGTTTTGAACAAGATGAAGATATTTAGCTACTGGAAGACTGGTCCGTCAACGTACGGTAGAATATTCGCCAAATATTCCAGATAAGTCTAAATATTATCAAATCTTCGGGATCTGATAGATGACTTCCAAATCTACATCTTTTGTGTTGGACGTATTCTCAGATTATGGACTAGTTGAACCCAGTTACGACCGGAAGAAGCTGTCAGGATTAAACTAGGAAATCCGAGTTGCACTAGAGGTCCAACTCAACCCAAAACCCTAATTTCGGGAATTAGCATATAAAAAGGGTTTTGTTAGCCAAAAACCAGAGGCCCCCATGGAGAGAAAAAGAGAGGATTACGGTTACTGAAGGAGACGGAGATGCGGCGTGGATCTCAAGCGTTCTTCATCGAATACATGGCCTTCATCCCAAAGATGAGTGGCTAATCTCTCACTTAGGGATTTCATGAAGCTCTAATGTAGCCTTCTTGTATTTTTCTAGTTGAATCTTGTATTTTTATACTAGAAATGATCTTATAGATTTGGTTTTAATGATAAAAGAGTTGAGGGAACCGAGTTCCTTGACGTATTTTTAGTCCTACTTGATTGCGGTGCTTGATAGTAGAGATCTATAGGATGATTTTAATGTCGCTTTTGTGCATGCCTTTCAGATAGTTTATGCTAAGCAAAGATAGATTGTACTCAGGTTAAGTCCGAAGACAGTCTATGCTAAGCGAAGATAGACTATGCCGTAGGATAACATGAGCGTTCTTTAGGGATTCATGTGAGCTTAAGAAGCCGTGATTCCATATGTCTAGATTAGAGAACAAGAGGATACTAGAGAATACAAGAGGTGAAATTAGAGTGGATTGAGTAATCCCTAGGTTTTCTTTCATTGATTTATCCCAACCTTTTCATTGCTTTTTCAGTAGTTTAATTCCTTAGATAACAAAACCATTGAAACTCCTTTTCTTCGCCTTAGGACTTGAGTTTAGAAATTTAATTTGATTTCTTCTTTTGTTAAACAATATTTCCCTGTGGTTCGACTCCGGATCTCACCACTGTTCTACGTTTTTAGAGTAGTATTGATTGAAAGATTATAAATTATAAATTGTATTTTGCATCTGATTTAACGACGCATTTGTGAGCGATCAAACACCTAGATCTATCGGTTCGATTAAGAGAGCACCCCCAAATAAACTCAAGTAGGTAGAAACCTATCGGAAACACAAACCTCTCCCGCGGTACGAGCACCAAACCGGCTTTAAACCAAGCCAAGGATCTTCCTCTCACTGCCACGGATCCAAACTCCATCCGCATGTGCGCCTCACGCTCCCAGGTCATCTCCTCGACGCCTCTGTGCCTCCACAATTCCTTGACCAAGGGAATCGTCTTGGCCCGCAAGACCTTATCCCTCCGGTCAAGTACCTGAACTGGCTGCTCAATGAAGGTCGCATCTGTCTCAAGCTCGATGTCATCCACCCTGATGACATGAGACGGGTCTGGGTGATGCTTCCTCAGCATCGACATGTGGAAAGTCGGATGCATAGCTAACATGTGTTGAGGAAGATCCAGGCGGTAAGCTACCTCGCCAATCCTCTCTAGGATCACGAACGGCCCGACGAACCTTGGCGCCAACTTACCACCTCTGCCAAACCTGACTGACCCTCTGTAAGGTGATGCTCACAAGGACACTCTGTCGCCGACTACAAACTCCAACGGTCGTCGCCTCTTATTTGCATAACTCTTCTGCTAGCTCTGAGTCCTCAGAAGTCTCTGTCTGATCTGCACTAACCTCTCTGACGACCGTCTGACGATGTCTGGACCGGTGAGTGTTGCCTCTCCAACCTCTGTCCAGCACACTGGGGAACGATACGGCCTATCATACAAGGCCTCGAAAGGTGCTACTCCAAGACTGGACTGGTAGTTGTTGTTGTAGGCGAACTCCATCAAGGGAACGTGCTCCTCCCAGCTGCCTCCGACATCGAGGACACATGGTCTTAGCATGTTCTCGAAGATCTGGATCGTCCGCTCTAACTGTCTGTCTGTCTACAGATGGAATGCCTTACTGAAAGTCAGGAGTGTGCTGACTGCCTCCTGAAAGCCTCGCCAGAACCTGCTGGTGAACCTGGGGTCACGGTCTAACACTATAGACACTGAAACTCCGTGTAGTCTGATGACCTCTTTGACCTACAAACTGCCCAACCTTTCTGTCGAGTCTGTCGTCCGCATAGGCAAGAAGTGCGACGATTTGGTCAATCAATCAACGATGACCCAAATCACGTCATTCCCCCTAGGAGATCTCAGTAGCCCGGTCACGAAGTCCATCGTGATGTGCTCCCACTTCCACTCAACCAGTGGAAGGGGCTGAATTAACCCTGGAGTTCGCTGGTGCTCTGCCTTGACCTTCTTACAGGTAAGGCAGCGCGATACGAACTCCGTCACTGCCCTCTTCATCCCGCACCACCAGAACTGCTGCCGTAGGTCCTGGTACATCTTGGTGCCCCCGGGATGAACTGCAAAACGAGAGTGATGGAAGTCTCATAGGACATCATCTTGTAGAACTGGATCTGCTGGAACCGCTACTCTGCCTCTGAATCGTAGCCCTCCGTCTGACGATACTGTCCAGTCCTCGTCTGCGCCCTCTTTGCCTTCCGATGTACGCAACTCCTTGAGCTCTGCGTCACTGCGCTGCGCCACTATCACTCTGGCTAGGACCACTGGCAAACTCTGCACTGTGTAGAGGCAGCTACTGGATCCCTGATCCTCAAACTCGAGCCCCAACTAGTCTGCTGTCTCCAATGCCTGCCACTGCCGCGCTGAGAACCCTGCCACTGCTGTTCAAATGTCTCTCACCTGTCTACTCAGCGCGTCTGCTATGACGTTTGCCTTACCCGGATGGTAATGCAACTCAAAATCATAGTCCTCCAGTAGCTCGATCTAACATCGCTGCCTCAGGTTGAGGTCACGTTGGGTGAAAACGTGCCTCAAAATCTTATGGTCCGAGAAGACAATGAACTTTTCGCCATAGAGGTAGTGTTGCCAGGTCTTCAGGGTGAAGACCACTGCTGGTAGCTCCAAGTCATGGGTCGGGTAGTGTTGCCAGGTCTTCAGGGTGAAGACCACTGCATGAGGACACACCCCAAACCCTCACCGCAGGCGTCGCAGTAGACACTCTAACCAACGCCTCGCTCAGGGACGATCAACACTGACGCACTGGTCAACCTCGTCCTTAGCTCCACAAAGGCTCACTCACAAATATCATCCCACACGAATGGGACGGCCTTCTGTGTCAGTCTGGTCATCGGTCCGGCAACTCTGGAGAAGTCCAGCATGAACCATATATAGTATCCCGTAAGGCCTAGGAAACTGCGGACCTCGAACACAGTCCTGAATCTCTGCCAATGTACCACTACCTCGACCTTGGCCGGGTCAGCTGAGATCCCTACTGTCGACTAGGGGTGGAAATCCGGGTCATGACCTGCGAACCCGACCCGAGATAAACGGGTTCGGGTTTGGTATAAACGGGTTCGGGTCATAAACGGGTCGACCCGTTTATGACCCGTTTATAAACGGGTCAGATCGGGTTGACCCGCGGGTTAGGTGGGTCAACCCGTTTAACCCGTTTATCTCTTACCCTCTCCTCCACAGGCTCCACTCCTCTCACTCTCTCAAGCTCTCACCCTCTCCTCCTCCCTTGCCTCTCTCTGCCTCCCCCCTCCGTCGCCCGATCTCCCTCTCCTCCACTCTTCTCACCCTCTCCTCGTCCCTTACCTCTCTGCTCCCCCCATCTCCCTCTCCCTCCACTCCTCTCACCCTCTCCTCCTCCCTTGCCTGAGTTGCCTCTCTGCTCCCCCTCCCCCCCCCTCGGCCCCCGATCTCCCTCTCCCTCCACTCCTCTCACGATCTCACCCTCTCCTACTCCCTAGCCTCTCTGCTCCCCCCCGCCTCCCGATCTCCCTTACCCTCCACCGGTCCACCCTCTCCATGGCCGCGTAAGGCATAACCCCTTCTCCTCTCCAACTAGCAACGGCGCAGCCCCCTGGTCCTCCACGGCCTCCGCTCCCCACTCCTTCCCGTCACCGTCCTCGACCTCCCCGAGGTCACCTCAGCGCCGACCACGACCGCTACCGACCACGAAGCCCCACTACCATCCATGACTCAGATCCGGGTGCTTCCCGACCAAATCTGTGACCCCCTCGTCGCTACGACTCAGATCCGCCCAGATCCGGCTGTTTCCCGGTCGGATCCGACCCTATCCGGCTATTTCTCGGCCAGATCCGGCAAGATTCGGCCAGATTCGGTTGTTGCCCGACCAGATCCAGCCAGACCCGGCTGTTTCCCGACCAGATCCGGTAAGATCCGGCCAGATTCGACCGCCAGCGCCGCCTCTCCCTCCTGGGCCGTGGCGGGTGAACCCGAACCCGATTTGACCAGTTTAATAAACAGGTTAGACGGGTCGGTTCGGGTTGACCCGCTTATAAATGGGTCTGGTTTTGGTTTATAAACTTGACCCGTTTATTAAACGGGTCAGGTTCGGGTTTGGTCTTTAATAAACGGGTCAGTGCACGACCCGACCCGAACCCGACCCACGAACCCGACCCTCGAACCCGAATTGCCACCCCTACTGTCGACACCATGTGTCCAAGGAATCCCACCTGTGCAAGCCATCACTCAAACTTGGAAGCCCTGGGCATATAGTCGATACTCCCGAAGTAACTACATCATTATCGCCAAGTGTCGCCCGTGGTCCTCTGACCAAGAGTAGGTCAAAATGTCGCTGACGAACACCACCATAAATTGGCCTAGAAAAGGCCAAAAAATCCTCTGCATCAGATCCATGAACGCTGCTGGTGCGTTCGTCAGCCCAAACGACATCACTACGAATTCATACAAGCCGTATTGAGTCCGGAAAGCCGTCTTCGGGATGTCGCAATCCCGAACTCTCAACTGGTGGTAGCCTGTGCGGAGGTCGATTTTTGAGAACACTGAACATCCTCGCAACTGGTCGAACAAGTTGTCGATCCATGGCATCAGATACATGTTCTTCACTGTCACCCTGTTGAGCTGCTTGTAGTGTCGCGCCCCGACCCGCGAAAGCCCAACCGGGCCGGGCGACGCGAACCGGAACCTACAAAACGCGGAAAAGAACGGCGAGGGTTCCCTCTAACCTATTGGTCTCCCTAACAGTTCACCAAAGCACCCCCAATTAAATCAACAATTAACAACATCGAACCACAGATTAAAAACTCAAGTGTTAATATACATATCCTCGGGGAGGGGAAATTCGAATACAACAAACTCCCGTAGGAGACTATCTAACATAAGGGAAAAAACGGTAAATATCGCCACCTCTCAAAAGCCACCAGGCGCCGCCGCACCGCCAACCAACTGCCCGGTAGGGGCCACTGAGGAAGAACTGACGCCTGCACCTGCAAAACGCAGCCCGGGTAGGTGTGAGCACTAAGCTCAGTAGGGATCTACACTACGACACACAGAAGGAAGAGGGAAATGCAAGAGTGTCGCCCTCGAGTAGGATCTGGGTGTATACAGGGGTCCCATAACCCCACCGCATGTCCCTGGTGCCCAGGAGCAGCACACAGTAAGCTCAACAAACACTGCTGACTCACATGCAGGTAACCGACACTGCAGGCGGGAAATGGCACCGCTGAGGGGGCCGTTTCCACCACTCAAGAGTCGACACAGTGGAACACCGGCTACACCTCAGCCTCAGACTCGAGGCCGACACGACCTCTACAATCATCAAGCCACAAGTGTACCAGTCATCTAAGCCTATCATTGAATCGACTGGACACCACAATTCCAACCGGGTCCAAACTACCCAACCCCGGTCCTAGGGCTAAGTCCGAGCTTCCAGCCTCGAGACGGCAACCCAAAGATCACCCACGCCCTAACCAATGCAACTAATGCACACAACAAGAATGCATGTTATGACATACACAAATAATAGGAAAGGCATGCAACAGTATGTCAAGCATCATATAAGTCTAGTGGATCGCTGCAGCGGTACTACCAACCGCTGGCAGCCGATCCACAGCGGGTCCCAGCATTACGACGGTACCGCGACCGTCAACCGCGGACTCCTGCAACGGGAAGGAACCCCGAAAACCGTCGATGAACAGTACACAATATAATATTATATTCCGAAATATAATATTATATTCAAACACCCAAAACCACTACTTAAGGGCTAATTGATCCCGTCGATCCGACGTCCAAACGATGTCGGATTCAAGATCCAACTTAGCCACTAGTAGGTGTATAAACTAGAATCCTCATATCCAAAAATCATAATCATCCAACGGTTGGATTAACGGGAAAAGACTAATCAAAATCGTTAATCAAACTAACTTACCCATTAATTGCTGCAACGCAGCCCTACAGCAAACAATTCATAAGACATCGTACATAAATCGGAAAAATACGAAACAAGATGGAATGGAAAGCTAACGAATAGCTCTACAACTCTTATGTTTATGAAAAGTCAAGATTATGTACTCGCCGGCCGAAAAACTCGCCGCAAGCCGGCTGTTTCTCAAGAACAGCAGAAAACCACAAATCCGAGACTAATCATCCATAAAACCTACTCAAATCTCAACTGATTAACATGAAACTTAAATCAGTTATTCTAAAAAGCATAAGGAATCCAACAAAGCAAGGATCAATAAGATCCAACGGCTAAATCTCAAGAAAACCCGAAATGAACACAGTAGGTATAACCCTACCTAGCTGCGCTTTCCTCGGCTGATTCCCCGCGATTTGATCGCCAACAAGCTGCCAAATCACACCAGGAGCCTTCCTCTCGTTGTCACGAATCCAACGAGCCAAAGAACACCCAATTTGGTGCCCGGAGGAGGGAGAACGGAGGGAAAGAAGCTCGCCGGCGGTAAAGGGAAGAAACAGAGGACCGCGGGAAAGAGAGAAGGAAGGAGAAGAGAAGGTGAAGGAGGAAGAGGAGGGGAAGAAAAGAGGGGAAAGGGGGAGGGGAAAGCCGGGAAAGAGGGGGAAAAGCTGGGGGAAAGGGAGGGGAAGTCTTCCCTCCCTGACAGGGGAGAGCGACGGCCGACGGCCGTCCTCGCGAAAGAGAAAACCCACCGACTCGAGCATGATCGATCTCCAAGGCATGTGAGATCGATCTCCTTTGCAATCCAGATCGATCTCCTTGAAAACCAGATCGATCTCCTTTGCAATCCAGATCGATCTGCATAGCCATCCAGATCGATCTCCTTTACTCAGAAAGGCAAACTTGGGCTAAAACACAAGCCCAAGCTCAGATCTTCCGATCTCGGGTCCACCTAGCCATTCTAAACAAACATGAACACAGAAAAAGCCAGTGTGTGCACATGCGGGTGTGAAACAAACCAACAAGGCGCAATTTACCAAATTGCCCTTGCGGTCTACAACGAGCCACAGGGGTAGAGGGGCAGGTCCTCACATGTAGTCTATGTAAAGCCAAAGGGTACCATCCTTCTTCTTTGCGAACAACACTGGCGCCCCCAGAGAGAAATGCTGGGACGGATGAAGCATCTGCTGATCAGCTCGTCCAACTGTATCCTCAACTCGCTCTGCTCTGCTGGTGCTATCCTGAAAGCTGGGAGAGAGATCTGTGCGGTACCTGGTACTAGGTCGATTTCAAAATCGACCTCTCTGGACGGTGGAAGCCCCGGCAACACCTCGGGAAACATGTCTTCAAAGTCACACACGATCCTGGGAAAATTGCTCTGCTGCACTCCCTCAGAACCAAACAGGGATAGGCTGGCCAGCAATGCTGGAAGCTCATCGCCACGCCTTCCCACACCACAAGCAAAGGAATCGGCTGAGAACCGATCCCCTAACAACACAAACAGTGTCCTGTCGGGTGTCCAAGCGACTACCCTCTGACGACCATGGTCGATGATGGCTCGGTATGCTGCTAACCAGTCCATACCGAGTATCACATCGAAGCCCGTCATGTCTAGCACCCGCAGGTCTAGGCAGACACGGAGGTCTCCAACCTCCAAAGGACAAGATTGGCAGACCCGGTCTACCCTGACTATCCCGCCGATCGGTGAGTCTACTAACTGTGCCACCCCTAGCCAACTCATCTCTAATCCTAGTGATAACACACACATGCTAGCAATATAGGAATGAGACACTCCGGAATCTATCAGCACATCTATTAAAGAACTAGAAAGTTGAAAGATACCTCGGAGTACAGATGGCTCTGTTGCTGCCTGTTGGTACTGCGTTGCTTGCTGGTACAACTGAATGGTGTCCGACTGCACATGCTCTGCGAGGGAAAACACACTCCCTCGCTGGCCGCCTCCGCCTCTGGAGTGGCTCGATCCAGCCCTGATCCGCGCCCACCACTGCTCCTCCGCCAAGCATTAGACTCTCCGCCTCTACTGCCTTTCAGCACAGTGCCCCGACCTCCTCGCAGGTGACAATCTCTATGGAAGTGCTCGTGCTGCCCGCACCGAAAGCACGTGGCTGAGGCGCCATCAGGCTGCTGACCCTGGCCTCCCCAAGACAAAACCTGCATAGACGGCCCGGCCATCGAGAGAAACTGGCCTGATGGACTCGGCAACTGCGGCTGGAACTGCTGTGGGTGCGGCGAATGTTGCTGAAAGTGTCGTGGGCGCCGCTGCTAGCCTCTGTCGAATCCCCCTCTGAACTAGGGTCTTTGCAGTAAACCCCTAAAGAATGCCGGTGGGACTGCTCAGTACCTCTCGGCCTGTAACTGTGCCTCCCTTGCTAAAGCACAGTTTAGAACGGCAACGTACAACTAGAAACGGTGGGAACTGGCATGTCGTATGATCTCTGATCGAAGCCCCCCACTCAAACTACCGCTAAAACTCCAACAATACCACCATGGCGGTCCGCCGTCGATAGGAGGGAGTGCCCTCTCCTCTGCGAGAAAGGCCTCCTCTTGTTCGACCGAAACCGTCACTGGTGATGGTGTAGTCCGTCTAGCTCAGACCGCCTTGACAGGTGCCACCTTGTTGATGAGTGCATGAAAGTGCACTCTGAGCAGTCGTATAACCATCTCAATTGATAGATTATTAACCTTAATCAACATCTTTATTCCGATTTTTATATCTATATGTTGGTTCACATAGTTGTTTGGAAAATCCAGGAAAAAGGAGAAAAGAAGCTGAAAAGATTACATGGATCAACTTGAAAGATTAAACTATACTTGCTCATGAGGAACCAGACAATGTGCCATACACCTTTGGAAAGCTTTTGAAGTCTAGTTTCTGGAGAATTTTACGGTTCGTGATTTGGATTTTCCTAGAGGAAGATATGCTATTTTTAGTATGAGAGGTGCAAGCAACTACGGAAGAAGAAGATCGATCTGAGACAAAGAAGATCGATCTCATTTTGTGCTTAGACGCTGACAGAGAGTTGACAAAGGACCAATTATAAAAAGATCGATCTTCTTTACTAGAAAGATCGATCCTTGTGGGCGTCGTCAACAATTGATGAAAGAGATCGATCTCTTCCTTGAAAAAGATCGATCTGAACCTGGGCGGTTTGGAAGGGGCCTTGTCTTCGGAGAAAGAAGATCGATCCTTTCCTCAAAGAGATCGATCTTAGTCGGGGCGAACCAGGTTACGAAAGTTGAGAAAAGTAAGAAGATCGATCTCTATCCTAAAGAAGATCGATCTCTCTTCGGACGACCTGAAATTGAACGGACCAGATTTAATCCAAAGGCTGAAGCAAAGTTAGGGTTTCTTACCCATATTTAAGGAAGTCATCCAAGACTTATTGGGGGGTTAGCCAGCACTATTGGAGGAGTTTTGAAGGCCAGAAAGAGGGGAGAAGACCGCCCGAAGATCTGGGGTTTTTCTTTGTCATCTTTCTCATGAATATCTTGGTTGTTTTTATGAATATGAGTGGCTAATACCTTTGCTAATGAACCGATGTAGCCTAACTGAATCATTCTATGTTATTGGATCATGATTATTTAATCAGTTTATTTTCCTTGTTTCATTCATTATTATAACTGAGATCTTAAATACCTTTATCTGGCCAATAGAAGTATTATAGATTGTGTTATGTGAGATTGGGCGAGGGTTCATTTCCTAATCTTGCAGGATCTATGAATGAATGAGATTTAGTCGAAGCCGGGTTCAAGCTAAGACACTTCTTGGTTCATAATTGTTCTTCAGAGCTTAATGGATTCTTGATTGACCCTTAGCTATGGGTTCATTAACTAGGGTTAATTGAGGGTACTTGGTGAAGATCGCGACCGAACGGATCATCGTACCGGAAGAACGAATCCTTGGAATTAAACTGAGATCTTGATTGATTCAATACATAGAATGAGGATGTTATGGTGAAATCGGAACCTTAGTATTCATCCATCATATTTCCATCGTTTTCTTATTTCGTTATTAGATCATCTATTTTCGAGACTTCCTATTTCTTATTTTCCCTTTCGTATTTTCTTTCTTTTACGTTCTTTAGCGTTTTACTCTAATAATCTTTACAAATCTCTGTAGGTACGATACTCGTCTTGCTACTATACTGATTGCACCGATTCGTATACTTGTGAGATATAAAATTTATTCATCACCTGTCCGGTCGAGCGGGTCGACCAAGTCGTGCCCCACCCCGACCAACACAAGAAGGTCAGCCTCGAGCTCCCGAAATCTACGTAATCACCAACGACAAATGAGCGTCCACTCATCAGAAAAAGGCAAAACAACCAACACATTGAAAGAGGAAAAAGCATAACACATCACAGAAGAGCATGCACGGATGTTCTAGACATAGAACTATCCCATCCCATGTTCAATCGCAACCGAATTCTGATCCTAACCCTGGGATTTCCAACCTATGCTCTGATACCAAGCTGTTGCGCACCGACCCGCGAAGGCCCAACCGGGCCAGGTGACGCGACCGGAACCTAACTAAAATCAGAATAATTTTTGGCGAGGGTTCCCTCTAGCTTACTGGTCTCCCTAAATATTTCATAAGCACCCTTATTTAACAATAATCAGCAACCTCAATAGATATAATATAATATTCAAATCCTCAAAAGGGCGTATATTTATACAACATACTCTTGTAGGAGACTATCTAAACAGAAAAGGTGTAGAAGACGATCACCGCTTCTCAAGCACCGTTAGGCGCCGCCGCGCCACCAAACACCTGCCCGATAGGGGCCACTAAAGAAGAGCTAACGCTTGCACCTTCAAAACGCAGTCCGGGTAGGAGTGAGCACTAAGTTCAGTAGGGTTCTATACTATGACACACAGAAAGGAGGGAACTCTACAGTGTCGCCCCCAAGCTAGGCCTAGGTGTGCTACGGGGTCCCATAACTCCACCAGTGTCTCTAGGTATCCAACCGTGGTCACCCTAACGAACTGGGCCCATCCCGGATACACCTAGTATAGTAGGAAGAAGACACTGCTGGGAAGGACAAGTCTTTGACGAGCAGACACACCCTCTGCCCAAGGATGAAACAACGACACTGGTTGCACCCTCAGCACCTGGCTTGAGGCCGACACGACCTCTAAATCATCGATCAATATGTATTCAAGTCATGTAAGTCTATCATCGATATCGACTGAACACTACAATCCAACCTAGACCTTGCTACCCGTCACGATCCTAGAGCTAAATCCGAGCTACCCGAAAGCCTCGGATCGGCGATCAACCCATCGCCCATGCCCTATCCTTATGCATCTAATGCACAACAATATACATGCCAAGATCATACGCAGATAAGAGGTAAGAATGCAACAATATGATAAAATAACACACAAGTCCAACTGGATCGCTGCAACGATACTACCGACCGCTACCAACCAATCCGCAGTGGGTCCCGGTATACGACGGTACCGTGACCGTCAACCGCAGACCTCTGCAATGGGAAGCAACCCCGAAAACTCAGATGAACATATAATATAATATTATATGTTTTTAACATATAATATTATTTAAAACATTAAGATTCTCTAATTAGAGGCAAAGCGACCTCGTCGATCCGACCTCCAAACGACATCGGATTCGAGATCCGCAGATGATGAGAATGCATAATGTTATATTTTTATCCCTTAATATTTAGTCTCCTATGCTTATTTAGTTCCTAAATACACTCATTATTATTATATTTTGATTTAGGATGCAATTGAAGTCCTTAAGTCGAAAAGAAGCTGAAAAGAGTGCTTGGATCAACTTTTAAAGATTTATCTGTACCTGCTCATGAAAAACCAGAGGATGTGCCATATATGGTTGGAAAGCTCTTGAAGTCGAGATTCTGGAGAATTTTACGGTTCGTGATTCCGAGTTTCCTAGAGGAAGTTACGGCAATTTCAGTACCGATGCGCAGTCTGAATGGCAGAAAGGAAAATAAGCTGGAAGTCCGAGCGAAGGTCCGATCGATCGGACCTGGCAAAACCGTGACAGAACATGTAGTTTTTGGCTGAATATGGTTCGATCGATCGAACCATCACTCCTACTGAGCCCGATCGATCCGACACCTAGAGTTGGATCTATCGGACTCAAAAATACCCAGAGAATGTGGATTTTTATGCCTCCGATCGATCCAGCACTTAAAGTTCGATCGATCGGACTTGGGAATTAAAGTTGACAGAGCGTATGCTTTTTAGAGGAACCGAATTCGATCGATCGGACCATCGATCGAACTCGGGAAGAGCCAGAGATGAAGAATTTTTACGAAGTCGATCGATCCGACTCCCTCAGTCCGATCGATCGGACTCGGGCGTGACTACAAGTTGAAGAGTTTAATGAGGCCGATCGATCCAGCATCCAAGGTCCGATCGATCGGACTTTCCCAGTAACAAAAATCAACGATTGTGATCTAATCCGAGGGTGGATACAATTGAGGCTATAAATAGGACTCTTTCTAGGGTTTGAGGGGGGATTTTTGGACACTTTTGGCTACTCTTTCTCCTCTTTTATATTTTTTCTAGGTTTTCTTTTGCTTTATGAAATCTTTTGGAGGATTGTTCTCGATGGCCCTGCGTGGCTAAATCTTGATCCTCGGTCGAGGAGACTGAAACCTCGGAATCAATGAAACTGTGAGATCTAATTTATTTTTATTGTTCAGTTTATACATGAGTATTGGATGTTCTTCTGAGATTAAATCTTCATGATTACCTTGTCTAATTGCTAGGAGGCCTACTAGTTTATTATTCATGGTGATCTACCGCTAGGTTTGATATCAAATCCGGAATTGTTTGATCCCTCTAATCTGCGAAGCAACTAGGATCTAATAATTTACTGCTGATCAGATCTTGTTAGATCTTAGGAAGAATATTCAACTAGATTAAATGCAACCGCTTGTGCTTGTGTTGTTTAGCTTCATCGATCTCCCTATTCTTAACGCTGCTACTAGATTAAATCTACAGCGCTTGTCTTAGGTTGTCTAGTAGTTAGGGTTGATTAGATCGCTTGTTTCTAATTAACTATGATCGAGGAGAGCTTCGAATTGAATTCGGACGATGAATATTCATGGTATAAATTGATTGATACTTGCATCTATGATCAGTTGTTGGATTCCGATGGTGGATGTTGACTCAGACCAAGGTTTGTTCTCTTGATTCAACTCATTTCTTCGCTTTAGATTATTTCTTTATTGTTTTTCCTTACGTTTAAAACCCCCCATCTTTGTTCACTAAGCACAAAACACGACTGAACACTCTTCGTGGGATCGACTCGTACTCGCACTACTACATTTATTTTAACGAGTACTGGATTTATTTTTGAGTGCCTGCGACAGCACATCAAATTTTGGCGCCGTTGCCGGGGAGTGATTCTAGTTGATTTTTGTGTTTATTGTGATCTTTATTTTCATAAAAAAAAAAGTTATTCGAATTTTCTTGATTTCTTTTTCTCGTTTTGCCGGAATCCTCTTAATTGTTTATGAGTATAGCTCGATCTTTTAATCAATGTGGTTTACAGTACGATCCAGAGATAGAAAGAACTCTGCGCAGGTTAAGGAGAGAAGCTCGGATAAATCCTGAGGAGGACGATTTGGCTCTTGACCACGTATTTATCAGTGATTCTGAATTAGAGGAGGAAGTCATGGCCGAAAATCGGACTTTGAAAGAGCTTGCAGCCCCAGATTTGAATCAACAACCCTTATGCATTACATTTCCTACTTTGGATGTTGCTACTACTTTTGAATTAAAATCTGGACTAATACACCTCTTACCCACTTTTCATGGACTTTCAGGTGAGGATCCTCACAAGCATTTAAAGGAGCTTCATGTTGTGTGCACAAGTATGAAACCCATGGGGGTGACTGAAGATCAAATCAAATTGAGAGCCTTTCCATTTTCTTTGAAGGATTCGGCTAAAGATTGGCTTTATTATTTACCATCTGGGAGTATTACTACATGGAATGAGATGAAGAGGTTGTTTTTAGAGAAGTATTTTCCAGCCTCAAGAGCGGCCAACATTAGGAAAGAGATCTGTGGTGTAAGGCAACATAATGGAGAATCTCTACATGAATATTGGGAACGTTTTAAGAAATTATGTGCAAGCTGTCCCCATCATCAAATTAGTGAGCAATTACTTATTCAATATTTTTATGAGGGCTTAATAATCAATGACATGAGTATGATTGATGCAGCTAGTGGAGGAGCTTTGGTGGATAAAACTCCTGAAGCCGCGAGGAACTTGATTGCAAATATGGCAGCTAATTCTCAACAATTTAATACTAGACTTGATTCTTATTCAAAACATGTTAATGAGGTAAATGTTTCATCTCTTGAACAACAGATTGCGAGTCTAACTTCTCTTGTTCGTCAAATGGCTGTAGGTAACATACAAACAGCGAAGGTTTGTGGAATTTGTTCGGTGACGGGACATCCAACCGATATGTGCCCAACTCTTCAAGAGGAGCCCATTGAACAAGTAAATGCAGCTGGGAGTTTTCCAGGACCACCGCAAAGGAAGTATGATCCCTATTCAAACACGTATAATCCGGGATGGAGGGATCACCCCAATTTCAACTATGGGAATCCACAAGTAAATCAGCCTACAACTCAATTTCGTCCGACTGGACAGCAATATCAACAATATAGACCGCCATACCCCCCGAGACAACAACCAAACCCAACTCCTGATTCTGGTATGTCTTTAGAAGATATGGTTAAATCTCTTGTTACTAATAATTCGCAAATTCAACAGGAGACGAAGGCTAGTATTCAAAGATTGGAACATCAGGTGGGCCAGATGGCGTCAACAATTAGCAAGCTAGAGGCGCAAAATTCGGGAAAATTACCCTCTCAAACGGTAATAAATCCAAGAGAGAATGCAAGTGCAATTATTTTGAGAAGTGGTAAAGAAGTTGAGACTCCAGTAAAGGAAGTTCCTACATCGTCTGCGCAAGGAAAAGAGCAAGACATCGTCGCGGACAAAATCTTTCCTGATGACGACGACGTACCTAAACGTAAGTTTCCACCTCTTTCTGATTATAAACCTGTACCTCCTTTTCCTCAGGCTTTGACAGAATCAAGAAAATATGAGAAGAATTCAGATCTATATGAGACTTTTCGCCGATGCGAGGTAAATATTCCACTCTTAGATGCTCTTAAACAAGTACCTCGTTATGCTAAATTCTTGAAGGAATTGTGCACAATTAAGAGGAAGCAGAAACTTAAAGGATGTGAGAAGGTGAAAGTAGGGGAAAATGTTTCTGCAATTCTGCAAAGAAAAATTCCTACAAAGTGTAGGGATCCAGGTATGTTTACTATCCCATGTACAATTGGTAACACCAAATTTGAGAAAGCCATGTTAGATTTGGGAGCTTCTATCAACGTCATGCCATATTCTATATATTCTTCTTTAAAACTTGGGCCTTTGAATGAAACTGGTGTTGTAATTCAATTGGCTAACAGATCTAACGCCTATCCTAAAGGTGTAGTTGAAGATATTCTTGTGCAGGTCAATGATTTAGTTTTCCCTGCTGATTTTTATGTGCTTGATATGGAGAATGGTGATCATAGTACTCCTATTTTGTTGGGATGACCTTTCTTGAAGACATCCAAGACTAAGATAGATGTCCATAGTGGCACACTTACCATGGAATTTGATGGTGAAACTGTTAAGTTTAATATTTATGATGCCATGAAATATCCTGCTGATGATTGTTCAATGTATTCAATTGATGTGATTGATTATTTATCACAGGAAGTTTTTGAACTTAGTGATAAAGATGAATTGGAAGTGGCTATTAGCAAATCTCTTGAGGGAGAAAATGAGGAGCTATCTTTGAGTACTAATTTGCAGGAAACTGTTGCAACACTGAATGATTTTTCGATAATTCAGCAATCAGGTAACGATTCTTCTAGTTTATTACCTGTATCTAATGAGAAATCATTACCTTCTGAATTGCAAGCACCTATTCCAGATCTGAAACCTCTTCCTAATCATCTTAAATATGCTTTTCTTGGAGATGAAGAAGTATTACCAGTGATTATCTCCAATAACCTTAGTGCACCACAGGAAGAAAGGCTTGTGCAGGTTCTTAAGGAGCATAAGACAGCTATTGGTTGGACAATTGCAGACATCAAGGGAATCAGTCCAAGTACATGTATGCATCGTATCTTGCTTGAAGAGGGAGCGAAACCTTCCCGCCAACCACAAAGAAGGTTAAATCCGCCCATGATGGATGTTGTAAAGAAGGAGATCCTCAAACTGCTTGAAGTTGGAGTGATCTATCCTATTTCGGATAGCACTTGGGTTAGTCCAGTTCAAGTTGTTCCTAAAAAGACAGGAATAACCGTGGTGAGAAATCACAAAGATGAGTTAGTTCTCACCCGTGTGCAAAATGGGTGGAGGGTTTGTATTGATTATAGAAAATTAAATGCTATAACCCGCAAGGACCACTTCCCTTTACCTTTTATTGATCAGATGCTTGAAAGATTAGCTGGTCATTCTTATTATTGTTTTCTTGATGGTTATTCAGGTTACTTTCAGATTGCAATTGCCCCTGAAGATCAGGAAAAGACGACGTTCACATGCCCATTTGGAACTTTTGCATTTCGTCGCATGCCTTTTGGTCTTTGCAACGCCCCAGCTACTTTCCAAAGGTGTATGATTAGTATATTCTCAGATTATATTGAACAGATCATAGAGGTTTTTATGAATGATTTCACCGTTTATGGAAACTCTTTTGATAATTGTTTACATAACCTTACACTTGTTCTTCAAAGATGCATAGAAACTAGCCTTGTGTTAGCCTTGTGTTAAATTCTGAGAAATGTCATTTCATGGTTGAACAAGGTATAGTTTTGGGTCATGTTGTTTCATCTAAAGGAATTGAGGTTGATAAAGCTAAAGTTGATGTCATTCAATCTTTACCTTATCCCACTAGTGTGCGGGAAGTTCGTTCTTTTCTTGGACATGCAGGTTTTTACCGAAGATTCATCAAGGACTTCTCCAAAATAGCATTACCGTTGTGCACGTTGTTACAAAAGGACAAGGCTTTTGAGTTCGATGAAGCATGCAAAAAGGCATTTGATAAGCTGAAAGAATTGTTGACTTCTACTCCAATTATTCAACCTCCAGACTGGAGCGTTCCTTTCGAGATAATGTGTGATGCAAGTGATTATGCAGTGGGCGCAGTTTTGGGTCAAAAGATTGGAAGAGCTTCTCATGCAATTTACTATGCTTCCAAGACTTTGGATGATGCCCAGAGAAATTATTCTACAACTGAAAAAGAACTTTTAGCTGTAGTGTTTGCTTTAGAAAAATTTCGTTCTTATTTACTTGGTACTAAAGTCATTGTTTATTCTGATCATGCAGCCCTTCGTTATTTAATGACGAAGAAGGAGGCAAAGCCGAGATTAATCCGATGGATACTTCTCTTGAGTGAATTTGATTTGGAGATAAAAGACAAAAGAGGAACAGAAAATCGAGTTGCAGATCATCTGAGTCGGTTAGTTCATGTGGAGGATAAACTTCGTCTACAGGAAACATTCCCTGATGAACAATTGTTTTCTGCAACTGTGACATTACCTTGGTATGCAAATATTGTGAATTATTTGGTTACTAATATGTTACCTTCTGAATTGTCTAAGGCTCAAAGATATAAGATTAAAAGTGATGCTAAATATTATGTGTGGGATGACCCATATTTATGGAAGCATTGTGCAGATCAAGTAATAAGAAGGTGCGTTCCTTAAAGTGAAATTATTTCTATACTCACTTTTTGTCATTCTTATGCTTGTGGAGGTCACTTTGGAGTTAAGAGAACGGCAAGAAAAGTGTTAGAATGTGGTTTCTATTGGCCTTCTTTATTTCGAGATTCGTACTCTCTTTGTAAATCATGCGAGAATTGTCAAAAGACAGGTAATATATCCCAAAGGAATGAGATGCCACAAACCCCCATATTATTTTGCGAAATTTTTGATGTTTGGGGCATCGACTTCATGGGTCTGTTCCCTATATCTTTTGGTTATATTTATATTCTACTTGTTGTGGATTATGTTTCAAAATGGGTAGAAGCTAAAGCTACCAGGACTGATGATTCTAAAGTTGTTGCAGATTTTATCAAGTTTAACATATTATCAAGGTTTGGAATTCCGAGAGCTTTCATAAGTGATCGAGGCACGCACTTTTGCAATCGAACTGTGGAGGCGTTGCTAAGGAAGTACCATGTGACCCATAAGGTATCAACCGCCTATCATCCGCAAACGAGTGGACAAGCGGAAGTGTCAAATCGAGAGATCAAGTCCTTCATTGAAAAGACGGTAAATCCAAATAGAAAAGATTGGAGTTTGCGTTTGAATGATGCGTTGTGGGCATATAGGACTGCATATAAGACACCCATCGGTATGTCACCTTATCGCTTGATATTTGGGAAACCATGTCACCTTCCAGTTGAGTTAGAACATAAAGCTTATTGGGCTATCAAGAGCTTTAATATGAACGTGGATGAGAGTGGAGAACACAGGAAGTTGCAACTGCAAGAATTAGAGAAAATTCGCAATGATGCCTATGAGAGCGCTAGGATTTACAAGGAAAAGACAAAAGCTTTTCATGATAAGATGATCTCTAGAAAGGAGTTTAAAGTTGGTCAAAAAGTTCTCCTTTACCAATCACGCTTACGTTTGTTTCCAGGTAAGTTGCGTTCTCGTTGGATTGGACCTTTTATTGTTACTAATGTTTTTTCTCATGGTGCAGTTGAAATTCAAAGTTTAGCCACTTCCAAAATGTTTACGGTGAATGGCCATCGACTTAAACCTTTCTATGAAGGCGTTCTAACAGAAAAGTTGGAAAAATTGGACCTTGAGGAGCCAACTTATACTGATTGAAGAAGAAAGCATGAAGTCGAGCCAATGACAATAAACAAAGGCGCTGCTTGGGAGGCAACCCAAGGGGAGTTCGTTCCTTTCTCTTTTTATTTTCGCATTTCCATTTTAGTTATTTTTGCTTTTCTTTGCATTCCACCTTCCATTGGGGACAATGTCAGTTTCAAGTGTGGGGGAGGAGATCTAGGTTGCATTTGTCATGAGCGAGAACCAGTTAAGCTTGACATATTCATAACATGATTGAATGAGTAATTTTGCGACTTAGAATTAATTAGTTGAGTTATTTTCCTTGAGATGGTAGTGACTAGATGAGTAGACAAAAGCTGGTGAGATTTTGAGCCTTTAGACTGACACATTCATATCAGTCTCACTAATTTCTTTCATGAGAGATATTCTTCCATGGATTTGTTTCTCTAGAACTTGCTTTGATTCTATTTGAGGTCATATTGACACATGCAGACATGAATATGATTAAGGCCATTTTTGTTTTAAGCTACATAAGACAAATAGCCTACCTTGTGATTAATTTTTCCTTTTGCTAAACACCTTTGAGCTTTATTGACTTCATTGTTAACCCACATTACAAGCCTTAAACCTGAAAAATATTTCCGTTACCCAAGTCATAGGACTAGTGGAGGATTGATCATCATTATGACATGTATGGGTGCAAAAGTTCAAGTGTGGGGGTGTTTGGATTTGTGGTTTGGCTATATTTAAAAAAAGAAAAAAAAAAAGAAAAGAAAAGAAGAAAAGAAAGTGAAGGAGGAAATTGTTTTTCATGTTACAAAATGTGTTTATGAATCCTCCCAATAGTTCTGTATGATATCTACAAAGGTGGAAGTTTTTGCAAAAGATTGTTCACTGTTTCCGTTAAAAAGTATTTCTTTGAGAAATCTCTTTGCCGGTGTGATAATGTTATATGGTTTGGGTACTTTAAAGTCAAGTTAAAGGAAGTTGTTGAATGGAGTGATTGGTTGTACATGTCTTATTGATGCATTTTTGCTCCATTAGTTTCATTGGCTTTTGAGCTACATTCCTAAATATTTCCCACCTTAATCCTGGACCCCATTACAACCTTTTGAAGTCCTTATGATTTGTGTTATGCATGTGATTCTAGTGGTGGAGAATGAGAAGATATGCAAGCTTATGGTAGATCATTTTCATTGGAATGAATTTGAGTGAAATACATACCCTTCAAACACATGAGAGTTGAGTGTTTATTTCCGTGAGGTCTACTTATTTATTTTGCTTCATCTTCAAGTGAAAATGATTATTGATTGATTTTTAAGTTGTCTAAAAATGTTTGTTCATGATATGTTATGAGTTGTGAAGAGCTTGATTGTTCTTTGTTGATGGTGTTGCAACCTTGATTTCTTGAGTAGAGTGAATTTTAGTTTTGCCCGAGGACGAGTAAAAGCTAAGTGTGGGAGAATTTGATGAGAATGCATAATGTTATATTTTTATCCCTTAATATTTAGTCTCCTATGCTTATTTAGTTCCTAAATACACTCATTATTCTTATATTTTGATTTAGGATGCAATTGAAGTCCTTAAGTCGAAAAGAAGCTGAAAAGAGTGCTTGGATCAACTTTTAAAGATTTATCTGTACCTGCTCATGAAGAACCAGAGAATGTGCCATACATGGTTGGAAAGCTCTTGAAGTCGAGATTCTGGAGAATTTTACGGTTCGTGATTCCGAGTTTCCTAGAGGAAGTTACGGGAATTTCAGTACCGATGCGCAGTCTGAATGGCAGAAAGGAAAATAAACTGGAAGTCCGAGCAAAGGTCCGATCGATCGGACTTGGCAAAACCGTGACAGAACATGTAGTTTTTGGCTGAATATGGTTCGATCGATCGAACCATCACTCCTACTGAGCCCGATCGATTCGACTCCTAGAGTTGGATCTATCGGACTCAAAAATACCCAGAGAATGTGGATTTTTATGCCTCCGATCGATCCAGCACTTAAAGTTCGATCGATCGGACTTGGGAATTAAAGTTGACAGAGCGTATGCTTTTTAGAGGAACCGAATTCGATCGATCGGACCATCGATCGAACTCGGGAAGAGCCAGAGATGAAGAATTTTTACGAAGTTGATCGATCCGACTCCCTCAGTCCGATCGATCGGACTCGGGCGTGACTGCAAGTTGAAGAGTTTAATGAGGCCGATCGATCCAGCATCCAAGGTCCGATCGATCGGACTTTCCCAGTAACAAAAATCAATGATTGTGATCTAATCCGAGGGTGGATACAATTGAGGCTATAAATAGGACTCTTTCTAGGGTTTGAGGGGGGATTCTTGGACACTTTTGGCTACTCTTTCTCCTCTTTTATATTTTTTCTAGGTTTTCTTTTGCTTTATGAAATCTTTTGGAGGATTGTTCTCGATGGCCCTGCGTGGCTAAATCTTGATCCTCGGTCGAGGAGACTGAAACCTCGGAATCAATGAAACTGTGAGATCTAATTTATTTTTATTGTTCAGTTTATACATGAGTATTGGATGTTCTTCTGAGATTAAATCTTCATGATTACCTTGTCTAATTGCTAGGAGGCCTACTAGTTTATTATTCATGGTGATCTACCGCTAGGTTTGATATCAAATCCGGAATTGTTTGATCCCTCTAATCTGCGAAGCAACTAGGATAAAATAATTTACTGTTGATCAGATCTTGTTAGATCTTAGGAAGAATATTCAACTAGATTAAATGCAACCGCTTGTGCTTGTGTTGTTTAGCTTCATCGAGCTCCCTATTCTTAACGCTGCTACTAGATTAAATTTACAGCGCTTGTCTTAGGTTGTCTAGTAGTTAGGGTTGATTAGATCGCTTGTTTCTAATTAACTATGATCGAGGAGAGCTTCGAATTGAATTCGGACGATGAATATTCATGGTATAAATTGATTGATACTTGCATCTATGATCAGTTGTTGGATTCCGATGGTGGATGTTGACTCGGACCAAGGTTTGTTCTCTTGATTCAACTCATTTCTTCGCTTTAGATTATTTCTTTATTGTTTTTCCTCACGTTTAAAACCCCCCATCTTTGTTCACTAAGCACAAAACACGACTGAACACTCTTCGTGGGATCGACTCGTACTCGCACTACTACATTTATTTTAACGAGTACTGGATTTATTTTTGAGTGCCTGCGACAGCACATCAGCAGATAAACATGCTGGGATCAACATATCCAAAACTGAGAAACATCCGACGGCTCGATTACCGGGAAAAACTAATCAAAACCATTAATCTCACTAATTACCTCTAATTGCTGCAACGCAACCCATCTGTAGGAAAATCATAACAATTAACAAGAAAATCACAAAATTATGAAACCGGTTGGGTTTGAAAGTAGACTCAAAGATCTAGAACTCTCATGTTCATCATAAATCACGATCATGCATTTACAGAACGAAAAACACGCTGTAAGCCGGCTGTTCAGAAACCAGAAAATCCAAGTTTAAACATTCTAAAATCCTACTAAAAACTCAATTAAATCATATAAAACTTCAAATAGTAATTAACCTAAGAAAGACGCACACAACAACACCAAAATCTACCGGCTAGATTAAGAGAACACCACTAAACAAACTCAAGTAGGTAGAAACCTACCGGAATGCAAACCTCTGCTGAATCCCCGTGGTAAGAGCACCAAACCGGCTTCAAACCAAGCCAAGGATCTTCCTCTCGCTGCCATGGATCCAATGAGCCCTCAAGCACTCAAAACGATGGTTGGAGGAGGGAGAATGGAGGGGAAGAAGAAGAAGGGAAACAAACCGGAAAAACTAGAGAGGTCTCGGGCTACTTATAGGCTCGAGTCCGATCGATCGGTCCAAGGACCGATCGATCGGACTGGGCCAGGTTAAGTCGGATCACGTCCTTACCCGGACACGTCGGCCACGCCGACCACCGACACAGGTCTGATCGGTCGCTTCCAGAAGCGACCTATCGCACACAGGTCCGACCGGTAGCTTCCAGGAGCGACCGATCGCACACGGGCTGCCAGCTGCCCCAAAAACAGGCTTTTGCGTGCCCCGAGCTTGGATCTTTCGATCCCAAGCCCGCCTAGGGTTCTAGTAAACACATAAATCAAACACAGGGGCTGTGTGTGCACCACGTGGGTGTGAAATAAACTGATAAGACACAATTTACCAAATTGCCCTTGTGTTCCTCAACGAGCCACTGGCCCGACCCAAGTGGTCGATCCAGGAGTAGAGGTACAGATCCTCACAAAGCCAGTCATGTCTAGCACCCACAGGTCTAAGCAGACACGGAGGCCTCCAACTTCCAAAGAACAAGATCAGCAGACCCGGTCTACCTTGATTGTCCCGCTGATCGGTGAGTCTACTCACTGTGCCATCTCTAGCCAACTCGTCTCTAATCCTAACGATGCCACACACAAGCTAGCAACATAGGAATAAGACGCCTCCGAATCTATCACTACATCTACTAAAGAACTAGAAAACTGAAAGATACCTCTGAGCACGGATGGCTCTACTGCTGCCTGCTGGTACTGTTGGTACTGCGGTGGCGGCTAGTACAACTGAACGGTGTTCGGTTGCTCACTCGTTGGGAGGGAAAACACACACCCTCGCTAGCCACCTCCACCTTTGGGGTGACTCTGTCCAGCACCTGATCCGTGCCCACCACTGCTCCCCCTGCCAAGCACTGGATCCTCCCCCTCTACTGCCCTGCGGCATAGCGCCCCACACTCCTCGTAGGTGACAGTCTCTACGGAAGTGTCCCAGCTGCCCGCACTTGAAGCACGTGACTGACGCACCATCAGGCTGCTGACCCTGACGTTCCCTGACGGAGCCTGCCCATACGGCCCGGCCGTCAGGAGAAATGATGTGCTGTCGCAGGCACTCAAAAATAAATCCAGTACTCTTCAAAACAAATGTAGTAGTGCGAGCAAGGGTCGATCCCACGAGGAGTGCCTAGCCTAGTTTTATACTTCGTGAACAAAAAGGGGTTTTGAATATAACGAAAAGAAACTAAGAAATAATTAAAATTAAAGAGCGAAGTCAATCAGAAGAACTAACCTTGGTCTAAGTTAACATCCACCATCAGAATCTGACAACTGATCATTGATGCAAGTATCAATCAATTCATACCATGAATATTCACCGTTCGAAATAAATTCGAATCTCTCTTCAATCATAGTTAATTAGAAACAAGCGATCGAATTAACCCTAACTACTAAACAACCTAAGACAAGGGGCCCCATAACCCCGTCGATTCCTGAGGGCTCCTGTCCGGGTCCCACCCTCACCCAAGAACAAACGAGAGGAAACACAGACTGCGGGCTCCTTGGCATACCTTAGGCTCAGGCGGAGAACGACACAGTTGCAGTTTCCCTTCCTTTCTGTGCGACGTAGAGTAGAACCCTACTGAGCATTGTTGCTCACCCTACCTGGGCTGCATCGGCGATGCAGGTCCATGCAGTTCCTTCTTTCAGGTGATCTTCTAGAAGATGGCGCAGTATTTCGAGGTGATCGAGGACTTGGAGCTTCGAGGAGTTCATCTACAGATAATTTACAGTTTTGATCAATGATGTACAAATTTATGTATAAATTGAAGTATAACTTGATGTATTCAAGGATATAATTGTAAGATTATTAATTCGGTTGTATTTCAAAAATATTGTAATATTCTTTGATATAAATGTTGAGGAATGTGAGAATGTTGAAATTGTAAAATGTACAGGTTTCTTGTGTTGTAATTATAAATGGGATTCTGTCAAAATTTTTTTATCAACTTGAGGATTTAAATTGTTTAAATTCATAGCAGTTATATCTTGATGCGCCAATTGATGATGTACATAGGTTTAGGTGGCTCACGTCTCGATCTGGATGGGTTTTCTGGGTCGGGGCGTGACAGTTTGGTATCAGAGCAGGCTGTAGATCCCAGGGATAGGATTAGGCTTGCGGTTGAGATTTTGAGTGTGGAATGGGATAGTTCTAGGTCTAGAACATCCTTGCATGACTGTTTGCGAATGCGTGTGATGTGCATTAGTTAGGTTGATTGCTGTTGTGTTTTGGTTTTCGGTTGTGTCGTGACGCCTCAAGGGGAGTTGTGCACGCACACCGGCGCTGTCCGTTCCCTCGCCTGACAGGGTATCTCCCACCGTGCTGGAGATGAGCGAGTAGGGAATAGGACGTGTATCGCCTTTATACTCTTGGAATTGATGAGTGCATGAAAGTGCACTCTAAATAGCCTTATAACCATCTCAATTGCTAGATTATTATCTTTAATCAACATCTTTATTCCTATTTTTATATCTATATGTTGCTTCACATGGTTGTTTGGAAAATGCAGGAAAAGGGAGAAAAGAAGCTGAAAAGAGTGCATGGATCAACTTTAAAGATTAATCTGTACCTGCTCATGAAGAATCAGATTATGTGCCATATATGGTTGGAAAGCTCTTGAAGTCTAGATTCTGGAGAATTTTACGGTTCGTGATTCCGAGTTTCCTAGAGGAAGTTACGGCAATTTTAGTACCGATGGCGCAGTCTGAATGGCAGCACAGTAAATAAGCTGGAAGTCCGAGCGATCCTCCGATCGATCGGACTACGCAGAAACGTGACAGGACCCATTTTTTTTGGCTGAACGAAGTCCGATCGATCTCTCCATCCCTCCAAAGGGGTCCGATCGATCCGACACCAATGGTCCGATCGATCGGACTCGGAAAAAGCCAAAAACAGCTGATTTTTACTCAACCGATCAATCCAACACTCATAGTCCGATCGATCAGACTTGTGAATTAAAGGTTGACAAAACGTATGCTTTTTAGAGGAGCAGAGTTCGATCGATCCGTCCATCGATCGGACTCGAGCGTAAATAGAAGTTGGAGATTTCAATGAGTCCGATCGATCCAACGTCCCGAGGAGGATCGATCGGACGTTCCCAGTGAATTAAATCAACGGTTTTGATTTAACCCGAGTTTAGGCCTATAAATAGGATACTTAGGGTTATCAAAAGGAGACTTTTGGAGGACTTTTTGGCAGCGTTTGGAGGCGAGGAGAAGGGTTCCAGGCTTGGTTTTCTTTTCTTATTTCTTCTTTATTTCTTCATTAGTTTTGTTGCCCTCATGGTGAACATGAGTGGCTAGTTTCTTTTCTAAGGTACCGATGTAGCCCTAACTGAATCATTCTATGTTATTGGATCATGATTATTTTACCAGTTTATTTTCCTTGTTTCATTCATTATTATAACTGAGATCTTAAATACCTTTATCTGGCCAATAGAAGTATTATAGATTGTTTTATGTGAGTTTGGGCGAGGGTTCATTCCCTAATCTTGCAGGATCTATTAATGAATGAGTTTATGTCGAGGCCGGGTTCAAGCTAAGAGTATTCTTGGTTCATAAGTGTTCTTCAGAGCTTAATGGATTCTTGGTTAACACTTAGTTATGGGTTCATTAACTAGGGTTAATTGGGGGTACTTGGTGAAGACCGCGGCCGAACGGATCATCATACCGGAAGAACGAGCCCTTGGAATTAAACTGAGATCTTGATTGATTCAATGCATAGAATGAGGATGTTATGGTGAAATCGGAACCTTAGTATCCATCCATCATATTTCTATCATTTTCTTATTTCGTTATTAGGTCATCTATTTTCGAGACTTCATATTTCTTCTTTTCCCTTCCTTATTTTCTTTCTTTTCTGTTCTTTAGCGTTTGACTCTAATAATCTCTACAAATCTCTGTGGGTACGATACTCGTCTTGCTACTATACTGATTGCACCGATTCGTATACTTGCGAGATATAAAATTTATTCATCAAGTTTTTGGCGCCGTTGCCGGGGATTTGATTAGAGTTTATTTGTAGTGAATGCAAGGTCACCGATCACGGAAAGAAAAGTTGTTGCCCTTGAACGATAAAGTAGATCAAATTGGTTGGAAGAAGAAATCTAACAAAGACAGCCTGTCCACATCAGATCTAGGAGTTCAAGAGGAGGAACAAGAGGAGATGGCGCTTAATAACAATTTACGTCCTTTGGAGGAGTACGCGAGGCAGACTATTTCTACCTCACCTTCGTGCATTGCGTTACCTGCAGAGGCTAGAAATTATGAACTTAAAAATCTACATTTTTCTATGCTTCCTGAATTTCATGGTTTACCTTTTGAGGATGCACTAACTTTTGTGAAAGATTATTATGCTACTATTCAGACTTTTCCTCTAGGTGGTATTACTGAAGATCAATTGAGGATGCGATGTTTTCCTTACACCCTGAAGGATAAAGCGAAGAGATGGTTGATGTCGTTGCCTCCTGGATCACTAACTACTTGGGATGCAATTTATAACAAGTTTGTTAGTAAATTTTATTCTCATGCCATGACTACTAACTTGAGAAGGCAAATTCCAAATTTTCAGCAATCTGATGGAGAACCATTCCATGAAGCATGGGATAGATTTAAGATGCTTTTGATGCAATGTCCACATCATAACTATTCCTTAGAAAATTAGATGCAATATTTTTATGATGGACTAAATCTTTCTTGTCAGACCATGGCAGATAATGCTGCAGGTGGAGCGATGTTCAAAAGGACACCACCGGAGGCATACGAAATTTATGAGATGCTAGGATCAAACTCGCAGCAGAGGGACACGAGGAATAAGGCGAGAGGCATCTATGAGCTGAACCAGAATGATGACATGGCAAGGCAGATTGCAACCCTTAACAAGAAGATAGACGCGATGATGTCCACACAACCAAAACCGGTTGAGGTTTGCAATGTTGTTGGTCATAGGTTTGATTCATGTCCTTCTGGTAGTGAATTTCCTGAGTATGTGCAAGAGCAAGCTAATTTGATGAATGCTTATAACCCGAGACCTAGATTTGACCCTTATGCAAATACTTACAATCCTGGTTGGAGGGAGCATCCGAATTTTTCATGGAAAAATACTGCTAATGCTAGTATGCCGACTTCTAATCAGTCTAACCCACCTGTTAAGTCGTCTTTGGAAGCGACGATGTTGGCTTTTATGCAGAAAATAGACTCAAGGATGGAACAACAAGATTCGGCCATTGCTCACATGATGTAGAATTGAAGAATGTTGTAGCATCTATTGGGAAGTTGGAAGTTCAAGTGGGACAGCTTGCAGATGCTGTACGAGCCCATGTTCCAGGCAGATTTCCAAGCCAACCAGAGCAAGCCAACGCAGTTACTATTCTTCGTTCAGGTAAGATTATTGATAATAAGATTAATGCTGAAGTTATTGATGAGTTAAATAATGATGCAAGTGAGGAAGTTGAAAAGGAGGAACGCTCGAAGAGGCCACCGTCGGCCACATCAGCGTTTGATCATGAAAAGAGAGCAAATTCAGTTCCGAAGGTTCATCACAACTCTCCTCCACCATATGTGCCGCCGATTCCTTTTCCAGGCCGCCTGAAGAAAGCCCAAATGGATAAGTCTAATTCTGAAATTTATGATATTCTATCTAAGGTTAATGTGAACTTACCATTGCTTGATGTGATTAGGAAAATACCAGCCTTTCCAAAGTTCTTCAAGGAACTACGTACTTCTAAACGTAAGTATGAACCTCATGAAAAGGTGATGGTTTCAGAGACGGCAAGCGCGGTTCTACAAAGGAAGCTTCCACCAAAGCTTAAGGATCCAGGGAGTTTTAATATTAATATTACTGTTGGTGATACAAAAATAGGGGAGGCAATGCTTGACTTAGGAGCTAGTGTTAATCTAATGCCTTACTCTGTGTTCCTTCAGCTAGGTGTTGGTAAATTAAAACCTACTACGATGTCTCTACAACTTGCAGATCGTTCAATTAAATATCCATTAGGCATTGTAGAAGACATCTTAGTACAAGTTGATAAGTTAATTATTCCTGCTGATTTTGTGATATTGGATATGGATGATGCACCATTGAATGATAGAAAATTACATATTTTGTTGGGTCGTCCATTTATGGCTACAGCTGATACTATGATTAATGTGAAGGATGGTAAGCTCAGCATGACAGTTTTAGGTGAAACTGTTGAATTTAAAGTGTTTGAGTCTATGTCATGTCCTTCAAACTCTGTTGATTGCTTCTCAATAAATGTTGTAGATTCATTGGATTTCTCTAATTTCAGACAAGAGCAAGTGAAGACTACATTGAAAGCGGATTTGAAGATGGTGCAGAATGACTTCCACAGCTATAAGAGAGCACAGGAGGTTGTCGCACCGCTTGAAGCATTACAACCATACGAACCTGGCTGAACGTTAAGGCTTTGCAGTACGTCTTGCCTAGACGTTAAATAAAGCGCTGGGTGGGAGGCAACCCACCAAGGTAATCTGTTTTTATGTTTAATTTTTAGTTTTCATTTTTATGTTTCTCTTTTGTTTCCTTTTAGGTTTTCAACCACCCTGAGGATCCTTGAGGAGATGTTCGCTACTCTATCAGGTGGCCTCTTTCTTATTTACAGTATCTTGTCTCTTCTTTCTCTGGAAATTTTTGGATAGCCACCTCCTGCATATTTTATTGGATAAATCCACACATTGAGGACAATGTTGATTTCAGGTTGGGGGGTGTAGACATTCATGACTTTATTCATACTACCTTGTAGGTTTAATAGTGTTAAATTGTACATGAGCTGAACTGTTTATGCTTATTTTACATGTTGCTTTCATATGGATTGGCCGATACATTGATTGCATGTATGATAACCTGAAGGTAGAATATCATGTGATTCACACACGAACACTTTATGTGCAGTGGCGATTATACTCACTAGCGGAATGAGCATGCTATTGTCAATCTAGACCATGATTTTAGCATTAGCTAGTGTTGAGTATTGCATGCAGAAAAAAAAAAAAAGAGAAAAAGTTCTGGAGCTTAATTAAGTTGTGCCTAAACACCTATTAGGTGATCTACTGAGTAACCGGGTATTCTTGCCTCAGGAAGCGGGGAGCTCGCGTAAAAAGGTAGAACCACTTATAGCTATAAAAAAAAAAAACTATTAAGTGTTTTGCTAAGTAACCGGGTCTCTGCGCCTCAAGAAGCGGAGAGTGCTCGCGTAAAAAGGCAAAATGTCTGATAGTTGAAAAGAAAAAAAAAACGAAAGAAAGAGCATGCTGTACTTAAAGTGCGAGGGTTGGATGATTGGTCATGAAGATAGTAGTGTGCTTGGACTAATGGTGGGTAGAAGTTGCTTCTGCACGTAACATTTATTTGTCACGTCACATGTGTTCTTCTGGATGGTGATTAGCATGTTTGATGTGTAGAAGTTGATTTCATGTGTTGGTAGTATGTGTATGAGTATAAGAAGTTTTCGTACTCTGTACTGTATGAAACACTATTGACTTGATAAGGTAGAATTTTTATCAGACATGTCTACATCCTTGAACTGTTGGTGTGATTAATTATATTCTATGCGCTTTGAATTGCTAGAGACTAGCAATAAGCTGGTTGGGGGGTGTGATGAGTGCATGAAAGTGCACTCTAAACAGCCTTATAACCATCTCAATTGCTAGATTATTATCTTTAATCAACATCTTTATTCCTATTTTTATATCTATATGTTGCTTCACATGGTTGTTTGGAAAATGCAGGAAAAAGGAGAAAAGAAGCTGAAAAGAGTGCATGGATCAACTTTAAAGATTAATCTGTACCTGCTCATGAAGAATCAGATTATGTGCCATATATGGTTGGAAAGCTCTTGAAGTCTAGATTCTGGAGAATTTTACGGTTCGTGATTCCGAGTTTCCTAGAGGAAGTTACGGCAATTTTAGTACCGATGGCGCAGTCTGAATGGCAGCACAGTAAATAAGCTGGAAGTCCGAGCGATCCTCCGATCGATCGGACTACGCAGAAACGTGACAGAACCCATTTTTTTTGGCTGAACGAAGTCCGATCGATCTCTCCATCCCTCCAAAGGGGTCCGATCGATCCGACACCAATGGTCCGATCGATCGGACTCGGAAAAAGCCAAAAACAGCTGATTTTTACTCAACCGATCGATCCAACACTCATAGTCCGATCGATCGGACTTGTGAATTAAAGGTTGACAGAACGTATACTTTTTAGAGGAGCAGAGTTCGATCGATCCGTCCATCGATCGGACTCGAGCGTAAATAGAAGTTGGAGATTTCAATGAGTCCGATCGATCCAACGTCCCGAGGAGGATCGATCGGACGTTCCCAGTGAATTAAATCAACGGTTTTGATTTAACCCGAGTTTAGGCCTATAAATAGGATACTTAGGGTTATCAAAAGGAGACTTTTGGAGGACTTTTTGGCAGCGTTTGGAGGCGAGGAGAAGGGTTCCAGGCTTGGTTTTCTTTTCTTATTTCTTCTTTATTTCTTCATTAGTTTTGTTGCCCTCATGGTGAACATGAGTGGCTAGTTTCTTTTCTAAGGTACCGATGTAGCCCTAACTGAATCATTCTATGTTATTGGATCATGATTATTTTATCAGTTTATTTTCCTTGTTTCATTCATTATTATAATTGAGATCTTAAATACCTTTATCTGGCCAATAGAAGTATTATAGATTGTTTTATGTGAGATTGGACGAGGGTTCATTCCCTAATCTTGCAGGATCTATGAATGAATGAGTTTATGTCGAGGCCGGGTTCAAGCTAAGAGTATTCTTGGTTCATAAGTGTTCTTCAGAGCTTAATGGATTCTTGGTTAACACTTAGTTATGGGTTCATTAACTAGGGTTAATTGGGGGTACTTGGTGAAGACCGCGGCCGAACGGATCATCATACCGGAAGAACGAGCCCTTGGAATTAAACTGAGATCTTGATTGATTCAATGCATAGAATGAGGATGTTATGGTGAAATCGGAACCTTAGTATCCATCCATCATATTTCTATCATTTTCTTATTTCGTTATTAGGTCATCTATTTTCGAGACTTCATATTTCTTCTTTTCCCTCCCTTATTTTCTTTCTTTTCTGTTCTTTAGCGTTTGACTCTAATAATCTCTACAAATCTCTGTGGGTACGATACTCGTCTTGCTACTATACTGATTGCACCGATTCGTATACTTGCGAGATATAAAATTTATTCATCAGGAATCCCGAGAGCTGGACCCGTTGTGGCCCAGAGGCGATGTTGGAGATCCTTCGACAGTAGAGGACTGATTGAAAGAGGTGTCCCGGATCCTGAATGTTTCAGACATCCTGGAGTATCGCTTGTTTGGGAAGCCTTTGTTTCCTTGTCTTCCCAGTAAGCGATGCGTAGTGGTGCTTGTCAGGGCCACTAGGGACACTGTTGGTTGTGTGTTGAGAACAGTTCGCGTACTGTTCTCTGGCCCCTACCTTTGGAAGGTGGTGTAGTTGGGAGTACCTTCCTCTACTTTTGGTACTCGCACCGCGTGGCAGCACGTGGGTTGGTTGGATCACCTGGCTTGGTATGCTGGAGTGACAGCGGGGGACGCCTTGGACTGTACTCTGGATACTGAGACAGATGACTTGAGGGTTGACACCGGACTATTGGTCGGTGGTCGTGGTGAGTTTCGGGGTTGTCGTTCCTGCTTCTAGGGAATGGCAGGGTAGCCGTTGGTAGAGGCAGTGGTTTCAGTATCAACGACAGCCGTAGCAGCAACAGCGTCGTACCAGTTCTTTGAGAGGTAGCCTGGACCGCCAGACTGAGAGGGAACCCGCAGGGTGCTCGAGTGCTAGCCGCCGAGAGCCTTTTCCATCGACGGTGCTGGTTGCGAGGGGCGCGAGACGCTTACCGCAGAGCAGTCGGACGTGACGCACGGCGTGGGGCAGAGCAGTGGGTTGACACCTCAGCTGGGGCAGGTACCTGTGGCAGACGCGGGAATTCAGATTTCAGATAGAGCCTTGCCGGAGACGAGGTAGTGACCGGTCTTACCGGAGTTTCACGCACTTATGGGCAAGGAGTAGCTTCAGCAGCAGCCCGTTTCAGAGCCTCCTTCCAGATTTCTGTTTGCAGCTTCAGCTTTTAGCTTTTGGAGTGTCTTTTGACTCGTGATTTCCTTGTGACTCGTCCCCGTGCAGCCGTGTTGGTTTGGGACTAGAGTTTGGTGAGGCTTTGGGAGTAGCCACCGATTTGGGACAAGAGCTTGGGTTGGTTGCTCTTGTCGGGGCGTTTTCTAGAGGTAGGAGACCTCTAGGTGTCCGTCGCCTACGTGTGGGACACGTTGGGGGTTCGACGGCTTCCTCGGTTTGCGCTGGTTGGTCACGCACCGAGTTGTGTTTGTTGGGCGTGGAGAGGTGTTGCGGGTACACCTGACGGCGTTGTTTTGCTCTCGTTGAAGGTCGCGGGTTGGCGCGCCTTCTGGTTGCCGAGAGCTAGGGTTGTTCACCAGTCTGTGGTGAACTCCTCCCCCTTTGTTTTTGAGGGTGCTTGGGAGAGCAGGTTTCCCTCGTGTTGTTGTTTGTGCAGCCATCTTTTTGAGGAGCTTCCAGGATTTTCCACCTTCGCAGAATTGTCGAGTTTGGACTCGAGGTTCGTTTGGGGTAAATTCAGCCGGTGTCTTCAGTAAGCACGTCGCAGAGACCTTAGGGCCTAGTAGGCCGGGCTATATTTGGGGCAGATGCTACTATCGAGGATGTGCGTTCGCTCTTCGGGACCACGAGCAGCTTACCGCGTGCAGCAGTTTCCACCGTCTCAGCAACTTCAGTAGTCACATCAGCAGACCGTTCCTGAGCCTTTCGTTCTTCGAGGGGTACGTACCTGTTGCTGTGCATTGACGAGATGCTTGTCAGCTCAGAGTCTTCGCCGACCTTCCCGTTGGTCAGATTTCATACCAGCTACAACCAGGTACGGATTGTGTCAGTGACGGGTAGATTAGTTGACGTAGCTTAGCTCGAGGCAGATATGCGACGGCAAATATCGAAGATGGTATTCGAAATTCAGTAGATGTACCGCCAGGACTGTAGGCCTTTGACTAGATTGACCAGGAGATTGGAGCTCTAGTCTTAAAGTCACTACGTCAGTGCCTTTAAGGGTGATAGCAACTGGTAGTTGCTAGAAAGGCCTCGACCTTTCGGGTGTATCACCTTTCAGTTTAGGCCAATGCCGTAGTTGTTACCTCGGGCAGATGGGCCGGAGGATTAGAGTAACTCTAGCGGCAGTGACAACCCATCAGTGGCGGAAATGGAGGCAGTTATCCAGTTCAGACAGCGCTCATTACCATTCAGAAGATGTCAGTATGTCAGTCCAGAGTGATGGTGATGTGAAGCGACGACACGAATCTTACGGAGATCCGTGCCCAGATTGATGCCCAACATGTAGATGAGAGTCAGACATCGTCAGCATGCAGTAGGTTGTGTTTCAGAGATTGAGCCTCGGTTCCAGAGTTGTGCAATGATGGCATTCAAGTGTCCTGCTCATTCCCATTGTTGGCCACCTTGGAGGCATGGAGTTATGTCGTGACCGTCATAAGCATTGGTAGCACGAGATGCAGAGTTCGTCCCCATTACTTCACCTGTCAGGAGGTGAAGGTGGAGCATTCACAAATAGCAAACCCGTTGCAGCTTTTCCAGTGTCAAGTTGAAGCATAGCATTGCAGGTGTCATCACTAGATGGCAGAAGACAGAGAGGACGATCCAGATCTCCGAGGACAGGCTTAAGGCATGTGTCCTTGATGCAGCAGGCAGCTGAGAGGAGTACGTCACTTTGCTAGAGTCCGTCTACGTCAGCAGTCGTTAGTCCAGACTTACATACCATTCGAGGCATAGTACGACAGTTCGCGCCGTTCTTCCAAATGCTCAACAGAGGTTGTTGAGGCATTACCCACCTTTCCCAGATTTCATCAGACAACCCTCAAAGAGATTAGCACAGATTAGATAGACTCCTGACGGCGCAGAGTAGACGAGAGAGCTACGCAGGTCAGAGGCGATGACCTTTGGAGTTTTTCACTTGGTGACAGTGTTCTTGAAGGTCCATCAACACAGAAGATTAGTCAGAGATGGTAAAGAACAGAGACCGGACGAGGTGGGGGCCGAGGTAGCCCTACGCCGACAGCCTACACCAGAGTCATGACGACGTGGAGCGACAACGAGACCGAGCCTATAGAGATTCCTGACGGCATCAACAGACAGTTGATTGTGCTCCAAAGGCCGAGTAGCAGTTTCAGAGTTGTGCGAGGACATCATATGTGATGGTCTCTTTTTCCTTGAAGCTGTTCATCCCAAAGGCATGAGGGAATACAATGGACTTCGTCATCAGCTTAGTTGGCATCGGCGCAGATCAGGTCAGGTTTGACAGAAGAGGTGCATACGTAAAATGTGACTGTCGTTTGAGTTTGCAATCAACGACGGAGTGCTCTTAAGGATGGTCCGCGCAAAGATCCAGTCAGTTTGGGCTGCAGAGTTGCTAAGGAGATATCGTTCGGTTTCGTCGTACACAGCCAGCTTTAGTCCTCTGGAGGTACAGAGGTGTTGTAGGGGTAACTTGGGAGCGCTGGAGGCGCATGTGCAGTTTGTCCCGAGTGGTTCTCACCCCGAGGTGTTTCCTTGCCTTGTGTGGTTGCTCGGTTTAGGAGCTTGCTAACCTTTCTTGTCTTGTGCAGGTGCTTGTTTTGCTTATTTGTTTCCGACCCTACTCTTATCGAATTTCGGGACGAAATTCCTTTAAGGATGATAGGTTGTGAGGACCCGTACCTCCAACCTGATCCGACCGTGTCGGTCGAGAGTCTGGTCTGTTGGTTTTGGGCTTGGTTGGCCTTGCTTCGCGATCCCCTTTGATCGTTGCGGCTCCGGGGCTAATTTGGTAAATTAGCCTTGGCGGAGTTGGTTTCACACACGTGTTGTGAACACACGACCATGTGGTGATGTATGTGCTTGATTAGATCATTAGGGGAATCCTAGACTGGAAGATCTTGATTAGATCAAGGTTTGAGCTTATATGATCAGATATGGCCGATCGGACGGCCATGATCAAATCTTAAGCCATTAGTACTTAAGCCTTCACTTAATCCCCTTAAACCCTTCTCTCGTGAGAGTATCAGCCGCGACCCATTCCGAGAGAGAGAGAAAGAGAGGCGGCAACGAACCAGAGGGGAGAGGAGAGCTTGGCGGCGTCGGCGGCGATGGCGGACCGCGGCGATCGCGACCCGAGGCGACGGCTACCGGTAGAGAGGACAGCGGTGGCTGGGCTTCTCCCAACGATGATCTGCGGCGACATGCGAGCCGTGGAGCTCTCGAGCTCGGGGACGACGCACGGCCGGAGAAGAGGAAGGAGAAGACGAATTCGACGCAGGAGGTAGGGCTTCTTCCCTAAACTTGGTTTAGACTCTACTAGCTTAGAGTAGGATCGGTTCGATGCTTGTGGTTTGGACTGTTGGTGACTTTGTAGATTTCTTTGTGAATCTCTTTGGATTTCTTATGGGATTTCTCGTTGGTTTTCTCTCTGGATTTCTTGGCTTCCGATGGATTGTTTTGAGGATATCCCTTCCTTCTTCTCTTCCTTGGGGTTGACTGGTTGGTGATTGTTGCTTCCCCTGTTTCCGGATCGAGGAATATTTTCTCTCTTCCTCTGCTGTTTTCGTCGAGATGTATGCTAGCCTAGGATCTCTGTGAGGCTACCCACCCCTCTCGGATGCTTTGCTCGCATTCCCGAATTCTTGCTGGGGTCTGTTGGAATTTGTTGGATTGTGTTGGACTTTGTTTGCTGCCCTTGTATCTATGGAATAGTGATGTGTATTGATGAGATTTCCCCTCCCCAGTTTTTATGTTCTCTGTTTGCATCCTTCCTGCTTCGTCGAGGTTTATTAGCTGAGGTTACTGTGTTGTTACCTCTTCTTCTCCTCTGTTTTGCTGGTTTTTGATAGATCTCCGATGAGATCTTCTCTCCTCTTGCGGCAGTGGTAAGGCTTCTATGGGTTTGCATGGTTTGTTGATGAGATTTCTCATTTCCTGCTTTGGTTTTGTTGATCGAAGGGGTTTCCTACCTGAATCCTTGATTCAGTTCTAGGTAGTGATTGTGGGTTGTTCTTTTCATTGTTTGGTTGTTATTCCTTGCTTTTCATGCTAGAGTAGTTGCTGATTTCGGATTCTTAGATTTTGGATTTCGTTTGAGAAGGTTTGAACCGGATTCTTTGGGGATTTCCTCTTCTACCTTGTTTCCCTAGGATTGGATTCCAATTGACCAAGGTTTGATTGATCATTGATGTGGTTTCAATGGAGTTTTATCCATCAGTTTTTTCCGGATTTCATAGATGCCCTGTTCTTGGATGAACAGCCGGATTCAAGCTCGGTTTCTGAACTTTGTGAGCATGATCTCGTGTAACTTTCAAGATGAGAGTTGTAGATCATCGAGTTATCTTTTGATTGCCGCTGATTTCGTAATTTTCGGACTTTCCTATAATTTACAGTGAATTATTCCTTGATCTGCGACGAAACTGGCCTTTTTATGAAAGCTTGGAGTTTTGGCTGAAATATGGATTTCCTTCAATTTAGCTACTTCGTTCTTCTTGCATAAGACTAATAGGGATGCTAGATAGCATGCACACTTGTTCTAGAGGAATTTCGAAGGATTTATGCATGTGTAGCCCTCAGTGTTATTTATGTAGAGCTATCCTTTCTTGCAATTAGTCTACCAGCATGTTTTACTTATATATATGTAATATATACATGTACCAAGCTTATTAGAATTGAGTTGGGGGTTCTGGCTTCGATCTTAGCTGTCTGTCAAATTGCTTCCCTCCCTTTGAAGTGGATGTCGGATTAGTGTTTTTCAATTATGTCAATTATATACTCTTGTATCATGTATAATCCTATGGGCCGGCAGTGTGCCTCGTTTTCGGATTCTTTCTCTGTAAGTGATGTGTCTTGGTGTATTGTAGTCTTTTGGCTTATTGATACCGGCTTCTAGCCGCGGCTTTGCTATAGCGTCGTTGTGCTGTCGGAATTCATGAAAACATGGTTTGGTTCTTCTGTATAAGCTACTGGACAATTGAATGATGATTTGGCTTGTAGAGACACCTAGGCCTAGTTGTTTGTATAGGCTCATGCATGTTGTATGCATTAGAAGCATTAAGGCTAGGTGGTAGGCGATGGTTTCGATCGCCGATCCGGGGCTCTCGGGTAGCCCGGATCTAGCCTTAGGACCGGGGTTTGGGTAGTCGAGGATTAGGACGTGATTGTCATCAATGATAATGCTTGATATCATTTGAGATTTCTGCTATAGTAGACTATGGATTATTCTTGTATTTGAGGTGTAGAGGTCGTGTCGGGTCTCCAAGGCCAATCGCTAAGGATGGTTGTCGATGTCCCTGACCTATGTGTCCCCGCGAGAGATGGTATGACTGGGCAGGATGGTACCTGGACAGGAGCCCGCAGTCTGTGTTTCCTCTCGTTTGTTCTTGGGTGAGGGTGGGACCTGGACAGGAGCCCTCGGGAATCGACGGGGTTATGGGGCCCCTTGGCATACCTTAGGCTCAGGCGGAGAACGACACAGTTGCAGTTTCCCTTCCTTTCTGTGCGACGTAGAGTAGAACCCTACTGGGCATTGTTGCTCACCCTACCTGGGCTGCATCGGCGATGCAGGTCGATGCAGTTCCTTCTTTCAGGTGATCTTCTAGAAGATGGCGCAGTATTTCGAGGTGATCGAGGACTTGGAGCTTCGAGGAGTTCATCTACAGATAATTTACAGTTTTGATCAATGATGTATAAATTGATGTATAAATTCAAGTATAACTTGATGTATTCAAGGATATAATTGTAAGATTATTAATTCGGTTGTATTTCAAAAATATTGTAATATTCTTTGATATAAATGTTGAGGAATGTGAGAATGTTGAAATTGTAAAATGTACAGGTTTCTTGTGTTGTAATTATAAAAGGGATTCTGTCAAAAAATTTTTATCAACTTGAGGATTTGAATTGTTTAAATTCATAGCAGTTATATCTTGATGCGCCAATTGATGATGTACATAGGTTTAGGTGGCTCACGTCTCGATCTGGATGGGTTTTCTGGGTCGGGGCGTGACATCGCGACTGCTGCTGGAAGTGTCGCGGATGCCGCTACTGACATGTGAGGACCCGTCCCTCTGGGTTCGGGTGTGACATGGCCTCTTTCGAATCCTCCTCTGACCATGGGATTCTGCAGTGTGCTGGTAGAGAATGCCGGTGGAACTGCCCGGCACCTCTCATCCTACAACTGCGCCTCTACTGCTAAGGCGCAGTTCAGAACTGCTGAGTACGTCTGGAAGCGGTGGGAGCTAGTCTGTCGCCTGAGCTCTGGTCGAAGTCCCCACTCGAACTACGATGCCTTGGCTGTTGGATCTGCTGCCACTGGCCTTGCAAAATGAACCAGATGTGTGAACCGAGTGGCATACTGCTGAATGGAGTGAGTACCCTGCAGAAGGGACTGGTACTCGTGGGTTGATGAGAATGCATAATGTTATATTTTTATCCCTTCATACTTAGTCTCCTATGCTTATTTAGATCCTAAATACACTCATTATTCTTATATTTTGATTTAGGATGCAATTGAAGTCCTTAAGTCAAAAAGAAGCTGAAAAGAGTGCATGGATCAACTTTAAAGATTTATCTGTACCTGCTCATGAAGAACCAGAGGATGTGCCATATGTGGTTGGAAAACTCTTGAAGTCTAGATTCTGGAGAATTTTACGGTTCGTGATTCCGAGTTTCCTAGAGGAAGTTACGGCAATTTCAGTACCGATGCGCAGTCTGAAGGCAGAAAGGAAAATAAGCTGGAAGTCCGAGCGATCCGCCGATCGATCGGACCAAGAAAAAACGTGACAGAACATGTGTTTTTCAGCCACAACGCATCCGATCGATCCCTCCATCGCTCCTATGGGGTCCGATCGATCGGACTCGGAAAAAGTCAAAAACAGCGGATTTTTACTCAACCGATCGATCCAACACTCATAATTCGATCGATCGGACTTGGGAATTAAAGGGTGACAGAACGTATGCTTTTTAGAGGAATACAGATCGATCGATCCATCCATCGATCGAACTCGGGAAGAGCCAGAGACGAAGGATTTTTACGAAATCGATCGATCCGACTCCTTTAGTCCGATCGATCGGGCTCGGGCGTGAATAGAAGTTGAAGATTTTAATGAGACCGATCGATCCAGCATCCAAGGTCCGATCGATCGGACTTTACCCAGTGAATAAAATCGACGATTGTGATCTAATCCGAGGGTGGATACACTTGAGGCTATAAATATGACTCTTTCTAGGGTTTGAGTGGGGATTCTTGGACACTTTTGGCTGCTCTTTCTCCTCCTTTATATTTTTTCTAGGTTTTATCTTGTTTATTGGAATCTTTTGAGGATTGTTCTCGATGGCCCTGCGTGGCTAAATCTTGATCCTTGGTCGAGGAGACTGAAACCTCGGAATCAATGAGACTGTGAGATCTAATCTATTTTTATTGTTCAGTTTATACATGAGTATTGGATGTTCTTCTGTGATTAAATCTTCATGATTGTCTTGTCTAATTGCTAGGAGCGCTACTAGTTTATTATTCATTGCGATCTACTGCTAGGTTGGATATCAAATCCGGAATTGTTTGATCCCTCTAATCTGCGAAGCAACTAGGATCTAATAATTTACTGCTGATCAGATCTTGTTAGATCTTAGGAAGAATATTCAACTAGATTAAATGCAACCGCTTGTGCTTGTGTTGTTTAGCTTCATCGATCTCCCTATTCTTAACGCTGCTACTAGATTAAATCTACAGCGCTTGTCTTAGGTTGTCTAGTAGTTAGGGTTGATTAGATCGCTTGTTTCTAATTAACTATGATTGAGGAGAGATTCGAATTTAATTCGAACGGTGAATATTCATGGTATAAATTGATTGATACTTGCATCTATGATCAGTTGTTGGATTCCGATGGTGGATGTTGACTCAGACCAAGGTTTGTTCTCTTGATTCAACTTGTTTCTTTTATTTAGATTATTTCTTTATTGTTTTTCCTCACGTTTAAAACCCCCCTATCTTTGTTCACTAAGCACAAAACTAGACTGAACACTCTTCGTGGGATCGACTCGTACTCGCACTACTACATTTGTTTTGAAGAGTATTGGATTTATTTTTGAGTGCCTGCGACAGCACATAAAATTTTGGCGCCGTTGCCGGGGAGTGATTCTAGTTGATTTTTGTGCTTATAGTGATCTTTATTTTCAAAAAAAAAAAAAAAAAAAAACTAAGAGCCCCTTGGTTATGGACCCGAATTATGATATGCCACCGGGTTACATATGGAATGATGATTTATCTTTTGGTTATGAACCCGTTTACAATAATGACACATATGGTTTCTCAAACCCGGCCTATGATTCATATTCATATTCTTATAACTCGGATTTTAGAGATCATACCGACCCTAGTTGGCAGTTTCATGATTTCTCAAACCCGGCCTATGATTCATATTCATATTCTTATAACTCGGATTTTAGAGGTCATACCTACCCAAGTCGGGAGTTTCAAGCAGAAATGCTGGCGATGCTGAAGGAAATGGAAGAGAATATTAATTCCTTAAGAGAATCACGTATTTTTTGGGAGGAAAGATTTTCTAGGGAACGTGAAAAAAACTGAGAACCTCTTCATTGCTCAGTCACAAATGCAACAAGAGCCACTAATAATTGACCAAGTTAATGTGAGTCACTCTTTTGATAAAGAGGTTGATAGATATGATTCTATACCTCATGTTTGTAATGATAATACTTGTGATGCTTTTGTTTCTGACGATAATGATATATGTCATACTCCTTGTGATTCTTTGTCGGTTCATGAAATTAATGATGATATTTCACTGACTGCTGAGGTTGGAGATGCTTCGGGGGAGATTCTACAGAAGGCAGATGAAGAAGTTGTCCAACCATGTCCAGTCTACCGCGAGAAAGATTTGGTCGACCGCCGAGAACACAAGGAGCACTTATTCGAAGAACCTCCTCCGACTGAAGTTGACAGCATTCCTGTTAAGCCGAGAGGTATATTTCCTGTGACTATCTCATCTTCATTAGTGGTTAAAAAGGAGATGACCTTAGTAGATATTTTCATATCTCGACGGATTTATTTTCGATCATGTAATCTTGACATCTTTGACAATCCGAACGACGATATTATTAATAGTTCAATGGATGATTCGATTATAGTTGAGCAGAATGTTCACTCCTTTCTTCCTGATCACCATGATGACATGCATTTTTGTTTGAGAGATCTAGCTATGTTGTTTACTGGTGTTAGTATGGAAAAGCTAAATCTCAGTTTTGAAATATGCCACTTGAGTTCCTATGTTAAATTAACCTTGCTAGCATTATTGAGGTTAAATATTCAGATTATAGCACCCAGTGATTTTGCATACCATCGTGCTAGAGAACGGCCACCGAGGGCACGATTAAAACTTTTTCTATTGTATATAGTAGTTTAGTTTGCTTTATTTACTTTCTTGTGTGCTTGAGAATGCTTGAATTATTTTTAGGTTGTGTGTTTGCATGTTTGCTTTTGTTTTGCTTTGCTTTGCTTTTGTTTTTAGGTGATTGAGCATTCCCTATCATACCTGAAGAATTCGCCCAGCCACGGTGATCATGGAAAGTCAAAGTTTGGCGACTCCCACAGTATTCAAGGAAGAAGCGTGAATTCGAGCCAATGACAATAAACAAACGCGCTGCTTGGAAGCCAATGACAATATCCGGAACTATCTAAATGAAAACTTGCTTCAATCTAGCTTAAATCAAACCAAAATCCAACCAAACATAAATCAGATCTTAAGCAAGCTTAAACAAATCATCTAGAACAAAGAAACAAGCAAATCAAACATCTAACTATCATAGAACACTTAAACAAGGCTTAGGTGTAGAACCCTACCGTTCTACACTAAACCAACCGCTAAACCACTGGACGGGAAGAAAGAAGGACGAGAAAGGAGAAGAAGGGTCATGGGAAATAGGGGAAGGAAAAGAAAAGAAAGGAGGAGGGGTGGAGGTCTTTATAGCGGGTCGCGAACCGACTTGCTTGATGAGTGCACTCTGAACAATCTTATGACTATGTCAATTGCTATATTGTCACCCTTAATCAACCACTTTAGTATTATTTTTATATTTATATGTTACTTCACATAGTTGCTTGGAAAATACAGGAAATTGGAGCTAAAAGGAGCAAAGAAGCTGAAAAGATTACATGGGTCTACTTCAAATATTAAACTGTACCTGCTCAAGATTAACCAGATTCGGTATCATATACCATTGGAAATCTCTAGAAGTCTAGTTTCTGCAAAATTTTACGATTCGTGATTCCGAGTTTACTAGAGAAAGTTACGGCAATTTTAATATCAATGGCGCAGTCTGAATGGCAAAAGAGAAAATATGCAGAACAAATGATCGATCATCCCCTATAATGATCGATCATTTGATGCGCTAGAGGTAACAGACAGCATAGTTTCAAAGGATCAATCATCTACCCATAGACGATCGATCCCTTATGACTTTGGAGTGATTTTGGGATAAAAGGATCGATCATCTCCCTTATAATGATCGATCATTATATGTAGCCCGAGATGACAGAGAGCTATGTTTCAAATGATCCATTATGCCCTTTAAGATGATCGATCATCATCAGGGTGTGACACTTCTACGGGATGAAATGATCGATCATCTTCCTCTATGATGATCGATCATATACGGCGATTGAGCAAAAATCAAGGGTGCAGATTTAATCCGAATTGCACACTTTTGGAGGTTATAAATATGCAACTTAGGGCTTTTCAAAGGGAGCTTTTTCCTGGACATTTTTGGAGGAGGAAGGAGACCAAATCTCCATCCATGGCCGAGTAATCCACGGGCATGGCGGACGGATGACCTAACGAGGATTAGGGTTTCTTCTTCATCATGGTTCATAATTTTAATCTTTATTGTTAAACTCTTTTCTATGTATTGAATCTTCAAAGATTATTTTCAGATTATAGATTTCTATGTGGATGATTAATATTATGAATCCAGTCATGCTTCTTTCATGATCTTATAATCCCATAATTTTATCTATTGTTTACCTACTTTATCTCGTGAAATCTTTGCTATGCATTGCCGATTGTGAGAATTGGTATTGTGTATTCTTAGAGATCTGGTAAGATAGAGTTAGGGCTTTGTCCCGATGAACTATTGCTATACGTTGCCTACAGTGATAGCCGGTATCGTATATTCTTAGGTTTTGGTAGGATGAAGTTAGAACTATAAAAAGAAAGAATCAATCGTAGGAAGAGACATTTATATATTTTGTTAAGTTTATAATTCCATATCTTCCGGTAAAGGTGATTGGGATGTGAATCCCTTAACTGAGTATTGAATGAACCATTGGTAGAAGAAGAACCTAAATCCGAGTGAATTGATTCCTGATGCCTAGCCTTATTAAAATCCTTTGATCTAATTTAGTTAATTCTTAAGTTCTCGTTTGTCTTCAATTCATTGTTATTTGCGTCTGAATGTTTTTTGCTTGTCTCTCTGTAGGTTCGACCTCTCTTATGTTATGCTGCACTGCACCGCTGTGTTGTGACATATTTGACCGATATCATTGCTACAGTGCCCAACTGACTTGCTACAGGGTCGATGACTCGACAAGCCAGATCTAATCTCGGTCGTCCGATTCGATCTACCCAGATCGACCTCCGATCCTTTGAACAAGAACACCTATAAGGATCTAATCAAACACACATATCAATCCAAGGCCGTGTGTGCACAACGCGAGTGTGAAACAAACCGATAAGACGTAATTTTCCCTTGCGGTCCACAACGAGCCACAAGCCCAACCTACATGGTCCACCCAAGAGTAGAGGGGCAGGTCCTCACAGTTACAGTGTGTTAAGAGCTTTTTGCTTGTAAGCCTTCCAGGCTCCCGTACCAAGTTGTTGTGGGTGGAACGCTAGCGTGGGGGTTCCATGGGACTTAGGGTCCTCCTTTTCTTTGGTAGCAGAGGGGAAGTCCCTGGTGCGAGCCTCAGTCCTCTGGATGGGGAGCTGAGGTGATCGGCTCGAGTCAACATGGGGGAATCGAAGGTTGACGTGATAGAAGTGGAGTCGGCTCAGAGGATGGCATCGATCGTAGCACGTGAAGACACGGCGCGACATCAGGCGTGGCATGACGTGGGGGCCGACGGCGGTGGTGTGGGGCGTTGGAGGTCATGGGTGGCAGGCTGCGAAAGTGCAGCGGCAACTAGTGGCGACGGAGGTGTGTCGGGCGCGACAGTGCGGACTTGGGACAAGACCGCAGGTGGTAGGCCGCAGGGGAGAAAGCCAAGCGACGAGCGGTTGTGGGCGGTGTTGGCAGGGGCTGTGAGGTAGGAGGGGGCGCCAGAGAGGAGGAGAAGGTGATGAGGAAGAAGGAAGAAGGAAGAGGAGTGGAGGAGGAGGAGGCCGGATGTATAAGGAGGAAGGCGAGGTGGAGTCCGGGTAGGAGAATGAGAGGGTGGTCGGGGGAGTTGGAGTGGAGGTGGGAGAAGGAAGGAGAGAGAGACAATGAAGGTTTGAGTCGGAGTAGGGGTAGGAGAGGGGAAGAGTCCGGCGGGAAAGGAAGAGGAAAGAAGGAAGAGGAAGGGGGGAAAGAGAACGGTGACCAGTGAGGCAGCGTCAAATGGCGGAGTCAAGTTCAGTGCGGTCGGGGTAGCGACGGACGTTATGGCCTAGTGGCTCAGCAGGTTGGGCGGCCCTAGGCGCAAACAAGTGGCCTTTGGGTCGCTGCCTCTCTGCGCGGGAGGTAGTGCGTGGGCCGTGATAAGTCACGAAATATTTATAATTAAACCCCTTAATTTATCTTCGTTAGCACGAGGGTATTTGTATTTGATAGTTTATTAGTTGATTTCAGGTTTAATGAAGATTCAAGATAGGAAATACATAAAAGAGTTAATATGATGAAAATACGCGTTTACACTGTTAGTTTGAAAAGAATTCGCCAAAATATCCAAAGAATTCCTAAATTTCATAACTTTGGATGACTGCTAGAAGACATTGAGATGAACAACTTTCATGTTTGAAGTTTTGCCAAATTCCTTACAGAAGTTCAAGAACTATCAAGACAAAGTTGGTTGAAATAAACCAGTCTAGATGATCGATCGGCCAGACGGATGGTCAACCGTTGAACAGTGACAATCGATCGATCAGGTGGAAATCCAACTTTTAAAAAGACTAGAGATTAAGTCCTACTTGAAGTGCTATGGCTTTGGCTGAGTGTATCCCTATAAAAACAGGTTTTCTGTCCGGAAATTGAGGATCATCATAGAGAAAAAAAAAGAGAATTAGGGTTTCTGAAGATGGTGGAGCCAAGGCGTGGATTCCTATCATTTTTCATCAAAACTATGGCTTTCATCCCCAAGATGAGTAGCTAATTCTTCTACTTAGGGATCTCATGAAGTTTTAGGATAATTTCTTTGTATTTTCTAGTTTGAATCTTGTATTCTTTTTCTATACATAATCTTATGGATGTGATTTTAATAATAATAGAGTTGAAGACACAGTTCCCTTGGCGTAATTTTAGGCCTACATGATTTCTGTGATTGATTATAGAGATCCATATGATGATTTTCATGTGATTTATGAATATCTGATGAGATATTTTATACTTAGTGACAATAGATTGTGCTTAAGTTACCCCGAAAACAAGCTATGCTAATCGAAGATAAAATATGCCTTTAGAAAACAATTATAGATTCGTGCATGCTTAAAAAGCTATGAGTTCATAATGTCTAGATAAAGTGGATTGAGTAATCCTAGATTTTTCTATCATTGATTTACTTTAATCTTTTTCCATTGCTTTCTTCATTAGTTTTAATTAATCAGTTTTAAAATCCAATAAACCCTTCATTGCTTTAGGATTAGAGTTTTGAATTTAATTCCGATCTCTATTCTACACTTTTTTAGGATTTATCTGATAATTTTCTGGCATTTCGCAGCATTAAATCAGAATTTTTCTTGGAGAGAGAAGCCCACTCGCAGCCGGATCAATCAGTCGAACCTGAATCCGACCGATCAAAACTGTGCAGTTTGCCTACTTTGTTGTGACGAACGATCAATCGGCCAAACCACTGATCAATCGTCTGGAAATCGATCGATCAACCTCTCAGACGATCAATCGTCCATATGTGAGGTATGGTTTCTAACCTACAACTTTTCATTCAGCAGTGGTGTTCTGTAGTTTTCTCCTCTCCTCCGAATGTTCTGTTTTCTTTTTCTCTTTTTGATGTGTGATCTTGCATCTACGGTAGAAGATCTTTGAATAACCCGCTGGAATGTTTAGATCTAGAAAAAGAGACTACACTCTGAAAAGCTAGAGCTTTAGGTCGCAAATCTTTGAGTAACTACCATGAAACCTTGAGTAACTTGCAATCTATTCATGAGACCTTTGTCACAATGGTTGAAAACGAGTGACCTGTCATTGACCCTAATGCTAATATTGTAAGGGGAGGTAATAATGGAAAAAGTAGGGGAAACGGGAACCACAATAACAATAGAGAAGTCCCAATTAGGAACCACTTTTTACCTGGACCTTACACTTATGCTTCTTGTATCAACCCACATGCCATTACTGCTACACATTATGAGATTAAGCCTAACTGGATTACTGCTTTACGTTCTTTCTATGGCCGTGAGAATGAGGACCCTTATGGATACATTGCTAGCCTTTTTGAAATTCTTTTCATGTTTAAATTCAAGCACTTTAATGATGATGCCTTCAGACTCAAATGTTTCCTTTTTTCTTTGAAAAACAAGGCTAAACATTGGCTTCAAACCTTTGCTCCAAATTTGATTTGAATATGGGACCAACTTCAGGATGCTTTCCTTAAAAAATATTTCCCTATCATTAAAACTCAAAATTATCATACCATGATTATCTCTTTTAAGCAAAATGAGGATAAGATGTTTCATAAAGGCTAGGAAAGATTTAAGAATCTACTTAGAGAGTGTCTCCATCATGAGGTGCCTGAGTGGCAACTAGCCCATTCATTTTATAATGGTCTCAATGATCGTTATAGGACGATGGTCGAAGCCTGATGCGGGGGTGTTGTTCTTAGTAAATCTTGGACTGATATTGGGAAATGTATGACAAACTTGCTGAAAAATCACAACATAACGCCTTAGTGTTTAGGAGTCAGTTTACCACTATTCGTAATCTCGGGGAATTAATGAAAATTTTAAATTCTAAAGTCTCTTGGCACAAGTAGCCCTCCTAACTAGAGATTTAAATTAGATGAAGATAGGTCCAACTTTGACTCAATCATTGCCTCACACCTCTCCTGAAACCTATGCCCTTTGGCTCTGATCATCCTATTACTGATTTTTACTTGGCTCCTAATTTTCCTATCTTTGTTCAAGAACATGTCAATGCAACTTATGGTTTTTCTTGTCACACCCTGAGCCAGAAAACCCATCTTGTCGGGGCGTGAGGGATCCAAATCTATTCAATCTATCGGGGCATGAGACATCTAATTTAAACAATTGATTTGTGGCCAAAACTGTAATCTCTAATATTAAATCAAAATGTACTAATACAATATCATCAAAACTCCTCGAAGGAGGAAATTATACATTTAAAATAATTTTTGAAATATGTCTAATGACGTGCCTTGAAATGTGTCTTTAACTACAACGTAGTTAGTGGAAGTACGGGTTAATTTCTTGAGGAATTGGATAGTTGAATTAGTAAATGTGATATAATCTTTACAATAGTTGAAAACAATAGAGTTGATTCTTTGGTTATTAACTAAAGTAATCTAAAAGCAATTAAGGCTAAGATTTATCGAGATAAAAATCCTAGGAAATTCCAATCTGAATTAGGGTCTAAGTATTTTCTCTATGAATCGAGATGAATGACACTCAAGGAGATGGTCTAAATTACAGATCGATGAGCGTAGGATTAGTATCGCTCGCCGCTAATGAGATGTCGGGTTAGGATCATCTCATCGACGAATTACAAGGTTAAGATCCATGATCGACGATTTAATTCGATCATAGCTCAACAATCGCCGGGTTAAGGTCATATTGTTGGCAATTAACAAAGGCTTTGTATAAATAACGTATTGGGTTGAGATGGGTTTAATATCTCACTCCAATCCACCATCGAAGACATGAATTGTAAATAGCATAGTGATGACTTGGGGTGGTTCTAGCACCTCAAGATCCTATCCTAACAACAAGGATGCCTCCAAGATAGATGATCATGGTTCTAGCATGACCTAGTCTTTGAGGAATTAAGTCCACTACCTGTCATGCATATAATATATATACAATCATATACAAGAAGAGGTAATCAAACCATTCAACAATGGATTTCATTAAAGAAATAAAGGATTACATGTGAATTCATACAAAACCATCTCAAAAGAGTCATTACTTCAAGAAACGAAAGAGAAATCTAAGAAACAAACTCTAATACATCAAGAAATTCCCAAGGAGAAGGAGTTTAGCTACTCATCTGATACGAGGTCGAACTGAGCCATCCCAAGAAGGGACCCACGTGCTTGCTTGGGCAGGCCTACGCCAAGGAACTGGCTGCAACCAGGTCCTTTGGAGCAGGTTGAGCCAAGCTAGCCTTAGGGCCAAATCAGAGCTGAACCAGTTCCAAGACCAAGCTCAAGCATGGGTGGACCCATGATGGACCCATGACCCATAAGGTGGCTTAGCCAAGCCAGCCTTAGCTGGTTATTTCCTTAATTGAGTCTTAATTGCTTTCCTAGTTGATTTACTAGTTTGAGTCCAGTTTGTGCTTAGCTAGTTTCTATTGAGTCCTAGTTTTGGTTGAGTCAAGTCACTTGTTTACCTAGTTCATTCCTGGTTATTAGAAGTCAGTTTGAGTTGAATTAGTAAGAGTATGTTTACTTGTTGTTCAAGCAAGAAGGTATTCAGGTTGCAGTAGAACTCTCTTGAGGCCTCTATAAAAGGACCTCTATAGCTTGTATTAGGGTTTTTATGCATGGACGAATTTATGAGAGTTATTATTTAGTAGAGATAAATATTAGGAGTAGAAGTAATATAGGAGTAGCTGGAACCCTAATTTCCATCAAATCCACCAGCCACCTTCATCTCTCTCTACTGCCGGATTATCTCTCCATCAGCCGACCACCATCCATCGCTGCCATCCACGCCTCCGCCATCCAACCCCAAGTCCCCGGCGTCCCCTCGGCTGCCGTGCTTCCCTCCACCACGTTCTCCAAGGCTTGGATCTCCAATAGAAGCCAGCCAACCGTAAAGGAGCTACAAGGTATCCCTCTTCTCATTCGTCTCCTCCTCTAGTCTTCGCCTTCCTCGTCGAATACCTAGGGTCCTTCTCCTAAAACCCTAAAGGTATCTCTCGACCTAGCCATAGATTTGGCTAAAGAGGATCTGAGACAAGGCAAGAGACCAGGTACGAAAGCCCTTGAGAAGGTGCATCGTACTAACTTGGTATCAGAGTTCCGTTCTGCGGACTATGCCACCCAAAGCTTTTCCGGAAGCGACTCCGATAGCAGGAGTACCAGCCTATCCTATACCGCCATCTATGATACCCCTACCATATAATCATCTACCTCCACCCTATGCAGCCTACAATCCAATTCCTCCTAACCAGCCTACTACCCAACCGGTTCAACCCACTCATCATCTTTTCCTTGGCCATCTGTTCCCTAACCCTAACCCTACTGTACCTGGCCGAGTCCCTCCACCACCATACCAGCACCTACACCCGGCCCATGCCCAGCCTCCATACTGGCAGCCTATGCCACCTCCCTACGCACCGTACAACTCTAGTCTTCCCTACAATCCATCACCACCGTATCAACGATTACCTCCACCCTACAACCAACCCAAACCTGCAAACACCAACGGGTATTTGAGTACAACTTGGACTCCAAATCTTACTGGAAATAGGGTTACAAATCCTACTCCAACTAGGAATCCAAGTCAAACTCAGAGTACGACTTGGACTCAAAATCCTACTGGTACTAGGATTACAAATCCTACTCCAACTAGGAATCCTAGTCAAACTTAAAGTGCAGCTTACCCTATAGCTGAACAATGGAAGGAAGCTGTCCAGAGTTGGATCCCTTTGCCTTACCCTTCAGTAGAACAATGGGAAGCAATGATCCAACAATATTCTCCTTTAAATCAGTCAAGCCCTATTGGAGTTCATATTTCCAGTCAAAATCCCATTCTAGCTACAACTTGGATTGCAAAACATAAACCCAGCTCTACTGGGATTAGGACTCCTCATACTCCACCTACCCATGACCTGCTCCATTACCCAAACCGTGAACAACACCCGCTGCCCCCTTACCCAACCACGCCACATCTCAGCCCAGTTAACACCCTATCATCATCTTCTTCCTCCTTGCCTTCATCCAAACCCTACCTTCCTACCACCTGCAATTCCTCTTCGGCAGCTCCCGTCACCAACCAAGGCCACCCTATTTCTCCCTGCAATACCACATCCCTTCCTTCACCATCCCCATTTGTCGATTGTCATCTCCAGCGATCTACCCACCATCCCCGAAGCTGCAGCCACCGACCCCACCTTAGTTGAAGCCCTCCCCACACCATGTAACCTCCACCAAGGTCCCCCTCACAGCCACCTAACCTCTCCTCCCATAGCCGTTCCATGTAAAAACCTGCCGGCTCCCAACACCATCTTCCCCGACTCCGGCAGCAAACCTCAAGGAAGTCATGATCTACCTCTGCCCAAGACTACGATAACCTCCTCTCCCAGCCCACTGACGGATCTCCTGGGGCAACAAAGGCCATCCCCTAAACCTCCTGACCCCTTCCCGAATATTAGCAAGGCCGCCTCCAAACCCCAACCAGCAGATCACCGTCGATTCCATCTCCTCACTCTTGACCGGCGCGGACCCCCTCCAGATCCACCACCCGTACCGAACCCCCATCCTCTCATCCCCTCTTCTCCATGGGATCCAAACCCTGATGAACATCCCTCACCGGCGACCAAGTTCAGTCCCCTCTCAGTTGCCAGAGCACTTCAGCCATCTGATTAGATCGAATCAAATCACTATGGTTTGAACCTGATCAAACTCTGACTCCATCACCTACAATTGATCGAGACAGATTGCAGCTTACAAGACTTGGTCAGATTCCATCCAAGCACAACCAGGTTTGGTTATAGCAACCAGATCCGACCAAGCTCACATCAGACTAGGCTAAGTCAGACTCAATTGGATTCAGTCAAATTTGACCAAGTCAGATCTGATCCAAGCCCACCAAGTTCAATCAAGCTCAGCCAATCCGACTTGATCAAGCTTGATTTCAGACTTCCACCAGATCAGATCCAGATGATCCCTACGCATCTTCAGTCGATCAGGCATCCCCCAACTGATCTGAGCTATCCAAGGAGCTAGCCTCCTTATTCGGTTGCCATCTTCCAACTGATCAAATCCAAGAGCATCGCCCAGCACCTATCCACCACTCGAAGTTTCAGAACGACTTTGTCGACTCTGACCGTGAGGATTGATGTTGAAGCTAGAGCCCTGATGATCCCTTTGGAGCAAAGCAGAGAGATCCTCAAGCTCAACTGTTCTCCACCGTATCCTGTTGCCATATTGGGTCTACTTCCAAATTGGGAGGACTCGATTCGAGTTGATCTAGTCTTCGACCCTGGACGACAGACGATGACCATGCATAGCACCCGATCTGTAGCTGCCATTTACTTCTTGGAGTTCCAGCGACCCCAAGATACACTGGCGCTTCAATTCCCTTCTTCCAGACCAGCTGCATGGCCTCTTGATTTAGTGGTCCTATTACCACCTGATCCACCATGGGTGTGACCAGGATTTTCACCTCCGCCCAAAGCTACAGTTGTGGTCCAGCCAGGTCCCTCAGGTCCGACAAGAGCATAGCCCTTTTCCCTTAGCAAATTCAGGCCTTGAGGACAAGGCCAATTTCGAAGGGAGAGGGGATGATACGAGGTCGAACTGAGCCATCCCAAGAAGGGACCCACGTCCTTGCTTGGGCAGGCCCACACCAAGGAACTGGCTGCAACCAGATCCTTGGGAGCAGGTTGAGCCAAGCTAGCCTTAGGGCCAAATCAGAGCTGAACCAGTTCCAAGACCAAGCTCAAGCATGGGTGGACCCATGATTGACCCATGACCCATAAGGTGGCTTAGCCAAGCCGGCCTTAGCTGGTTATTTCCTTAATTGAGTCTTAATTGCTTTCCTAGTTGATTTACTAGTTTGAATCCAGTTTGTGCTTAGCTAGTTTCTATTGAGTCCTAGTTTTGGTTGAGTCAAGTCACTTGCTTACCGAGTTCATTCCTGGTTATTAGGAGTCAGTTTGAGTTGAATTAGTAAGAGTATGTTTACTTGTTGTTCAACTAAGAAGGTATTCAGGTTGTAGTAGAACTCTCTTGAGGCCTCTATAAAAGGATCTCTATAGCTTGTATTAGGGTTTTTATGCATGGACGAATTTATAAGAGTTATTATTTAGTAGAGATAAATCTTAGGAGTAGAAGTAATATAGGAGTAGATGTAACCCTAATTGCCATCAAATCCACCAACCACCTTCATCTCTCTCTACTGCCGGATTATCTCTCCATCAGCCAACCACCATCCAACGCTGCCATCCACGCCTCCGCCATCCAACCCCAAGTCCCCGGCGTCCCCTCGGCTGCCGTGCTTCCCTCCACCACGTTCTCCAAGGCTTGGATCTCCAAGAGAAGCCAGCCAACCGTAAAGGAGCTGCAAGGTATCCCTCTTCTCATTCGTCTTCTCCTCTAGTCTTCGCCTTCCTCGTCGAATACCTAGGGTCCTTCTCCTAAAACCCTAAAGGTATCTGATCGCTTACAGACGTTGTCGTTAAAACGTTGCAAACTCAATCAAATATAAATTTGTAATCCTTATTCAATCACTACACTACTAGGTAGAAATAGCGGTGAAGTCGGGAGTCGATTCACAGGGAAAACGTTGGAAATCAAAATCAATTCTCAAAACTCTAAAACAAAGGAAAAGAATCAAAGATCGAATAGAGTTATCTAAACTAATAAAGAAAAAAAGATAAAAGGTTGATCAATTTGAATCAATGGATAAGTGACTTAGGAATTACTCAATCCACCCTAGTTTCGCCTTCAATCTTCTCTAGTTATCCTCTTGTTCTCTTCTGCAACATTATGGATCATATGGCTACAAGCCCACATGAATCCCTAAAATAAGATTTATGTTCTTAACGGCATAGCCTATCTTTCTTGGCATAGATTGTCTTCGGTCCTACGATTACTTTTAGTTATACTACTCTTAATGACCTTGGCACAACCTATCCCAGCTTAGCATAGCCTATCTCACTAGCAAACCATAAATCACATGAAAACCATCCTATGAATCTCTACAATCAATCACAGAAATCATGTAGGACTGAAAATACGTCAAGGAACTCTGTTCCCTCAACTCTATTAACAATAAAAAGCAAATTCATAGGATCATGTCTTGAGAAGAATACAAGATTCAAACCAAAGAAGATAGAAAACTATGCTAGGGTTTCATGAATAATCCTAAGTACAATAACTAGCAACTCATCTTTTGGATGAAAGCCATCGGGTTGGAATATGAAGCTGTCACCATCCACATCCTCTCCTTCTTCTTCTTCCTCCTCCAAAGATTGTCAAAAAGATGAGAAATTCGGCTGGAAAAGGCCTTTTAAATAGCGAAACCCTAAACTTGGACTTAAGAGTCCTATCTAGACTTAAACTTTGAATTTCCTCTTTTCGTATTTCAACTCCTATTCAGGATTCCGACTTTAACTCAATTCTGGTGCCAATTGGATTGGAATCTGAGAACATTTTCAACAAGAAAGTTTTAGATTTTCAAGTCTTCTGTCATATCCAGAATATTTTATAATATTCTGACTTATGTTGAATATTTAGTGAATATTCTCCTGAACGTCGACAGACCAGTTTTCCAGCAGCTCTGTATCTTGATCTTCTTCCAAACTGGAATCAATCTGTCAGGAATCTCGCCAAGTGTCCAACATGAAAGTTGTTCATCTCTGAGTCTTCTACGACATCGCAAAGTTTCAGAATATTTGAACCTTTGTACAATATTTGGCGAATATATTACTGACGGCGACGAAGCAGTTTATTTAGTCATTTTAGTTGAATTTCTTGCATTTCTTCTCAAAGCATGATTAAACCTGAAATCAACTAACAAGCTATCAAATACAACTACTCTAGGCATAACAAAGCTAACTTAAGGGGTTGAATCATGAACATTTAGTGACTTATCAGTATCTCTCGACCTAGCCATAGATTTGGCTAAAGAGGAGCTGAGACAAGGCAAGAGACCAGGTATGAAAGCTCTTGAGAAGGTGCATCGTACCATCATCTTAGGTGGAATATCCATGGAAGAGCAGGCTTGACCCATCTTCTCCCAAAAAATCCACCCTTGGAGCCTTAAATCCCTAAGGATTAGAGGAGAAATCTCAAGAGCTAAGGGAGGGGAGAAGGTTGAAGAAGAGCTGGAGAAAGGAGGGAAAAAGATCGAAAAATAAGAGCCAAAACCCCTATTTATAGGCCTTAGGTCGTGGACCATTAGATTAAATCTAAACCGTCCATTTCTACCCGTCAGCCGGTCTTGAATTGATCCAAAATAGGTTTGGATTGATCCAAGATGTAAATAATTGAGTTTCTAACGGCTTGGATCGATCCGCTATGAGTTTGTATCGATCCAATGTGTAACAGAGAGTCATGGCTCCTTGGAAGGGGTTTTGGATCGATCCAAACTAGGTTGGATCGATCCGGAATAGGTCTGGATTGATACATAATTTTGGGATCGATCCAAGTATTCTGGATCGATCTGAACTGGGTCTGAATCAATCCAGACTAAGTTTAGATCAATCTGAATATGACAGATTTTGTACAATTTATCTCATTTAAGCCCAGAATCGATGCAACTCTCTTTGTAAGCTTTTCTACCTGAAACCATATGAAAAGATATTAAAAATGCATTGCTTGAGAGCAAACAAAGCTCAGTTGAATCGGTGAATTATGCATATTTTGTGACTTATCATTTATAAAAAAACTGTCTAAAGTACAATAGGATCTTCAGAAACCTCAAACGCCGCCAGAAGTCGATGCGTCACCAAAAGCTGATCCGCTAGGAGGTATGGAAGCGCTGGCACCTGAACCGACAAACACAACCCAGGTAAAAGTTAGCGATAAGCTCAATAAGATTCTATTCTACGACACTCACAAGAAAAAGGGAACTACAAACTGTGCCATCTCTCTCTGCCAAGCCTAAGTCGTGACCAACAGTCTCAGAAAAGCGAACAACTATGACAAGGATCACACTGGCTCTAAGCGTTCCTTGAAGTGTGACCAACGTATGACAAACAGGGATTTCAGTGCATCTCCAATGCATCCCAAACCCCATAGCTGGTAACAAACTGCTCCAAGGCGTAACAGTAATTAAACCACCTTAAACCTTGGCATAAGAGAAATGGCATGACCTCTAGACTTCAAACACTATGATTTGTAGCCAGCTAAACATTTACCTCGATAAAGCAAAGATTACAATAACATTCTCGTCCTAGACCTTGAAACCCAGCCTCAGTCCTAAGGCTAGATCAGAGCTGTCCGAGCCCTCGAATCGGTGATCAACTCATCGCCGATGTCCAAACATTTATGCTTCTAATACAATCAAATGCATGTGATGCACTTATGCACGTAAATAAGACTATAGGCATGCAACAAGAGGTCACAATAGTATACAAGGCTCGGCGCAACATACAGCTCGTCAAAGGAGTGAACATAGCAAAAGTATAAGGAAAATGAGTAAACATACACAACAGGCCTACAAGTCTCCATGAAACTAAACAAATAATCTAGATTAACATTACCACGGCACACACCCGTCAACCAAAATTCTATAAAGGGATACAACCCACGCTAACCAAACAATCTAGCAATTAAACATTTATTCTACACATCCCAAGGGGGCGTGACTCCCCTGATTCAACCACAAGCCTCATATAGAGCTTACACATATACAATATCATATATCTATAACATGATGGAAACGATCAAATTATCGAAATCAAACGAACAATACTACTAACTTCAAAAAATCATAACTTTCAATCTAAGCATCCAATTGACAAGAAACTTGATATGCCTACTCAAAGACATACGCCAAATCACATATCCAAAAATTGGATCAAATGGGTAAAATGAAAGGATGAAATTTTGACCGCTAAAGGTGATGTCTCCTTGTTGAAAAACAACTTATCTTCAACGATTCAATCCGTGTCAAAATTAGAAACACAAGTTAGGCAGTTATCTAATAACATGGCTAAAAGAGAGGAATGACACCTGTCGAGTCAACCTGTGACCAACCCTAAAGGCCAGCACTATGTGGAAATCCAAAACTTTGAGAGTACCAAGGCCGTTGTGACCCTTAGAAGTGGAAAAATCGTAGACAATCAAATAGGTGAACCAGCTAGTCCGACCGATCGATCGACCAATCCAACGATCCTTCAGTCATTGGACGAGCGATCGGCTGAGGGACCGATCAATCAGGCAACCCGAGATGACTCTTATCTTCCACCTGATTATGACCCAATTGATGGTAGATAGCCTGATCTAGCTAAATATATTCCAAAAGTTCCTTTTCATACAGCCCTTAAGGATCTTTCTTCAACCATAAAATCCCAAAAAACTGCTGAAGAGATCCCTGAGACCTTTAAACAAGTCGATATCAACATACCCTTGCTTGATGCTATCCGACAGATTCCTTCATAAGCTAAATTTCTTAAGGATATGTGTACCCATGAACGTCGAGTTAAATCCAAAGTTTCCAAAAAGATTTTTCTTACCGAGCAAGTCAGTTCAATTTTGAAACATGATACACCACCCAAACTAAAGGACCCTGGTACCCATACCTTACCTTGTTGTATAGGAGACTACCATTTTGATGCTGCTCTTCTAGATTTAGGTGTCAGTGTGAACCTTATGCCTTATTTCCTATACAATGAATTTGGTATGGGAGAACTTAAAGAGACGCCGGTAATTTTGCAATTATCTGATAGATCCATTAAGACACATAAAGGCTTGGAGGATGTTTTAGTTAAGGTGGATAACTTTTTCTTCCCTGTTGACTTTGTCGTCTTGAATATGAAACCTATTGTCTATTGCAAAAAGACCATACCTATCATCTTATGACGCCCCTTTTTTGTCACAACAAATGCATGTAGAAACTGTTGAACTGGTGAGATGGATGTTTCTTTTGGTCAGATGCACGTTAAATTGAATATTTTTAAAACTGCATATTTTCCTAAGAGTGAGGATGAATGCTATAATGTTGATACGTTGACTAAATGTATTGATGCAAGATCATATACTATGATTTCTGATAAATTGTCTGATATTTTCGAAGAATATAACTCTGATGATGATGATGTTGATGATGTACTAGATATTGCACAATCGAAAAATGACATTGCAACACACAAATCGGCTCGACCTATCGATCATCTTGAGGACCGATCCATCGACCGAGGACCGATCGATCGACCAGATGGTCGATCCATTAGTCTGAACACAGCCGGTACATAAACTGTTTCATGGTTGGTTAAACCCCTTCCACTGCTCTCTTCTACTCCTGCACCTTCTTCACTGGATATACCACCTTCTTTAGAATTGAAACCACTACCTAAAATGTTAAAATATGTTTTTCTAGGGACAGATTCCTATCTTCCCATTATCATCTCTTCCTCACTTTCGAGCAATCAGGAGAGTAAATTTATAGAGGTTCTGAAACTCCATAGTAAAGCCATAAAAAAGTCAGTGGCCGATCTGAAAGTTATCGACCCTTCGATTTGCATGTATAAGATTCATCTCAAGGATGAATCCAAAATCATGAGGGAGATGCAACGCCGCCTCAACCAAAATATGAACGAGGTGGTGAAGAAAGAGGTATTATTTACCCAATTTATGATAGCCAGTGGGTCAGCCCTACACAAGTAGTGTCTAAGAAATCATGCTTAACAGTTGTAGAAAATGAGAACGGTTAGCAGATCCCGATGCGCCAGACTACGGGATGGCTTGTTTGCATAGATTATTGGAAACTAAATGCCTTAATTAGGAAAGATTATTTTCCCTTGCCTTTTATTGATCAAATTTTAGAAAGACTTTCTGGTCAGAGTTATTATTGTTTCCTAAATGAATACTCATGCTATAAACAGGTTGCAATTGATTCTCAAGATCAAGAGAAGACCACTTTCACATGCCCTTTTGGTACTTCCGTATACCATAAGATGCCTTTCAGTCTTTGTAATGCACCGACGACTTTTCAAAGGTGTATGATGGCCATCTTCATTGATATGATTGATAAATTTCTTGAAGTCTTTACGTATGATTTTTTTGTGTTTGGAAATTCCTTTGAATCTTGTTTAGACAATCTTTCTAAAGTTCTTGATCGATGCATTGAAACCAACCTAGTTTTTAGTTGGGAAAAGAGTCACTTCATGGTTCAAGAAGGAATTGTCTTAGGTCATATTGTATCTAAACGTGGTATAGAGGTTGATAGGGCCAAAGTTGAATTAATTGCCAACTTACCTCCACCGTCATTTGTACGTCAGATTCATTCTTTTTTAGGTCATTCTGGATTTTATCATCAATTCATGAAATACTTTTCTAAAATTTCATGACCCTTGTGTTAATTGAATTGTTAGCCAAGGATGTCCCTTTCGTCTTCGATGATACATACTTGACTGCTTTTAAGACCATTCATGATTTATTATCGATTGCACCTATAGTTCATGCACATGATTAATCTTTACGTTTTAAACTAATGTGTGATACTTCTGATTCTAGAATATGAGCTATTTTAGGACAACGAGTTAATAAAATTCCACGTGTGATTTATTATGCTAATAAGACCCTCTCTGAATCTCAATTAAACAATACTACTACTAAGAATGAATTATTAGCAGTAATATTTGCATTCGAAAAGTTTCGTCCCCTACCTCTTAGGTTCTAAAATCCTGATTTATACTGATCATACTGCTCTACGATATCTTTTAGTTAAAAAGAATACCAAACTTAAACCGATTTGATGGATCTTGCTTTTGCAAGAATTTGATCTTGAGATTAGGGATAAGAAAGGTTAGGAGAATGTAGTTTCTGATCATCTATCTCACCTTCCGTTGGAACATATCTTTGACAAAACTCCTACCAATGCTTCTTTTCCATACGATTATGTCTTTCAGGTGACTCGTATTTCGCTCCTTGCTATGCACATATAGTTAATTAGCTTGTTTCAGGCAAGTTTCTTGACTCTTTGTCAAAAAATGCCAAAGATAGATTCTTTTTTCATATTCGATATTATATTTGGGAAGATCCTGAGTTATTTAAGCATTGTTCTGATCAAGTAATTCGACGATGTGTGCCTAACTCAGAAACATGATACAGCGCACGGATCGGTGAATCATCCATTCGCCCACGACCTAATCCTAATGCTTCTAATGCAATCATCATTCATGAATAAACAGGCGCATACATAGGATCACAAGCATGCAACATTATGCCACATTAGCATACAAGGACTAAGCATAGCTCAAAGCTTGCTAAGGGATAAACATGATACAGGTATAACAGAGGTCTGAGCGCAACATAAATATAATTGAGATTAAAGCTACAAGGAACACAACGAGGCCACACATGCCTCCACGAGGCCAACCAACTAAACCATGCATTCAACTAAACATTCATCAACGGCATACATTCGGCCTCAAACAACCATTCAATCACAATTAACTAAGGCACACTGTCGGCCAATTAAACTAAACATTCCCATGGGGCATGAGTCCCCCAGTTCACCCACAAGCCAATGTAAGGTTCGACCAATAGGACCTAATAGATATAGTATATACTTATATATGACATGTTCCAATTTGATATAAAAACCATAACTTGCATGAAAATTAGCCAATATGAAAACATGTCATAAATCCCTCAAAAATCATCGAAAATCCATGAAACTAAGCATGTTGGTACTAGATGTAATTAGGGAGATCATAGCATTGGTTCAGATCGAAAAGGGATCAAAGAAAACTCACAAACGAACAAAATGCATCCACTCTGCCAGGGTAGTGATCGATCGCTTTCTGGCAGTTTCAGAAACTCGAGGGAAAAATCCCCAAAACTCGATCAAACGGCGATGAAACTTGAAACACAATATATCAAGCATAGGGAAGCATTCCAGCGAAGAGAAAACCACAAAACATCCATAAGCCACCCTAATATAGCCTAACTTAGGTTTCTAGATAGAATCCCTACCTAAATCAAGCTAATCTTGCCCCAAACTCCACTAATCCAATCGATGGTGGCCTAGATTTGTCTTTCCCCAAGATTTGGTCACCTCCAAGCCTCTGCAATAGCCTCCATCGAGCTCCCAAGACCTCACTCTCTATTAAACCCTAAGAAAAGGGGAGAGAATAAATAGATCTCAGCTGTCACCTATTTAAACCCTCGGCCCATGTTCGATCTTCACGGAGCGACCAATCGTTCGGTTTGGGATCTTAGCCTCGAAGATGACCTCGAAGCTGATCCATCGCTCCTTAATCGCCCATGGTTGAAAGTTTGTCCTAAAGGCAAACTTTTGCGTTCGAGCTCAGATCTTCCGATTCGAAACTGCCCGGCACCTCTCGTCTTGTAACTGTGCCTCCACTACCAAGGCGCAATTCAGGACTGCTGAGTGTGTCTGAAAGCGGTGGGAACACGTCTGGCGCCTGATCTCTGGACGAAGACCCCACTCGAATTGTCGTGCCCTGGCCACTTGATCTGCTGCTTCTGCCCCCGCAAAACGGACCAAGTGAGTGAACCGGGTGGCATACTGCTGCACAGAACTAGTACCCTACAAAAGGGACTGGTACTCGCGAGACAAGTCGTCACGCGTACTCTCCGGGAAGTACGCATCCAAGAACAACGCCCTGAACTCCTCCCACGTCATCCCCGACGAAGAGAGCGTCGAGAACGCGCGTGACTCCTCGGAGCCAGCCGTCTGCTGTGGTCGGATCTCCAGTCTCACCGTTGAACCTAGGCAGGTTCAGCCGCTGGAAATCCATCATGACCGCCGCCACGGCCCGCCCGTCGACCGGAGCGAGAACCCTCTCCTCGGCGAGAAGGGTCTCCTCCCGTGCGACCAAAACCGTCGCTGGTGATGGATCAGTCCGTCAAGCTCGTACCGCCCTACCGGGAACCTCCCTGCTCGGTCGGGCGGGCCAACTAGGTCGTGCCCCACCCCGACCAATAACCAAAGGCCGGTCTCGAGCTCCCACTATCTGTGCAATCACCAATCACAAACGAGCGTTCACTCGTCAGATGCCGCAAAACAAGGCAACACAAACAGAAAGCGGAAAAGCACAACACATCAAAAGGAGCATGCACGGATGTTCTAAACATAGAACTAACCCATTCCACGCTCAATCTCAACCGAATCCTGATCCTATCCCTGGGATCTACAACCTATGCTCTGATACCAAGCTGTCGCGCCCCGACCCGCGAAAGCCCAATCGGGCCGGGCGACGCGAACCGGAAACTACAAACCGCGGAAAATTTTGAGGAGGGTTCCCTCTAACCTATTGGTCTCCCTAACAATTCATCAAAAATACCCTCAATTTAAAACAACAATTAATTAGCAGAACCTCGAACTACAGATTCAAAACCCAAAGTGTTTAATATACATATCCTCGGAGAGGGGAAGATTCGAATACAACATTACTCCCGTAGGAGACTATCTAACATAGGATAGAAAAAGTGTAAAAGATCACCACCTCTCAGACTCCGCCTGGCACCATCGCACCGCCGACCGACTGCCCAATAGGGGCCACAGAAGAAGAACTGACGCCTACACCTACAAAACGCAGCCCGGGTAGGAGTGAGCATAAAGCTCAGTAGTGTTCTACACTACGACACACAGAAGGAAGGGGAACACAAGAGTGTCGCCCTCAAGTAAGACCTGGGTGTACACAGGGGCCCTATAACCCCACCGTGTGTCCCTGAGGCCCACGATCATGGTCTTCCAGCCAAGCTGGTCACATGTCAGGTTACACTCAGTAAGCAGGAACTAACACTGCTTGCCCACAAACAGGAAACGGTACTGCAGGCGGGAAAAGACACCGCTGAGTAGGCAACCCCTCTACTCAAGGGTCAACACAGCGGGACACCGGCTACACCTCAGCATCCGACTCGAGGCCAACACGACCTCTATAATCACCAAGCAACAGGTGTACCAGTCATCTAAGCCTATCATCAAGTTTGACTGGACACTACATTTCGAATCTGGTCCAAACTACCCAACCCCGGTCCTATGGCTAAATCCGAGCTTCCAGTCTCGGGACGGCGACCCACAGATCGCCCACGCCCTAACCATGCAACTAATGCACAATCAATGTCATGTATGATTATACACATATATAAACAGTTCAAGCATGCAAACACGATGCCAAACATTATACAAAGGGCTAGGCACAGCACACTGCTCGCCATGGGTGAACATGCCAAGCACAGGGCCTACTCAGATATAATAACATTTATATAAAGCGATAAAAAGCAACCCAATTTATCAACTTTAAGTATATGATCTATAATCTTCGGAAAACCATAATCGTCAATCCAACCGTATGATTGATGTGAAACTTGATATGCCCACTCAACGACATACCCCAAATCACATACTCGAAATCTGGATTGATCGGATAAATGATAGTAGATCAAAACGTATAATTTCGGTAAAAATCCAGATTTAACAATTGTTGACATCGATTTTAGCTAAGGCAAAGTCGATGATATTTGTGGAATTCCCCAGGCCGAATCCGCATACACCAAATCCAAAGTGGCTCATACACAGTCAAATCCATCCAAATTCCCTACATATTCCCGGTTTTGATGGCATCCTATACAAGCCGGAGGAATAAGGGTATTTTAGTAATTTTACCCACCCAAGGGTATTTTGGGAATTTAGACCAAAATACATGTCTAAATTTCCCACTACAATCCAAAATAGCTTTTACATAGCATTGACGACATCCTAAATAAGTTGTGTAAATATAAGGGCATTTTGGTAATTTTTCACAACACCATGGACAATATAGAAAATTCCCTGAAATAAATAAAAGAAAAATCTGAAAATTCAAAATAAACCCAAATAAATACCCAACTTCAAATTCGCCTAAGTCCCGACCAAGGCGATACGCGCGCCATGTGCACGCACATGACTCACATATATCGAGTCTAAAATACGTGCGTCACATAATGCGCGTACGTGTCCATGACACGCACAAAAGTCACGCTGCCATGCGTCGCGCCTAAACAACCAGACCAAAAGGCTATTTTGGTCATTTAACCCCAAGGGACATTTTGGTCATTGCACACCTTAAGGGGTGTGAAAATCTAAAACAGAGATATTTTCTCTACCCCGGGGGCGTTTCGGTCCAAAATACACCTGACCGATAAAAAGGGTATTTTGGTAATTTACAACCGACTTGCCCGGGGATATTTTAGTAAATTCTCCAAATATTACATGAAATTCAAAATTCGAACAAGACATTCAAAATTTGAACAAATGTCCGACAGCCGGATAATTATTCAAATTCAAGATAAATACTTGAAAATTGAAAATTCATACAAATTCACACATGAACCTGAAATTTAAATGAGACATTCAAATTTAAACAAAACTATTCAAATCTTCAAATACAAACAGACATTTGAAATTTAAAAGCCAAATCCAAATCCTAACTGAAGCTCTAAGATGGGGGGTTTATCTTAGAACTTGTGCAATAAAATCAATTAAGGAAATTGAAATAGGAGGAGTCTAATTAAATCATATGCTTGCTAAAGATAAGAGCAGATAAAATATGTAAACAAGGGATATGAGATGAGAGTTAGAGAGATTGCACCAGAATTTTTATAGTGGTTCGGCCAACCTTGCCTACGTCCACTTCTCTCAAGGCTCTCCTTGAGGTTCCACTACTTGCAAGACCTCTTACAAGTTGTCCACCAAGCTTCCGGGTGCTTGGCAACCTATCTACCAAGCTTACGGGTGCTTGGCAACCTTACAATCTCTCTAATATCTCTCTAAGATATTTCTCTCAAAGTCTACTTCACACTTGAAATAGTTTTACAAAGGTTTAGCTCACTAATAAGAGATAGAAACTTGCTAGAATATGATTACAATAATCCCTTAGCTCCCTCTAAGTGCTTGGCAAGTTTGCTGCTCTCTCCCTTTTATAGTTGAGCTTCAAAGCCCTCCAAATAGCCTCCCAACGGCTAGTTTCTGTTCCTGCAACGACTCTTTTCTGGGCTCACGGTCGACCGTCGCATCGTCCGTGACATCTTCCGCCAGGTTCTTCTTGAGCCACGGTCGATCCACCTATCGACCGTCAAGCCTCACGGTAGACCTTTCCATCGACCGTGACATCGTCCGTCAGGCTCTGTTGCGAAAACCGCTTCCCACCGTCGATGCACCGATCGACCGTCGCATCTTTTGAGCCAAGTCACATAGGCCACGGTCGATCGGTCCATCAACCGTCAGGCTATTTTCCCAAGACAACTTCCGCGGTCGATCCACACATCCACCGCCATACCCCACGGTCAATCCATGCATCGTCCGTCGCATCGACCGTCAGTACAAAAACTCATTAAATATGATTTTAATGCTTTCCAAATTAAGGGATAATAATATTAATTCATTGTTTTATCATCAAACATTTATTGACAACATCAAAACAATATCTGGGCTAACAATCTCCCTCTTTTTGATGATGACAGCCTTTTAAATTGTGATGATAAAACCTTGAAAGCTCCCTCTAAATTTATGCATCCATTTACCTCATAAGATATGTTCTAAAGTGAATTTCATTGAGGCATGCAAGTCATATGTTACTAAAAAGATATACCAGGCTTGATTATGGGTCAAAAGATATGAAAGTGCAAAATATGACCTATGTACCTCTTTGTATTATTTGAGTATGAATTATATTCTCATGAAATCTCTAGTAAATCCTTTAAACATCAAAAGATTTCAAGTATGTAGAATATAAGGTTTTAAGAGCTTTCAAAAACTGATATCACAATATTTCTCCCTCTTTGACATCGTCAAAAAGATTTGGTAGAGGGGAAAGAAGAATGAAGTTAAAACAACAAAAACATTTCCAATAGAAGGTTTTAAAATCATCTCAAAACAATATACCAAATGAAGATTTACAATCAAAACGGTCATTTGTAAAAAGTAATCAATTCTTCACACAAAAGATTTTCTTAAACCATTTTTAAACAAAATGGAATAAGAAGTTGTAATGGAGAAAACATATATCGAAAATTTAGATATACCTCCATTACCTTATAACCCAAATTGTTATCCTCCTTTAAATACCTTGCGCCTCCACTTGTCAATTTTATTTTCTTTTACTCCGAAGGCAGTTAAACAAAGATTTACAGTTTCTTCGTCTTCTTCTTCTTCTTCGGAGGTGGAGCTCAAGTCATTTTCTTCCTTGGCCTTCTTCTTCTTCTTTGAAGATTTATTGAGCTTTGGACAATCTGACATGTAATGTCCGGGCTTCCTACACTCATAACAAGTAATTTTATTTAAGTAAGAAGAGGAGTTTCCTTTTTCAACTTTGGGATTTTTCTTTCCTTGATTCTTGATGATTCGTTGGATTCTTCTTGTGATCTTTTGCATCTCCTCATCATCATCTTCATCGCTTGAGTCGGATGAATCCTTGTATGTTGACTTGAAAGCAATGGTTTTCTTTTTCTTACTTTCTCCATCATTGCTCCTCTCCATGTTCATCTCATATGTCATGAGAGAACCCATTAGCTCATCAAGGGACAGCTTAGTTAAATCTTTAGCTTCTTCGATTGCTGTCACCTTGGGATCCCATGTCTTAGGTAAACACCTAAGGATCTTTCTTACCATCTCATCATTAGAATAGCTTTTACCAAGAGAATCAAGAATATTTATAATATCGGTAAACCGAGTAAACATCTCATTTATATTCTCATCATCCTTCATAGAGAATAGATCATAATCATTAACAAGCATGTTAATCTTAGACTCCTTAACTCAGCTTGTTCCCTCATAGGTAACTTCCAGTTTTTCCCATATTTCCTTAGCCGTTTTACATGCAGAAATTCTATTAAATTCATCAAGGCTAAGGGCACAAAATAAAAAGTTTTTAGCCTTGGCATTTACTTGAAGTTTCCTAAAATTAGCAGAAGCAAATTTATTCTTAGCTTTTGGAACTTCTTTTCCCTCAATGATCTTTGAAGGAATAGAATCTCCATCTTCTATTATCATCCATGTATCATAGTCCATGGATTGAATGAAGATTTTCATATTGGTTTTTCAATAGGTGTAATTAAATCCATTAAAGTAGGGTGGCATATTGGTAGATTGTCCCTCTATGATTTCCATATTGATTTAGGATCCTCTAACGGCTGTTACACCACAAAATTAGAGACCTAGCTCTGATACCAATTGAAGCTCTAAGATGGGGGATTTATCTTAGAACTTGTGCAATAAAATAAATTAAGGAAATGGAAATAGGAGGAGTCTAATTAAATCATATGCTTGCTAAAGATAAGACCAGAGAAAATATGTAAACAAGGAATATGAGATGAGAGTTAGAGAGATTGCACCAGAATTTTTATAGTGGTACGGCCAACCTTGCCTACGTCCACTTCTCTCAAGGCTCTCCTTGAGGTTCCACTACTTGCAAGACCTCTTACAAGTTTTCCACCAAGCTTCCAAGTGCTTGACAACCTTACAATCTCTCTAATATCTCTCTAAGATATTTCTCTCAAAGTCTACTTCACACTTGAAGTAGTTTTACAAAGGTTTAGCTCACAAATAAAAGATGGAAACTTGCTAGAATATGATTACAATAATCCCTTAGCTCCCTCTAAGTGCTTGGCAAGTTTGTTGCTCTCTCCCTTTTATAGCTGAGCTTCAAAGCCCTCCAAATAGCCTCCCAACGGCTAGTTTTTGCTCCTGCAACGGCTCTTTAACGGCTCTTTTCTGGGCTCACGGTCGACAGTCGCATCGTCCGTGACTTCGTCCGCCAGGTTCTTCTTGAGCCACGGTCGATCCACCTATCAACCGTCAAGCCTCACGGTCAACCGTCCTATCGACCGTGACATTGTCTGTCAGGCTCTGTTGCGAAAACTGCTTCCCACGGTCGATGCACCGATCGACTGTCGCATCGTTTGAGCCAAGTCACATAGGCCACGGTCGATCGGTCCATCGACCGTCAGCCTATTTTCCCAAGACAACTTCCGCGGTCGATCCACGCATCAACCGCCATACCCCACGGTCGATCCATGCATCGTCTGTCGCATCGACCGTCAGTACAAAAACTCATTAAATATGATTTTAATGCTTTCCAAATTAAGGGATAATAATATTAATTCATTATTTTATCATCAAACATTTATTGACGACATCAAAACAATATCTGGGCTAACACTAACCTCACCCATATCTCAACAGCATCAAATCCCAACATCCTCAGCCTCCCAACAACCTGGCTGAGAACCAAATCCTAACACCGAGATCTTAATAAACAACCCCCGCCTATAAGTACAGCTGTAGTGGAACAGATCGGGTGGCTGGCAAAAATAGGAAGGAAGGAGAGAAGAGAGGCTGGAAAAGCAGAGAGAAGAAAGGAAGAAAGGAGGAGCATCGTCGTCGCCGCTCACCTTGCTCCAGCCTGAGGACCTCCATCGCCGTTGTCCTCCTTGATCCAGTCATGGAGACCGCCGTCGTCTTCCTTGATCTAGTCGGCGGAAACCAAAAAAAGCTCGTCGCCCGGCCCAAGGAGGGAGCCCCGTCACCTTCCTCAAGTTCGTCACCGTCCTTGATCTAGCCTAAGGAGCTCGTCGGGGAACCCATCGTCATCGGGGAGCCCACCGTCGTCGTCTTCCTCTGTTCCAGCCAGCGGAAGCACCCAAAGATCGTCGTCGTCTTCCTCTGTTCCAGCCAGTGGAAGCACCCAAAGACCGTTGTCGTCTTCCTCTATTCCAGCCGGCGGAACCCAACGAAGCCCGTCGCTCAGCCAGAGGAGACCATCACCATCATCCTCAAGCTCATCGCCGTCCTCGACTTACCCGTGAAGCTTGAAGCACACCACCAGCAAGGTCCACGCCGCGGCTTCCCCTGTTTCCACCCATCTCCAAGCTTGGATGTCTAAGTACCCGGCGCATCACTCTCTCCGACGCCTCATCATCAACTCCGCGTCTAGCAACAACTAAGAAAGAAGAAGGAGAGGGAGAGTAACCAGTGATCCTCTCGGGCGATCAAGCAAGAGGAGCACCCATGGCGCATCCTCATCGTCGACGGCCGTCCTTAGCCTCAAGCACGTGGCAACAAGCCTACACCCAACGAGGTCTTGGGCAACGTTCTCCATCTCCAACACCCGGCGCATCCCCATCGGATCCGTCGCTATTGTCTTGCGTAGCCTAAGGTTCGCGGCAGCATCAACACCCACTTCCTCTGTTGCAGACGGGGCTTCCCCTGTTCTCTGTTTCCAGCCAGCTCCCTCGACGGCGACGGAGATCGGACCGGGTGCTCCCTCAACTCCAGCGGTCCCAAGACTCCAGGAGCGGAGATATCCAGCTGCCATATCTCCACAGCGACGAAGTCCAGATCCAGGTGATGCGGCTTCACCTATCTTCACCAGCCTCGAAGCTTGGACGGCGCCTTCCCAATTTTATCCGACGTCTTCCCCAACTTCGGCAGTTTCGAAGCTCCGGCAACAAAACTTTAACAACATCCCGCCAACTTCTGTGACTTCAAAAATCCTGGCGATGAAGGTGGCGGTCCCAGACATTATTTTATTTTTTTTAATGTAAGAAGCTTATTTGGATCTAGAATCGGAGGTGTTCCCTACGGGGATGTAAATGATGGATATGCCTATTCGGCGATCAAGGGGTGTGGTGCCTGCAATTTCCTTGAATAAAATAAAAAATGATTTGCTCGAAAATAAGATAGAGATCTCGTCCCCGCGAGATCGATGTTTTATTCGCGAACAATCAATCTAAATCAAAATGTTATTAAAAATAATTTGGATTAAAACCAAACATTGCAGATCTCATCTAAAGACCACTGAGATCATCCCTACCAAAAATCAGCTCAATTAAACAATTAAAAACCACTTAAATACTCGAATTAAGGTGGCTGCCCTGTTCCTGCACAGCCAGCTCAAATAATTCACCAGAAATTCCACAGAGCTCCAAAATTCATGAAATTACTTGCAATCGACAGCTAACTCATCCATATACAACTTCTATGTATAACATAAACTAAGATCATACACGTACCGTTCTATATCAAAGCTAGAACACCACTGTTCTGATTAGAACAGTAAAATCTGAGAAAACCTCCATGAAAACATGCTCAAATCCATGTTAAATCAAATCCAATTGCTACCAAACTTTAAATAGATGTTGATCAATCCCATATACATCATCTAGTACACTTACATGAAGAACAAATCAAATAAACAGCAAGCACACACCCAAACAAACCGTAACATAGAAACCTACCGATTACACGCTTTCCTCTGCTGAATCCTGCAAATCTGAGCACCAATCCGGAATGAAACCAAGCCAGGGATCTTCCTCACGCTTCTAAGAATCCAACGAGCCCCCAAACACTCACTTTGGTGGCCGGAGGAGAGAGAACGGAGGGAGAGAAAACTCAGCCGGAAGAAGGAGAAGAGAGAAAAAGAGAAGAAGAAGAAGAAGAAGAGGGGGGGTTATTATACACGGGTATTGCAGCTACAGTAGCTGACCTACTGTAGCTACAGTGACCGACTGGCTACAGTAACCGCCAGCTAGGGTGGTCGCGATCCGACCGCCCATCTCGATCCTTCCAGATCGAGCTCCGATCGTCCGATCGAGCTTCGACCTTCTGATCGAGAACGCCTATGAGAATCTAATCAAATACAAATAACAATCAGAGGTCGTGTGTGCACAACGCGGGTGTGAAACAAACTGACAAGTCGCAATTTATCAAATTGCCTTTGTGGTCTACAACGAGTCACATGGGTAGAGGGGCAGGTCCTCACATATAGGAACGGGTCCTTACAACCCATGCCATTTAGACCTCCCAGATCCTCTCGAGGCGGTCTCATCCCACCTTCTCCACCAATTTCGAATCCTATTCCGCCACGACATTCGATTTTCCCATCTACTCTAAGGGAGAATCTTGCCACCCTCATACCCAATCTACATCAGCTAGGACAGAGAATGTGAGGATCTGTCCCACTACTCATGGGTCGACCGGTTGGGTCGGGCCCGTGGCTCGTTTGATTGTTTTGCGTCGAGCGCGCGATCCGGTGGATCATATTATTCCTTGAACCGCAAGGGCAATTTGGTAAATTGCTCCTTGTCGGTTTGTTTCGCACCCGCGTGTGCACACACTGATCATGTTTATGTTAGTGTTTGATTAGAATGGTTAGGTGGACCCGGGGTCGAAAGATCCGAGCATGGGCTTGTGTTTTAGCCCAAGTTTGTGTTTCTGGGCAAAGGAGATCGATCTTTCTTGTGAAGGAGATTGATCTTCCTTACTAATGAGATCGATCTTCCTTGAGAAGAAGATCGATCTTCTTGTGCCAGAAAGTCTTGACAGTGAATTTTGAGAGGACGGCCGCCGTTGGCCGTCGCTCTCCACTGTCAGAGGGAGAGAGGACTTTCTCTCCTCTCCTCTCCCTTATCCTTATCCTCTCCCCCTTCCCTGGCTTTTCCTCTTCTCCTTCTTCCTCTTCTCCTTCATCTTCCTTCTCCTTCTTCCTTCTTCTTCCCGCGGTTCTGCTTCCCCTGTTTCCGGCAACCCCTTCTTCTCCTCCGTTCCCCCTCCTCCGGCCACCGTTTTGGGCGTTTGAAGGCTCGTTGGATTCGTGCAGCGAGAGGAAGATCCCTGGTGTGCTTTGAAGCTGGGTTGGTGACTGGTTAGCGGGGAATCAGCCAAGGATTGCGTTTCCGATAGGTTTCTACCAACTTGAGTTAGTTTAGGGGTGTTCTCTTGATCTAGCCATTAGATCTTGATATTCTTGGTGTTTATGGATGCCTCTTGCTTACTGTAATTTCTGTTGTAAGTTTCATAAGCTTTGGTTGAGATTTTAGTAGGATTTAAGCATGTTTAATCTCAGAATTTCCGATTTCTGCTGTTCTTGAAGAACAGCCGGTTTACGGCGCATGTTCCGGTTGGTACGTGCATGTGCTTGGGTTGTGATGAACCTAAGAATTGTAGATCTTTGAATCTACTCTCAGATCCAATTGATTTCATAATTTTCTGATTTTTCTACACTTTTTATTGATTTCCTACGGGTGGGCTGCGTTAGAGCAAGTAAAGGTAAGTTAGTTTGATTAGCAGTTTTGATTAGTGATTAGTGTTTTCTCGGTAATTGAGCCGTTGGATGTTTACCAATTTTGGATATGTTGATCCCAGCATGTTTATCTACTGATTTCTAAGTTGGATCTTGAATCCGACGTCGTTTGGACGTCGGATCGATGGGGTCAATTAGCCTCTATGTAGAGGATTTTGGTGATTTAAATAATATTATATGTTCGAAACATATAATATTATATTTTTACTGTTCATCAAAGTTTTCGGTGTTGCTTCCCATGTAGGGGTCCGCGGTTGACGGTCGGGATACCGTCGTAATGTCAGGACCCGCTGTGGATTGGTTGACAGCGGTTGGTAGTACCGTTGTAGCGATCCAGTTGGACTTGTATGCTATCTTTGTCATACTGTTGCATGCTTTCCTCTTACTTGGGTATGTTTATCGCATGCATCTCTGTTGTGCATTAGTTGCATGGTTAGGGCGTGGGCGATCTGTGGGTTGCCGTCCCGAGGCTGGAAGCTCGGATTTAGCCCTAGGACCGGGGTTGGGTAGTTAGGACCGGGTTTGAATTGTGGTGACTTAAGCTCTAAGATGGGGGGTTTATCTTAGAACTTGTGCAATAAAATCAATTAAGGAATCGAAATAGGAGGAGTCTAATTAAATCAAATGCTTCCTAAAGATAAGAGCAGATAAAATATGTAAACAAGGGATATGAGATGAGAGTTAGAGGGATTGCACCAGAAATTTTATAGTGGTTCGACCAACCTTGCCTACGTCCACTTCTCTCAAGGCTCTCCTTGAGGTTCCACTACTTGCAAGACCTCTTACAAGTTGTCCACCAATCTTCCGGGTGCTTGGCAACCTATCTACCAAGCTTACGAGTGCTTGGCAACCTTACAATCTCTCTAATATCTCTCTAAGATATTTCTCTCAAAGTCTACTTCACACTTGAAGTAGTTTTACAAAAGTTTAGCTCACTAATAAGAGATAGAAACTTGCTAGAATATGATTACAATAATCCCTTAGCTCCCTCTAAGTCCATGGCAAGTTTGCTGCTGTTTCCCTTTTATAGCTGAGCTTCAAAGCCCTCCAAATAGCCTCCTAACAGCTAGTTTCTGCTCCTGCAACAGCTCTTTTCTGGGCTCACGGTCGACCGTCGCATCGTCCGTGACATCGTCCGCCAGGTTCTTCTTGAGCCACGGTCGATCCACCTATCGACCGTCAAGCCTCACGGTCGACCGTCCCATCGACCGTGACATCGTCCGTCAGGCTCTGTTGCGAAAACCGCTTCCCACAGTCGATGCACCGATCGACCGTCGCATCTTTTGAGCCAAGTCACATAGGCCACGGTCGATCGGTCCATCGACCGTCACATCGATCATCAGCCTATTTTCCAAGACAACTTCCGCGGTCGATCTACGCATCAACCGCCATACCCCACGGTCGATCCATGCATCGTCCGTCGCATCGACCGTCAGTACAAAAACTCATTAAATATGATTTTAATGCTTTCCAAATTAAGGGAGAATAATATTAATTCATTGTTTTATCATCAAACATTTATTGACAACATCAAAACAATATCTGGGTTAACCAGTCAATTTCGATGATAGGCCTAGATGACTGGTTCACATGTTGCTTGATGATTGTAGAGGTCGTGTCGGCCTCAAGTCAGATGCTGAGTTGTAGCCGGTGTTCCACTGTGTTGACTCTTGAGTAGAGGAGTCGCCTACTTAGCGGTGCCATTTCTCGTCTGCAGTATCGTTTCCTGCTTGTGAGCCAGCAGTGTTAGTCCTGCTTTCTGAGTGGATCCGACATGTGACCAGTTCTTCTGGAAGACCATGATTGTGGACCTCAGGGACACGCGGTGGGGTCATGGGACCTCTGTATACATCCAGGTCTTACTTGAGGGCGACACTGTTGCGTTTCTCTCTTCCTTCTGTGTGTTATAGTATAGAACCCTACTGAGCTTAGTTCTCACTCCTACCCGGACCCGGGCTGCGTTTTGCAGGTGCAGGCGTTAGCTCCTCTTTGATGGCCCCTACCGGGCAGTTGGTCGGCGGTGTGGCGGCGCTAGGCGGAGTCTGAGAGGTGGTGATCTTTTACTGCTTTTAAACCCTATGTTAGTTAGTCTCCTACGAGAGTGTTTAATGTTGTATTTGAATCTTCCCCTCTCCGAGGATATGTATATTAAATTCACTTGGGTTTTGTAATCTGTGGTTCGAGGCTTTTTTAATTATGTCTTTTTAAATTAAAGGTGCTTATGTTGAATTGTTAGGGAGACCAATAGGTTAGAGGGAACCCTCGCCAATATTTTCCACGTTTCGTTAGGTTCCGGTTCGCATTGCCCGGCCCGGTTAGGCTTTCGCGGGTCGGGGTGCGACAGAGAACATGAACAAGGGCTTACTGGCAGCATGGTTGTAACAACTTGGGGTATTAGTAGGTTTCAAATCATCTGCCACACTCTCTGAAGCAATCTTTAGACATGTTAAAGCCAGATCTCACAGACCTCGCCAAGGCGATATCAAATCTGTCTGCATGGAACAGATTGCCCAGTAGACCAGAGAATCTATCGACTAGATCAATGCCAGACTGGATCGAAGACCTGATCAAGGTGCTTCTTCCTTTAGCCACAACAACGGTTTCGACATCCATGATGATTCTTTCGGGGACCTCAACAAGCTAGAACAAATGAGTTCAATACGCGAGTACCAGGTACAGTTCGAGAGAATTGTCCGCTGTGCTGGTGACCTCCCTCATGCTCAGCAAGTGAGTTGTTTCATCACCAGACCGAAGCCCACTATACGCATCGAAGTTCAACGGGCTCAACCCATCACCTTATCCGATGCAGTTTGATTTGCCCGCATGTACGAGAAGGAGTATGTCACCATGTAGCAAGCATCCTACCAAAGGATATTCATCCCAGCCCCACATGTGAGGACCCGTCCCTCTACTCCTGTGGCTCGTCGTGGACCGCAAGGGCAATTTGGTATATCGCGCCTTGTCGATTTGTTTCACACTCGCGTGTTCACACACTGACCATGTTTGTGGTATTGTTGGGCTAGAACGGTTAGTGGGACCTGGGATCGAAAGATCGGGCTTGGGTTTAAGTTTTAACCCAAGTTCAGCTTCCTGCGAGAGACGGATCGATCCTTCCTTGCTAGAGGGATCGATCGGTCTTTGATAGGAACGTGGATTGTCGCGAGGGATCGATCGGCCCCTTGGGACGGATCGATCGGACTCGGAGGAGGATCGATCGGTCTCTTGGTTGGATCGATCGTTCCCTTGGCTGGATCGATCGGTCTCCTTGGCTGGATCGATCGGTCTCCTTGGACGGATCGATCCTGCTAAGTCGGTTCGTTTGCCTATAAAACAAACAGAACCTTCTTCCTCAGATCTCTTTGGAAAACCGGATTCTTGGGCTGAGAATTCCTGGATTTCGAAGAGTTCGTGGACGATCCAAGGCTCAACAGCTGGGATTGAAGCTGCTTTTGCTCCGGTAGGGATTCCTACCTACTTTCTTCGGGTTTTTTGGAGGTTTTCCGGCTGTCGATGTTCTTATGCTTAGAACTCATTGTATGCATGTTAGATTGTAGTATTTCCGCCTGTTTTGGATTCGTGATCGTTCGTACTACTAGATCCCAGGTTTTGGTGGGATTTGGTGGAGTTTTTCGGCGGTATTTCTCACCGTCTGCTTATCGGAGAACCCAACCGATCGATCCGTCTGTGAGATGGATCGATCTTTCTCTTTGTTGGCTATGCTGACCCGAGCAGGATCGATCGGCCCCTGGTGAGGGCGATCGATCGGCCTCTTGTCGCGAGTGGGATCGATCCGTCCCGAGTCGGATCGATCGTCCTGGGAGGTTGGATCGATCGGACTCGGCGCGATGCGGAGCTTTTGCTCTCTGTCATTAGAGGGATCGATCCGACTATGGCAGAGAGAGGGTTTGGTCTTGTTTTGCTCGCGGAGCTCCTTAGACCTTATTTTACCTGCTCACCACCCCGGGCTGGCAGGGTGCCGTGCCCAGACCTTGTTTGATATATCATCACATACTGTTGCATGTTTATCTGTATTATCCTATGCATGTCCATAACATGCATTGCGTTGCGCATTAGTTGCATCTGTGTAGGGCGTTGCCAATCCGGGGCTTTCGGGTAGCCTGGATATAGCTCTAGGACCGTTGCGGGTAGCTTGGTCCAGGACTCGATTTGTAGTATTCAGTCATTTTCGATGATAGGGTTAGTTTGACCTAAATACATGATTGTTGGATGTTTAGAGGTCGTGTCGACTTCAAGTTGTATCCGAAGTGTAGCCAGAGTCTGGTGTTCCTAAACTCTTGGAAGGAGGAGTGCCTGCCCAGCGGTGTTCTGGCCCGCCAAACGGTGTTTTGTGTCTTGTTGAGAGTTGCAGTGTTTTGGGCCTGCGTTCACGGACTTCCGGTAGGGTTATGCGACCCTTGTATACACCTAGGATAGACTTGGGGGCAACACAGCTGTGTTCCCTCCCTTGTGAGTGTCGTAGTGTAGTGTCCCTGCTGAGCTTAGTGCTCACTCCTACCCGGGCTGCGTTTTGCAGGTGCTGGCGCTAGCTCATCTTCGGTCGCCCCTACCGGGCCGGTGTTTGGTGACGTGGCGGCGTCTGGCGGTGCTTGAGAGGTGTCGATCTTACAGTTTTACACCTTTTGTTATAGATAGTCTCCTACGGGAGTGATAAATGTATAATTTCCCTGTTTGAGGATTGTATATAAATATCCAGTTTCAGTCTTTGAAGTTTGTAATATTTGTTTAATACAGGATGGTTGTGTTTTGCTAGGGTAACCACTACAAATAGAGGGAAACCTCGCCAAAATTTCCGCAGTAGGTTAGGTTCCGCTTCGCGTTGCCCGGCCCGGCTGGGCCTACGCGGGTCGGGGTGCGACACCACATGTCCCTCAAAGCTGAACCAACCTAGTGGTGCCGACACCACAGGCATCACCTACCTTCTCGACGTCCTTCTCGACACCGATGGTATTATCTTCTCTGAGCTTGATCAGAATTCAGACTATCTCTCCAAGTTCAACCTCAAGTCAAACCACATCTTTGATGCCAACTTGGAATCATCATCAGTGCTTCAAGAAGTTTCGGAGAAGTCGACACTAACTCCAACTTCGGTTCAAACCGAAGTGCCGGTGAAATTCACAGAGACGGCCTCAGTAATCGAGACATCCTCTTCAACGGCAAGCGCTCTTTCCTTGGAGCCAATAGAGCCAGAAGTAGCACAGAAGCTTTTGGATCCTCAGCTCAACCAACAACTGACACCACAGCCTCAACATGACCTTACTCCTAACCAGATGATGATGTTGATGGAGCACCATACTTGGGAAGAACCAGAGGAGGCAGAGCTCGACCAAAGCCATGGCCAGATTGGAAAGACATCAACCTCTTCGATCTCAAAATTAGAACCATTGGAGCCTGCCTCAGTCCCCTCCTTGCCGGGTGCAGCACTACAAGTTGTAGGATATGTCTGGACACCACCACCACCGGCTCCACCACCTCCGCCTGACACTGATACGACCTCTACCACTTCCGCTCTTCCCTCTCCCACCCATCCACTTTCCGCTCTTCCCTCTACCACCCCTCTTTTCCACGTGCAGCACTACAGGTTATAGGATATGTCTGGAAACCACCACCACCGGCTCCACCACCTTCGCCTGACACTGATACGACCTCTACCACTTCCGCTTTTCCCTCTCCAACCTATCCACTTTCCTCTGCACCTTCTCCCAAACCATGTTGTAGTCTACACCACTAAACCAAACCCAACTTTTCTCTTTTCCCATCACTTTCTCTCTCCTCCATGTCGAAGCCACGTCACCACCCAATCAGTGCCATGTCATCACCTCTTTCCCCTTCCTCCACTTCCTCCACCGATCTCCTCCTCTCACCGCCGACAACCAACGACCTCACCTCAAAGCCCCCCGTCGTGATCCGAGCCCACCTACGGACTCAAGGGGACCTCATGACTCAACCTATTCTTGTCCTGCTGACCCGCAGCACTTCCGGCCACCCCTGCAGCTGTCGCCAAGTCCACCGCCGCTCAACCACGCCTCCATGGCCTCACACTGCATCACCACGGCCCGACAAGTCCCTCTCGAGCTCCAGAAGGCTTCATGACCTCCCCTCAAGGCCTCTTCCATCAACTTTAGGTGCCATCAACCATCCAACATCGACGGATATCCTCCTAAAGAAGCAGCGATGCCGCCATCCCTAGATTCGTTGCCTCCGGTGCAGAGGACATCGATCGTACACCAGGAATTGGGGCCTGAGACCCTCGCGAACCTTCCCCAGCAGGCGTTGCCAAATTTTGATGTCGCTCAAATGTGTCACAACACAGCGGTGCAATACAATATAACATAAGAGAGGTCGAACCCACAGAGAGATAAGCAGAAAACATCCAAAACACAAATCACAATGAATTGAAGACAAACAATAGCTTAAGAAATAACTAAATTAGATCAAAGGCTTTAATGATAATTCAAAATTAACTAGAGATATCAATGTGTTAAGATGGCTAGGCGTCAGAAATCCCTTCACTCGGACATAGGTTCTTCTTCTAGCAACGGTTCATTCAATACTCAGTTAAGGGATTCACATCCCAATCACCTTAACCGGAAGATATGGAATTATGAATCTAACAAAATATATAAATGTCTCTTCCTATGATTGATTCTTCCTTATTATAGTTCTAACTTCATCCAACCCAAACCTAAGAATATATGATACCGGCTGTCACTACAGGCAATGTATAGCAAAAGTTCATCGGGACAAAAGCCCTAACTCTATCTTACCAGATCTCTAGGAATACACAACACCAACTCTCACAATCGGCAATGCATAGCAAAGATTTCACGAGATAAAGTAGGTAAACAATAGATATAATCCTTGAAGATTCAATACATAGAAAAGAGTTTAACAATAAAAATTAAAACTATGAACCATGATGAAGAAGAAACCCTAATCCTCGCTAGATCATCCGTCTGCCATACCCGCGGATTACTCGGCCATGGATGGAGATGTCTTCATCTTCTTCCTTCAGAAACGTCCAGAAAAAGCCTCCAAAACTCCAAAAACGTCCAAGCAGCCCCCCCCCTCACCTTTTACTAACCCTAGGTTTCCTATTTATAGCCTCCAAAAGTTAAGAAACTCGGATTAGATCTGGGTCTTTAATTTTTTGTTCCGTCAACAAAGGATCGATCCTTTGATATGAGAAAGATCGATCTTCTATTCTTCAATTTCTTCAGTTTCTGGCTACGCCCTAGGAAGATCGATCCTTTGCTAGAGTAAGATCGATCCTTTGAAAGTATACTCTCTGTCAGGATTAAATGCACTTAGAAAATCGATCTTTTGATAGAGTAAGATCGATCCTTTGACAGTCAGAATTAAATGCACTTAGAAGATCGATCTTTTGATGAGTGCATGAAATTGCACTTTGAACATGACTAAGAGCAGCTTATTTTCCGAGTTTTCATGATTTATATAGAAGATTTCATCCGTATATGTTGCTTCACAAAGTTATTTATATTATGCAGAAATTGAAGCAAAGATCGGTCTTTAACGCCAAAACTGTATGTTCTCAGAATGAACCAGATGATGTGCTATATATAGCTTGAAAGCTCTAGAAGTCTAGTTTTCGAGAGTTTTTACGGTTCGTGATTTGGAGTTCCCTAGAGGAAGATATACTATTTTTAGTACGAGAGGTGCAGACAAAGCAGTCACGGAAGAAGAAGATCATCTGATGCTCAAAGGATCGATCTTACTCTATCAAAGGATCGATCTTCTGAGTGCATTTAATCCTGACAGAAAGCATGCTTTCAAAGGATCGATCATACTCTATCAAAGGATCGATCTTCTAAGTGCATTTAATCCTGACAGAGAGCATACTTTCAAAAGATCGATCTTCCTCGGGTGTAGCCAGAAACTGAAGAAATTGAAGAATAGAAGATCGATCTTTCTCATATTATAGGATCGAGCCTTTGTTGACGGAACAGAAAATTAAAGGCCCAGATCTAATCCTAGTTTCTTAACTTTTGGAGGCTATAAATAGGAAACCTAGGGTTAGTAAAGGGGGGGGCTTCTTGGACATTTTTGGAGGACTTTTTCTGACCTTTTCTGAAGGAGGAAGATGAAGAAATCTCCATCCATTGTTGAGTAATCCGCGGGCATGGTGGACGGATGATCTAGAGAGGATTAGGGTTTCTTCATCATCATGGTTCATAGTTTTAATCTTTATTGTTAATCTCTTTTCTATGTATTGAATCTTCAAAGATTGTTTTCAGATTATAGATTTCTATGTGGATGATTAATATTATTAATCCAGTCATGCTTCTTTCATGATCTTATAATCCCATTTTTTTATTTATTGTTTACCTACTTTATCTCGTGAAATCTTTGCTATGCATTGCCGATTATGAGAGTTGGTATTGTGTATTCTTAGAGATCTGGTTAGATAGAGTTAGGGCTTTGTCCCAATGAACTTTTGGTAGGATGAAGTTAGAGATATAAAAAGGAAGAATCAATCGTAGGAAGAGACATTTATATTTTTTTATTAGGTTTGTAGTTTCATATCTTCCAGTTAATGTGATTGGGATGTGAATCCATTAATTGAGTATTATATAGCCATTGAGAAGAGAAGAACCTAAATCCGAGTGAAGTGATTCCTTAAGCCTAGCCTCAATCAAATCCTGATTTCTTTTGTTAATTTTATTCTACCGTTACATCTTCAATTTACTTTTTTAAATTCTATTGTTTTCGATATACTATTATCTGTGTTTCTGGATCTTTCCTGCTTGTCTATCTGTGGGTTCGACCTCTCTTATGTTATGTTGCATCGCGACCGTTGTGCGAGACACATTTGAGCGATATCAAAATTTGACGCCGTTGTCGGGGAGACGGTTCAGAAAAGCGCCAGAATCAGATTACAGTGATTGTAGACATCTAAAGCAATAACTTCGTTCATTTTCTTTAGTCTTTATTTCTTTATTTCGGCTTTGATTTTCCTTCTCTATTAGGATTGTTTTCTTTTATTCGATTTTAGTTAGTAAACTTAGTTTCAATTTTTGTTTTTGCCTATTTTCTTTAGTTGGTTTGCATCTTTTGGATTGCGTGTTTGTTGGTGTATGCCTCGGTATAGAGACGAACTAGGCAGATTTGCTAAACGCCCCGAGGGTGATTCTGAAACTTCTAATAGTAAGACATATATCGCTGATCTCTTTGACGCACAGTCACAAACTTCACATCATACTTTCATTATGGCTGAGCACGAGGAAGAACAACCTCCTAGGAGTTTGCAAGAATACTTGCATCCTACTCGCACTACTACACCTTCATCCATCATGTTTCTACCTAATACAGCGCATTTAGACTTTAAACCTGGTATGATTCGGTTGCTTCTTACTTTTCACAGGATGGAAAATGAAAATCCATATGTGCATATTAGGGATTTTGAGGAAGTAGTAGCGACTTTCCATGGCCAACCGAGTGTTGTAGATATGATCCGACTTAAATTCTTCCCCTTCTAACTGAAGGAAAGAACAAAGAGTTGGTTATATTCTTTGAGGCCACGATCGATAGGATCTTGGGCTGAAATGACACAGATGTTTTTCAACAAGTACTTCCCACAGCACAAGACCAATGCACTTAAGAGACAGATTTCGACCTTCGCACAGAAGGATAGAAAGACTCTGTATCAGGCGTGGGAACGATTTAAAGACATGTTGAATTTATGTTCTCATAATAGATATGAAAGTTGGCATCTTGTTAGTTATTTTTATGATGGTTTGACTGTTAGAGAACGCTAATTTGTTGAGATGATGTGTAATGGTGAATTTTTGCAAAAAAATCCTGACGCGGCTATTGAGTATTTGACAGAGCTTGCTGAGAAAGCTCATACATAGACTGGGCCGAGCGCAACAGATAATACCAGCAGAGTGATGAGTGCATTAAAGTGCACTCTGAACAGTCTTATAATCATCTCAATTGCTAGATTATTATTCTTAATCAACATCTTTATTACTATTTTTATATCTATATGATGCTTCACATAGTTGTTTGGAAAAAGCAGGAAAAATGAGCAAAGAAGCTGAAAAGTTTACATAGATCAACTTGAAAGATTAAACTATACCTTCTCACGAAGCACCAGATGATGTGCCATTTATTGTTGGAAAGCTCTCTAAGTCTAGTTTCTGGAGAATTTTACGGTTCATGATTCCGAGTTTCCTAGAAAAAGTTACGGCAATTTTAGTACGAATGGCGCAGTCTGGATGGAAAAATAGTAAATACTCAGGAAAGACGGATCGATCATGTTCCCTAGAAGGATCGATCCTTTTATGCAGACAGACCTGACAGGGAGCAGTATTTTGAAAGACCCATGAAAGGATCGATCCTCCTTTCACTCGAGAATATTGAGGAAATCACTGAGGAGAAGGATCCATCCTACTCCTTCAGTAGGATCCATCCTACTCTCATAGAAAGATCCATCCTACTGAGAAGGATCGATCCTACTCCTATAAAAGGATCGATCTTCCTCGGGCGTAGCCTGAAACTGAAGATTTTGATATCAAATGATCGATCTTACACGTATGGAAGGATCGATCTGACCTTCCTAGAGAAGAAAATTAACGGCTCAGATCTAATCCGAGGATGGAGACACTTAAAGGCTATAAATAGGACTCTTTCTAGGGTTTGAGGGGGCTTTTTGACAGCGTTTGAAGGAGAGGAGACTGGTTCGAGGCTTGGTTTTCTTTTCTTTTTCTCATCTTATTTCTTCTTTATTTCTTCATTTGTTTTGTTGCCCTCATGATGAACATGAGTGGCTAGTTTCTTCTCTAAGGTGCCGATGTAGCCTAACAGAATCATTCTATGTTATTGGATCATATTTATTTAATCAGTTTATATTTCTTGTTCCATTCATTATTATAACTGAGATCTTAAATACCTTTATCTGACCAATAGAAGTATTATAGATTGTTTTATGTGAGATTGGGCGAGGGTTCATTCCCTAATCTTGCAGGATCTATGAATAAATGAGTTTATGTCAAAACCGGGTTCAAGCTAAGACTATTCTTGGTTCATGATTGTTCTTCAGAGCTTAATGGATTATTGGTTAACACTTAGTTATGGGTTTATTAGCTAGGGTTAATTGAGGGTACTTGGTGAAGATCGCGGCTGAACTGATCAACATACCAGAAGAACGAATCCTTGGAATTAAACTGAAATCTTGATTGATTCAATGCATAGAATGAGGATGTTATAGTGAAATCGGAACCTTAGTATTCATCTATCATATTTCCATCGTTTTCTTATTTTGTTATTAGATCTTCTATTTTCGATACTTCATATTTCTTATTTGTCCTTCCTTATTTTCTTTCTTCTATGTTTTTTAGCGTTTTACTCCTATAATCTTTACAAATCTCTGTGGGTACGATACTCATCTTGCTGCTATACTGATCACACCGATTCGTATACTTGCGAGATGTAAAATTTATTCATCTTTTTGGCGCCGTTGTCGGGGATTTGATTAGAGTTTATTAGTAGTGGATGCAAGGTCGCCGATCACGGAAAGAAAAGTTATTGCCTTTGAACGATAAAGTAGATCAAATTGGTTGGAAGAAGTGATCTAACAAAGATAGCCTGTCCATATCAGATCTAGGAGTTCAAGAGGAGGAACAAGAGGACATGGAGCTTAATAACAATGTACGACCTTTGGAGGAGTACGTGATGCCTACTATTTCTACCCCAACTTCATCCATCGCGTTACCTGCAGAGGCTAGGAATTATGAACTTAAAAATCTACATTTTTCTATGCTTCCTGAATTTCTTGGTTTACCTTCTGAAGATGCACTGACTTTTGTGAAAGATTATTATGCTACTATTCAGACTTTTCCTTTAGGTGGCATTACTGAAGATCAACTGAGGATGCGATGTTTTCCTTATATCTTGAAGGATAAAGTGAAGAGATGGCTGATGTCATTGCCTCCTGAATCACTAACTACTTGGGATGCAATTTATAACAAGTTTGTTAGCAACTTTTATTCTCATGTCATGACTACTAACTTGAGAAGGCAAATTTCAAATTTTCAGCAATCTGATGGAGAACCATTTCATGAACCATGAGATAGATTTAAAGTTCTTTTGATGCAATGCCCACATCATAATTACTCTTTAGACAATCAGATGTAATATTTTTATGATGGACTAAATCTTTCTTGTCAGACTATGGCGTATAATGCTGCAGGTGGAGCGATGTTCAAAAGGACACCCCCAGAGGCATACGAGATTTATGAGATGTTAGGATCTAACTCGCAGCAAAGAGACATAAGGAATAAGGCGAGAGGCATCTATGAGCTGAACCAGAACAATGATTTGGCAAGGTAAATCACAACCCTCAACAAGAAGATGGACGCGATGATGTCCACACAAGCAAAACCGATTGAGGTTTGTTCAATTTGCAATATTGTTGGTCATATGTTTTATTCATGTCCTTCTGGTAGTAAATTTCCTGAATATGTGCAAGAACAAGCTAATTTGATGAATGCTTACAACCCGAGACCTAGATTTGATCCTTATGCAAATACTTACAATCCTGGTTGGAGGGAGCATCCGAATTTTTCATGGAAAAATACAGCTAACGCTAGTATGCCTACTGCTAATCAGTCTAACCCACCTGTTAAGTCGTCTTTGGAAGCGACTATGTTAGCTTTTATACAGAAATTAGACTCAAGGATGGAACAACAAGATTCGGCCATTGCTCGACATGACGCAACATTGAAGAATGTTGCAGCATCCATTGGGAAGTTGGAAGTTCAAGTAGGACAGCTTGCAGATGATGTACGAGCCCATGTTCCAGGCAGATTTCTAAGCCAACCTGAGCAAGCCAACACAGTTACTGTTCTTCGTTCAGGTAAGATAATTGATAATAATATTAATGCTAAAGTTACTGATGAGTGTAGTGATAATAAAATTGAGGAAGTCGAGAGGGAAGAGCCCTCAAAGAGGCCACCGCTGGCCACATCTTCTTCTGAGCATGGAAAGAGAGCAATTTTAAATCCGGAGGTTCATCATAACAATCGTCCACCATATGTGCCACCAGTTCCTTTTCCAGACCGCATAAAGAAAGCCAAAATGGATAAGTCATATTCTGAAATTTATGATATCCTATCTAAAATTAATGTGAACTTACCATTACTTGATGTAATTAGGAAAATGCCAGCCTTCCCAAAGTTCTTCAAGGAACTACGTACTTCTAAACGTAAGTATGAACCTCATGAAAAGGTGAAGGTTTCAGAGATGGTAAGCGCGGTTCTACAAAAGAAGCTTCCACCCAAGCTTAAAGATCCAGGGAGTTTTAACATTAATATTACTGTTGGTGATACAAAAATAGGGGACGCAATGCTTGACTTAGGAGCTAGTGTTAATTTGATGCCTTACTCTGTTTTCCTTCAGCTAGGTGTTGGTAAATTAAAACGTACTCCTATGTCTCTACAACTTGCCGATCGTTCAATTAAATATCCATTAGGCATTGTAGAAAACATCTTAGTACAAGTTGATAAGTTAATTATCCATGCAGATTTTGTGATATTGGATATGGATGATGAACCGTTGAATGATAGAAATTTACCTATTTTGCTGGGACATCCATTCATGGCTACAACCGAAACTATAATTAATGTGAAGGATGATAAGCTTAGCATGACAGATTTTGGTGAAACTGTTGAATTTAAAGTGTTTGAGTCTATGTCCTATCCTTCAAACTCTTTTGATTGCTTCTCAATAGATGTTGTAAATTCATTAGTGTTCTCTAATTTCAGGCAGAAGCAAGTGAAGACTACATTGAAAGCGGATTTGAAGATGGTGGAGGATGACTTGCACAATTATGAGAGAGCAAAGAAGGTCATGGCACCTATTGAAGCATTACAGCCATACAAACCTGGTTGAACCTTAAACTTTACAGTCCGTCTTGCCTAGACGCTAAATAAAACGCTGGGTGGGAGGCAACCCACCAAGGTAACTTGTTTTTAAGTTTCAATTTTTAGTTTTATGTTTTCTCTTTTGTTTTTCTTTTAGGATTTCAGCCACTCGGAGGATCCTTGAGGAGATGTTCGCTATTCTATCAGGCGGCCTCTTTCTTATTTACATTACATTGTCTCTCCTTTCTATGGAAATTTGGATGGTCACCTCCTACATATTTTATTGGATAAATGCACACATTGAGGACAATGTCATTTTCAGGTTAGGGGGTGTAGACATGCTGCCTTGAGGGTTTAATAGTGTTGAATTGAGCGTGAAATTTTTCTATGCTCATAATACATGTTGTTGGCACTTGGATTGACCTATACATTGCTTGCATGTGTGATAACCTGAAGGTAGAATATCATGTAATTCACACACGAACACTTTATATGCAGTGGTAATTATACTCACCAGAGGATTGAGCATACTAGTGTTAACTTGGACAATGATTTCAACATTAGCTAGTATGTGAGTATTGCATGCATAAAAAAAAAAGAGATTCTGAAGCTTGATTCATAGATCAAGCTGTGCCTAAATGACTAGTAAGTGATTTACTGAATAACCGGGTGTTCTTGCCTCAGGAAGCGGTGAGATCGTGTAAAAAGGTAGAACCACTGTTTGTAAAAAAACAGTGAAGTAAAGGGCATGCTGTATTTATAGTGTGAGGGCTTGATGATTGGCCAAGAAGACGGTGGTGTGTTTGGTCTAATGGTGGGTAGAATTTACCTCTATATGTAACTTTTATTTGTCATGTCACGTGTGTTCGTCTGGATGGTGCTTACCATGCTTGAGGTGTAGAAGTTAATTGCATGTGTTGATAGTATGTGCATAAGTATGAGAATCTTTCATGCTATATACTGCTTAGAACACTATTGACCTGATATGGTAAAACTCTTTTTGCATGTCAACAACCCTGAACCGTTAGTGTGCTTAGTTGTAGTTTATGCGCTTTGAATTGCTAGAGACTAGCAATAAGCTGGTTGGGGGGTGTGATGAGTGTATGAAAGTGTACTCTGAATAGTCTTATAATCATCTCAATTGCTAGATTATTATCCTTAATCAACATCTTTATTACTATTTTTATATCTATATGTTGCTTCACATAGTTGTTTGGAAAATGCAGGAAAAAGGAGCAAAGAAGCTGAAAAGATTACATGGATCAACTTGAAAGATTACACTGTACCTTCTCATGAAGCACCAAATGATATGTCATATATGGTTGGAAAGCTCTTGAAGTCTAGTTTCTGAAGAATTTTACGGTTCATGATTCCGAGTTTCCTAGAAGAAGTTATGGTAATTTTAGTACCAATGGCCCAGTCTGGATGACAAAACAATAAATACTCAGGAAAGACGGATTGATCATGTTCCCTAGAAGGGTCGATCCTTTTATGCAAACAGACCTGACAGGGAGCAGTATTTTGAAAGACCCATGAAAGGATTGATCCTCCTTTCACTCGAGAATATTGAGGAAATCACTAAGGAGAAGGATCCATCCTACTCCTTCAGTAGGATCCATCCTACTCTCATAGAAAGATCCATCCTACTCTCATAGAAAGATCCATCCTACTGAGAAGGATCGATCCTACTCCTATAAAAGGATCGATCTTCCTCGGGCGTAGCCTGAAACTGAAGATTTTGATATCAAATGATCGATCTTACACCTATGGAAGGATCGATCTTACCTTCCCAGAGAAGAAAATTAACGGCTCAGATCTAATCCGAGGATGGAGACACTTAAAGGCAAAAAATAGGACTCTTTCTAGGGTTTGAGGGGGCTTTTTGGCAGCGTTTGGAGGAGAGGAGACTGGTTCCAGGCTTGGTTTTCTTTTCTTTTTCTCATCTTATTTCTTCTTTATTTCTTCATTTGTTTTGTTGCCCTCATGATGAACATGAATGGCTAGTTTCTTCTCTAAGCTACCGATGTAGCCTAACAGAATCATTCTATGTTATTGGATCATATTTATTTAATCAGTTTATATTTCTTGTTCCATTCATTATTATAAATGAGATCTTAAATACCTTTATCTGACCAATAGATGTATTATAGATTGTTTTATGTGAGATTGGGCTAGGGTTCATTCCCTAATCTTGCAGGATCTATGAATGAATTAGTTTATGTCAAAACCGGGTTCAAGCTAAGACTATTCTTGGTTCATGATTGTTCTTCAGAGCTTAATGGATTCTTGGTTAACACTTAGTTATGGGTTCATTAGCTAGGGTTAATTGAGGGTACTTGGTGAAAACCGCGGCCGAACGGATCATCATACCGGAAGAACGAACCCGTGGAATTAAACTAAGATCTTGATTGAACCAATGCATAGAATGAGGATGTTATGGTGAAATCGAAACTATAGTATTCATCCATCATATTTCAATCGTTTTCTTATTTCGTTATTAGATCTTCTATTTTCGATACTTCATATTTCTTATTTTTCCTTATTTTCTTTCTTCTATGTTCTTTAGTGTTTTACTCTAATAATCTTTACAAATCTCTGTGGGTACGATACTCGTCTTGCTGCTATACTGATCACACCGATTCGTATACTTGCGAGATATAAAATATTTTCATCACAGAGCTAGACCACCAGCGCAACAACAAGATGGAGGAATATATCAGCTACGCGAGGAAGATACACTCAAGGTTAAAGTGGAGAGTCTAACAAGGGAGCTGAAGCTATTAAAGACCAAAGATATGATGGCTGCCCGGACCTCTCCATACGATGAACCTCCAAAGCCAGCAGGGTCGTGTACGATATGTCAGGGCGTGGACCACCAGATTGACGGTTGCCCTACTTATGTTGAGATGAGAGGTGTGTACGACGAGCATTGCAACGCTGCATGCGGATTCAGGAGGTCGTATACCCCTTACTCGAAAAAGTATAATCCAGGATGGTGATGAATAAATTTTATATCTCGCAAGTATACGAATCGGTGCAATCAGTATAGTAGCAAGACGAGTATCGTACCCACAGAGATTTGTAGAGATTAATAGAGTAAAATGCTAAAGAACAGAAAAGAAAGAAAATATGGAAGAGAAAAGAAGAAATATGAAGTCTCGAAAATAGATGACCTAATAATGAAATAAGAAAACGATAGAAATATGATGGATGAATACTAAGGTTCCGATTTCACCATAACATCCTCATTCTATGCATTGAATCAATCAAGATCTCAGTTTAATTCCAAGGGCTCGTTCTTCCGGTATGATGATCCGTTCGGCCGCGGTCTTCACCAAGTACCCCCAATTAACCCTAGTTAATGAACCCATAACTAAGTGTTAACCAAGAATCCATTAAGCTCTGAAGAACAATTATGAACCAAGAATACTCTTAGCTTGAACCCGGCCTCGACATAAACTCATTCATTCATAGATCCTGCAAGATTAGGGAATGAACCCTCGCCCAATCTTACATAAAACAATCTATAATACTTTTATTGGCCAGATAAAGGTATTTAAGATCTCAGTTAAAATAATGAATAAATCAAGGAAAATAAACTGATAAAATAATCATGATCCAATAACATAGAATGATTCAGTTAGGGCTACATCGGTACCTTAGAAAAGAAACTAGCCACTCATGTTCACCATGAGGGCAACAAAACTAATGGAGAAATAAAGAAGAAATAAGAAAAGAAAACCAAGCCTGGAACCCTTCTCTTCGCCTCCAAACGCTGCCAAAAAGTCCCTCCTTTGATAACCCTAAGTATCCTATTTATAGGCCTAAACTCGGGTTAAATCAAAACCGTTGATTTAATTCACTGGAAACGTCCGATCGATCCTCCTCGGAATGTTGGATCGATCGGTCTCATTGAGATCTCCCACTTCTATTTACGCCCGAGCCCGATCGATCGGACTAAGGGAGTCGGATCGATCGACTTCGTAAAGATTCTTCATCTCTGGCTCTTCCCGAGTTCGATCGATGGTCCGATCGATCGAATTGTGTTCCTCTAAAAAGCATACGTTCTGTCACCCTTTAATTCCCAAGTCCGATCGATCGAATTATGAGTGTTGGATCGATCGGTTGAGTAAAAATCCGCTGTTGTTGACTTTTTCCCAGTCCGATCGATCGAATTATTGGTGTCGGATCGATCGGACCCCATAAGAGCGATGGAGGGATCGATCGGATGTGTTGTGGCTGAAAAACACATGTTCTGTCACGTTTTTGCGTGGTCCGATCGATCGGACCTTCGCTCGGACTTCCAGCTTATTTCCCTTTCTGCCATTCAGACTGCGCATCGGTACTGAAATTGCCGTAACTTCCTCTAGAAAACTCGAAATCACGAACCGTAAAATTCTCCAGAATCTAGACTTCAAGAGCTTTCCAACCATATATGGCACATCCTCTGGTTCTTCATGAGCAGGTATAGATAAATCTTTAAAGTTGATCCATGCACTCTTTTCAGCTTCTTTTCTCCTTTTTCCTGCATTTTCCAAACAACTATGTGAAGCAACATATAGATATAAAAATAGGAATAAAGATGTTGATTAAAGATAATAATCTAGCAATTGAGATGGTTATAAGGCTATTTAGAGTGCACTTTCATGCACTTATCACACCCCCAACCAGCTTATTGCTAGTCTCTAGCAATTTTAAGCGCATAAAATATATTAAGCACACCACGGTTCAAGGATGTAGACAAGCATGATAAAAGTTCTGCCTTATCAAGTCAATAATGTTGTACACCGTACAGAGCACGAAAACTTATAATACTCATACACATACCACCAACATATGAAATCAACTTCTACACTTCAAACATGCTAACACCATTCAGAAGAACACATGTGACGTGATAAATAAATGTTACGTACAGAAGCAACTTCTACCCACTATTAGTCCAAACACGCTACTATCTTCATGACCAATCATCCAACCCTCGCACTTTAAGTACAACATGCTCTTCTTTTTTTTTTTTTTCAACTATCAAACATTTTGCCGTTTTACACGAGCACTCTCCGCTTCATGAGGCGCAGAGATCCGGTTACTTAACAAAACACTGAGTAGTTTTTTTTTTTTTTTTTTTAGTGGTTCTACCTTTTTACGCGAGCTTCCTGCTTCCTGAGGCAAGAACACCCGGTTACTAAGTAGATCACCTAACAGTCGTTTAGGCACAGCTTATTAAAGCTCCAGAACTTTTTCTGTATTTTTTTTTCTGCATGCAATACTCAACACAAGCTAATGCTCAAATCATGGTCTAGATTGACAATAGCATGCTCATTCCTCTGGTGAGTATAATCGCCACTGCACATAAAGTGTTCGTGTGTGAATCACATGATATTCTACCTTCAGGTTATCATACATGCAATCAATGTATCGGCCAATCCATATGAAAGCAGCATGTAAAATAAGCATAAACATTTCAGCTCATGTACAATTTAACACTATTAAACCTACAAGGTAACATGAATAAAGTCATGAATGTCTACACCCCCCAACCTGAATTCAACATTGTCCTCAATGTGTGCATTTATCCAATAAAAATATGTAGGAGGTGGCAATCCAAAAATTTCCAGAAAAGGAAGAGACAAGATACTGTAAATAAGAACGAGGCCACCTGATAGAATAGCGAACATCTCCTCAAGGATCCTCCGGGTGGCTGAAAACCTAAAAGAAAAACAAAAGAGAAAATATAAAATTGAAAACTAAAACTTAAAGTTAAAAACTGGTTACCTTGGTGGGTTGCCTCCCACCCAGCGCTTTATTTAACGTCTAGGCAAGACGTAATACCAAGTTTAAGGTTCACCAAAATCAACTGCATCCACCACATCTGAATGTCCTTCCAAATACAATTTCAAACGGTGCCCATTGACTTTGAATTTGCTCCCATTCCTTTCATTCTCAATTTCGACAGCACCGTGAGGCGATACTTGTGTCACTTTGAACGGGCCCGTCCATCTGGATCTTAATTTACCTGGAAAGAATTTCATTCGTGAGTTATAAAGTAAAACTTTCATACTTGGTGTAAACTCCTTCCGTTGTATTACTTTATCATGATAGAGCTTGGTTCTTTCCTTGTAAATCTTAGCATTCTCATACGCTTCATTCCGCAGCTCATCCAATTCATTCAATTGCATCTTTCTCATATCCCCCGCTTCTCTCATGTCAAAATTCAGCTGCTTTATTGCCCAATAGGCCCTATACTCCAATTCCACCGGTAGATGACATGCTTTTCCAAAGACAATGCGATAAGGGCTCATACCAATTGGAGTTTTATATGCAGTGCGATACGCCCAAAGAACATCATTCAATTTCACTGCCCAATCCTTCCTTGTAGTGCCAACAACTCGTTCCAGGATCGTCTTTATTTGCCTATTGCTCACCTCCACTTGGCCCGACGTTTGAGGGTGGTAAGGAGTTGCGACCCGATGAGTGATGTTGTATTTCTTCAACAATGCATCAAACGCTCTATTGCAAAAGTGTGATCCCCCATCACTTATAATCGCCCGAGGTGTACCAAACCTTGTAAAAATCATATCTTTCAAGAATCCCACCACGGTCTTGCTGTCATTGTTCCTGGTTGCAATTGCTTCAATCCACTTAGACACATAATCTACAGCAACAAGAATATACGTGTACCCGTATGATGGAGGAAACGGTCCCATAAAGTCTATGCCCCAAACATCGAACAATTCCACAACCAGATTATTTGTAAGAGGCATCTCATTCCTTTTGCTTATGTTCCCTGACCGTTGACATCTGTCACACTTAGCAACAAAATTAAATGCATCTTTGAATAATGTAGGCCAAAAGAAACCAGATTGAAGAACTTTAAAAGCAGTTTTCTTACCTCCAAAGTGTCCTCCACACGTTAATTCATGACTAAATTTCAATATATCATCATGCTCATATTCTGGAACACAACGCCTTATTATTTGATCAGGACAATGTTTAAATAAATAAGGGTCATCCCAAAAGTAATATCTGACTGTGGACAAAAATCTTTTCTTTTCTTGTGAACTTAGATCAGCACGCAGAACATTACTAGCTAGATAGTTAACAATATCCGCATACCAGGGCTCTTTACCATTCACAGAAAATAGTTGTTCATCAGGAAAGCATTCTTGGATGGGTGGTACATCCTTAGGGCCGGCTATGTGCTCCAATCGTGACAAGTGATCTGCCACTACATTATCGCTCCCTTTCTTGTCCCTTATTTCCAAATCGAACTCTTGCAGCAGTAGGATCCACCTGATTAACCTTGGCTTTGTATCCTTTTTGGTTAGTAGATATTTCAATGCTGCATGATCTGAATAAATAATAACTTTAGATCCAATCAAATAAGAGCGAAATTTCTCCAATGCAAAAACAACAGCAAGTAATTCTTTTTCAGTAGTTGAGTAATTGATTTGAGCATCATTGAGTGTACGACTTGCATAATAAATAGCATGAGAGACCTTATTTACCCTTTGTCCTAGAACAGCCCCTATAGCATAATCAGAAGCATCACACATTATTTCAAAGGGCAATGACCAATCAGGAGGCATAATAATTGGTGCAGTAATCAATTTCTCTTTCAAAGTATTGAAAGCATCAAGACAAGCTTTACAAAACTTAAACTCACTATCTTTGGCCAATAAATCACACAATGGTTGTGCAATTTTAGAAAAATCTCTAATGAATCTGCGATAAAATCCTGCATGGCCCAAAAAACTCCGCACACCTTTCACAGAAGTAGGGGGCGGTAATTTCTCAATCAAATCTATTTTTGCTTTATCTATGCCAATACCTTTACTAGAAATAGCATGTCCCAACACAATACCTTGCCTTACCATGAAGTGACTCTTCTCCCAGCTCAATGTCAAATTTGTCTCTTCACATCTTTTAAGCACCAAGGTTAGGTGTGCCAGGCAATTATCAAAAGAATTCCCAAATACAGAAAAATCATCCATGAATACCTCGACAAACCTTTCTATCATGTCGGAGAAAATCGATATCATGCATCTTTGAAAGGTGGCAGGTGCATTGCACAATCCGAACGGCATCCTTCTGCATGCGAATGTTCCAAACGGACAGGTGAAAGTTGTCTTCTCTTGGTCCTCTGGGGCGATAGCAATTTGATTATAACCTGAAAATCCATCAAGAAAACAATAAAATGAGTGACCAGCTAAGCGTTCAAGCATTTGATCAATAAAAGGTAAAGGAAAGTGGTCCTTTTTAGTAGCTGCATTAAGCTTGCGATAATCGATGCAGACACGCCATCCAGTAGTCATCCTCGTGGGTATGAGCTCATTGTTCTCATTCTTCACAACTGTTATCCCTGATTTCTTAGGCACCACGTGAACTGGACTTACCCATTTGCTGTCAGAAATAGGATAGATCACGCCAACATCGAGCAACTTAAGGATCTCTTCCCGAACAACGTCTTTCATGTTTGGGTTGAGGCGACGCTGGGCATCCCGTATAGGTTTGGCATCCTCTTCCAAAATAATGCGATGCATGCACATAGTAGGACTTACTCCTTTAATATCGGCAATTGTCCAACCTATTGCAGTTTTATGCTCCCTAAGAACTCTCAATAATTTTTCCTCTTCCAATGGAGTAATGTCAGAAGCAATAATCACAGAAAGGGTTTCATTCTCACCAAGATATGCATATTTCAGATTACTAGGAAGAGGTTTTAACTCAAGCTTTGGTGGGGAAACTATTGATGAAACCATTTTAGAATAGGATTCGTTTAGCATGTCTAACCGAGATTCATCAGGGAAACATGGCTGCAATGCCTCAAGGGCTGCTATAACCTCCTTTGCTCCCCCGTAATTCTGCAACTCCTCCTTTTCCATCGTCAATGCCGCTTCTAGAGTAGTCTTCACTTGCTCCTGCATGAAACTAGAAAACACCAATGAATCTAAAACATCTATTGAGAAACAATCAAAAGAGTTTGAAGGATAGGACATAGATTCAAAAACTTTAAATTCAACAGTTTCACCTAAAACTGTCATGCTGAGCTTACCATCCTGCACATTTATCATAGTCTTGGCTGTGGCCATAAATGGACGTTCCAACAAAATTGGTAAATTCCTATCATGTAAGGGCGCATCTTCCATATCCAATATCACAAAATCAGCAGGGATAATCAATTTATCAACTTGTACTAAAATGTCTTCTACAATGCCTAATGGATATTTAATGGAACGATCTGCAAGTTGTAGAGACATTGTAGTAGGTTTTAATTCACCCACACCTAACTGAAGAAAAACAGAGTAAGGCATCAAATTAACACTGGCTCCTAAATCAAGCATTGCCTCTCCTATCTTTGTATCACCAACAGTAATAGTAATGTTAAAACTCCCTGGATCCTTAAGCTTGGGTGGAAGCTTCCTTTGTAGAACCGCGCTTACCGTCTCTAAAACCATCACTTTTTCATGAGGTTCATACTTACGCTTTGAAGTACTTAGTTCCTTGAAGAACTTTGGAAATGCTGGCATGTTCCTGATCACATCGAGTAATGGTAAGTTCACATTAACCTTAGATAAAATATCATAAATTTCAGAATATGACTTATCCATTTTGGCTTTCTTTAGACGGCCTGGAAAAGGAACCGGCGGCACATATGGTGGAGGAGAGTTGTGATAAACCTCCGGAACTGAATTTGCTCTCTTTCCATGCTCAGAAGCAGATGTGGCCGGTGGTGGCCCTTTCGAGCGTTCCTCCGTTTCAACTTCCTCACTTGCATCATCATTACACTCATCAGCAACTTTAGCATTAATCTTATTATCAATAATTTTACCTGAACGAAGAACTGTAACTGCTTTTGCTTGCTCAGGTTGGCTTGGGAATTTGCCTGGAACATGGGCTCTTACCGCATCAGCAAGTTGTCCCACTTGAACTTCTAACTTCCCAACGGATGCTGCAACATTCTTTAGTACCGCGTCATGTTGAGCAATGGCTGAATCTTATTTTTCCATCTTTGAATCTATTTTCTGCATAAAAGCTAACATAGTCGCTTCCAAAGACGACTTAACAGGTGGGTTAGACTGATTAGCAGTAGGCATACTAGCATTAGCAGTATTTTTCCATGAAAAATTCGGATGCTCCCTCCAACCAGGATTGTAAGTATTTGCATAAGGGTCAAATCTAGGTCTCGGGTTATACGCATTCATCAAATTAGCTTGCTCTTGCACATATTCAGGAAATTCACTACCAGAAGGACATGAATCAAACCTATGACCAACAATATTGCAAATTGAACAAACCTCAACCGGTTTTGCTTGTGTGGACATCATCGCGTCTATCTTCTTGTTAAGAGTTGCAATCTGCCTTGCCATGTCATCATTCTGGTTCAGCTCATAGATGCCTCTCGCCTTATTCCTCGTGTCCCTCTGCTGCGAGTTTGATCCTAGCATCTCATAGATTTCATATGCCTCCGGTGGTGTCCTTTTGAACATCGCTCCACCTGCAGCATTATCTGCCATAGTCTGACAAGAAAGATTTAGTCCATCATAAAAATATTGCATCTGATTTTCTAAAGAATAATTATGATGTGGACATTGCATCAAAAGCATTTTAAATCTATCCCATGCTTCATGGAATGGTTCTCCATCAGATTGCTGAAAATTTGGAATTTGCCTTTTTAAGTTAGTAGTCATGGCATGAGAATAAAATTTACTAACAAACTTGTTATAAATTGCATCCCAAGTAGTGAGTGATCCAGGAGGCAATGACATCAACCATCTCTTCGCTTTATCCTTCAAGGTGTAAGGAAAACAACGCATCCTCAATTGATCTTCAGTAATGCCACCTAGAGGAAAAGTCTGAATAGTAGCATAATAATCTTTCACAAAAGTTAGTGCATCCTCAGAAGGTAAACCATGAAATTCAGGAAGCATAGAAAAATGTAGATTTTTAAGTTCATAATTTCTAGCCTCTGCAGGTAACGCAATGCACGAAGGTGAGGTAGAAATAGTAGGCCTCGCGTACTCCTCCAAAGGACGTAAATTGTTATTAAGCGCCATCTCCTCTTGTTCCTCCTCTTGAACTCCTAGATCTGATGTGGACAGGCTGTCTTTGTTCGATTTCTTCTTCCAACCAATTTGATCTACTTTATCGTTCAAGGGCAACAACTTTTCTTTCCGTGATCGGCGACCTTGCATTCACTACAAATAAATTCTAATCAAATCCCCGACAACGGCGCCAAAAACTTGATGAATAAATTTTATATCTCGCAAGTATACGAATCGGTGCAATCAGTATAGTAGCAAGACGAGTATCGTACCCACAGAGATTTGTAGAGATTAATAGAGTAAAATGCTAAAGAACAGAAAAGAAAGAAAATATGGAAGAGAAAAGAAGAAATATGAAGTCTCGAAAATAGATGACCTAATAATGAAATAAGAAAACGATAGAAATATGATGGATGAATACTAAGGTTCCGATTTCACCATAACATCCTCATTCTATGCATTGAATCAATCAAGATCTCAGTTTAATTCCAAGAGCTCGTTCTTCCGGTATGATGATCCGTTCGGCCGCGGTCTTCACCAAGTACCCCCAATTAACCCTAGTTAATGAACCCATAACTAAGTGTTAACCAAGAATCCATTAAGCTCTGAAGAACAATTATGAACCAAGAATACTCTTAGCTTGAACCCGGCCTCGACATAAACTCATTCATTCATAGATCCTGCAAGATTAGGGAATGAACCCTCGCCCAATCTTACATAAAACAATCTATAATACTTTTATTGGCCAGATAAAGGTATTTAAGATCTCAGTTAAAATAATGAATAAATCAAGGAAAATAAACTGATAAAATAATCATGATCCAATAACATAGAATGATTCAGTTAGGGCTACATCGGTACCTTAGAAAAGAAACTAGCCACTCATGTTCACCATGAGGGCAACAAAACTAATGGAGAAATAAAGAAGAAATAAGAAAAGAAAACCAAGCCTGGAACCCTTCTCTTCGCCTCCAAACGCTGCCAAAAAGTCCCTCCTTTGATAACCCTAAGTATCCTATTTATAGGCCTAAACTCGGGTAAAATCAAAACCGTTGATTTAATTCACTGGAAACGTCCGATCGATCCTCCTCGGAATGTTGGATCGATCGGTCTCATTGAGATCTCCCACTTCTATTTACGCCCGAGCCCGATCGATCGGACTAAGGGAGTCGGATCGATCGACTTCGTAAAGATTCTTCATCTCTGGCTCTTCCCGAGTTCGATCGATGGTCCGATCGATCTGATTGTGTTCCTCTAAAAAGCATACGTTCTGTCACCCTTTAATTTCCAAGTCCGATCGATCGAATTATGAGTGTTGGATCGATCGGTTGAGTAAAAATCCGCTGTTGTTGACTTTTTCCCAGTCCGATCGATCGAATTATTGGTGTCGGATCGATCGGACCCCATAAGAGCGATGGAGGGATCGATCGGATGTGTTGTGGCTGAAAAACACATGTTCTGTCACGTTTTTGCGTGGTCCGATCGATCGGACCTTCGCTCGGACTTCCAGCTTATTTCCCTTTCTGCCATTCAGACTGCGCATCGGTACTGAAATTGCCGTAACTTCCTCTAGAAAACTCGGAATCACGAACCGTAAAATTCTCCAGAATCTAGACTTCAAGAGCTTTCCAACCATGTATGGCACATCCTCTGGTTCTTCATGAGCAGGTATAGATAAATCTTTAAAGTTGATCCATGCACTCTTTTCAGCTTCTTTTCTCCTTTTTCCTGCATTTTCCAAACAACTATGTGAAGCAACATATAGATATAAAAATAGGAATAAAGATGTTGATTAAAGATAATAATCTAGCAATTGAGATGGTTATAAGGCTATTTAGAGTGCACTTTCATGCACTTATCAGATGGCGAGAGCATCCGAACTTCAGCTGGAAGTCGAATGCTCCACAAACAACGAGCATCATCAACCGCCACCTAATAAGCCTTTTTCTAACCCTCCTTATAATAAATCTGGTTTTCCTCGGCCTACATTTAATGACAGTTTACAGGAATTGAAATCTATGATTGTGCATGAATCTAGGGAAAGAAAGGAGGATATTCAAGAGATCAAGAGCCATTTCAAGAAGCTGATCAACTCTTTAAGCATGCATGAACGAGGAAAGTTCCCAGCTCAACCTCAACAGACTCAGGTATCCAGTGCTGAGCAAAATAATGTGAAGGAGATGAACGTCGTAACTACAAGAAGCGAGAAAACAACAAAAAGCCCTTCAAAAGAGCCCACCGAACCTCCGATTGCTATTGAAGAAGAGAACTGGATTGAGGAGAACCATACAGAGACCGATCATTCAGATGGCCGTACATCAGTTGACTTTATGGTACGTGTCCCTTTCCGTCAGGTATTGAAATCTACTAAATTGAGTATGGAGCCCAACAACGAGGTTTTGGAGCATCTTCGGCAGGTTAATGTAAACCTTCCTTTTTTGCATGTTATTAAGCAAATTCCTACGTATGCTAAAGTAATTAAAGATTTATGCACTATGAAGAGACGACATCATGTAAAGAAAACGGCATTTTTAACAGTGCAGGTTAGTGCACTGTATCAACATAGGATTCCTCCTAAATATAAGGATCCCGGCTGTCCTACTGTGTCTTGTTTCATTGGAGAGCATAAAGTAGGACAAGCTTAATTAAATCTTTGTGCAAGTGTCAATTTAATGCCATATTCTGTTTACTTGCAACTTGGTTTAGGACAAATTAAGTCGACATCCGTGGTTCTGCAACTGGCAGATAGATCCACGAAGACTCCATGAGGAGTAGTAGAGGATGTGCTTGTTCAAATAGATAAATTTTATTATCCTGTTGATTTCTTAGTCTTGGATACTCAGGCTGTAGTAACTGTTGATTTTAGGATTCATATTATTTTAAATAGACCGTTTCTTGCTACTGCTAATGCTATAATTAATTGCAGGAATGGCTTAATGAAGTTAACTTTTGGGAATATGACTTTAAAAATTAATGTTTTTAATGTTGCTAAGCAGCCTGATGAGGATGATGAATGCCAACAGACTTACCAGATTGATTTGCTCACTGAAGAGGAGTTTGCTACCACTGAAATTAATTCTCTTGAATTAGATTTGGATGAAAATGTTGATGTTGAAGGTATGTACAAAAATCTGGAACATTGTTCTTTTGCAAGTCCATGGAATCCAAAGTTTGAAGAACTGCAAGAAAGAGGACAACCACCAACGCCAACAGCAGTAGAACCGCCCAAGCTGGACCTAAAGCCGCTACTTAAGGTTTAAAGCACGCCTATCTTGGTCCAGGTGATACATACCCAGTTATTATTTCTTCAGCATTAACTACAAATCAAGGTGAGCAATTACTTAGCGTTTTAAATGAGCATAAATCAGCTATTAGATGGAGTATAGCAGATCTGAAAGGTATTAGTCCCTTGATATGTTCCCATATGATTAATCTTGAACAGAGGGTTGTACCTCGTAGGGATTCTCAGGGTAGGTTGAACCCTACAATGAAAAAGGTAGTAAAAACCGAAGTGTTGAAATTATTAGATGCAGGGATCATCTACCCCACTGTTGATAGCAAATAGGTGAGCCCTACACAGGTTGTGCCTAAAAAATCTGGTGTCACCGTTGTTAAAAATGAAAGTGGAGACTCTGTCCCCACTAAATTAGTGACAGGATGGCGTATGTGTATAGACTATAGGAAACTGAATACAACCACCCATAAGGATCACTTTCCATTACCGTTCTTAGACCAAATTTTAGAGAGAGTAGCTGGACATCCTTTTTATTTGTTTCTTGATGGTTATTCTGGATATTATTAGATTGAGATTGCTTTAGAAGATTAGAAAAAAACTACTTTTACATGTCCTTTAGGTACTTATGCTTTCCGTAGAATGCCATTTGGATTGTGTAATGCTCATGCTACTTTTCAACGTTATATGATTATTATGTTTGTTGATATGATCGAGGAATGTATGGAAGTATATATGGATGACTTGACTGTATTTGGTAATACTTTTGATGCATACTTGCAAAACTTAAAGAGAGTCTTGGTCAGGTGTGAAGAGAAGCACCTTGTGCTTAATTGGGAAAAATGTCACTTCTTGGTGCCCTCAGGCATTGTGTTGGGCCACATAGTCTCTTCTAGAGGCATTGAGGTGGATCGATAAAAAATCAAACTCATTTCAAAGCTTCCTGTACCAAAGACTGTTAACGATGTTAGATCCTTTCTAGGGCATGTTGGTTTTTACAGGAGATTCATTCAAAACATTTCTGCTATTGCTCATCCTTTATGTAATCTTTTGATAAAGGATACCCCTTTTAAGTGGACTATTTCTTGTCAAGAGGCTTTTCAAGCCTTGATTGATAAATTGACTTCCGCACCTATTGTGCAACCACCCGATTGGAGCCTTCCTTTTGAATTGATGTGTGATGCAAGTGATTTTGCTATAGAAGCTGTTTTAGGGTAGCGAAAAGATGGTAAACCTCATGTTATGCATTATGCTAACCGAACCTTGAATAATGCATAGATGAATTATTCTACCACCGAGAAAGAACTGTTAGCTATAGTCTTTGCATTAGACAAGTTTCGTGCTTATTTGATTGGTTCTCCTATCACTATTTTCACAGATCATGTCGCGCTTAAGTACCTTCTCACAAAAAGGATGCTAAAGCACGCCTAATTCGTTGGATATTAATCTTATAGAAATTTGATATTTCTATAAAAGACAAAAAGAGTGTGGAGAACGTTGTCATTGATCACCTATCGAGGTTGATGGTGGAAGTAGCGGAAAATGAGCTACCAATCATGGATGACTTCCCTGATGAGCAACTCTTTTCAGTTGCACGACTGCCCTAGTATGCACATATTGTCAATTATTTTGCGACAGGTGAGATCCCTTTCTTTTGGAGTGCGTAGGATAAGCGTAGATTTTTTGTTGAGGTAAAGAAATTTTATTGGGATGATCCTTGTATGTTTAAGTATTATCCTGACCTGATTATGCGCCGTTGTGTCCCTGATTATGAAATAGAAAGCATCATTATATTCTGTCACTCTCATGCATGTGGAGGCCATTTTTCGATGAAAAATACTGCCGCTAAAATTCTTCAATGTGGTTTTTACTGGCCTACTATATTTCATGATGTTAACATTTTCTGCAGATCCAGTGATAGATCCCTAATGTTAGGAGCTTTATCTAGGAGACATATGATGCCTTTCAACCACAATCAAGATGTAGAGATTTTTGATTGTTGGGGTATAGACTTTATGGGACCCTTGCAGATCCAAAAGGGGGGTTCTATTGGACCTTTAAATAATGATCGATAAAGAAAAACCTAGGTAGGGGGAGTCTAATAAACTTGTATGCTTGTAAATGATATTAATAGATAATTAAGCAATTAAATAGAATGATAGAGGAGAGTTAGAGAGATTGCACCAGAATTTTTATAGTGGTTCGGCCAACCATGCCTACGTCCACTTCTCCCAAGGGCCTCCTTGGGGTTCCACTACTTGCAAGACCTCTTACAAGCTTTCCACCAAGCTTACGGGTGCTTGGCAACCTATCCACCAAGCTTACGGGTGCTTGGTAACCTTACAATCTCTCCAATCTCACTATTGGATCTCTCTCTCAAAGTCTACTTCACACTTGAAGTCATTTTACAAAGGTTTAGCTCACAAATAAAGAGAATGAAACTTGCTAGAATATTATTACAATAATCCCTTGGCTCCCCCTTAGTCCTTGGCAAGTTTGCTGGACTTTCTCTTTTATAGCTGAGCCTCCAACCCTTCCAAATAGCCTCCCAACGGCTATTTCTTTCTCCTGCAACGGCTCTTTAACGGCTCTTTTCTGGGCTCATGGTCGACCGTCGCATCGTCCGTGACATCGTCCCTCAGGCTTTCCTTGAGCCACGGTCGATCCACCTATCGACCATCACGCCTCACGGTCAACCGTCCCATCGATCGTGACATCGTCCGTCAGGCTCTGTCTAGAAAACCGCTTTCCACGGTCGATACACCGATCGACCGTCGCTCCCTTTGAGCCAAGTCACATAGGCCACGGTCGATCGGTCCATCGACCGTCACATCGACCGTCGTCTATTTTCCTATGTTTAGCTTCCGCGGTCGATCCTTCCATCAACCGCCATATCCCACGGTCGATCCATGCATCGTCCATCGCATCGACCGTCAGTACAAAAACTCATTAAATATGATTTGAATACTTTCCAAATTAAGGGATAATAATATTAAATCTATGTTTTATCATCAATTATATATTGACATCATCAAAACAATATCTGGGCTAACAACCCTTTCCTTCTTCTTTTGGTTATTTATATATATTGCTGGCTGTGGAATACGTGTCTAAGTGGGTGGAGGCTATTGCATGTAGGAAGAATGATCATTCCACTATCATCAAGTTTCTTAAAGAGCATGTTTTGTCTAGATTTGGTACTCCTAGGGTTATTATTAGTGACCAAGGATCGCATTTTTGTAACCGCTCTTTTGAGGCTTTGATGCGCAGGTATGGAGTCACACATAAGGTTTCCACAACTTATCATCCACAGACGAATGGCCAAGCTGAATTAGCCAATAGAGAGATAAAGTAAAACCTGGAAAAGACAATGAGCCCTAACCGAAAAGACTGGTCCTTGAGGCTATCAGATGCGTTGTGGGCATATCGCACTGCCTACAAGACTACCCTGGGGATGTCGCCATTTCGCCTAGTTTATGGAAAACCATGTCATCTTCCAGTTGAGTTAGAACATAAGACATATTGGGCTATTAAGTCACTAAATTTTACTTTGGATGCTGCAGGTCAGGAACGGAAACTCCAGCTGTCTGAGTTGGAGGAACTCAGGAATGATGCTTATGAGAGTTTCAGGATATTCAAGGCAAAAACAAAGGCCTACCACGACAAGCGGATGCTGAGGAAAACGTTTCAAGAAGGGCAGCAAGTCTACATGTATGACGCGGGACTACACTTACATCCTAGGAAGCTGAGATCATGTTGGACATGCCTATTCACCGTTAGCAGAATATTTGTGAATGGGGATGTGGAGATTGAAGACCCGAAGGATGGGAGGCTATTCAAGGCCAATGGACAGCGACCGAAGCCAATCCCAGAGAAGGCGGCCATTGATGAGCAGGGTCTACGAGGGATGATCTTTCTACTATCTATCATTTTCCTTTTTGATTAGGTTAGGTTGTTTTAGTTTGTTCGCTTTTGTTTTCATTTGTTTTCGCTTGCCATCTTATTTCTTAGGATGTTTGGACCACCATCTGCCTTGCTTGAGAAATTCGGCCACCATGAGGAGCCTTGGGCAAGATTTCAGCTATTTTGTCAGGTGGCCTCACTCCTATATCGATTTATAATTCTTATCTATTTTATTTGCCATTTAAACCTGCACCCTATTTTATTCTATTGCCATACTTAGCACACATTGAGGACAATGTGATTTTCAGGTTGGGGGGTGTAGGCATACATGATCTCATACATGCTACTTTGTGGATTTAATAGTGTTGAATTGAGCATGTTACTAGAAATTATACATGAGCTGAAATTTTTATGCCTATTATACATGTTGCTTTCATATGGATTAGCCTATACATTGATTACATGTGTGATAACCTGAAGGTAGAATATCATGTGATTCACACACGAACACTTTATGTGTAGTGGCAATTATACTTACTAGAGGAATGAGCATGCTATTGTTAATCTAGACCATGATTTCAACTTTAGCTAGTGTTGAGAATTACATGCAAAGAGAAAAAAAAAAGTTCTGGAGCTTGATCAAGCTGTGCCTAAACGACTATTAAGTGATCTACTGAGTAACCGAGTGTTCTTGCCTCAGGAAGCGGGAAGCTCGCGTAAAAAGGTAGAACCACTTATAGCTATAAAAAAACTATTAAGTGTTTTGCTAAGTAAGCAGGTCTCTACGCCTCAAGAAGCGGAGAGTGCTCGTGTAAAAAGGCAAAGTGTCTGATAGTTCTAGAAAAAAAAAAGAGAAATAGAAAGAGCATGTTGTACTTAAAAGTGCGAGGGTTGGATGATTGGTCAGGAAGATAGTAGTGTGTTTGGACTAATGGTGGGTAGAAGTTGCCTCTGTACGTAACATTTATTTGTCACGTTACTTGTGTTCATCTGAATAGTAATTAGCATGTTTGAAGTGTAGAAGTTAATTTCATATGTTGGTAGTATGTGTATGAGTATAAGAAATTTTTGTGCTCTGTACTATACATAACACTATTGACCTGATAAGGTAGAATTTTTGTCATACATGTCTACAGCCTTAGACCGTTGGTGTGCTTAATTATATCTTATGTGCTTTGAGTTGCTAGAGACTAGCAATAAGCTGGTTGGGGGGTGTGATGAGTGCATGAAATTGCACTCTGAACATGACTAAGAGCAGCTTATTTGTCGAGTTTTCATGATTTATATAGATGATTTCGTCCGTATATGTTGCTTCACAAAGTTATTTATATTATGCAGTAAATTAAAGCAAAGATGGGTCTTTAATGCCAAAACTGTTCCTTCTCGGAACGAACCAGATGATGTGCTATACATGGTTGGAAAGCTCGAAAAGTCTAGTTTTCTAGAGTTTTTACGGTTCGTGATTTCGAACTTCCTAAAGAAAGATATGCTATTTTTAGTACGCGAGGTGCAGAAAAAACAGTCACGGAAGAAGAAGACCATCTGATGCTCAAAGGATCGATCTTACTCTATCAAAGGATCGATCTTCTAAGTGCATTTAATCCTGACAGAGAGCATACTTTCAAAGGATCGATCTTACTCTAGCAAAGGATCGATCTTCCTCGGGCGTAGCCAGAAACTGAAGAAATTGAAGAATAGAAGATCGATCTTTCTCATATTAAAGGATCGATCCTTTGTTGACGGAACAGAAAATTAAAGGCCCAGATCTAATCCTAGTTTCTTAACTTTTGGAGGCTATAAATATGAAACCTAGGGTTAGTAAAGAAGGGGGGGGCTTCTTGGACGTTTTTGGAAGACTTTTTCTGACCTTTTCTGAAGGAGGAAGATGAAGAAATCTCCATCCATTGCCGAGTAATCCGCGGGCATGGCGGACGGATGATCTAGCGAGGATTTGGGTTTCTTCTTCATCATGGTTCATAGTTTTAATCTTTATTGTTAAACTCTTTTCCAGTATTGAATCTTCAAAGATTGTTTTCATATTATAGATTTCTATGTGGATGATTAATATTATGAATCCAGTCATTATTCTTTCATGATCTTATAATCCCATAGTTTTATCTATTGTTTACCTACTTTATCTCGTGAAATCTTTACTATGTATTGCCGATTGTGAGAGTTGGCATTGTGTATTCTTAGAGATCTGGTTAGATAGAGTTAGGGCTTTGTCCCGATGAACTTTTGCTATACATTGCCTGTAGTGACAACCAGTATCGTATATTCTTAGGTTTTGGTAGGATGAAGTAAGAGATATAAAAGGAAGATTCAATCGTAGGAAGAGACATTTATATATTTGATTAGGTTTGTAGTTTCCTATCTTCCAGTTAATGTGATTGGGATGTGAATCCATTAACTGAGTATTATATGAGCCATTGAGAAGAGAAGAACCTAAATCCGAGTGAAATGATTTCTGAAGCCTAGCCTCAACTAAATCCTGATTTCTTTCGTTAATTTTATTCTACCGTTACATTTTCAATCTATTTTCTTAAATTATACGCTCTTGATTGTTTTCGATATACTATTATCTGTGTTTCTGGATCTTTCCTGCTTGTCTTTTTGTGAGTTCGGCCTCTCTTATGCTATGCTGCACCGCGACTGCTGTGTGAGACACGTTTGAGCGATGTGTGAGACACGTTTGAGCGATATCAATGCTCCCTTCACCTTCACGGCCAATGACCAAGCATACATGGGATGATTTGAACCATCAAAGGACTCTCCCTCCTTATTCAAATGCATCGTACCTGCTAATGTTCACCAGCCCCACCATCTTCATCGCATTAGCCATAGATCATATTGTTCCCCACGGATTCAGTCTAGTTTGAAATTTAGCTCGAGACAGCCTCAACTTGAGCCAGTTTGGATTCTACTTGGTTAGCCCAATCAAATGGGGTTGGCCCAAACCACATCTCAGGTTGTTGAGCAACTCATGGCTGGACCCAGCCCAGAATCAACAAGGAGCAAATCAGAGAGGCGAGCAGAAGCGTGGCTCAACCCTCATCACTTCAGGTTGGATTCAGGACAGCCTAAGCCAGTTGAAAGCCAAGACCCTGCACAACGAGTCATACCATGGAGGTCAACTTACATACTTCAGTCATGGGCCATCATCATGTGCAGTATACTGCTCAAAGGTTATGACGAGGATGACCCTGGAGGACCTAGGAGGATATCTTCCCTTAAACCACCTGAACCGACTGATCGATCACCAGACAATCGGGCCAGCCTAGATGTTGAGAACAAGATCCATTTCAAGGGGGAGGGGATGTTACAAGTGTGCCAAACATGACTTGACCCACCAGACCAGTTCATTATATTTGAGTCCGAATGTTCACAGATCGAGCCATCCCAAGACCAGACCCGAATCGACTTGATTGACCCAACTCAAGTCAGGCTTACTAGGTCCAACCAACCCCTGCGTAGGCGGCAAGCCAGTAGGTCCCACCTCGAATCCAACTCCAAGAAGGGTTTCCCCATAGTTATCCTAATCTATGTTGGAGTGTTAAGGGTCCATACTCTATATAAGGAGCACATAACCCTAATATCGCTCAAATGTGTCACAACACAACGGTGCAGTGTAGCATAACATAAGAGAGGTCGAACCCACAGAGAGACAAGCAGAAAACATCCAAAACACAAATAACAATGAATTGAAGACAAATAAGAACTTAAGAATTAACTAAATTAGGTCAAATGATTTAATTATACCTAAGATTAACTAAAGATATCAGGATTTTAATAAGGCTAGACATCGGAAATCACTTCACTCGGATTTAGGTTCTTCTCTTCTCAATGGTTCATACAATACTACTTAGTCAAGGGATTCACATCCCAATCACCTTAACCGGAAGATATGGAACTATAAACCTAACAAAATATATAAATGTCACTTCCTATGATTGATTCTTCCTTTTATAGCTCTAACTTTATCCTACCAAAACCTAAGAATATATGATACCGGCTGTCACTACAGGAAACGTATAGCAAAAGTTCCTCGGGACAAAGCCCTAACCCTATCTTACCAGGTCTCTAAGAATACACATAGCAAACAATTCACGAGATAAAGTAGGTAAACAATAGATATAACCATGGGATTACAAGATCATGAAAGAAGTATGGCTAGATTCATAATATCATTCATCCACATAGAAATCCATAATCTGAAAATAATCCTTGAAGATTCAATACATAGAAAAGAGTTTTTTAATAAAGATTAAAACTATGAATCATGATGAAGAAGAAACCCTAATCCTCGCTAGATTATCCGTCTGCCATGCCCGTGGATTACTCGGCCATGGATGGAGGTTTCTTCATCTTCTTCCTTGTTTTTCTCCTCCAAACTCTGTAGAACCCCCTTTTGAAATGCTCTAAATTTCGGATTAAATAACCATATATATAGGGGAACTCCCGAAATTAGGGTTCTGGTTGAGTTGGACTTCTGGTGTAACTCGGATTTCCTGAATTAATGCTAGCATCCTATTCCGGTCACAACTGGGTCCAATCCGTTCTGAATCTGAGAACAAATCCAACACCAAAGATTTACGATAGGAAGTCTTCTGTTATATCCCGAAGATTTCATAATATTCCAAGTTATATAGAATATTAGGAGAATATTCTTCTCAGCTTGAACAGAACAGCTTTCCAACTTGTATGACTTTATCTATTCTTCATATCTTCTATCACACCATCCGGAATCTCACAAAATGTCCAACAGAAAAGTTATAGATGTCTAAGTCTTCTATCACTTATTTAAATTGAAGAATATTTTGACTTCCAGGCAATATTTGACGAATAATTTCCTACCAGTCGGTGAAACTGTATTTTTTCCTCATGTTTCGTAACCTGGGTCGCCCCGACTATGATCGATCTTCATAGGGCAAAGGATCGATCTTCTTGAAACTAGCTCTCTGTCAACTCTCTGTCACCGGCTGAGCGGCAAAAAGAGGATCGATCTTCTTTGGCATCAGATCGATCTTCTTCTTCCGTAGCTGCTTGCTCATGCACCTCTAGTACTAAAAATGGCATATATTCCTCTAGAAAACTCCAAATCACAAACCATAAAAACTCTCAGAAACTAGACTTCCAGAGCTTTTCAACCATATATAACAAATCATCTAGTTCGTTCCGAGAAGGTATAGTTTTCGCGTTAAAGACCCATCTTTACTTCAATTTCCTAGATAATACAAATAACTTTGTGAATCAACATATACGGATAAAATCATCTATATAAATCATGAAAACTCAACAAATAAGTTGCTCTTAGTCATGTTCAGAGTGCAATTTCATGAACTCATCAACCCCCTCTGCACTTTGAAATCTATGCAAGCAAATACTTATTTTTTCATCAATGAAGCGTTGATTGGATTGGTTGAGTGAAGCACTCTTCCATAGGAGGTTGGGTGAAGCACCCTCTTCCAAGTTATCTTCTTCTCCATATTTTTCTCTAATTTTCTCATCCTTTTTCCTATTTTTTCCACCTTTTTCCGGCCTTATCCCTATTTTCCCTGGTTTTCCTGTACTTTCTCTCTCCTCTCTCCCTGCCAGCTGGCTTGCGCCCCCCGCACGCAGCTCACCACCAACCCAGGACATTGTCGTCCCTGCTCTCTCCTACTTTTCCCCAGCTCACCCCAAGCCGACGCCCTTCGTCGCCCGTCGCCACCGCTCCGACCACCCTCGTTCTCTCAAACCTCCACCAATATCCTAACCATCACCTACCCTACCTCTGTCCAACCTCCTCCACCTCCAAAGCCTCCTTCCCTAACGCCGTACCCAAGAACCGCCGCTACCATCCTCCATCAACCCGGCCACCTCGCTCTCTCAAATTCCCATCAAACTTTACCAAAACACTCTAGTCCTCCTCCCCGCTCTCTAGTGCCCCTCATCGCCCTCGCCATCGTCTCCTCCAACGCCGGCCACCTCACCCACGACCCCGACCACGCCGCCACCTCAAATCTACTGCATCCAGGGATGCGTTAGAAGATCCAAACCGTGGGATCAACTCCTGGGAGTCCCACGAGTCTTCCTCCACCCTTCTTGGTTGTCGTCGACAAGGTTTCGCCGTTGATTCGCCGCCGGCACACTTCCAACCATCCAATCACCATTGGCCGTGATTCAACTACTCCGAAGTTCTGATCTTCAGTCCAACGGTCAAGATCCTCGATCAGGGCCCGAGCCAGCACCCCAGGCCATCTAGATTCCCATCTCCTTCCAAGGCAGTCTCATCCACCCTTCTCCAATAATTTTGAATCCTATCTCGCCACGGCATTCGATTTTTCCATCTACTCTAAGGGAGATTCTTGCCACCCTCACACCCAATCTACATCAGCCAGGATAGAGACTGGGAACAAGGGCTTACAGGCAGCATGCTCGTAACACTCAATGTCATGTTTTTGAAGGTGAGGAACCATATAAAAATTTGACTGAAAGTACAAGGTACCAATCGATAATCTAGCCTAAACTAGGTATATAGAAGAGTTGTCGGTTACTGTGTTTGCAAATTCGGCTTGCTACTCATACCGCTCTGCTTTAATCGGTATCAAGAGCCAGGTTTCTATTCCGTCAGCACCTAGAGGAGCTCGTGGGGGACGACGGCATGCAACGATGGGTGAGGTGTTTGAACGCAATGAGGTGGCACGTATAGCACAACTAGAGACGGGATTCCAACATGTGGATACGGGTCGTGCTTGCCATCAGCAATCGGCACGACGTCTTGAAAATCCTGATTTAGAAGATAGTAGTGATGTTGATTGTGATGAAGGAGAGGATCTCAATCCGTTTGCAGATCATGGGGACGTCCTTTGGTTCAGAATAATGCTAACAAATGGGAGAATAGCTTCAAACACAATATCCCATAATTTTATGGTTGTCTCAATCCTGAAGAATTTCTGGATTAGATTGCTACGGTGGAGGAGATCTTGGAGTTCAAGGAGGTACCTAATGATCACGGAGTTCCTTTGGTAGCAACCAAGTTTAGAGGACGAGCTACAGCATGTGGCAACAAACGAAGTAGAATAGAGTCAGACAAGGCAAGTCCAAGGTTAATAGTTGGGAAAAGCTTATGAAACTCATGAGAGCAGCATTCTTATATTATAATTATGTGCGAACAATGTATCAACAACTTCAGAATCTCAGGCAAGGTTCAAGGTCTATATATGATTATACTATAGAATTTTATAAATTGGTAACACGTGTGGATCTAGCAGAATCTGAAGATTATTGGAGGCATGAGACAACAGTTTCAAGATTCTCTAAATTTTTTGATCCCATTAATGTATACGAAGCCCATCAGAGAGCCTTGCATCTGGAGAAAACTTTGTTGAGGAGGACATGGGGTGTTGGACGAGGAACTAACAGTGGTGGTGACTGTACAAATCAAACAGTCTCTGGAACACGTAATGCATTTCAAACCTCTATACACAAAATAAAGGACAACCAATTACACAACCTAGCAAGGGAGCATCGTCTAGTTCTCAAACTCACTGTTTAAAGTGTGGTGAGCAAGGTCATAGGATGGCAGATTGCAGGAAAGGTGATAGATATGGTAAAGGATTGTTCATCGATTCTGAGGAGCCGGATGGTGATCTGGTGGATTTTGAATAAGGACCCATTTATGATGTTGAAGAGGAACTTGCAGAGGAACATGTTGTAGGGAAGGGTCTTTTATTAGTAGTGAGGAGGGTTTGTTTGGCACCTCGTAAAGCTGATGGAGAAGATTGGCGGCACAACAACATATTTCAATCTATATATACAATTGGAGGAAAGGTTTGCCGGCTTGTGATTGACTCTCGCAGTTGTGAGAATGTGGTTTCTAAGGAGGTTGTCAAGAAGCTTGGGATAGAGACAGAAACATCCTAGTCCTTACAAGTTGGCTTGGTTCAAGAAAGGAAATGAAGTAACAGTTTCTAAACATTGTTTGGTGTCCTTTTTAATTGGAGCTAAGTATCACGACGAGGTTTGGTGTGACGTTGTCACTATGGATGTATGTCACCTCTTACTAGGTAGACCTTTGCAATATGAAAGGGGTGGTATGCATGATGGGAAGCAAAACATTTATAGTTTTGTTTTTAATGCAGTGAAGATTATTCTTTTGCCTAGTAAGGTGGAGCCCAAGTCTCTTGTGGGAGAGGGAAAAAGTTTGCAGGCAAAAAGGGGGTTTATGAATGAGATACTAGAATCTGGGGTTGTCTTTGTGTTGCTAGGAAAAGATTATAGCAACGGTGAAGATGCACCAAACCTTGTAAAGAGTTTATTAAATGAATTTTTTGGTGTATTTCCCAATGACTTACCCAATGAGTTCTCACCATTGAGGGATATACAACATCAGATTCATTTGGTTCCAGGTTCTAATTTACCAAACCGCCCACATTACTGATGTCGCTCAAATGTGTCACGCACAGCGGTCGCGGTGCAGTACAGCATAAGAGAGGTCGAACCCACAGAGAGACAGACAGAAAATATCCAAAACGGAAATAACAATGAATTGAAGACAAATGAGAACTTGAGAATTAACTAAATTAGATCAAAGGATTTAATGATAATGTAAGGTTAACTAGAGATATCAGGATTTTGATAAGGCTAGGCTTCAGGAATCACTTCACTCGGATTTAGGTTCTTCTCTTCTCAATGGTTCATATGATACTCAATTAAGGGATTCACATCTCAATCACCTTAACCGGAAGATATGGAACTATAAACCTAACAAAATATATATATGTCTCTTCCTACGATTGGTTCTTCCTTTTTATAGTTCTAACTTCATCCAACCAAACCTAAGAATACACGATACCGGCTGTCACTACAGGCAACACGCAGCAAAAGTTCATCGGGACAAAGCCCTAACTCTATCTAACCGGGTCTCTAAGAATACACAATACCAACTCTCACAATCGGAAATGCATAGCAAAGATTCCTCGGGATAGAGCCCTAACCTTGTCTTACCATATCCCTAAGAATACACAATACCAGCTGTCACTACGGGCAATGCATAGCAAAGGTCTCATGAGACTCGGTAGGAGAATCAAAAGAAATAACTATTGGATTATAAGATCATGAAAGAAGCATGACTGGATTCATAATATTAATCATCCACATAGCAATCTATAATCTGAAAATAATATTTGAAGATCCAATACATAGAAAAGAGTTTAACAATGAAGATTAAAAACTATGAACCATTGTTGGAGAAGAAGCCCTAGTCCTCGCTAGATCATCCGTCCGCCATGCTCGTGGATTACTCGGCCATGGATGGAGATGTCTTCATCTTCTTCCTCTTGAAAAAGTCCAGAAAAGAGCCTCCAAAAATGTCCCAGAAGTGCCCCTTGATTAACCCTAAGTATCCAATTTATAGCCCCCAAATCTCTCCATCCACGGATTAGATCTGAACCGTAGGTTTTCTTCACTGGAAACATCGGATCGATCCCTCCCAGGGTGTCGGATCGATCCCTCGCATTAAAGCTTCAACTTCTGACTTCGACCGTGTCCGATCGATCGGACAAAGGGTGTCGGATCGATCGGTTTCGTAAAAATCCTCCGTCTCTGGCTATTCCCGAGTCCGATCGATGGATGGATCGATCGAACTGTGTTCCTCTAGAAAGCATACGTTCTGTCAACCTTTAATTCCCAAGTCCGATCGATCCGACTATGGGTGTTGGATCGATTGGTTGCGTAAAAATCCGCTGTTTTTGGCTATTCCCGAGTCCGATCGATCGGACTATGGGTGTCGGATCGATCGGACCCCGTCGGAGGGATGGAGGGATCGATCGGATCCCTTATGGCTGAAAAATATAGGTTCTGTCACGTTTCTGCGTAGTCCGATCGATCGGCGGATCGATTGGACTTCCAGCTTATTTTCTGTTCTGCCATTCAGACTGCGCCATCGGTACTAAAATTGCCGTAACTTCCTCTAAGAAACTCAGAATCACGAACCGTAAAATTCTCCAGAATCTAAACTTCAAGAGCTTTCCAACCATATATGGTATATCATCTGGTTCTTCATGAGTAGGTACATATTAATATTTGAAGTTGATCCATATACTCTTTTCAGCTTCTTTTAACCCCAATTTCCTGCATTTTCCAAACAACCATGTGAAGCAACATATAGATGTAAAAATAGTGATAAAGATGTTGATTAAGGATAATAATCTAGCAATTGAGATGGTTATAAGACTGTTCAGAGTGCACTTTCATGCACTCATCAATTACCAGATGAGTCCTAATGAGCATGAGGAGCTCATGCGTCATATAAACGCACTATTGTCTAAATGCCATATTATAGAGAGTATTAATCCATGTGCAGTGTCGACGTTGCTTACACCCAAGAAGGATGGTTCATGGAGAATGTGTGGATAGTCCAGCTATCAACAAGATCACAGTCAGGTATAGATTTCTTATTCCTCATTTGGATGATTTGTTGGATCAACTAAGTGGTGTTAAGGTGTTTACTGAATGGGATTTGAAGAGTGGATATCATTATATTCGTATCCTTCTAGGTGATAAGTGGAAAACTGCATTCAAGACTAGAGAGGGGTTATATGAATGACTAGTAATGCCTTTCGGGTTGTCGAATGCCTTTAGCACGTTCATGCGTGTGATAAACCAGATTTTTAGGCCATTTATTGGTAAATGCCTTGTGGTATATTTTGATGATATTTTAATATACAGTACAACTGTAGAATTGTATCTTCAACAATTGAGGGAGGTTTTAGCTGTATTGCGATAGGAGAAATTCTTTGCAACTTTGATAAATGTGCCTTCATGACAAAGTTACTTTTATTTTTCGATTATGTAGTGTCCAAGGATGGGTTGTCAGTAGATGATTCTAAGGTGGCAGCTGTGAAGCAATGGCCAATTCCAACAACTACTCAGGAAGTCCGTGGCTTCCATGGATTAGTGTCCTTTTATAGGCGCTTTATTCCCAATTTTAGTACCATCGCAGCGTCGCTCATGGATAGCATGAAAGTTGGAAAGTTCTTGTGGATAGATGAAGCAACTAAGGCATTTGAGCAAATCAAGGAGAAGCTAACAGCTGCTCATTGATGTCGCTCAAATGTGTCGCGCACAGCGGTCGCGGTGCAGTACAGCATAAGAGAGGTCGAACCCACAGAGAGACAAGCAGGAAAGATCCAGAAACGCGAATAACAATGAATTGAAGACAAACAAGAACGTTAAAGTTAAGAAAGTAGATCGTAGATGTAATGATGGGATAAAGTTAACGAAAGAAATCGGGATTTGAATGAGGCTAGGCTTCGAGAATCACTTCACTCGAATTTAGGTTCTTCTCTTCTCAATGGTTCATAAGATACTCAGTTAAGGGAGGCACATCCCAATCACCTTAACCGGAAGATATGGAACTATAAATCTAACAAAATATATAAATGTCTCTTCCTACGATTGATTCTTCCTTATTATAGTTCCAACTTCATCCAACCCAAACCTAAGAATATATGATACCGGCTATCACTACAGGCAACATATAGCAAAAGTTCATCGGGACAAAGCCCTAACTCTATCTAACCAGATCTCTAAGAATACACAATACCAACTCTCACAATCGGCAATGCATAGCAAAGATTTCACGAGATAAAGTAGGTAAACAATAGACAAAACTATGGGATTATAAGATCATGAAAGAAGCATGACTGGGTTCATAATATTAATCATCCACATAGGAATCTATAATCTGAAAATAATCTTTGAAGGTCCAATACATAGAAAAGAGTTTAACAATAAGGATTAAAACTATGAACCATTGTTGGAGAAGAAAGCCTAGTCCTCGCTAGATCATCCGTCCGTCATACCCGCGGCTTACTCGGCCATGGATGGAGATGTCTTCATCTTCTTCCCTTAGAAAATGTCCAGAAAGAGCCTCCAAAAACGTCCAAGAAGTCCCCCTTGACTTACCCTAACTTTCCTATTTATAGGGTCTAAGAATTAGCAAACTCGGGCTAAGTTTAAACCCGTTATACGCTCCTGGCTGATCTGGCGGTCGACCGTGAGGTACACAATTTATTTTGACAAGCTGCGGTCGATCTTCGCATCGATCGTCGGAAGTGTTTTTCTTGACAGAGGCTGACGGTTGAAGCCACGGTCGACCGTGGCATCTTACGGTCGATCGTGACGATTTGACGGTCGATAGTGAGGATTTTTGAGTGCGACGGTCGACCGTGAGATCTTACGGTCGACCATCACTATTCATTCAGCACTGCGCACTGGTACGAAAAATATTGTAACTTCCTCTACGTAACTCAGAATCATGAACCGTAAAATTCTCCAGAAAGTAGACTTCAAGAGCTTTCCAATGGTATATGGTACATCATCTGGTTCTTCTTGAAAAGATACAGTTTAATCCTTGCAGTTGACCCATATAATCTTTTCAGCTTCCTTCAGCTCCAATTTCCTGCATTTTCCAAGCAACTATGTGAAGTAACATATACTATAAAAATATTGCTAAAGAAGTTGATTAAGGGTGAAGATATAGCAATTTAGATGGTTATACGGTTGTTCAGAGTGCACTTTCATGCACTCATCACACCCCCCAACCAGCTTATTGCTAGTCTCTACCAATTCAAAGCGTATAAAATATAATTAAGCACACAAACGGTTCAAGGATGTAGACATGCATGATAAAAATTCTACCTTATCAAGTCAATAGTGTTTTATACAATACAGAGCATGAAAACTTCTTATACTCATACACATACTACCAACACATGAAATCAACTTCTACACATCAAATATCCTAATCACCATCCAGAAGAACACATGTGACGTGACAAATAAATGTTAACGAAAGAAGCAACTTGACTCACCTTGAAATGCGTCGTTAATTATCTCAAAGGCGGACAAAACAAAATACCAAACTATTACTTAACTACAACGTAGTTAGTAGGAGTACGGGTCGAATCCACAGGGAATTTGATGGTTGAATTACAAAGATGATTTCTACAAGAGTTGTATAAAATTTGAATGGTTTTGATTAACTAGTTAACTAAAGTATTTTAAAACCAAGTAAAGAAGGTGGTTTATTACGATAAAGGTCCTAGGGGATTTTGATCCGAATTAGGGTCTAAGGATGTTCTCTATAAATCAAGATGCATGACTTCTAAATGAGATGGTCAAAATAAGAGATCGACGAGCATAGGATTAGTATCGCTCATCGCTAATGAGATGTCGGGTTAGGATCAACTCATCGCATTTAGCACAAGGGTAGGATCCATGATCAAGGCTTTAATTCGATCATGGCTCAACAATGGCCGGCTAGGGTCCTATTGTTGGCAACAATAGCCGGCTTAGGGTCCTATTGTTAATTAGAGATCTAGGTTTTGCATGAATAAGAATGGTAGATAGGATAGAATGAGGCTTGGATGGTTCTAGCACCCAAGTAGTGGATAGGATAGCTATGGCTTGGGTGGTTCTAGCACCTCAAGATCATAGCTTGCCTTGGGTGGTTCTAGCACCTCAAGATCCGATCCCTAGATCAAGGAGAATTGGCCATGGTTCTAGCATGGACCTCTCTTTGAGACATTACATCAAACACCTATCAAACATCTATTTCACAAATAATTACATATAAGAATTTATCATGAAACCATTCAATTATTTAATTCCTCAATGAATTATGAATCAAACCGTAGACTAAGGCATGATTCTAATATGACCTCTTCTTTGGGGAATTGAATCAAACATTAAACAAGCATGTAATCTCTCTGCATACACTTGTAAGAAATAAAGCATTCATTGAAGAAAACTAAGAATTACATGTGAATTAATACAAAATCCATCATCACAAGAATCATTACATGAAGAATTATAAAGAAATCAAAGATCTAACCCTAAGACATCACAAAATTCCCAAGGAGGAGGGATTTAGCTACTCATCTTAGGTAGGATCTCCATGGAAGAGGAGGCTTTACCCATCTTCTCCATCAAAATCCAACCCTTGAAGCACTCAATCTCTCTCTCACACTAAGGGGGAAGAAGGTTGGAGAAAGGAGGGAAAAAGAGGGAGAAAAGAGATCCTAAAATTAGAGCCAAAACCCCTATTTATAGACCCCAAGTCGTGGATCCTCGGATTAGATCCGAGCCGTCCATTTTTAACCGTCAGCGATCTTGGATCGATCCGAAGTAGGTTTGGATCGATCCAATATGAGCAAAAGATCATAGCTTTCTGGGAAGGAAATATGGATCGATCCCATTTAAATGTGGATCGATCCAATTTGTACCCAAGAATAAGTGCTCTTGGGAAAAGAAATATGGATCGATCCCATGACGGTTTGGATCGATCCATTTTGTACCAAGTTCTCTAGAAAAAGATATTGGGATCGATCCATTAAGAATCCGGATCGATCCAACATTGGATAAAAAGTATGGCTTTCTGGAAAAGGGTCGGGATCGATCCAAAATGTCCTGATCGATCCGAATTAAGCTGAATCTGTATAATTGATGTCTTTTGGCTCGAAATCAATGCAACTCTCTTCGTAAGCTCTTGTACCTGAAACCATATGAAAAGATATTAAAAATGCATTGCTTGAGAGCTAACAAAGCCAAGTTAAATGGGTGAATTATGCATATTTTGTGACTCATCACACCCCCCAACTTGAACTTTGCTAGTTCTCGAGCAAAGCAAAACGACAAATAAAATCTAACTAGCCACTTTCGTAGGACTCACGATTGCACTTAGCATGTGCAACAAGCCGTTAAACCCCTAGGTTTACCCTAGAGAACAAGTGTTGTCTGGTGGGGGTTTACAGTAATGATACCCACAAACATCTCATTTACAATCGAAATGTCAAGATACAATACATCAATTCATAAGTGATCTAGATTTACTCAAATGTCAAATAATAGAATCATGTGCATAATTATATTCTTCAAATCACACAAATATAAGAAATATGCTAATCAAGCTATGGTTATTACCCTTCAAGGACTTTAAAGCACTTAGTACCATTATAGTATAGTCAAGAAATCCAAGTGTAAGATGTTACCACACACGTATTTGGGGTTTTCAAAATCAACCAAGTAAGGCCCAATCCGGCTTAGTCATCTCAAGTATTTCACATATTTGCTAAAATGTAACATGGTTGCTCTTTATGCTTTTCTTAATCAGTGTTCGACCGTGCAATGTTATAATCCATTAAGTTTTCTTCTAGGTCCTTATAACGAGCTTTGGGTCAATGGCTCCCAAACCAAATGGCTTTAGGGCATTGGGTGATAAAGCATCCCTCGGACTTAATTGCTCGAACCCAAAAGGCTACGAATTATAACTAGTCATCACACATATTTTCTTTTCTTTTGCAATCCTAAGCCGTTTTACGCAAACAAACCACGTTGTTACGCACATTGCCCGGTTACTAAGCTTTCGGATTCTCATTCTTTTCTTTTCCATTCTTTTATTATTTTTTTCTTTTTCACTCCTAGGCCGTTTGACGCGAACAATACACGTTGTTACGCACATTGCCCGGTTACTAAGCTTTCGGATTTCCTTATACGAGCATTGCCATTTTGGATTAAGCAAAACATGCTTCCTACCTTCGACTTCTTAGTCCTTCAAGGTCCAAACTCAATTTGACTAATCAACCCCTCGTAAGTGTGCGAATAAAAAATGATGATGAATTACTCAATCAACTTTAACATGTATCAAGCGAGTTAAAGTAGATGAACAATAATATCCAAATCATGATTAACAAATCCCTATAACTATGTGAAGTTTCAAATATATCATACAACAATCATCAATAAAGGGTAATTGAGTTGAATGTTTCACATAATCATTAATGCAAGTATCTCTCATTTCAAGTGTAAATAAAAAAAATGGTTATCATGCATGTAATGCATACCCCCCAACTTAAATGGGATTGTCCTTAAGCACGATTGAAGGGTAAAGGAAAGAGATGACCTGGATTGTTGTTTGAGTACCGTATAAGACGTTCAACCTTGCAAAGCAAATTGCACATATGTGAAGCATAGGATTAATGAACAAAACTAGAGAAATGAAGTGAATAAAGATTGAGGGTTGAGTTGAAGATAGGATAAGATTGTAGAGGATCATTGGCTTGGTTCAATATCCTGAAAACATGAAAGAAACAAAATTGACATGAATAATAAAAAATTTGGGCAGCACCTCCTTTGTATTTTAGATGAGCTCACTGCTTACATATGTGATACATTTAACATATCCACCACAAATATAAAGAGATACCCACAACTTCAAAAAGTTCCCACATTCAATCACCTACACATATTAACCCTCTTCACATGCTTATAATCATCCAATTTCTCAAAATACAAAAGATAACAACCACCTTAAGCTAGAAACCAACTTCACAAAAATATGTAGCATAAAAGACTCAAATACAACCATGACATCATTCACAATGATCTTTAGTCATTCATTCATCCACAATGTAGCATAAGGAGTATCATATACAATCATGGCCCTTAAGCCTACACATTTAATCATCAACCAAAAATGTAATTAACTTGAGTCATTCATCCAACCACCATATATCCATCATATATCACAAAATATACCTCATATACCACCATGACACTATGAACCAAAAATGTGGCATCATGCCTAAGCATTATTAGTGTTTACCAAAATGTACCATCCAGACATATTGTTAGCTACACATCAAAGTTATACAATCACAAACTCTCAACTCTCATCACTCGATAGAACTGACTGCACAACTGCGGGAGTAGGTGTATCAACTACTGGTGGGTCCTCTGGTAACGTGCTGAACTCCTCCGTCTGCGTGGAGGTGGAAACTGTAGCTGGTCCTGCCGAGCACATCTTCGCCAAATAGGCGAGTATCGTCCGCAGTTCATGTTTTGTCTCCTGCTGATAATAGTGCAAATCCGTCTTGATAGCACTCAAGGAGTGATCAACCTCTTCCAATCTTGCATTCATTGTGAGGCGAAGATCCTCTAACTCAGAGGTTGTACATCCTCTGAAAGTGGTGGATCCTGTGGAGCAGGCTGAGGAGAGGATGGAGGCTGAGGAACTGGAGGTGGAGGAGGAGCAGATGAGCCAGGTTGAGGATCGACTAGTGGAGCAGGCTGCCTCCTAGCTAGAATGGAGGCAATTTCCTGTTGAGCTTTGGTCATTTTAGAAATGACCTTGCTCCAGGTACTTTGGCCAAAGAAGGAGGAGGATGGAGCTTCTATAGTAGGCTCGTCAGCAGGAAACCAAGGTTGACGCACAAGGAAATCAGAGATGAGGCAAGGGTGTGGAAATGGCTTTGTCTTATTCTTGTTATCAGCATTTTTAAAAAAATATTCCATGTCATTGAGAATTAGGGATGGAAAAGGAATGGAAACATTCTGAAGGAGACACCACAAAACCCATAACCAATCACCTATGCGGTGTTGAGGGTGAGACGTTTGAAAAACATTCCGACGTAGAACATCATCGATGAACCACAATTGTTCATCTAGTTTGCGTCGAAAAATCTCGCCAGTGTAAGCTCGCACTGGAACGATTTCAGACGCATCCCATTTTCGAACGGTAGCATCATAACGGGTAGCAGGGGATGCTATAGGGATATCTAAAATGTTACTGATGGTTTTAGCTATGAAAACTACACGATGACCCAAAATTTGAGATGTAAACCCTGGGCAATTCTTATCCTTAGCTGACTGTGGTGGAATAATTTCCAAATTTTGATAGAAAAGTCGGATTAACCGAGGATAAATGATTCTACTTGGTGAGCAAAGCCCTAAAGCTCGGTGTTGCTCCAAAAAATGAATCGAAGCTACTGATTGTGCATGATTGCGGAAGAACGGGATGTCAAATTGGAACTCAAATTCAAAACCACGGTTTTTCCAAAGTTCAAGAACAACATCACCAGTGGTCTCTGGCTCTGAAGCTTAGCTACGCTTACTTGGGGATTGAGGAGGTGGTGGAGAAGAACCAGACGCTCCTGCCGAGGAAGAAGCACCCGGAGCATCCCGTTTCTTCTCCGGCGTCTTCTTGGCTGCAAGCTTCTTCTTTGGCCTCATGGAAGCTAGGATGACGGGTGGATGTGTGGTGGAGAATCACTGGTAGCTAGGAACGTCGGTAATCGCCGGAGATGTGAGAGAGAAGAAGAGAGACGGGAGAGCGTCGGAGGAGGAAATGGGCGAGAAATGCCCTAACTGACGCACTAAAGCCCTTTAAGTGTGTTTTCAGTGGAGTTTGGATCGATCCAAGTCAGTTTGGATCGATCTAATAAGGACTTGGATCGATCCCAAACACGTGTCATGATCGTAGATGGTAACTTGAGTGACGTGGCACGGATATGGATAGATCCTAATTGGACATGGATCGATCCGAACGGTGACAGAGCGGCCCTTTTGGGAGGTCATGTTGGATCGATCCAAACAAGGGTTTGTATCGATCCAAACAACCAGTTCCGGATCGATCCAGGACAAGTTGGATCGATCCAAATTGTCCCACCAAGTATTGTGCTTACTGAAAGATAAATGTGGATCGATCCGAATTAAATGTGGATCGATCCAACCAGTGACAGAACGTATGTCCTGGAAGACCGTTTTGGATCGATCCATTAAGGATTTGGATCGATCCAACGTGTGTTTGTGGATCGATTCCAAGTAAATATGGATCGATCCACCCTGGAGCGCGAATTTTAAAGCACCCTAAAAAAATGTATAAAAATACAAGATTTCACTCCAAGATGAATTCTAACTTCTATTTCACCTCAATTCTCAATCATTCATGAATAGTAGATCATTACAATCACAATTATAACTCACACATGCATTGACTCAAGATCAAACATACATCCAATCTTTACTCAAACAACAATGAAATTTACCGAATTAAAACCACTACAAAACAAGAACACACAATCAAGCATACAAAGAAAAGTGAAATACGCATGCATTCAATCAAACATATGACAACAAGCAATCGTGCAAGTAATAAAGGTTGGGTTGCCTCCCAACAAGCGCTACGTTTAACGTCTTTAGCTAGACTCAATACAAGCTTTTGAGTATATAAGATGCTCTATCTAGTTGATAGATGCATTTACAAAGCCTTGATAAAAGCCATTTCCGGATGGCTTTACTCACGTGCCAATGATCATATAAAGTCTTTATCAAAACAAACCATTGTAACATTTTTCCAATGTTGGCACGAGATAAGTTAAAATCTCGATCAAGGGAAATATTTGGTCCAAAGAGTCTATGCAATATCAAAGAAAATGGCTTGAGATCCAAAATTGGAGATGACATCATAGTGTGCAATGTTGGAATAGAAATTGTAATAGATGAACACTCCCATGGATGCCTCCACCATGGGATCACACAAAAGTTGTCTAAATTATTATGCTCATCAAAAATGGGTAAAATCCCATTTAATCCTTTACAAGCATCCGATGCCGGTAAAATATCAAAACACATCTCATAATCATCATAGCCCCCATGCAAGGCATCAAAAATCGCCACACTATTTTCACATAAGATTTCATCAAGATTCGGAGTATTGTCATGAAAGACTTCATAAACCGGTAAATTAATATCACCTTCATTATTATTCAGAGTAGATATGTTTTTGTAAAATGCTTCATAAATCGGTAACTCGATATCACTTAAATTCTCATCAAATTTATTGATGTCGCTCAAATGTATCACGCACAGCGGTCGCGGTGCAGTACAGCATAAGAGAGGTCGAATCCCACAGAGAGACAAGCAGGAAAGATCCAGAAACACAGATAACAATGAGTTGAAAACAATCAAGAGCGATGACAGTTAAGAAAATAGATCGAAGATGTGATGATAAGATAAAGTTAACGAAAGAAATCAAGATTTGAATGAGGTTAGGCTTCAGGAATCACTTCACTCGGATTTAGGTTCTTCTCTTCTCAACGGTTCATATGATACTCAGTTAAGGGATTCACATCCCAATCACCTTAACCGGAAGATATAGAATTATGAATCTGATAAAATATAAATGTCTCTTCCTATGATTGGTTCTTCCTTTTTATAGTCCTAACTTCATCCAACCAAACCTAAGAATACACGATACCGGCTGTCACTACAGGCAACGCGCAGCAAAAGTTCATCGGGACAAAGCCCTAACTCTAATCGGATCTCTAAGAATACATAATACCAACTCTCACAATCGGCAATGCATAGCAAAGATCTCTCGGTATAGAGCCCCAACCTTATCTAACCATATCCCTAAGAATATACAATACCAGCTGTCACTACGGGCAATGCATAGCAAAGGTCTCACGAGACTCGGTAGGAGAATCAAAGGAGATAACTATGGGATCACAATATCATAAAAGAAGCATGACTGGATTTATAATAATGTTTAACCACAAAGCAATCTGTGAAGATCCAATACATAAGAAGAGTTTAACAATAAAGATTAAAAACATGAACCATCGTTGGAGAAGAAACCCTAATCCTCGCTAGATCATCCGTCCGCCATGCCCGCGGATTACTCGGCCATGGATGGAGATTCCTTCATCTTCTTCCCTCTTGAAAAACACCCAGAAAAGAGCCTCCAAAAACGTCCAAGAAGTCCCCTTTGAGTAACCCTAAGTTTCCTATTTATAGGGTCCAAGAATTAGCAAACTCGGGTTAAGTTTAAACCCGTTATACGCCCCTGGCTGATCTGGCGGTCGACCGTGAGACCCTGACGGTCGACCGGCAACTGTTCATAATAATTCGAAAGAGCGACGGTCGATCTTCGCATCGACCCTGCGAAGTATTTTCATTGACAGAGGCTGACGGTCGATGCCATGGTCGATGCGACGGTCGACCGTGGCATCTTACGGTCGATCTTGAGGATTTTTGAGCTCCACGGTCGATCCTGAGGGTTTGACGGTCGACCGTCACTATTCACTCAGCAATGCGCACTGGTACGAAAAATATTGTAACTTCCTCTCGAAAACTCGGAATCACGAACCGTAAAATTCTCCAGAATCTAGACTTCAAGAGCTTTCCAATCATATATGGTACATCATCTGATTCTTCATGAGCAGGTACAGATTAATTTTTGAAGTTGATCCATATACTCTTTTCAGCTTCTTTTAACCCCAATTTCCTGCATTTTCCAAACAACCATGTGAAGCAACATATAGATATAAAAATAGTAATAAAGATGCTGATTAAGGATAATAATCTAGCAATTGAGATGGTTTTAAAGTTGTTCAGAGTGCACTTTCATGCACTCATCACACCCCCCAACCAGCTTATTGCTAGTCTCTAGCAATTCAAAGCGCATAAAATATAATTAAGCACACTAACGGTTCAAGGATGTAGACATGCATGATAAAAATTCTACCTTATCAAGTCGATAGTGTTTTATGCAGTACAGAGCATGGAAACTTCTTATACTCATACACATACTACCAACACATGAAATCAACTTCTACACATCAAAACATGCTAATCACCATCCAGAATAATACATGTGATGTGACAAATAAGTGTTACGTACAGAAGCAACTTCTACCCACCATTAGTCCAAACACACTACTATCTTCATGACCAATCATCCAACCCTCGCACTTTAAGTATGGCATGCTCTTTCTTTCTCTTTTTTTTTTTCTTTTCAACTATCAGACACTTTGCCTTTTTACGCGAGCACTCTCCGCTTCTTGAGGCGCAGATACCCGGTTACTTAGCAAAACACTTAATAGTTTTTTTTTTATAGCTCTAAGTGGCTCTACCTTTTTACGCGAGCTCTCTGCTTCCTGAGGCAAGAACACCCGGTTACTCAGTAGATCACTTAATAGTTGTTTAGGCACGGCTTGAACAAGCTCCAGAACTTTTTCTCTCTTTTTTTTTTCTCTGCATGCAATACTCAACACTAGCTAATGCTGAAATCATGGTCTAGATTGACAATAGCATGCTCATTCCTCTAGTGAGTATAATTACCACTGCACATAAAGTGTTCGTGTGTGGATCACATGATGTTATACTTTCAGATTATCACGCATGCAATCAATGTATTGGTCAATCCATATGAAATCAGCATGCATAATAAGCATAAAAATTTCAGCTCATGTACAATTTCTAGTAACATAATCAATTCAACACTATTAAACTCAATAAGGTAGCATGCATAAGGTCATGCATGCCTACACCCCCCAACCTGAAATTCACATTGTCCTCAATGTGTGCTAATCATGTAAATAAGCAGAAGGGTGTTGGCTGAATTTTCATATATAGCATAAATAAGAATAGGAAATTGAAATAGGAGCGAGGCCACCTCATAAAATAAGTGAATATCTCCTCAAGGCTCCTCATGGTGGCCGAATTTCTCATCTCCAGAATAGTGGTCGAATTCCTCAAGCAAGGCAAACGGTGGTCCAACATCCTAAGAAATAAGAGAGCAAACAAAAACAAATGAAAACAAAAGCAAACAAACTAAAACAAACTATCCTAATCAAAAAGGGAAATGATAGATAGGAGAAAGATCATCCCTCGTAGACAGGGTCTACGAGAGAAACGGTGTGCTCCTCAGGGTCCGCTTTCTCTGGAATCTGTTTCAAACGCTGTCCATTAACCGTAAATAATCTCCCATCCTTTGGGTCTTCAACTTCCACAGCCCCATTCTCAAATATTCTGCTAATGGTGAAGGGGCCTGTCCAGCGTGATCTCAGCTTCCCAGGATGAAGATGCAGTCGTGCGTCATACAGATAAGCTTGTTGTCCTACTTGAAACGTCTTCCGCAAGATCTTCTTGTCATGGTAGGCCTTTGTCTTTGCCTTGAAGATCCTAGAACTCTCATAAGCATCATTCCTGAGTTCCTCCAACTCAGACAGCTGGAGTTTTCGTTCCTGACCTGCAGCATCCAAAGTAAGATTTAGTGACTTAATAGCCCAATATGTCTTATGTTCTAATTCAACTGGAAGATGACATGGTTTTCCATAAACAAGGCGAAACGGCGACATCCCCAGGGTAGTCTTGTAGGCAGTGCGATATGCCCACAACGCGTCTGATAGCCTCAAGGACCAGTCCTTTCGGTTGGGGCTCACTGTCTTCTCCAGGATTTGTTTTATCTCTCTATTGGCTAATTCAGCTTGGCCATTCGTCTGTGGATGATAAGCAATGGAAATCTTATGTGTCACTCCATACCTACGCATCAAAGCCTCAAAAGAGCGGTTACAAAAATGGGATCCTTGGTCACTAATAATGACCCTAGGAGTACCAAATCTAGACAAAACATGCTCTTTAAGAAACTTGATGACAGTGGAATGATCATTATTCCTACATGCAATAGCCTCCACCCACTTAGACACGTATTCCACAGCCAACAATATATATAAATAGCCAAAAGAAGAAGGGAAGGGTCCCATAAAGTCTATACCCCAACAATCAAAAATCTCGACAGCTTGAATTGGGTTCAAAGGCATCATATGTCTCCTAGATAAAGCTCCTAGTGTTAGGCATCTATCACAGGATTTGCAGAAAATATTAACGTCACGAAACATAGTAGGCCAGTAAAAACCACATTGAAGAATTTTAGCAGCAGTCTTTTTCATCGAAAAATGGCCTCCACATGCATGAGAGTGACAGAATGTAATGATGCTTTCGATTTCATAATCAGGGACACACCTGCGCATAATCTGGTCATGACAATACTTAAACAGACAAGGATCATCCCAATAAAATTTCTTTACCTCAACAAAGAATCTACGCTTATCCTACGCACTCCAAAATGAAGGGATCTCACCTGTCGCTAAGTAGTTAACAATGTGCGCATACCAGGGCAGTCTTGCAACTGAAAAGAGTTGCTCATCAGGGAAGTCATCCATGATTGGTGGCTCATCTTCCGCTACTTCCACCATCAGCCTTGATAGGTGATCAGCAACAACGTTCTCCACGCCCTTTTTTTCTTTGATGGAGATATCGAATTCCTGTAAGATTAATATCCAACGAATTAGGCGCGCTTTAGCATCCTTCTTGGTGAGAAGGTACTTAAGTGCGGCATGATCAGTGAAAATAGTAATGGGAGAACCAATCAAATAAGCACGAAACTTGTCTAATGCAAAGACTATAGCCAATAGTTCTTTCTCAGTGGTAGAATAATTCATCTGTGCATTATTCAAGGTTCGGCTAGCATAATGAATAACATGAGGTTTACCATCTTTTCGCTGTCCTAAAACAGCTCCCACAGCAAAATCACTTGCATCACACATCAATTCAAAAGGAAGGCTCCAATCGGGTGGTTGCACAATAGGTGCGGAAGTCAATTTATCAATCAAGGCTTGAAAAGCCTTCTGACAATCAATAGTCCACTCAAAAGGGGTATCCTTTATCAACAGATTACATAAAGGACGAGCAATGGCAGAAAAATTTTGAATGAATCTCCTGTAAAAACCAGCATGCCTTAGAAAGGATCTAACATCTTTAACGGTCTTTGGCACATGAAGATTTGAGATGAGATCAATTTTTGATCGATCTACCTCAATGCCTTTGGAAGAGACAATATGGCCCAACACAATGCCTGAGGGCACCATGAAGTGACACTTTTCCCAATTAAGCACAAGGTTCTTCTCCTCACACCTGCTCAAGACTCTCTTTAAGTTTTGCAAGCATGCATCAAAAGTATTACCAAATACAGTCAAGTCATCCATATATACTTCCATACATTCCTCGATCATATCAGCAAACATACTCATCATGCAACGTTGAAAAGTAGCAGGAGCATTACACAATCCAAATGGCATTCTACGGAAAGCATAAGTACCAAAAGGACATGTAAAAGTAGTTTTTTCCTGATCCTCTAAAGCAATCTCAATCTGATAATATCCAGAATAACCGTCGAGAAAACAATAAAAAGGATGTCCAGCTACTCTCTCTAAAATCTGATCTAGAAAAGGCAGTGGAAAATGATCCTTACGGGTGGCAGCATTCAATTTTCTATAATCTATGCACATACGCCATCCTGTCACTAATTTAGTGGGGACAAAGTCTCCGCTTTCATTCTTAACAACAGTGACACCAGATTTTTTAGGCACAACCTGTGTAGGACTCACCCATTTGCTATCAGCAATGGGGTAGATAATCCCTGCATCTAATAATTTCAACACTTCAGTTTTTACTACCTCTTTCATTGTAGGGTTCAACCTACGCTGAGGATCCCTGCGAGGTACAACCCCTTGTTCAAGATTAATCATATGGGAACATATCAAGGGACTAATACCTTTCAGATCTGCTATACTCCATCCAATAGCTGATTTATGCTCATTCAAAATGCTAAGTAATTGCTCACCTTGCTCTACAGTTAATGCTGAAGAAATAATCACTGGGTATGTATCACCTGGACCAAGATAGGCGTGCTTTAAACCTTGAGGTAGCGGCTTCAGGTCCAGTTTGGGCGGCTCTATTGATGATGGTGTTGGTGGCTGTCCTCTTTCTGGCAGTTCTTCAAACTTTGGAGTCCATGGACCTGCAAAAGAACAATGTTCCAAATTTTTACACATACCAAATTTTTACAAATCTAATTCAAGAGAATTAATTTCAGATGTAGCAAACTCCTCTTCAGTGAGCAGATCAATCTGGTAAGTCTGCTGGCATTCATCATCCTCATCAGGCTGCTTAGCAACATTAAAAACATTGATTTCTAAAGTCATATTCCCAAAAGTTAACTTCATTAAGCCATTCCTGCAATTAATTATAGCATTAGCAGTAGCAAGAAACGGTCTACCTAAGATAATGGGAATCCTAGAATCAGCAGTTACTATAGCCTGAGTATCCAAGACTAAGAAATCAACAGGATAATAAAATTTATCTATTTGAACAAGCACATCCTCAACTACTCCTCGTGGAGTTTTCGTGGATCTATCTGCCAATTGCAAAATCACAGATGTCGACTTAATCTGTCCCAAACCAAGTTGCAAGTAAACAGAATATGGCATTAAATTGACACTTGCACCAAGATCTAATAAAGCTTGTCCTACTTCATGCTCTCCAATAACAAGACACAGTAGGACAGCCAGGATCCTTATATTTAGGAGGAATCCTATGCTGAAGAAGTGCACTAACCTGCTCTGTTAAAAATGCAGTTTTCTTTACATGATGTCGTCTCTTCATAATGCATAAATCTTTAATCACTTTAGCATATGTAGGAATTTGCTTAATAACATGCAAAAGAGGAAGGTTTACCTTAACCTGCCGAAGATGCTCCAAAATCTCGCTGTTGGGCTCCATAGTAAATTTAGTGGATTTCAATGCCTGAGGGAAAGGGACACGTACCTGAAAGTCACCTGGTATAAGGCCATCTGAATGATCGGTCTCTACATGGTCCTCCTCAATTGGGTCCTCTTCTTCAATAGCAATAGGAGATTCGGTGGCCTCTTGGGAAGGGCTTTTTGTTGTCTTCCCGCTTCTTGTAGTTATGGCATTCATCTCCTTCACATTATTTTGCTCAACACTAGATACCTGCGTTTGTTGAGGTTGAGCTGGGAACTTCCCTCGTTCATGCACGCTCAAAGAGTTGATCAACTTTGTGATCTGGCTCTTGATCTCTTGAATATCCTCCTTCCTTTCCTTAGATTCCTGCACAATCATAGATTTCAATTCCTGTAAATTGTCATTAAATGTAGGCCTAGGAAAACCAGATGTATTATAAGGAGGGTTAGAAAAAGGCTTATTAGGTGGCGGTTGATGATGCTCGTTGCTCTGTGGAGCGTTCGACTTCCAGCTGAAGTTTGGATGCTCTCGCCATCCTGGATTATACGTCTCTGAATAGGGAGTGTATGGCCTCCTGAATCCGCCTACAGCGTTGCAATGCTCGTCGTACACACCTCTCATCTCAGCATAGGTGAGGCAATCATCAATCTGGTGGTCCGTGCCTTGACAGATCGCATATGGCCCAGCCGGCCTTGTAGGTTCATTGTATGGAGAGGTTCGGGCTGCCATCATATCTTTGGTCTTTAATAGCTCCAGCTCCCTTGTTAGACTCTCCACTTTAGCCTTGAGTGCATCCTCCTCCGGCAGCTGATAAATTCGTCCACCTGGTTGCTGCGGTGGTGTCTGGCCCTATTTGTACTTTCTATTGCATTCGGTCCAGTTCATGTATGAGCTTTCTCAGCAAGCTCTGTCAAATACTCAATAGCTGCGTCAGGATCTTTTAGCAAAAATTCACCATTGCACATCATCTCAACAAATTGACGTTCTTTAACAGTTAAACCATCATAGAAATAACTAACAAGACGCCAACTTTCATATCCATGATGAGGACATAAATTCAACATGTCTTTAAATCGTTCCCACGCCTGATACAAAGTTTCACTATCCTTCTGTGTGAAGATCGAAATCTGTATCTTAAGTGCATTGATTTTGTGGTGTGGGAAATACTTATTGAAAAATATCTGTGTCATTTCAGCCCAAGATCCTATAGATCGTGGCCTCAAGGAATATAACCAACTCTTTGCTCTATCCTTCAGTGAGAAGGGAAAAAACTTAAGTCGGATCATATCTAGTGCACCTGGTTGGCTATGGAAGGTTGCTACTACTTCCTCAAACTCCCTAATATGCACATATGGATTTTCATTTTCCAACCCATGAAAGGTAGGAAGCAACTGAATCATACCAGGTTTAAAGTCAACATGTGCTGCATTAGGTAGAAACATGATGCATGAAGGTGTAGCAGTGCGAGTAGGATGCAAGTATTCTTGCAAACTCCTAGGAGGTTGTTCTTCCTCGTGCTCAGCCATAATGAAAGTATGATGCGAAGTTTGTGACTGTGCGTCAAAGAGATTAGCGATAAATGTCTCACTATCAGATGTTTCAGAATCACCCTCGGGGCGTTTAGCAAATCTGCCTAGTTCGTCTCTATACCGAGGCATACACCAACAAACACGCAATCCAAAAGATGCAAACCAACTAAAGAAAATAGGCAAAAACAATAATTGAAACTAAGCTTACTAACTAAAACCGAATAAAAGAAAACAATCCTAATAGAGAAGAAAAATCAAAACCAAAATAAAGAAATAAAGACTAAAGAAAATGAACGAAGTTACCGCTTTCGATGTCTACAATCACTGTAATCTGATTCTGGCGCTTTTCTGAAACGTCACCCCGGCAACGGCGCCAATTTTTTATGTCGCTCAAATGTGTCGCGCACAGCGGTCGCGGTGCAGTACTGCATAAGAGAGGTTGAACCCACAGAGAGACAAGCAGAAAAGATCCAGAAACGCGAATAATAATGAATTGAAAACAAACAAGAACGTTAAAGTTAAGAAAGTAGATCGTAGAAGTAATAATGGGATAAAGTTAACGAAAGAAATCAGGATTTGAATGAGGCTAGGTTTCAGGAATCACTTCACTCGGATTTAGGTTCTTCTCTTCTCAATGGTTCATAAGATACTCAGTTAAGGGATTCACATCCCAATCACCTTAACCGGAAGATATGGAACTATAAATCTAACAAAATATATAAATGTCTCTTCCTACGATTGATTCTTCCTTATTATAGTTTCAACTTCATCCAACTCAAACCTAAGAATATATGATACCGGCTGTCACTATAGGCAACATATAGCAAAAGTTCATCGAGACAAAGCCCTAACTCTATCTAACCAGATCTCTAAGAATACACAATTCCAACTCTCACAATCGGCAATGCATAGCAAAGATTTCACGAGATAAAGTAGGTAAACAATAGACAAAACTATGGGATTATAAGATCATGAAAGAAGCATGACTGGATTCATAATATTAATCATCCACATAGGAATTTATAATCTGAAAATAATGATTAACAATAAGGATTAAAACTATGAACCATTGTTGGAGAAGAAACCCTAGTCCTAGCTAGATCATCCGTCCACCATGCCCGCAACTTACTCGGCCATGGATGGAGATGTCTTCATATTCTTCCCTTAAAAAACGTCTAGAAAGAGCCTCCAAAAAAGTCCAAGAAGTCCCCCTTGACTTACCCTAACTTTCCTATTTATAGGGTCTAAGAATTAGCAAACTCGGGTTAAATTTAAACTCGTTATACGCTCCTGGCTGATGTGGCGGTCGACCGTGAGACCTTGAAGGTCGACCGTGAGGTGCACAATTTATTTTGACAAGCTGCGGTCGATCTTCGCATCGACCGTCGGAAGTGTTTTTCTTGACAGAGGCTGACGGTCGATGCCACGGTCGATGCTACGGTCGACCGTGGTATCTTACGGTCGATCGTGAGGATTTTTGAGCTCCACGGTCGATCGTGAGGATTTTACGGTCGACCATGAGGATTTTACGGTCGACCGTGAGGATTTTTGAGCGCGACGGTCGACCGTGAGATCTGACGGTCGACCGTCACTATTCATTCAGCATTGCGCACTGGTACGAAAAATGTTGTAACTTCCTCTACGTAACTCGGAATCATGAACCGTAAAATTCTCCAAAAAGTAGACTTCAAGAGCTTTCCAATGGTATATGGAACATCATCTGGTTCTTCTTGGAAAGATACAGTTTAATCCTTGAAGTTGATCCATATAATCTTTTCAGCTTCTTTCAGCTCCAATTTCCTGTATTTTCCAAGCAACTATGTGAAGTAACATATACTATAAAAATAATGCTAAAGAAGTTGATTAAGGGTGAAGATATAGCAATTTAGATGGTTATACGGTTGTTAGTTCACTTTCATGCACTCATCACTCACATTCTTGTGTTGCTAGATTTTTCACAACCTTTTAAATTGCACTATGATGCTTCTAAAGTGAGCGTTGGAGCTGTGTTGAGCCAAGGTGGTAAACCTGTAACTTATTTTAGTGAGAAGTTGAATGGGTCCAAACTCGACTATAGCATTTAATGTGGAGTTTTATGTTGTAGTTCATGCTTTGAAGCATTAGAGTTCTTATTTGGCATATAATGAGCTCATCTTATATTCAGATCTTGAAGCATTGAAGCACCTTCATAGTCAAGATAGACTCTCTTCTATACATACTCGTTGGGCAGCTTACACAATCAAGCATATTTATCTTCCTTCACAATCAAGCATAAAACCGGAGCTATGAACAAGGTGGACGATGCTCTTAGCCAAAAGACATATTTGTTGATGACCATGCTAACCAAGGTAGTGGAATTTGATCTCTTTAGAAATTATTTATCTATTGATCCATATTTTGGTCATGTTATGAGTGATGTAGTGGCGGGGTGTCGGAACGACTATACCATGCATGATGGATTTTTATTTAGAGGAAACCAAGTGTGTGTGCCTGTCGGTAGCCTGCGCTTGCAGATTATTCAAGAGCTACAAGGGCATGTGGGGCACGTTATAAGACTCTAAAGCTCGTAGCAGATCAATTCTTTTAGCCTAGCATGTGAAAGGAAGTTGCCACACGTTTGTAGCGGGTTGTAGAATTTGTCAGATATCCAAAGGACACTCTACTAATGCAGGTCTTTATATGCCTTTGCCTATTCCAGAAGGGACTTGATCTAATGTTAGTATAGGCTTTGTATTAGGATTGCCACATACACAACTTGAGTGTGATTCTATATTTGTGGTGGTGGATAGATTCTCGAATTAAGATGGCTCATTTTGTAGCTTGCAAGAAGATCTCAGATGCAGTTAATGTGGCATAGCTTTATTTCTGAGAAATCTATCGTTTACATGGGTTACCTTTGTCCATTGTATCCGATAGAGATACTTGTTTTCTCAGCCACTTATTGAGGTGCTTATGGCGCTTGTTTAACATCAAGTTAGATTTTAGCAATGCATATCATCCTCAAACGGATGGACAAACTGAGGTTGTCAACCGTTCTTTGAGAGATTTGTTGCGATCTTTGGCGGGAGATCACTTGAAATCTTGGGATCAGAAGTTATTTCAAGCAAAGTTTGGTTACAATCGTTCTAATAATAGGAGTACAGGATGATGTGAATTTGAGGGCAAATTATTTCCAACCCTGGGAGGAAGATGCAGATCATGTGGTCATGAACTACATGGAAAAGTATGAGAGGAGGTTGCTTTAAAGGTATGGGTTTGGGTCATCTATGAAGCCGTAGTATTTCAATGGGTTTGGATTTAATTATGAACTTTGTTTGGTTTGGATTATGATTTGTTTATTTAACTTTAGATGCAAGGGTTCTTTAGTAATTTGACTTGTTTAGAGTTTTTTTTATGGTTTGCTACACGTTTATAACTCTATAGTCGTAAAGGAGGACTTGGTATTACGTTATTCAGTTTTATCAAAGGAACGCTCGATCCAGGAGAGTTTTCTATTTTCTTATATTCCTGGATCTTTATGAACTAGGCCTATAGAAGGGTTGTGGGTTATTGAGTTTGCGGATTGTGCTTCCTGTAAACACTCTATGTGCACACCAAAACTCACAAAGGCATTCAATCAAACACCTTAAGAGCAACAATCCAATGACCTTGTTCTTAATGGATAGATCAACTAGGAAGACCCGCAACATACAATAGATGAATACTAACAAGCAATCACACACAAGAGAAGAAGATTTATGTGGTTCACCCAAGTTGGGCTACATCCACGGATTGAGCGGTGCTCGGCGGGTCTTCAATATGATGAGGCAAAAGAAATAAGGGAATATGCCACTTCACACTTCTCTCCAAACCATACAAGACTCAACCACATCCCTCTCTCACTCCTAAGCTTCCTCCAAAAGCTAGGTCTCCCACCTCAATCTCTCTCTCTCACTCCTTTTGATCTCAAAAGAGATGATCAGAATATTGAGCTCTCTTTCTTTTTTTTCTTATTCTCTCTTCTCTCTCTAGAGTGCCCTTATAACATGAGCGACAAGTAACTCAAATAAAATCAAACCCGATCCGATAAGAGAACCAGACATGGTATGGTTAAGTTGAGCCAACACAACCAATCTCCACCTTGGCGAGATCTTCACCATCACTCCCGGAAATCGAAAACCTCCACATTGGTGAGTATCAACTCACCTAAATGCACCTCTAGTGGTGAGGTGTCTCACATGGCTAGCAAGTTCAAGCAACACTCAAACTTCTCCTTGGTAACTGGCTTTGTAAGAAAATCAGATGCATTTTCATCCGTGTGAACCTTTTTCACTACAACGTCTCCGGAATTAAGCCAATCATGTATCCTATGATACCTTACCTCAATATGCTTTGTCCTTCCATGAAATACTTGATTCTTAGCAAGACAAAGGGCGCTTTGACTATCACATTGCACCATTATTGAGTTGTGCTTCAAGCCCATTTCACTTGCAAGTCCCAATAACCAAACGGCCTCTTTGGAAGCTTTTGTCAATGTCATATACTCCGCTTCGGTAGTGGATAATGCACTCATGGATTATAGCATAGATCTCCAACTAATTGGTACACCATTACATGTAAACACATAACCGGTTGTTGACCGATGTTTGTCCAAGTCTCCCGCATAATCGGAATCCACAAAGGCTTCGATGCACGTCGCTTCATGTTTTCTTTCAAGCATAATGCCCAACTTTCTTGTACCTTTTAAATACCTAAGGACCCACTTGACGGCTTACAAATGTTCTTTACCCGGATTTGACATGTACTTTGACACCACACTTAGTGCTTGATCCGGCCTTGAGCACACCATAGCATACATTAGACACATGACGACACTAGCATATGGAATCTTCTCCATTTCTTTGAGCTCAGCTTCGAAAGATGGCCATTGTTTTGCATTCAAAATAAAATGTGAAGCTAATGGAGTATATACGGGTTTAGCATCAACCATATTGAACCTTTCAAGAACTTTGTTGATGTATCTTCCTTGAGAAAGCCACAACCTCTCCATTTCCCGATTTCTATTAATCTCCATTCCAAGGATTTTCTTGGCGGCACCAAGATCATTCATGTCAAACTCTCTACTCTACAACCCTTTGAGTTCTTTGATCTTTGACATGTCCCAACATGCAATGAGCATGTCATCCACATTGAGCATCAACAATATAATATTACCATCATCAAATATATGAGAGTAGACACAACAATCATACTCACCTCTCTTGTAGCTGATTTGGATCATAAATGAATCAAAATGTTTGTACCATTGTCGTGGTGATTGCTTGAGCCCATAAATTGACTTCTTCAATCTACACACTAGGTCTTTTTTATCTACTTCCACAAATCCCTCCGGTTGTGCCATGTAGATCTCATTTTCCAATTCACCATGGAGAAATGCCATTTTGACATCCATTTATTCCAATTCCAAATCATGGTGTGCCACAAGAGATAACATCATTCGAATAGAACTATGCTTGACCACCGGAGAAAAGATTTCATCATAATCTATGCCTTCCTTTTGTGAGAACCCCTTTGCAACTAATCTTGCCTTGTATGTAGGAGCCTCCTCATGCATACCTTCTTTCTTCCGATAAACCCACTTGGAGCTGATGATCTTTCGGTCCTTTGGTTTAGGGACTAACTCCCAAACGGAGTTCTTATGAAGTGATTCAAACTCACCTCCCATAGCAATCAACCATTCTTGTGATTCATTACTTCTCATTGCTTCTTGAAAACTTGATGGTTCCCCTTCACTCGCCAAAAGAGCATAACATGCTTCATCATCCCATCCAAGCCGTTGAGGAGGCTTGATGACCCTTCTTTCGCGAGATTGTGCTATGCTAGGTTCGGCATGAACATCCTCCGGTTGTTCCTCCTCAACATCACTCGATGCCTCACCAACCTCAAGTTGATGATTTGCATTTTCACCAACAATAGGAATTTCTACAAGCTTCTCTATAGGAACACAACCTTTATTTTCACCATTTTTTACTTCGGCCATTGGCAAGGTCTTCTCATAAAATATGACATCTCTACTAATAATCTTCTTGTTATTTACCGGATCCCACAATTTATAGCCTTTCACTCCCCTTTCAAAGCCCATGAAAAGACATTCTTGCAATTTTGGCTTCAACTTGTTCCTCTCATCAAGAGGAATAAGAGCATAAGCTTTGCATCCGAAAACCTTGATATTTGAGTAATCGATGTCTTTCCCGGACCACACCTCTTCGGCACATTTGAAGTTCAAAACAATAGATGGTGATCGGTTAACCAAATAGCAAGCATGGTTAACGGATTCTGCCCAATAACCTTCGGACAATCCCGCATGAACTCTCATGCATCTCTCCCTCTCCATAAGGGTTCTATTCATTCTTTCGGCGGCGCCATTTTGTTGAGGATTCTTCTTCATGGTAAAGTGCCGAATAATGCCCTCATTCTTGCAAAACATTAAGAACCGCCCATCTCGATATTTCCCTCCATTGTCACTTCTCAAGTACTTGATCTTCCTTCTGGTTTGATTTTCCACCTCCGCCTTCCATTCTTTGAACTTATCAAAGACCTCGGACTTCTCGCGCATGAAATAGACCCAAACCTTTCTTGAGTAATCATTTAAGAAAGTGACGAAGTAACGGGCTCCACCATGAGATCGTGTCGGCGCCGGCCCCCAAACATCGGAGTGAATATAATCAAGAATTCCCTTTGCTCGGTTCTCTTTCGCCGCTATTTTGAATGAAACCTTGCTTTGCTTTCCCATCACACAAGACTTGCAAAAATCCAATTTGCACTTGTTAACACCATGCAACAAACCTCTCTTGTGTAGCTCTTGCAATGCCCGCTCGCTCATATGGTCGAGCCTCAAATGCCATAGCCATATTGCATCTTCATCCACATTTGTATCCATGAAAATAGCCGCTCCACCCGAAATTGTGCTTCCCAAAAGTCTATATAAGTTGTTCGGTAGCTTCTCTCCTCTCATCACCACTAACGAACCTTTGGTGATCTTGATCTTTCCCTCACATGATGTGAAAGTGTACCCATTTGCATCAAGAGTACCCAACGAGATCAAGTTCTTCTTGAGAGCCGGAACATGCCTCACATTTCCAAGAGATCTAACCAAGCCATCATTCATCTTGAGCTTTATGGTCCCGATGCCTACAACTTTGCATGCCGCATTGTTACCCATAAGGACTTCACCTCCACCTTTTTCTTCATATGCGTCAAACCATTTCCTATTTGCACACATACGAAAAGTACAACCGGAGTCAAGAATCCAAGAAGAAAGTAAGAGATTATCTGAGGATACTAATAGTAGCTCTCCATGGCTCTTTGAAACAACGCCCGCCACATTTGAGCTCTCGATCTTCTTTCCTTCTTTAATCTCCGCCTTTAGCTTGAAGCAATTCTTCTTAGAATGGCCCTTTTTTCCACAATGAAAGCACTCAATATCCTTCTTTGACTTTGACCTTGATTTTGATCTACTACGATCACTTACTTCTCCTTTGACCATCGGAACCTTTTACAAAAAAGTCCTTCACTACTAGTATCTTCTCCCATATTCTTACACATCTTGACATGAGAGATGATATCTTGGACAACCTCTTCAAACCGAAGAGTCTATTTTCCAAACATGAGTGTGGTACGAAAGTGCTTGAAGGATGGCGGCAACGAGCGAAGCAACAACAACGCCTTATCTTCTTCCTCTTCATATTTCACCTCCACTCTTAACAAATCACTTAAGCATCGACTAAAGGCATTTAAGTGCTCCATGACATCTTCAACTTCTTCCATCCGAAGGTTGAGCAATTGATCTTTCAAGAAAAGCTTGTTAGAGAGTGTCTTATCCATGTAGAGAGTCTCTAACTTCTCACAAGTGCCTTTCGCCGAAGTCTCTTTCATGACATTGTACACGACTTCGTCGGACAAATGTAGTTCAATTGAACTCATGGCCTTTTGATCCGCCCTTTTCCACTCCTCATCTTCCATATCCTTTGACTTGTATGTTTCCCCCAACACACACATGAGGAGATCTTGTTGGATCAACATGTTCTTCATCTTCCGTTATCATAGGGTGAAGTTGATCTTTCCATCAAATGGCTTCAACTCAACCTTCATACTCCCTACCGATGTCTTCTCACTTGCCATCGTGAACAAAACCAATCCGGGTTTCTGATACCACTGGTAAACACTTTATATGCACACCAAAACTCACTAAGGCATTCAATCAAACACCTTAAGAGCAACAATCCAGGGACCTTGTTCTTGATGGATAGATCAACTAGGAAGACCCGCAACATACAATAGATGAATACTAACAAGCAATCACACACAAGAGAAGAAGATTTACATGATTCACCGAAGTTGGGCTACATCCACGGATTGAGCGGAGCTCGGCGGGTCTTCACTATGATGAGTCAAAAGAAATAAGGGAATACGCCACTTCACACTTCTCTCCAAACCATATAAGACTCAACCACACTCTTCTCTCACTCCTAAGCTTCCTCCAAAAGCTAGGTCTCCCACCTCAACCTCTCTTTCTCACTCCTTTTTATCTCAAAAGGGATGATGAGAATATTGAGCTCTCTTTATTTCTTTTTTCTTATTCTCTCTTCTCTCTCTAGAGTGCCCTTATAACATAGGCTACAAGTAACTCAAATAAAACCAAACCCAACCCAATAAGAAAACCAGACTCGGTATGGTTAAGTTGAGCCAACTCCAACACTTCCTACTCATACCGCGCTGCTTCACTTTCTCAAACGTTAGAATATGATGCTAAAATGCTATCAAATCTTACAATAATCTTAAGTGCTCATTATATTTATACCACTACAAACTTGTGATATTACATGTGTACCCCTAGCATCCAATATATTACAAAAATAACCCTACAAACATAAAGAAAGTTTTCATAATATACCCCTCGATTCTCACGACTTGTAGAATGTGTATTTTGCCCTTAGCCTAGTGTTGTGAATTTAAATCCGAATAAATTGAATAAAGGGGAAAATAGACATTTTATAGGAATTCTTTAGCACCTGAGGATGGAGGGATATATTTTGGATTTTTTCAATATTTGTAAGGTTATTTTTGAAATATGATAAACGACAAGGGTACATATGTAATATTGCAAGTTTCTAGGGGTCTATATGTATTAAACCCTAAGTGATTATGTGCTTAAGCACACCTCATATTGCTTATAATGATTTTGAGCGGGCTTAGTGTATGCCTAATACTAGTTCCACTAGAATCCTTTCTAAATTTAATTGAATTCGATGTATGCTAATTGTGATTTGTGAGCTCATTGGGTGTAAATAAATTGGTTAGGTCCCCTCTCACTCTTGATTGCTTTTGTGGCCTGCCCCATTCATTGCCCTCTTGTTGCGTAAAAGAAAAGGAAAGGGAGACCTAGAACTTCCACATTCTTCAGTCTTTCTAAGATCATCGATCACAAGGAACACATGTATGATTTATTATTTCTAATTTTGGTGTTCTAAATCTCATATACGAGATCCTAGAAAACTTACAGGTGTAACACAATTAATTTTTCCAGGCCAATGCCCAAGAGTGATTTAAATTTCTTGGGTAATTCCTTGCAGCCAGTCTTCTGTTAGAGCCCATGTAAGCCAAAGCCCAAAAAGGGGCCCATGCGAACCAGTAGAAATGCCCAAGGTGGGGCTGGGAGTTGTGGCAATATTTTATTACATCATGGCGCCGTATCCCCCTCAAAGTTAGCAGCAGATCGATAGGTTGCCTACCATCAACTACATTCATCTGCTCATGGAAAAGCTTGTGACAATCTCAACATGATTAATTAACAGCTTTTTCTTTTGCTGTTTTATGGACAAGTCTAAATTTAATCAAACCATTCTGATCAATCAACGAAAGATTAGTTTAAAAGATATCAAATTTTGGAACTTTTGTAGATCAGCGCACCTATATATATAGCTAATTGCTTATATATATGTTTCATATGAAATACACCGAAAAGTTCATTTTCTGTGTGCCGTTTTAATCTTCACTCTAGAAAAATGCCAAGGTCATTCAATCGGCCAACGCGCATGTTCTTGTTAACTTCAACCTCTGATCACCACCACCTGGATTTGTTAGGGTTCGTATATATATATATATATATATATGATGTGGCCATGCAGGTTGGCGATATCACTGGCGTATTCAGCTCCATCGATCGTCGCACCTTTTTGTATGAAATTATTTTCAAGATATAGAACTTATTAGGCTGCTAGCTATCATCTGAACTTATTAGGCTGCTCCTGAATTTGGAGTGGAAGTCTTAATTAAAAACCTCTCATCTCAGCCAAATAATTCAACTTAATGTAGACAAACCCTGCTAACGGCCGGCCGCTTTCTTCTAGCACTTCAGCAGTGTTTCACCTTCCTTGAAATGATGCCACATGAATCATCAGCAATGCTCCTACTACGTACGTACACATACAACAATGAGAAGAATATAAAGTAGTCAAATTGGATGGTAGTAACCATCAGGTGTTAAAGTTTTAGATTATCATGTTAGAAAGTAGCTCATCTGATCAGTGAGAGAGAGCATCCAAAAAGCCAGCCATGTTCTCTTATTCTCCTCCCCACTAGACAATTCCTCCTGCGACTTTCTTTACGCGACCGGAATCCTCACATGAAAACCTTAATGTGGCTCACATTGCGCTTTGAAGAGCATCCAAGATCTTCCATAAAGCGAAAGCTAGCTAGGGGATGAACTCTAGCTTTTCCAGTGTCATGAACAACAAGACATGGGATTCATTTCTATCTCCTGTGGAGAGGGACATTCATACTCCCAAGGATGTTCGACACAAAGGCATATATCCATTGCCTTGGTCCAATTAAGGATTCGATCGCCATTCGGACCATTGATTGGCCCCTAAGATTTTTTCGTGAGTAGTGAAGCATGCATGCATAATGTAGAACTGATGCAAATTTTCGAGATCTAATGGAAAGGTCGTCTCAAAGAAAAGATTGGAGGATTCTTTCAGCCATATCTCCACATGAGATCTTTATTCGATCCTCTCTCATGAAACTACAAAGAAGGTTCATCAAGCTACATGCACGTCCAAAGCAAAGAAAAGGATGGCTCAAAGAGACCACCATGCACGTTCCTCTCTCTCTCTCCCTAAACAAACTAAAGGCATGCATTAACTAAAGACAGGTCCATCATTGAGATAGTTCGAATCTATAGGCAGGAAATTAGAATCGAATACTGAATAAAGCAGTGATAAAGATGATCTCTTTCTATGCTACTATTCTTGCCCCCTCTCTCGCGCGCGCCATACGTACGTGTAGGAGATTCTGGAGGATGATATGTTGAATTTGTTGAAAGCATAGAGAAAAATAGAATCAGAATATAGGAGCTGATCATATAAGAACAGCATGTCTTTTTTCATCTCTTTTCATCATATGTCTCATGAATCAAGACTAAGATATATATTTTAATCCGGAAAATCTTAATATTCGTAAGATTAAAAGGTAGAATTCTTTTTCCTGATAATTAAGGAAAGCAGGAACCATGTGAATTAAATGATCATAATTTATGTCGAAAAAGCAAGGCGTCAATGTATGTTACTCTAATTAAACCATATGCATATTAGATATTTTTTATACTATATCTGGATCAAATTAAGCCTAAGCTTATAGACATAGGAAACATCCTCATCACTCTCCTGAAGAGAAAGAGAGAAGCAAGAATAATTAAGTATGATCATAGTTAAAACAAACAAGCAATGTTAGGCCTTTACAACTGTCCAATTAATGATCACTTTGTTAAGCCATATATGTATACAAGAGGCTATGACTAAACTTTTCCCTATAGCTTTAGGCCATAAAGAAATCCTTCATCACTTTAAAACAAGGGAAGGAGACAAAATGAGGTAAAAGCCACCCAAATTTGAAATCAAAACAACAACAAATACAACAATTGAAGAGCCAACAACGAACCTACAAAAAACAAAAAACTCACCTAGCTTCTTTTTTCTCTCCTTTTTTCCTTAATTGTCTGAGCATTATATTGATACAATAAAGTATAAAAAGACTAAACAGATGTTATTTAGTGAATAACATGTGATTATAAAGGTGGTGATGGGGATCATATGGTAATGATTACTGTTGTTGGTATTGTTGCAAGGTTGATTGGCAGGCTCTAGGCATTTATAGGGCCTTCCCTTCTATTGTCAGCAACAGCAGCAGCTTTCTTTTTCTTTTCCATGCCTCTTCTCTCTCAACACCTCTTCTTTGTTTTCTCATTCTTCTCTTTTCTTTAGCCCCAGCACCTTTTGCACTTTGTTTCTGTACAAGCTGGATTATTTGTGCAGTTAGGTTGTAGTTTTTGTTGAGAGCCTCCAGCCCTTATCAAAATCAATCCCTTGAATGAAGAGAAGAAGAGAAAGTGAGAGGAAACCTAGCTAGCTAAAATCTTTTTTTCCTTCCACTGCTGGTTACTAGCCTTGAAAGGAACACACCAAGTACTATAAAGATGATGATGATGTCTGTTAGGCTGCTTGTTCTTTGGTTTCTTTGCTGCTACTACCCATGATGATCTGGGTTGTCAGGCAACCAGTATGATGAGTACTTTAGCCATTCTGTCTCTTGGGAGTGTGGGTTTGATGCTTCCTGTGAGACCATTCAAGTATACAAATATTATACATCTTCAATGAATTAATTTACGAGCTAGCATGCTATTGACAGTAAATTCATGCAATATTACAAACTAAGCGGGTTAGGGATCCACCGGAAAGGAAAGCGACAATATTAGGCGAAACGTATCAAGAAAACTTAAGCGGCGACGTTTTCAACTTAAATGATGGGTATAAAGAAGGGCTTATGTTATTCTAGCTTTGTGTATTTCTCAAAAAAATTCAAGAGCAGCATGAGAAGCAGCTGTTCTTTGAACTGCTGGGGCCTGATTTGAAAGGAAGACAACTCAGAAACAAAAGCTTGTGTTTTCCTTCTTTTTGTATCTTCTTAGGGAAAGAAGGTTTCTTTTCTTTATCTTTAACCAAGGGCTGGATTCTATTTTTGTTGGCATATTGAGAAAGGAAGAATCAGGGAGGACAATTTGTCCAAAATCACTGGAAAAGAAATAAAAAACTGTTGCTTTCTTTGAGATTGTTACAATCATCAGAACTAATTGCCCATTTTTGCTGTGCACAGCTTGCCTTGTCAAACAAAAGCAAGAAAACTAAAGTCTAACTTTGAGAGACATACAATAAAAACCAATATTTATTTATTTTTTCATTTTTTGCTTCATGTACTTTTCATGATAACCAATACGAATTAGATCAGTGGATGGTACAGTACTAGACTCCTAGGGCATTGCCTTCAATTAAATGAATCTCTTCGAGCGATTAGTAGGTGTTCATGAGTGGCCATAGCTGGGGGTTACAGTCTTAACTACTAAAAGAAAGATTTGCTTCTTGATTTTCCCTTTAATAGATAGGTGATGTTCTGAAGAAAAAAAAAAAAGAAGAAGATATGCTTCAGATTGTGGGTAGCCAAAAATAAAAACAAAAAAATCAAGAAAAATGGAAAATCCTGCAGAGATGTGAAATGGTCTAATGTGAACATGTAGACATGCGATAATTAGGGTTCTTGGCTGAAGAGATCAAAGTTACTCCTTTATTGTGAAAAAGCCTGATAAAGGAAATATTTCTAATGTGAACTGGCTAATGAGATCAAACTTACTCCTTTATTGTCAGCTGTGGTGCAGCCCATTATAATTTCTTCGAGACCAGATGTGGATCTTTCTCCCAGCCTTTGATGCTGATGCTGATGCTGATGTTGATGTTGATGCTGTTGCTGTTGCTGTTGTTGATGCCGCTGCTGATGATAATAAATATCCACTAAGTTAGAAACTAAACCTGATTTTTGAACATTAGAAGAATAAAAAGTAAAAAAATTAAATAAATGAGGCTCATGGCCTGTTAGCTGTGCTCTCAACAAAAGGACAACCTCAAATAATAATCCGATAAGAATTGCCACTAATCTTATATACATGATGGCCTAGGATGGAGAATAAATAGGTATATATCAGCATTCTCACAAAAAAAATTAAGCGAGTGTTAGATCATAATGTAAAATTATAAATGCATTCTAAATAACTATAAATTCAAGAAATTAATTACCTGAAACTTATCTGTCTGGAGGAGGATTCTTGATACGTTGTACGCGTCATCGAGAATGACAGATGTCTGATGGAGAGGAGCAGGAGAGATGATAGCCGAGATAGGGTTAGTAGGCCTGCTAACATGGAATGCCGCGGTGGCCGCTGCATGCCGGTGCTGCTGCTCGTGGGTCATGTGATGCTCAGGCGGCCTCTGGTGATGGTCATGCTCCTCATGCTCGTCGCACGCCCGGGCCGTGGCCTCTCTCACCATAGATGCCGCCTCCCCCATGCCCACCTGTTTCAACACCCACAAAACAGTTGCCAACTTATGTATCTTTCCTTTCCTTCCCGGGCTTTCAGTTTGTCATGTACCCTTTTATACCTTTTTGTTGGTTGAGAAGTTGATAGAGATCGATTAACAAGTGATGAATAGTAATTTGATCACTTAATTTATATGTTTGATCGGCATTAATTTACAAGGTTGATACCATTGCTTGCGATGTAAATAAGATGATTTGAAAGCTTAGCTAATATTCTAAAGTTTGTTCTTTGCTTCAGTTGCATACTTCCTTATTTGCAGCTGAAACTACGCTTTATAATGTAAAGAAAAGCAACATGGAGGACACAGGAATAGGAATGTACTATTTAAAATGATAGAAAAATACTGATTATGATAGTTAACTAATTAAATGTCATTTTCCTAACTGTGATTTTATTTATGCCTGATAAATTTCATGATATATATCCTGCATTGCCTTAAAATGAATCTTGGTATCTTTTGGCTTCCACAATCCGATTTTTTCCTCATTCCATTCAACATAAAGCATTGAAGCAAATCCTACGTAACCTACAACTGCAGTTTCTTGATGAAACTTAAGAGTTTGAAATATTATTCGTTTTCATTATGGTTCCGGCAGTGTATACTTGAGCTGGGCATCTCTTATGTATTAATCTCATACTCATCAACATGAGATGGATTAATAAGGCATTTATCGGTAAAAAGGCTTTGAATTCAGATCATTTTTTGGGCACGAAAAGCTATATATCTATCTTCAGGTATATACAAGCTAATGAAGTACTGTTCGTAGGCATAATATATATATATATATATAAAGCTGATGAGCAAGTTTTCTCTAGGATTGATCCACTAGAAGCTTAAGACTGGAAAAAATCAAGGAAAAAAGACGCGAAAAAGTAATATCACCTCATCGAAGCTTTTCCTGAACGGAACAAAGCTGAAATTATCATGCTTCATGTGCTGCTGCATATCAATGGCAGCAGCAAACCCAGAGATCCCCGCGGCACCAGAAGATAGCTCATCTCTCTGGCTCATCACCTCCTTCGACGAACAGCTCCCGCTCCCACTGTCCCTTCTAGGATCCAATCCCTCACCACTCCCAGCAGCAACAGCGGCTGCCACCGCGGCCGCTGCACCCTTATCAGACCAGTTGCACTGCCTCGGCTGCGTCTGGTAGAATATCTTGGACACGACGAGCTCCCCCTCCTTCTCCTCCTCCAGCTCCCCCAGGTGATACTGGTGCATGACCCAGTTGGTCTTCTCAGGCTTCCTATGCTTCCCGAAGTTGGTGTACAAGACCAGTATCTTCTTGCACCCCTTCTGCCTGCCATTGACCATCACGGGCCTGGTCTTGCCTGTCTTGTGCCACCTTGTCTCACCCCTCTGGATGTCACACTCTGTCTGGATCTTTCTCCTCTTCCTTGTGCCAGTAGTGTAGGCCTTGGAGGGCCTGTGGAAGAAGTGCTTGCTGAGCCCATCTCTCGTTACACCTGAAAGAGGGCAAAGAAGGCGTTAGGGCCGGGAAGGAGTAGGTGTGATTAATGTGGGGTGGTCATGACTCATGACTCATGAGCAGCTGGGATTTTGTTGTCAGATGCAACAACCATGAGAGGTATAACCAACCTTGGGAAATGGAGGGTGCACATAAGAAGAAACTTCTGAAGCATCTTTACATCATGATTCTAGAGAGAGAAAGAAAGAAAGAAAGAAAGAAAGAAAGAAAGAAATAAGAGAGAGAGAGAGAGAGAGAGAGAGAGAGAGAGGGTTATGCATTCCAAGGAAAGAGGTTCTATACCAAAAACCAAGGCATGACTTTCTAGGAAGAGTAACACCATGATAGACTCCTTGCATCTTCTTTATATAACTATATTTTCTTTTGCATATTCCCAAAAATTAACATACCCAAAAAAAGAGAAGAAGGAACTGAATGATAGGTAGAGAGAGAGGGAGAGGAGGAAGAAGAATAGTACATATTCCTCATCTAATCTTTTTAATTTAATTTTTTTTTAATTTGCATGGATCTTTGGAGAAAAGAATGCTTAAATAACAAGAAAAAAATAGATTCTTATAACCTGGGAGTTTCTCAGGGTGGGTGTAGCAGATGCCATCTTCTCCTTCTATAGTGGGTATGAATCCATCTATCAAAGGGTGGGACTTTGAATCTTCTGAGCTAACCTTGGCTTCGAGGTGCTCGATGAGTTCTTGGTCTGTTGGATCAAACTTGACTCCTGCTGGTAGCCCCACCCAATTCTGCAAGCAATCCTCAAACACAATTCACAAAGAAAATAACCATTATAATTCTTCTGAAAGCATTAGAAAGAACCTTCAGATGCAGTGATATGATGTGATTTTGAATTCGTTACATACCGGCTTTCGCTCGAGCTTGTGACCGCAACTCGGGCACTGCATGGATCCGCATATCTGATGCTCTTCGAGCTTGGCGTCGATGAGGTCGGAGCTACTAGCTGAAGCTCTATTCATGGCTTGTTCACGGATGAGAGATGAGCTCCATAAGATTATAAACCAGATATATCCCGGAAAAATTCGATGGCGATGAGGCTGAGAACTGAATTGCACGAACAACACCCGTCAGTAGAATTCAGCTTTCCGGCGATGCTAGCAGGATTAAAAATCGGTTCTTGCTGTTGGACTTGAAGCCAAGGATATCTACTATCTAGAAAGAAATAATGGGATGATAGATAGTAAAACTATTTCTATTGATTCTACTGAATGGGAGAGTAATAATTTAACAATAGTACTGAATCATATGATCTCATAGGAAAGGAATAAAGATAAGGGTCACTTGGATCAAACCATGATCCAAAATAGAAAATTTAATGATACCAAGCTGAGAGAAAAGCTAATTTTGAACCATGAATAAAGAGGCCCTTCATGGAACACAAAGCATGGGAGGAGGAAGAGGAGGATAGAGAGAGAGAGAGAGAGAGAGAGAATGAGGGGAGAGCTGCTGGAATAAGAAAGAATAGAAGAAGGAAGGAAAGAGGAGAGTTAGAGTGTGGGATTGAGCTATAAACCCTTCTTTGGCCATTAAAAAACGCAAGAAATCCTTCCACTTTAACTGAAACCCATGAGAAAAAGGAAAAGGTACTTAATAAAACACTCACTCAGATCACAAGCACAAAACACCTTTAACCCTATGCCTAAATCAAGCCCTCCTGTAGGCAGTTCTAGGGGGGGAGAGAGAGAGAGAGAGCATAATACACAGCCCACCTTTGGGTTTTTTAGGGTTTGGCTAGTAAAGCAAAAGCAAGGAAACGGCCCTCTCACAGCTGTTACAGGCACATTCAAAAGAGCCCAAACTGAATACTCCTACTAAAGAAAAGCATTAACACGTACACTTATTGGTACAGAGCATTTGGATTAATGAGAAAGCTAATCAGGATTTGTCTTCCTTAAACACCACCATAGCATAATCAAAAACCAAATTCACCAAGTTGGTTCTTCACATATCTCATAACATAGACAAACCCATGATCCTTTCTTCTTTTCTTGCAAGGAATGATGGAATACCATTTCTTTCCTTTCTCTAATAATGGTTGTGGAAGAATAAAAAAGATAGAGATAGAGAGAGAAAGAGGAGAGAGAGAGAGAGGGTGTGATAAGAACTCACATGGGGTTTTTTTAGAGGTGTTGTGCGGAAATGATGATCCTTTTTGGCATGAGCAGAGAGAGAGAGAGAGAGAGAGAGAGAGAGGATATCGGAGGAGCGTGTGGGATGAATCTGTAGGTTGCTTGAAATGCAAGGCAAATGAGAGCAGTATACTTGATGGACCCCAATATATAAGTAAACCATTGGCATATGATATATATTTATATGTGTACATATGCTGCACCAGGTAGACTTCAACTAGAAGCAGGGTACCTCGATCTGATATTATATCCTATCAATATATACCACAAAGCATGAATACAGGAATATAAAACTGTCAACCCTTTTTCCTATTTGTTTTACTGTCTTGTTGACGATTTATATTTTCTTCTCTCTCTCTGTCTGTCTCTCTGTCTCTCTCTCTCTCATGCTTGTTGAGGTTATTTTGAAGATTTTTAATAGAATTTTTACTAAAAACCAATTTAGTATTTACATGGTTTTTAATTGAAGGTATCGAGACTACTGTTGATTAGATTATAATTGAAGTGATTAAACGTCTTCTTTAAGTTTTTTATTTAACATCAATTGGCAAGTTAGTTTCATAGGGTGTATATTTTCACCTAGTTGGGAGTAATAATATCTAATGAGTAAAAAAAAAAAAGTCAGATGGACTAGAAGGAATTTTTTAAGACATGTTTCTGTTTTGATTCCGTGTTGGTTTACACACGGATTGAGTGTTTTAAGGGTTAACTGTTAGCATTAACGTGCAATATGTTCGTTTGCTCCGGAGTAGATATGACCAAAACTCAAGGGAGCTAAGGTTAGGTTCATCTAATTTTAGCCTTTGTCTTCCTCTCTCTCTCTCCCTCTCTCTTTCACATCCTTCTTGCTTAGCCATCACATCTCCATTGCTAAACATCTAGATGTCAGCATACATGTACATATAGATATTAGGTTATCTATTAAGTTCCTACATCATGTGATTAATACCAGAACTAATCAATACCAGTATAATAATCCTCATGTTTTACGTAAGCCAAGTCCAAATTAACAGCTTGTTTATGACTCAAATAAGTCAGATTAGGCAATATCTTAGTGTAGTTTTCAAGCTTTTCAAGGTTGGGAGTCCGGATATAAACTGAAAGCTACGTACGTACGTGTTGCCATTTATAGACGCCTATGAACAAAATCATACATCTCTGATGCCAGCCAGGAGGTCTGGAGACGCCGGCCCGGCCGGCCGGAGACGTAGTGTTGAACAACTGCGCGTACATATCACGCGGTTAGACAGCGCGCGCTGTCAAAGTTGCGATTCTGGTAGGGGTCAATCCATCCACTATTTCCAGTACAATGGTGTGTCAGGTTCCTCTTGGAAGAACAATGGAGTATAGGAATATGATTATGGTTTCTGGTTATGCTGCACATGTACAGGTAGGTAATACCTGCATCTTTTTGCATCGCTGGAGATTTTGTTTCATCTATTTGCCGATCTCGGTCACCTTAGGTTTTATGGAAATTGACCAAAAGCCTAAAAAGGAGTTTTAAAAAACCGCAAAATTTACACGAGGGACTGATCCAAGAGCAAAGATCAAGGATTGACACCAATGGCACGTTTGGTTCGAACAAAGAATTGGGGATGGATTGGAAATGAAAGCATAAATGGAATGAGAGAGTCCGAGGCTATTAGATGGGACAGCCTCATTTTCAACTTGTCAGTGGAATAAAACATTCAATTCCAAACTTTAATGTCTAACCAAATAACGGAATGTGTTTGACCGTGGATTTGACCATTCCATTCCCTAAGAAAATGTCAAAAATGTGCAAAGGGCATTTGAAAACTTAATGATACAGATATGCCACATAGGTTGCACATAGGTATAGCATTGCCGTGTGGCCCGTGTCATGTTGTGCAAATATCACTACTCATGGTAGTAATAGGATCTGCAAGTATCACTACTCATGGTAGTAATAAGGAACTCTTTAGACTTTAGCCTAATGATTTGTAGTAGACAGTCGAAAAGAATGAAGAGACTTCTAAGTTGCTATATGCGTTTGATTTAGATTTGGCCCGCGTTGTATCAGGCCCAGCAGCAGCAGCAGATCTACTGGTGTGGACCACTGACACCACAATTGGTTCATTGCTAGCTTCATGCAGTAGCATCCGTTCTTTATAAAGGCAACCAAAGAGAGGAATATGTTGTTCTTAAACACTTGGTTAAGGCGCTGAATAAAGTGATACCAACACGGTAATATTAGTATAACTTCTCAGTAAAAGTATTGTGGTTACCATCACTCAATAATAAACCCTGGGTGAGTTACAATCTAATTTCTTGCCACTAAGAATTGAGTTTCTGCGTCTGCCGACAAAAGGGCTAAAACTAAAATACAAATTTTTACTCCCAGCAACGAAAAAGTCATGACTGTCTCCATTTGGTAACCAGCACAATTAGTAGTACATGCTAGAAAGCTAAGAACAAATTGGTACTGGTAGTTGCCCTGTCCCTGTTGAGTTTGCGTCACAACATGCATTACTCATCTCCGGCAAGCTTTTCTCCCTCCAGATTGCATAAACTTCATCGGTTCGAAACCTCTGGGTAAAAGTTGATTCCTCCAAGGGTGTGGTAGCGCCATGTGCAAAAGCAAGGAGGCCAGTATATGCTATCATTGCTCCATTGTCAATGCAATACCTGTCGTCAGTTGCAAATAGCCTACCACCCCTCTCTGAACACATAGTCTGCATCATTTCTTGCAATCTTAAATTGCACCCAACGCCGCCAACGATAAGAACATCCTTCTTATCACAGTGCGCCATAGCACGTTCAGTGATCTCAACAAGCATCGCAAACAATGTTTCCTGTGACATAATGAGACACATATAACTGTTGGTTATTCCAAAAACCCGCTTCCATTTGGCTTCTTGTAGCTAGGCCAAAAATGATTTTTTTTCAAGATCCTAAAGCGCTGAGATATATCACAAGCAATTTTCCACCCTCAACGAAAGGTTTTAGAAATGGACTTGGCAAACATACCTGCAAGGAATAACAGAGGTCTGCTGGTGTGCATTCATTGCTCTTCAACTTCTCCTCAGCAGTAGCTTCTATATAACTTAATATGCCACTAAATGAGACATCCATTCCTTTGACAACATAAGGAAGATCTATAAACTTCTCTCCCAGTTTTGCCAGCTGAAATAGGGAAGCAACACTATCAATTGATTTAAACTTTGAATGCCAACAATGAAAAGAAATAACTTCCCACAATAAAAGTTATCAAGCACAAATTTGGATTAGTAGGCAGTCTGAAATTTATAGACGTTAAAAGGATAATCATATGACATTCCAACTTGAAACACATTTATAAGTAGATCGAAAAACTAGTGATGCAAATTCTATTTGAAGAAAATAATGGTGCATGAGCGCACAATTGCCTGTGTCGAGTTGCATAACAAAGATTATTCGATTTGGGTGTGGATATTTGTGGTACATTGATATATGTATATTCACCGTCACATCATATTCAGATTAACTGAAAGAAGTGAAGAAATGTTACAACAAACACAAGATAAACAATATTTGCAAGACCTCAATGTGACTATTGTTTAAACACTGGTTGAAAGGATCAGTGACAGGTCATATGTGAAGCTAATTATGCCTGACATTATCCTTTATCTTCAAATCAATGGAAACAACATATAAAAATCCTTCTCCTCCTCATATAACTCTAGACCATGACGCAAGGATGTAACTATCATTGCTAGCTACCATCAGTGTGGTGCTGTAGTGGTTAAGGATTGTAACCCCTCGCTGGGTCTTGGGATTGAATCCTTTTTGTGTTTGAGGGGTTTGTGGTTGTCTGGGTATTTACCCACCCCAAGCCAGAGTAAAGGCTTAATTAATTTTTTTTTAAAAAAATATCCATGCTAGCTTGCATGCCAAAACCCAAACTGGAAATCTGACATCTAAGTCGCCAATTAATAGTTCGTTCCATCACCTGCTTCACAATATAACAATGAATTCTTGAATTTAGTCACACAAATATTGGTGCCTCATCACCTATCACTATCATTCAAATTAGATGACTATCACATGAAGTTGTTCCACTACTGCTTGAGCTTTACCCTTGAGCATCCCCCTCAATGCTACCGCTACATCAGTTATCCTATATCGCACTGGCCACACAGGGCAAGTCATAATCATGATTTGTCCAGTTAAGTAGACCAGAGAAAGTACTGATTCAACATGTCAGAGAGTTAGCATACCCATTTTTCCCTATTTTCACATTGTTCAATGCGATGCTACGATTATCAATACTACACCTTACTCCACAACAACCACATTTCGCTAAAAAGTAATGAGGACACACCAGGAGAACTAGTATCTATCAACAAAATTACTCACAAATAAACAGAACTAAGTGTTACCCATGGCCTAATTTTGGCACCTTCACAGCAGTTAAAGTACAAAATTCCCTAATTTGCATAGATAGGACCATTCATGTATGACATCCAAGGGCATTTATGCAAGATTGCAAACTGGGATTTTCTCATGGCTAACAAAATAATAACAAACCATTTTTTTTTTCTTTTTAGATACAATTTCCAGAACTACTCTCTAAGTTAAAAATTCAGCAATACTGTATTAGAGTACCATTATAGCACATACCTGCTCGATATTATATCCAGGACTCGGATTATTTGAAAGCATGAGAACCCTCGCAAATCTATCCAAGCAATTCCCAACAGCAATATCAATAGTCTCCCCAAATATCCTATACCTCCCCTCCGAGTAGGCGATGACCTGAGTGTTCCCCCCACTAACATACAGCACGACGGGATCCTCCGCCCCGGTGACGCACCGCCCCATCTCGATGTGGGCGACGCAGTGGTTGACGCCGACGAGGGGCTTCCCCCACACCAGTGACAGCGCTCTGGCGGCCACCGCGCACACCTGGAGCGGGGCGCCCATGCCGGGGCCCTTGGTGTAGCAGATGCAGGAAATGTCGTCGGGGGAGAGGGAGGCGTCCGCGAGGGCAGAGCGGAGGAGGGGGAGGATGTGGCGGAGGTGGTGGTGTGCGGTCTCCCGAGGGAGGAAGCCCTGGCCTGGCGGGGTGATGAAGGTCTCGCGAGGGTTGGAGAGGATGGAGCCCTCGAGAGTCACGATCCCCACCCCGATCTTGTTCGCAGATCCCTCGAATCCCACAGCGATGAGAGGCTTCTTCATGGGTTCTTTGAGAGAGAGAGTGTGAGGGGGGCGGCCGGGGGCGGGGGTGGCTTCTTCTCTGGAGGGGAGAACAAGAGAAGGGTTGTTTGGATAATATTACATTTGTTGAGGGTCTGGACGAGAAATAATAGCTGTCATGGCCGCCCATGACACGGGGTTTGGCGCAGCAAGTGCCCGAGCGTGCTAGTGCCCGAGCGTGCTCGTGTTCAACCAAAGTGTCCACACGTATCATCCCAATATTGTTACGAGAAATCTTGGAGATGGCACGAGTAAGTTTAAAGATGATGTGACAAACCGGGCCACGAGCAAAACTTGACGCCCCATGAGTGAATTCCTTCGAACAAGACACGTTGTGAGCAAACAGGGAGCGCGCGGCAAGTAACATGTGTGTGCCAAAGGAACTTGGCACGTGACACAGTGGCACCCAAGTCTGAGTGGGACTAGGACTCCAATTCCTAGTGCCAGTAGGACTTGGCACATCTTGGCAAGCTCATAGCGAGACTTGGCGCGCACAAAATTGAAGATGACGCGCGAGTCCTAGTCGGACTAGACTCGGTGTGCCATGATGTTGCTGACAAGACGCGCGAAGCCATAAAGAGCAATCCAACCGAGCAAAAGACCTAATTCCAGTTTGACTGGAATTGTGGAAGGACTTGACACGGCAAAGGCAAGTTTTGGCGCGGGGGGTTAGTCCTTGTTGTTCGGGAGTTCTAGTCGGACTAGTACACGACTCACTCCGGCGGAAGGCGGTTGACCATGTAGGTCAAACCGTGCGTTCCACTTGGCCTAGGCTTCCTATATAGGAAGACACGACAAATATGAAATATGGCACAGATGAAGTTGTAATGAAGTTGTACTTGGCTCATGGAAATAAGAAGGTGTTATATTTCGAGTCAAAGTGCGATGAAAATTGGTAGATGCTATTCAAAACAAGTTTCAGCACAACTAGGAGTCCAAATGAAGTGGGCAACTTCATGATTGGCCAAGATAGAGTACATATCAACTTGGAACCAGTCAAGGACCAAGAGTTGGTGTCGAACAAAGAGTCATTCTTAGAAAGGAAGGCTTGGAGCCTTCCTCTATATAAGGAGGAGTCGGCCATGATCAAAGGTGGATCTAGACGGTGGCTTAGGATGGGCTCTTTTGTAATTGAACGATTGTAACCAAAGGGTTGGGCAAAAGAATTGAAAGCTTCAATGTACAATTGCATCAATAAGAGAGCCGGTGAATACTTTGCCAATATCGTGTTGTTTGTTTGCATGTGAAGGAGGCTTGTCAAGAAAATTCTTGACGCCATCATTAGGGAAAATTCATGTGAAAACTTTTCGCTGCACTTTTCCGATGACATGCTCCATCTGGCAAGCAATAACTCGAGTCTGACTCAAATTTGGGTCGTGAGCTGGCCTATTTATTGGAATCGAGTTTGGTTTACTTACATCAACTAATTTTTTATCGGGAAAAGAATCATAAAACTCTTTTACATGACAACTGCTCATTTTGGTTCGATCCAATTTAAAGACTATAACTTTTCAAGGACATTGACTGATTTACCACCCTAAGCTAGAGTTGAAAAACGAGGAAAAGAAGAAAAAAAGAATCATAAAAGCAGCAATGTCAATCATTAATCAGGAAACCTATTAATTTTCATTCCGGACTGCTTCCATATGATAGGATATGAGTCTGTTTGGACGTGCGTTCATGCCGTCTAAACGCACTCTTTTTTTTTTTTTTTTTTTTACCACGCAGCCGCTTTCACAAAATTGATCGTTGAAACCTGATGGCATCGGACAGCTCAAATCAAATCAATCGATGCATGTGAGAAAGCCTAACCCAAAGCTATATGTGCGGGACAACATAACCAAGCAAAAGAGGCAAGCAGGGCATCTGTAAGTCGCGAGTAGCCAGGTCTCCATTTCTGTGGTTCATCGCCGCTCGGCTTCGCTTCCACAAGTTCCCCAATCTAGGTTCTCGCCGCTCTTCCTATCCGTCGGTCATGTATAGAGCCGCCGTAGGATCCAGCCTTAAGGCTGTCAAGGTGAGTCCCGATGGAAACCCTAATCATGTTTTCTCGATTGCGAAATAATTAATCTAGATTCGGAATCTGGTGCTCATATTTCGAGTGGATTAGGTTTTGTAAGTTGTTGTGGTTTATGATCTGTTACATCCTCTGTTCGTTTCATGATCCGGCGAAAAAAATTTGTCTTTTACAATCGTTGGATCCCAAATTGTAGCTTCTAGATTATGGCGAACAAAAATTGTCTTTTCATGATTCGTCTTGGTAAGAATTTGTGCCGGTGTGCGAGATTTAATGTTGGCAGTGAACTCGGTTAAATAGTATTCTTGCTTTTATGTTGAAAGAGATTAGTTGCATTTGCATGAATAGCAGGTCAGACCGGTAATATGTGTGAGTATATCAGCTCTTAGCTACCTTTGCATTTGGAATCGGAGGATCTGCTCTTTGATATGATATCTAACTCATCTTTGTCAACTGGACAAGCGTTTATAATGGTCAGTGATTGAAATTTCCTGATCGGAACATCCTACTTGTGTAGCTGTAACAGATAACTTGTGCCACAAAATGTGGTTAGTTAATGTATGGGAAAAGAAGAAGCAAGTGTTCTGAAGTCCCATAGGGTGCCATCAGATTGATTCAATGGTGTCAACTCATGGAAATCAAAGAAGTTGTAGCGAGGCCTGCTTAGTTGTCATAGGCAGCTTGTGGGGTCTGCCAGCTAATCATATGATCTGTTGACCTTATCAGCACCTGTGTTTTTCTTTCTTATGCCATGAGAGGAAGTCCCATAAATGTGTAGCTTGTGATTCAGTTGGTTAAGTGATGATATATTGGCCATTCTTTGAAATATGTTCTTTTCAAGTCTTATAGTGATCGTTATCCACAAACTTATTTTAGTGTTCTTTTTCTTTTTAGTTGGAAACTTGTGCACCTCCCAACTGTTTAACTACAAATTTGTGTTCGAAGACATTAAATAGTTCAAAAAATGTTAAGAAGAAAATAGCATTGTGGTTTTTCAGTCCGTGCTTCTTTGTGATTGGAATTGGAAGTGTGTTTATGTATTATGCTTTTATAGGAGGCATGAGATTGTGATATGTGGTACTAGAATCATCTAATATCCAGTTTTTTGTTGTCTCAGCGTCATGTTGGTGACACCACGATTTGTGGTGCTGCTACTAGATTCACCAGTACAAGTGTTGCAAAAAGTTCTTCTGGTGGCTTTTTTAGCTGGCTTACAGGCGAACGATCTAGTCAACTTCCGCCCTTAGATTTACCACTGCCAGGTGTTACACTCTCCCCTCCTTTGAGTGATTATGTAGAGCCAGGGACAACAAAGATTACCACCCTTTCCAATGGAGTTAAAATTGCCTCGGAGACATCTGCAGTATGTTCATCATTTTATTTTATCTCTATTTGATTTTAATCTGTTTGTTTTATTATTCATGTGGTTTAATTTGCTAGCCAGAGCCCAGCTGCTTCCATAGGACTATATGTTGAATGCGGCTCTGTATATGAAACACCGAAATCATCTGGAGCCACACACCTTTTGGAGAAAATGGCATTCAAAAGCACACTGAACAGAAGTCATCTCCGGGTTGAACGTGAAAAGGAAGCTATTGGAGGCATTCTTACGGCATCGGCTACACGAGAACAAATGGCTTACACATATGATGCTTTGAAAACAAACATGCCTGAGATGGTGGAGGTGCTTATTGACTGCGTTCGAAATCCTTTTTTCCTTGACTGGGAGGTTAATGAACAGGTATCTCATTTTGGTGGATAGTAAATTTTGGCTAGTATGATAATATTTGAAGTTTTTGAAAGTACAAGCGTCTTGTAAACTACAGCTGGAGAAAGTGAGGGCAGAGATAGCAGAAGCTTCTAATAATCCACAAGGGCTGCTTTTGGAAGCTATTCATTCTGCTGGCTTTTCTGGCGCATTGGCAAATCCGTTGATGGCTCCACAATCAGCAATAAACAGATTAAACAGTACCATCTTGGAGGAATTTGTTGCTGTAAATTTCCTTGCACGACTGGCCTTTACTTTTGTTTGCCTTGTGTTGAATCTATGGTTATTGTTTGTTTGCTCTGAAAATTTTAGGAGAATTACACTGCTCCTAGAATGGTGCTCGCGGCGTCTGGTGTGGACCATGAGGAATTGGTATCAATTGCTGAACCACTTCTATCTGACCTTCCCAAGGCTCATCGTCCAGAAGAGCCAATATCTGTGTACACTGGAGGGGAATATAGAAGTCAAGCAGATTCCTTGGTGCGTATCTGTTTCATGTGGCTGTGCATCTAGTTATTTTTTTCCCTTGTTATTCTGAGATTTGGACTTTCATAACAGAACACACATCTTGCGCTTGCGTTTGAAGTTCCTGGTGGCTGGCATAAAGAGAAAGAAGCGATGACACTGACAGTAATTCAGGTTTCGAAGATAAATCTTGTCCACGCTTTCATAAACTTTGAATCATGACTCTGTGTTCCATTTATTTCTTTCTCGTGCTGACTCATCTTATGATATCTTGCAAACTAATGTCATTTTTCTTGATGCAGATGCTAATGGGGGGAGGTGGGTCTTTCTCTGCAGGAGGCCCTGGGAAGGGAATGTATTCTCGCTTATGTAAGTTGCAACTAACCTCCCTACCTATGGCGATTCTGTGCATCTGTTGTTATGGCACTTGGTTTATGCCTTGATTTTGTTTGAGCTTAACATCTTCGTGAACTTTCTTTTTATGAACAGATCTTCGTGTCTTAAATGAGTTTCAGCAGATTCAGTCTTTCTCTGCCTTCAATACTATCTACAACAACACTGGCCTTTTTGGAATACATGCTACTACCGTAAGACTTTTCATCCTGTTAATTATCAATTAAACCGGTTTGTTCATTCATGACACTCCTATTTTTTGAATGTGATTGTTGGTCAGTTATCCTGCTATGCTTGCTCTTTTCTACTATGTGATTGTGAAAGGCACCCCCTGTTTCCCAAAACATAAACGGTTTGATATCCTTATGGAAAATGTTGCTTGATCATGTTATGCAAGATAATTTTGGATATTTTTCCAAGCCGCAGTCTTTCTTCTTGTTGGACTTACACCCTCTCGACAGGAAGTACAACACAACACTTGTAGCTCATCTCAATCTGTTTTTCATTGCTCTTGAACTATTTTTTAAATGTGATTGTTGGTCAGTTATCCTGCTATGCTTGCTCTTTTCTACTATGTGATTGTGAAAGGCACCCCCTGTTTCCCAAAACATAAACGGTTTGATATCCTTGTGGAAAATGTTGCTTGATCATGTTATGCAAGATAATTTTGGATATTTTGCCAAGCTGCAGTCTTTCTTCTTGCTGGACTTGCACCCTCTCGACAGGAAGTACAACACAACGCTTGTAGCTCATCTTAATCTGTTTTGCATTGCTCTTGAATTTTGTTTAAGCTTTGCTTTTTTTTTTCTATCTTTTCTTTTGGTTGACATTTAAATGCTTGAATGTAGATGAAAATGAAAGATTTATTCCATTTATTTCAAACCAAATATCTTCTAGTGCCCTTTTTTTGCTTCTAGAATTACATTTATTGTATTCTACTATGGTAGTTACCTCGTTGCCTTGTTATTGTACAATTTTGGCCGCATGAGAAAATTGTTCTATCCATTGAAATATTTGCACTGTGGTGACTCCCAGAGTAACATAACTACATGCCATCCAAGTTCTCACAGTTTAGGATCTGGTTTTGCTGGTATGCTGTTTGATACAATGCAGACTTAAGAACGTTCAAGAAAATGTGATATCATGTTGTATCTTAATTGACCGATACCTAGTTTGAAGACTTATTTGGGTCTAGGTTTGGTACCATGTTGACTTATTAAAGTGGTCATTGTTCTTTATCAACCTTATTGTACATGCTAGGGCTTATATCCATTGAAAGACCTATTTGTCCCTGCTGATTTTCAAAGCCTTTTTTCCTGTATGAATGACAATCTCATGCAGCCATCCACCTTCAAAAAGAATGTGTTTATGTGACTAATAATGCAGTTCTAATGTGATGCATTCGCTATGGACTAACCATGTCTAAGAAGGTTATACTTCTATTACTGATTGAGTGTTTGGATTTTTTATTTTTATTTTTTTTATCAGAGTCCAGATTTTGTTTCTAAAGCGATTGATTTGGCTGCCAGAGAGCTTATTGCTGTTGCAACTCCTGGGCAAGGTTTGCTTCTAGTCCCTGTCCCATTTCTCGTTTCTTCGCAAGCCAGAGATTTACATTGTTTTCCCTTGCAGTTGACCAGGTACAACTAGATCGCGCCAAAGCATCTGCCAAGTCCACATTGTTGATGAACCTGGAATCTAGGGTATTCAGCAATATGTGCCATTAAGCTAGTAAGAGCAATTTGGTTCCTTCTGGGCCTATTTATGTGCTTACTTTTTGTTGTATCTTCCAGATTGTGGCATCTGAGGATATAGGACGACAGATCCTGACATATGGTGAAAGGTAGTTGTTTTCGCCTTTTTCACGTACCCATTAATTTGTTGTTTTATCCATAGCAGCTATAAATGGTTATTTTTGCACATTTAACACTCTTTTTTTTTCCTCCATATCTTCCGATGTAATTGCATTGGACAAATGGGTTACAAGACTATTGTTGAAAATGAAGAAAATAGGAAAATTAGGAGTGGTTTTATTCAGTTGCAAGCATCTGTTCGTGGAATTTTAGTCTGCATGACTTGTGGAAATCATTGCTAAGTTATTCCCTTTTTGTGCTTTGACATTTCAGGAAACCTATTGGGCATTTCTTGAAGGCCATTGATGGAGTTACCTTGAAGGATGTATCATCTTTGGCTGAGAAGATCATCTCTTCGCCACTGACCTTGGCTTCTTGGGGAGATGGTAAGGCTTTCTGCATACGAAATTATCCAGTCAATATATGACTATCTTGCTTTCCAGTTCTCTGATTCAATTGAATTCTGCAGTTATCCATGTCCCATCCTATGAAACTGTCAGTGGGAAGTTCAATTCCAAATTGATAGGCTAATGCCTTCTGTCATACAAAGTCTCCCTCAATTTTGAAGACGTCTTTGGAGCTCCCTGGTCATGGCCATAGCAGCTGAAAAATAATTGTATTTCAGTACTTTATGAGAAAACCATGGGACCAATAATTTGGCGATCCAATGAGGTCGAGACTCGTTTAACTTCATCTCGGCCTCGAACTTGGATTTGTATCTTCTTCTATCTTTTAGTCCTTTTGGGGTTTTGCATATTATGTTGACTGTGAATTGCATTATTTGGCTTCTGGAAACGTTTGCACAAAGTTTTTTACCTTCCTGAAAGAGATGTGATGGGCACCAAGCTCGGAAAAAAACAAGCCTCCGTAGCTCGTCGACTTGTTTCATGTTATTTGTTTTTTTTTTTTTTGATTGACAAGTTGAGCCCGGGGGCAGTGAAAAGCCATTAACAAGACAACGAACTACATCAAAAGCCTTGAGCCCTTGACGTGCGGCATCAAAAGTTGTCGCGATCAAGTGTCCGATCATAACTTGTGGTCGACACCATGAGTCATATGAGGCTAGGCGGCCTCAATATAGTATGTAAAGTGTCCATGCGCATCATCCCCAGCCATGACGTGAGGGATCATGAAGATGGCATGAGCAAGTTTGAAGATGGCGTGGCGGTCCAGACCATGAACAAAACCTATTAAGGTAATTGCACTTGGCCTAGAACTCTTGTATGGGATGACACTACCAATATGAAATATGGCACGGGGGAAGTTGGTTGTAACTCGTGGAAATAAAAAGGTGTCTTATTTTGAGTAAATATGCGATGGATCTTGCAGATATTATCCAAGGCAAGTTGCAACACAACTTGGAGTCCTGATGGAGCGGGTGACTTCATGATGGGTCAAGCAAGAGTCCAAATAAACTTGAAGCCAATCAAGGACCAGCATTTGGTGTTGAACAAAGAGTCCTTCTCAAAAGGGAAAGGCTTGGAGCCTTCCTCTATATAAGGAGGAGCCTTCCTCTATATAAGGAGGAGCCGGCCATGATCAAGGGGGATCTGGACGGTGGCTTAGGGTTGTGTTCCTTCGTAATTGAGTGATTGTAAACCAAGGGATTAGGAGAGAGAGTTGAGAGCTTTTCTTGTACAATTGCATCAATAAAGGGGCGGGCGAAATCCTTTGCCTACATCACGTCTTCTTGTGTGTTTGCATGTGAAGAAGACGAAGGAGGGCTTGTCAAGAAGGGTCTTGACGCCATCATTGGGGAGAACTCGAAGAAAAATTTATGCTGCACTTTCCCAGTAACAATTGGCATCAGAGCTCGGTTTTGCGATCCATGACGAACTTTGTGGAGCTTCATTAACGGATTCAGAACCTAGAGGAACGGATCGGGGGTGATCCAACGCAAGAGGACAACCCTTTTGCAACAAGGTTGGCAGCGACGGAGCAAGGCATCATGGCCTTGAACGATGCATCGGTGGCATTCAAGGAGGAGATTGAGGACAGAGTGACGGCTTCAGCAGAGAACGTGTCAGGTATCTTTGCACTCATTGACCAGTTTATCGATCGGATCGATAGTGAGCTTATGGTGCTCAAGCGAGTGGTGGCTCAGATGGAACCGCGGGAGGCTTCAGGCAAATTCTGAGTGCGTGAGCCTAAGTCCTTTGGCGGGATGAGGAACGCCGAAGAATTGAAGAACTTTATATGGGATCTAGAGCAGTACTTCGAAGTTGCTCATATCCAGGCGGTTGATAAAGTTTCCGTTGCTGCTATGTACCTATCAGCCACGCCAAGCTGTGGTGGCGCATGAGGCTCGACGACGATGCCACGGCCGGACATCGCAAGATTGCAACATGGGACACCTTCATCAAGGAGTTGAAGGATCAATTCTTCCCTAACAACACGACGTGGATTGCTAGGGAGGCGCTCAAGAATCTGAGGCAGATCGGACTTGTCAGAGATTACGTGAAGGCATTCAGTAGTCTCATGCTGGATATCAAAGACATGTCCGAGTCTGACAAGCTATTCAATTTCTTGTCAGGACTTCAGACATGGGCGTAGGTCGAGCTGAGGAGAAAAGGGGTGAATGATCTCCCCTCAGCCATGGCTGCGGTGGATGCCTTGGTGGACTTTCGTCAGACCAAGCTGGTGGAGCAACGCAACCGGCCTCCCAAGCCTAAGGACAAGCCGAAGTCCAAGGGAGATAAAGGCAAGGGAAAGATGCGGCCAAAGGAGAAGGACCGGGCCAAGCCACAGGAACCGGCCAAGAATCCTTCTGGGTGCTTCATATGCGGAGGACCCCATCGGGCAAGAGAATGTCCGAAGCGTGAGAAGCTCAACGTACTAATCACTTAGGAAGGCTAGGAGGAGCAAGACTCGCCAACACGGGTAAACCCTATCCAACTTCTCAATGCGTTAAGGGCTAACCCTACTTCCGGATTGATGCATGTTCCAATCACTTTTCAAGGCATGAAGATGATGGCGATGCTAGACACAAGGGCCACTCACAACTTTCCAGCACAACATGCAGCAGAGCATCTCAAGGCGAAGATCACCACAAGTACTAAACGCATCAAAGCAGTCAACTCTGATGCGAAGCCATGGGATTTTTGGTTGGTAGTGTTGCAGATACCCTGGTAGAGATCGAACCATGGAAGGTGTCCATGGGATTTTTGGTGGTGCCCCTCGATGATTTCGACGTCATCTTGGGCAACGAGTTCTTCAGAAGCATCAATGTTAGCTCTAATGACGTTTTGATTATGTTTTGATGATGCCAATATATTCTTAAATGTTTCAATATATATGTGATAAAATATATGTTGATAACAAGCTTTAACTTTCATATTTGAGCTATTAGTGGAGTTCACGGATGATGCGCGGATGCATCCGTGGAGTTCACGGATGATGCGCGGATGCATCCGTGGAGTTCACGGATGATGCACGGATGCATCTGTGGGATGCGACGGTTGATCCGTGGATCGACCGTGAGATGCGACGGTCGATCCGTGGATCGACCGTGGGGCTTTTATGAAGAAAAGTAAGTTGCGATGGTCGATCGGTGCATCGACCGTGGGAAGCATTTTTCTTGACAGAGCCTGACGGACGATGTCACGGACGATGCGACGGTCGACCGTGATGCTTGACGGTTGATCCGTGCATCGACCGTGGCTCAAGAAAAGCCTGGCGGACGATGTCACGGACGATGCGACGGTCGACCGTGAGCCCAGAAACTAGTCGTTAAAGAGCCGTTGCAGAAACAAAAAATAGCCTTTGGAAACTATTTTTTGAGGCCCTAAAGCTCAAGTATATATGAGAAGATGCATCAAACTTGGGATAAGACTAAGGGAGATATTAGTTTGCATTGTAACAAGTTTTAGTCTTCTTTTGAGAGCTTTAACCTTTGTAAAACTACTTCAAGTGTGAAGTAAACTTTGAGAGAAATATCTAAGAGAGAGCTTGGAGTAATTTGTAAGGTTCTCAAGCACCCGTAAGCTTGAGGGGGAGCTCCAGCAGTTGTTGGAGGATTTATAAGGTTACCAAGCACCCGGAAGCTTGGTGGGAAAACTTGTAAGGGAGAATTACAAGTAGTGGAACCTCAAGGAGGCCCTTGAGAGACTGGACGTAGGCAAGGTTTGCCGAACCACTATAAAATCTTGTGCAAGTCTCTTAACTCCTTCTCTCATCCTTTATTGCATGCTTTATTTATAGTTTTCATATCTAAACAAGCATACTAGCCTTCTAGCTTTATATCTTGGCTTTCATCTATCGTATTTCCGCAAAAAGGTCCAATTCACCCCTCCTTTGGACCTTCAATTGGTATCAGAGTCTCGTCTCTATATTCGAGGTTTAACGACCCTCACTACAAGAAAATCATCTTTCTGTGACAAGGTTTCAATGACAATGAGAAAACTTGTCACTAAACATAGGTATTTAGTGACACTTTCATTTGTTGTCACACATAGCTGGTTGTCATCTAATAATCTGTGACAAGTAATTGGCGTTGTCACATATTAGTGACGATTTAGTGACAAATTTTATTTGTTGTCACTGACGTTTGTCACTGTAAATGATATCAATAAGTTCGGAAAAACATATGTTTGTATTTGTGACGAGAATATATTAGATGTCACTAATATTTGTTAGTGACAATGGATTGTTGCCACTAAAGTTGTTTAGTGACAACATATAGTTGTCACTAATCGGTCATCATCATTTTCTCTCTTCTATAGCAGATCTCACCCATCCATATGAAATTGAACAGAAAATCAAGGTACTCTAAGTACTCTAACAAATATGCATATTGAATATTTTTTATTTTCGAGTCCACCAACCACTTTCATTTTTATTTTTGTGGAGTGTGATTGTCGTATATAGATCTCGAGTTGAAGCTCGGCTCGCGAGCTTTCAATCCGAATCAAATAGTTATCAAGTTTGAGCTTGTCTTTAATTCGAGTCCTATTTATGGGTTCGAGCTTGGCTCGAGCTCAAGGCTTAATGATGCAGGCCCGAGTCCAGATCCTGACCTGGCTGAGTCCGATCCGAAGAGACTCCCTAGGCGATCCGGTCGCGTTCGAACTCCGTCTGTTCGACTCAGATGGGCATAAGTTTCGACCCCGATGTTCGATAGGGGCGTACGACCAGCCGTTTCAACCGGCTCGACGAGCCCGACGAGATTCATCGGAGATCTCAGATCTCTCCATGACCTCTCTCCATGACCTGGGCTTTCAAATCTCCGGATTCCTTTTCCTTATGATCTAAATTTTCGTTTTTGTGTAAAACTTTCCTTTTTAGGCAGGTTATCAGTCTTTCTATTTTTAGCATGTTTTCCTATTTCTAACCAGTTTTTCTTCTTCCTTAATTCCGGATTGCCTCATTAGTTATTGGGTTTGAGGCTAATTTCTGTTTTGAGTCTGTGTAAGTTGGTCTCTCCTTATCCTATAAAAGGAGTTTTAGGTTTATGATGCAGGACAAAGCCCGGACCTGACCGAGTCCGATCCGGAGCAGCTCCCGAGGCGATCCGGATGCGTTCGGACTCCATCCGTCCGACTCAGATCTCCGGGCGACCCCGACCGTCGGAGGGGCATAACTTTCGATCCGGGTGTCCGATCGGGGCGTACGACCAGTCGAAACGACCGGCTCGACGAGCCCGTCAAGAATCATAGGAGATCAAAGATCTATCCATGACCTTGACCTCCGAATCTCCAAAATTTCTTTTCGTTTGGCTTAACATTCAGTTTTTGTGAAAAACTTTCCTTTTTAGGCAGTTTGTTCGGATCCTTTCTATTTTTGGCAAATTTCCTATTTCTAGTAGGTTTTCTCCTCTTGGAATTCCGGGTTTAGTACTTGGATTAGGATAATGATGTTTGAATCCATGTTTAAGTTGGTCTGGTCTTTCCTTAGGGTTTGTAAAGGGAGTTTTTTGATGATTAATGAAAGTTAGGGTTTTTGGTTTCTCCCTTTGAGAAATCTGGTCATATAAGGGGGTCACTTACAATCAATTTTAACGAGCTAAAATCCAAATAATAATAAATAAAAAGTTGTTAATTCTTTTAGAAACATGAAAATAAAATAAAATAAAAAATGTTAATCCACTTTCATTAAGTTGTTAATTCTTTTAGAAACATGGAGAGCTTCTCTTTAAAAAAATGCAAATAAAATAAAATAACATAATAATAAATAAAAAGTTTTTATACTTAGAAAGTTTATGCAAATAAAAAGTTTATGCCCTAAGTTTTTATCCTCTTTTCCTCCTTCTCCCGTCTCTTTCCTTCGCCCAACCCCACACCAACCCCACGCCTCTCTACCGCGTGATCCCGATTCCGGCGGCATGCTCCGGCGATCTCGTGTTTCCGGTGTCGTGCCCCGACCCGCGAAAGCCCAACCGGGCCGGGCGACGCGAACCGGAACCTAACGAACGCGGAAGAAAAGCTGGCGAGGGTTCCCTCTAACCTATTGGTCTCCCTAACAGTTCACCAAAAGCACCCCCAATTAAAAGATACAATAATTTAATGAAACTTCGAACCACAGATTTAAAACTCAAAAAGGTTTAATATACATATTCTCGGAGAGGGGGGAGTTCAAATACAATATTACTCCCTTAGGAGACTATCTAACATAACGATAAAAACAGTAAAGGATCAGCACCTCTCAGACTCCACCTGGCGCCGCCGCACCGCCATCCAACTGCCCGGTAGGGGCCAAGGAAGAAGAACTGACGCCTGCACCTGCAAAATGCAGCCCGGGTAGGAGTGAGCACTAAGCTCAGTAGGGTTCTACACTACGACACACAGAAGGAAGAGGGAAACGCAACAGTGTCGCCCTCAAGTAGGATCTGGGTGTATACAGGGGTCCCATAACCCCACTGCGTGTCCCTGAGGCCCAGGGGCAGCACTCCAACACTGGCGACACACAAGCTAAGTAGGCAACTTCACTACTCCCGGGTCAGCACAGTGGGACACCGGCTACACCTCAGCATTCGACTCGAGATCAACACGACCTCTACAACCATCAAGCAACAAGTGTACCAGTCATCTAAGCCTATCATCGAATCGACTGGACACCACAATTCAAACCGGGTCCAAACTACCCAACCCCGGTCCTAGGGTTAAGTCCGAGCTTCCAGCCTCGGGACGACGACCCAAAGATCACCCACGCCCTAACGAATGCAACTAATGTACAATCAATAATGCATGCTATGACATACACAGATAAGAAGCAAGGCATGCAACAGTATGTCAAGCATCATATAAGTCAACTGGATCGCTGCAGCGGTACTACCAACCGCTGCCAGCCGATCCACAGCGGGTCCCGGCATTACGATGGTACCATGACCGTCAACCACGAACTCCTGCAACGGGAAGCAACCCCAAAAACCGTTGATGAACAGTAAACAATATAATATTATATTCAACACCCAAAACCTCTACTTAGGGGCTGGCTAATTGATCCCGTCGATCCGACGTCGAAACGACGTAGGATTCAAGATCCAACTTAACCACCAGTAGATGTATAAACCAGAATCAACATACCCAAAATTCATAATCATCCAACGGTTGGATTAACGGGAAAATGCTAATCAAAAATCACTAATCAAACTAACTTACCCATTAATTGGTGCAACGCAGCCCTCCAGTAAAAACTTCATAAGAAATCGTAGAAAAATCGGAAAAATACGAAAAAAGATGGAATGGAAAGATAAGGAAGAGATCTACAACTCTTATGTTTATCAAAAGCCAAGATCATGTATATGCCGGCCGGAAAACTCGCCGCAAGCCGGCTGTTCTTCAAGAACAGCAGAAAACCAGAAATCCAAGCTTAATCATGCAATAAACCTACTCAAATCTCGACCAAATAATATGAAACTCATATCAGTAATTCTAACAGGCATAAGGAATCCAACAAAACAAGGATCAACAAGATCCAACGGCTAGATCTAGAGAAAACCGGAAATAAACATCAGTAGGTATAACCCTACCTAGCTGCGCTTTCCTCGGCTGATTCCCCGTGAGTTGATCACTAACAAGCCTCCAAACCACTTCAGGGATCTTCCTCTCGTTGTCACGAATCCAATGAGTCTTAGAACGCCGGAAAAGATGGTCGGAGGAGGGAGAACGGAGGTGAGGAAGGTGGCTGCCGGAAACAGGGGAAAGAAACAGAGGTTTCGGGAGAAGAAAGAAAGAGGAAGAAGAAAGGAGGAGGAGGAAGAGGAGGGGAAGAAAAGGAGGGAAAGGGGAAGGGGAAAGCCGAGGGAAGGGGGAAAAAGAGAGGGGAGGGGAGGGAAAGTCCTCCCCCTCTGACAGGGGAGAGCAACGGCCAGCGGTGGCCGTCCTCGCGAAGCAGAAAAGCCATCGACGCGAGTCCGATCGGTCGCTCCAAGGAGCGATCGATCGCTCGCGCCCCGGATCGATCCAAACACCAAGTCGGATCGATCCGAGCGGGTCAAACCCAACGACTCACTCACGAGTCCGACCGATCGCTCCAAGGGGCGATCGATCGGTCAAGGGTCGTCAGCTGCCCAAAGGCAAGCTTCCGCGCGCCCGAGCTGGGATCTTCCGATCCCGGGTCCACTTAGCCATTCTAAACAAACACGAACACAGACAAGGCCAGTGTGTGCACACGCGGGTGTGAAATAAATCAACAAGGCACAATTTACCAAATTGCCCTTGCGGTCTACAACGAGCCACAGGGGTAGAGGGACAGGTCCTCACATCCGGCGTCCTTGATTCTCCCAACGTCCCCTCTACGGTAAGGTCTCGTCCTCATCTTTTGTGGTTTTCATCTCTCTCTTGATCTCTCGATCTCTTACTCTAGCTCTCTCTTGATCTCTCGATCTCTTACTCTCCCCTTTTTATTCTCCGGCTAGCCTACCATTGATTCTCCCAACGTCCCCTCACGGTCGTCGGGGTGTTTGAAGACGAACGGAGCTTCCGTTTAGAAGCTCTTGAGGGGTGGCTCCGTCACCACTGGATTAATTGGATCATCTTCGTGATATTTCTATACAAGGTACTTGGATTTTTTTGCCCTCCTCCATCTTGATTTCGGGTTTTTTCTTGGTAATAAGCATTTGGGATGAAAGCTTTCAACATGCTCCCTGCATAGAAAGAAAGCAAAGGGATGCTCTGCTTTTGTGTGTAAAGCTAGACTAAAGAAAGCAAAGGGATGCTCTGCTTTTTCTGTGCATTAGCACATACCATTTTCCTCTTCTTCCTCTTCTATGCTTTTCTATGCTTTTCTATGTTGTTGGTCGATTTGTCTATGCTTTGTTGTTGGTCGATTTAATTTTACTCTTCTTCCTCTTCTTCTCAATACATTGCTGTCTGTCCTTCTTGATGTGGAGATTGTCTCATATTGATGGGGATTGTGTGTGCTGTTCGTATAGTGGTTTTAGCTTCATCTTAGGATTGCTGTTGGTATATTGATGTCCTCTATAAGCTTATGAGTTCTAACCTTTTCTATTTAAAGTTGCCAATCATACCGACTTTGAATTCATTATGTGAAGAAATTAGCAATATCTGTCAGTATATTCATACTAGGTAACATGGGTATAGTTTTTACCAAAAATCGACTATTATGTTTAATGCACAAAAAATACATTAGGTTATGTATAAGAGATCAGTTTTCGTACTAGATTCAGTGAGTGTGGAACCCGTGAAAGAGCAATTGCAAAACCTCTAGCACCAAGATTATATGACGAATTGTACCATATCCTTGCATCGAAACCATTCTCATCAGAGTTTAAGAAATCATAAGCTGCAAGAAATAAATCACAGGCTTTAATCAATCACGAGAATAAAGGTTATAACCTTCAAAGCAAAGAGAAAATTGCCTGCAAGGAACTGATTTGTCCACCCCTCCGTATTCCCCTGTATGTAACCCTTGAACAACTCATCATTTACCACCGATGAACTGCTTCGCCATAAAGTTAGAACAGGATCACATTGAACATCTGTCTCAAGAGCAGAAAGAAATGAGTGAGATAGTGTTGTGAAACCAGAAAAGAAGCCACATAGCATAGAACTTATGCACAATGGTAATTCTCCACAAATCTAACAACGATGTCAACCAAAACAGCATGAAATTTGCCTAGAGGCATAAATCTAGTTATCTACCTTGCATGCTTTCTCCAGTTCCCTTGTTCAATATGATTATGCTTCTAATATTTGTAGTCTTTTACGAACCATATGTAGGTGTGTGCGTGTGTATTCATGAAGACATGGAAATATATGCATAAATAGATCCTATGCAAGATCTTAGATTATAAAGAGAAATTGATTGCTTAAGTTATCAATTGCTTAAGTTAAAAACTCTTGAGGTTAAATATGATGTTTAAGTTATCAATTGCTTATGTTGAATGTAGTCTCTTGACAATGTTTCTATAAGAGAGTAAGCTTGAAATTGATTGCAATTGTTTTTGCAGTTGTTTTTTTTTTTGTTTTCTTGTCTTTTTTGCCATTTAATGAGTTTAGGCCTCAGACATTTGCTTAGGGGGTTTTGAGTCAGATATCTACAGTACCAATGCATCCTGTATATTTTGCTAAAATATGTACTTTAATTTTTCGAGATAGTAGTCCTAAGAAGAAGAGCTATCAATGCTATATTATCTTCATCTGCTATCAATGATACGTTTTTGTTAGTTGAGATTATCTTTATTTTTTTCATTGTTATGACTTTTGTTTTGCTATGAAAACTATTAGGAAAAATGCTTGACAAGAATTGGATGAAAATAAAAAATCGATCAAGTTGGGAATATATAAACGGAGTTGATTCTTTTCTCCAATTTGCATTCAAATCAGTAAGGGTCGGCGATAGAATTCGGTGCCCCTGTAATAAATGTAGGAATTGTGTCTTCAATCGCCGATACGATGTTAGAACTCACTTATTCAATAATGGAATTCTAGATAGCTACAATACATGGGATCTTCATGGAGAAACATTGACAAATGCATATGAACCATCTGGTTTGGATTCTGCTAATGATAATGATGGGGCAAATGATGCCGCTGATGATGACTTTGTTGGAATGATTTATGATACATGTGGCATTACAAATACTTCTGAAGATCCAAATTCGGAGGCCTTGAAGTTTTATCAATTGCTCGAAGATGCCAAGGTGGAACTATATCCGGGTTGCACGCTAACTAAGTTGGGGTTTGTTGTGAAATTACTGCACTTGAAGACTCTAAATAATTGGACCAACAAATCAATGGATTCACTGTTGCAATTTATAAAAGAGCTTGTTCCAAAAGATGCCTTGATCCCTGAATCTTTTTATAATGCAAGAAAGATTGTTCGTGATTTGGGTCAGGATTATACAAAAATAGATGCATGTAGGAATGATTGCATTCTATATTGGCAGGAGCATCAGGATGCGCAGTCATGTCCTGTGTGTGGACTTTCAAGATGGAAAGTCGAACGAGGTAGGAGTAGAATCCCACACAAGGTTTTGAGGCACTTTCCCCTAAAGCCAAGACTACAAAAGCTATTCATGTCCAAAATTACTGCTAAGGATATGAGATGGCACAATGACCAACGTGTTGATGATGGTGTTTTGAGACATCCAGCTGACTCTGTTGCATGGAAATCATTTGATGAGGAACATGGTTCATTTGCTGCAGATCCACGAAGATATCATTGAATTGTCATATGTGGGAAGTAACAAAGTCTATCTTTTCAAGTGCCATTGGTGGGATGTAGCTCGACTTGGAAGGGGGTATAAGGTTGATAATTATGGGTATACAAGTGTACATATTCACGGATCCTTGAGCAGCAATGAACCTTTTGTGTTGGCATCTCAGGCTGAACAAGTATTCTATGTTAAAGACATAAAGGATGCTGATTGGCTTGTTGTTGTGAAAACCAATCCTCGTGATCTCTATGCCATGCCACTAGAAAATGAGAATAACTCTCATGAAAATGACGAAAAACTGGTGGAGGAGGATGCCTACCAGCAAGATGAGGCTGACATAATTGATATTCAACCTGCTAAATCTGTGGAGAACGAGAACATTGATGTTGTGCTTAGAAGAGAAGATGTGGAAGCTGAAAAAGTTGATGGCAATATGGAGGATGCAATGAGATCAACACCCATGAATGACTCTTTTGATGACAATGATATAGATGCTGACGTAGATGATGAATTAAATAATGTTGATAATATTGAATTTAGCTATGATGATACATTTGATGAGTGAAAATTTTATGCATTTTATATATTTTAAATTATTCTTCTGTTCTTTTAAATTCTTCTTTTCTTTTAACATCCTTGGTTAAAGAGGAATCTATATCATTGTTAATTTTAGTAGTATATGTTGTGAATTTTCATTTGCTAGATTGTTCAGATATATTTCTACAATGATAGTAGCTTGTTTTTGTCTACATATTATTTACTTGCAGGTAAGAGATTGCACTTGATAGTTCAACAAGCTATGGCACGAACTAGATTTACTAGATTTAAAGGACATGGTGGACAACGCCATTGTGAGGACCTGTCCCTCTATCCCTGTGGCTCGTTGTAGACCGCAAGGGCAATTTGGTAAATTGCGCCTTGTTGGTTTGTTTCACACCCGCGTGTGCACACACTGGCCTTGTCTGTGTTCATGTTTGTTTAGAATGGCTAGGTAAACCCGAGATCGGAAGATCTGAGCTTGGGCTTGTGTTTTAGCCCAAGTTTGCCTTTCTAAGTAAAGGAGATCGATCTGGATGGCTAGGGAGATCGATCTGGCATTTTTGCAAAGAAGATCGATCTGGATTTCAAGGAGATCGATCTCGATTGCAAAGCAGATCGATCTCACATGCCTTGGAGTTCGATCATGCTCGAGTCGGTGGGTTTTCTCTTTCGCGAGGACGGCCGTCGGCCGTCGCTCTCCCCTGTCAGGGAGGGAAGACTTCCCCTCCCTTTCCCCCAGCTTTTCCCCCTCTTTCCCGGCTTTTCCTTCCCCCTTTCCCCTCTTTTCTTCCCCTCCTCTTCCTCCCTTCTCCTGCTCTTCTCCTTCCTTCCTTCTCTCTTTCCCGCGGTGCTCTGTTTCTTCCCTTTACCGCCGGCGAGCTTCTTTCCCTCCGTTCTCCCTCCTCCGGCCACCAAATTGGGTGTTCTTTGGCTCGTTGGATTCGTGACAACGAGAGGAAGGCTCCTGGTGTGATTTGGCAGCTTGTTGGCGATCAAATCGCGGGGAATCAGCCGAGGAAAGTGCAGCTGGGTAGGGTTATACCTACTGTGTTCTTTTCGGGTTTTCTTGAGATCTAGCCGTTGGATCTTGTTGATCCTTGCTTTGTTGGACTCCTTATACCTTGTAGAATAATTGATTTAAGTTTCATGTTAATCAGTTGAGATTTGAGTAGGTTTTATGCAAGATTAGTCTCGGATTTCTGGCTTTCTGCTGTTCTTGAGAAACAGCCGGCTTGCGGCGAGTTTTTCGGCCGACGAGTACATAATCTTGGCTTTTCATAAACATAAGAGTTGTAGCTCTACTTGTTAGCTTTCCATTCCATCTTGTTTCATATTTTTCCGAGTTATGTACGATTGTTTATGAATTTGTTTCTGGAGGGCTGCGTTGCAGCAATTAATGGGTAAGTTAGATTGATTAACGATTTTGTTTAGCGTTTTTCCGTTAATTCAACCGTTGGATGATTATGATTTTTGGATATGATGATCCTAGTTTATACATCTACTAGTGGCTATGTTGGATCTTGAATACGACGTCGTTTGGATGTCGGATCGAAGGGATCAATTAGCCCCTAAGTAGAGGCTTTATGTGTTTTTTGAATATAATATTATATTTCGGAATATAATATTATATTGTGTTTTGTTCATCATCGTTTTCGGGGTTGCTTCCCGTTGCAGGAGTCCGCGGTTGACGGTCGCGGTACCGTCGTAATGCCGGGACCCGCTGCGGATCGGCTGACAGCGGTTGATGGTACCGCTGCAGCGATCCAGTAGACTTATATGATGCTTGACATACTGTTGCATGCCTTTCCTATTATCTGTGTGTGTCATAGCATGCATTGTTGTTGTGTGCATTAGTTGCATTGGTTAGGGCGTGGGTGATCCTTGGGTCGCCGTCCCGAGGCTGGAAGCTCGGACGTAGCCCTAGGACCGGGGTTGGGCTGTTAGGACCCGGTTGAATTGTGGTGTCCAGTCGATTCGATGATAGGCTTAGATGACTGGTACACTTATTGCTTGATGATTGTAGAGGTCGTGTCGGCCTCGAGTTGGATCTGAGGTGTAGCCGGTGTCCGGTTCTTCTTAAAACTCTGGAGTAGAGGATTTGCCTACTCAGTGGTGTCTCTTCCCACCAAACAGTGTTCAGTGTCCTGTTGAGAGTTAGCAGTGTCGTTTCCTGCTACTGAGTGTGACCTGACATGTGACCAGCCCGGCTGGAAGACCATGATCGTGGGCCTCAGGGACACGCGGTGGGGTTATGGGACCCCTGTATACACCCAGATTCCACTTGAGGGCGACACTGTTGCGTTTCCCTCTTCCTTCGGTGTGTCGTAGTGTAGATCCCTACTGAGCTTAGTGCTCACTCCTACCCGGGCTGCGTTTTGCAGGTGCAGGCGTCAGTTCTTCCTCTGTGGCCCCTACCGGGCAGTTGGACGGCGGTGTGGCGGCGCCTGGTGGCTTTTGAGAGGTGGCGATATTTACTGCTTTTACCCTTTTGTTAGTTAGTCTCCTACGGGAGTGATGTTGTACTTTGAATCTTCCCCTCTCCGAGATTTTGTATATATTAACACTTGAGTTTTTAATCTGAGGTTCGAGGTTTTGCTAATTATATTGTATTCTTGAGGGTGTTTTGGTGAATTGCTAGGGAGACCAATAGGTTAGAGGGAACCCTCATCGTTCTTTTTCCGCGTTGGTTAGGTTCCGGTTCGCGTCGCCCGGCCCGGTTGGGCTTTCGCGGGTCGGGGCGCAACAGCCATACTCCGTCTATAATTGATGCATCCATCTCTGGACCACGCTCACCGTCGAGGATGATCCTACGTGAAGAAAGGACTCAACAACAAGAAATGCCTCAACCTGAGCTCCATATTCAGACAACCCCTCAACTACTTATCCAACAAGGATCAAGCCATCAACTTGATGATGCGAGGCCTCAGCATGCAAGTGGCAATCATAGCGATGCAAGTAAATGTCTGATCATGATCTTAAAGTACTTAGCACATACTATGCTTTCATATGTAATAATTATTCTTTATGCAGCATCTAATTGTACTCCAAATCACCATGGGAGGGGAAAGTATAAATGCTTGAAAGTTGATATGAAAACAAAGACTGGAGGAAAAATTAAAGTTGATATTCCAGATGATATACTACGAGCCGTAGGAGAAAATGCAAGAGATATTGTTAACTACTGTGGATTTGTTGTTAGGACCGTTGCTCCATTACAAGAGAAAACTTGGACAAAAATTTCAAAGGTTGCAGGTCAACAAATGGTGAAAAAAGTTCAGGTTTGTAGACATATATATAATTGTTGTTGATGTAGTTGTTTAAATTAGTAGTTGAATTTTTATTTTGTATCGAATATGTATAATTATTGTACAGATTTCCTGTATACAAATTTCCTGTAATATAAATATAAAGGAGACTCTGTCGAATTTTTTTAGAATACAGGTTTAGTTGAACTTTTATTTCGTATCGAATATGTATAATTGTTGTTAGTTGATGTAGTTGTTTAAATTAGTAGTTGAGCTTTTATTTCGTATCGAATATGAATAATTTTTGTACAGATTTTCGGTGTACAGATTTCCTGTGATATAAATATAAAGGAAACTCAATCGAATTTTTTTAGAAAACATGTTTAGTTGAATTTTTATTTCGTATCGAATATGTATAATTGTTGTTAGTTGATGTAGTTGTTTAAATTAGTAGTTGAACTTTTATTTCGTATCGAATATGTATAATTGTTGTACAGATTTTCAGTGTACAGATTTCCTGTGATATAAATATAAAGGAAACTCTATCGAATAGTTTTAGAAAACATGTTTAGTTGAATTTTTATTTCGTATCGAATATGTATAATTGTTGTTAGTTGATGTAGTTGTTTAAATTAGTAGTTGAATTTTTATTTTGTATCGAATATATATCTTGTGCTGGGCGAAATTGTTGTACAGATTTCCTATGATATAAATATAAAGGAGGCTCTGTCGAATTTTTTTAGAAAACAGCTTTAGTTGTTGAACTCAATTTTAAATATTTACTTTAATCTTTTTTTCAGGAAAAGTTCAAAGTGGATACGAAAAATCAATATCGTTTTGAGGCATTCATTATAGCCACATTACAACGTCTTTATAGAACTTGAAAAAGTAGATTACATATGGTGTATAAGAAGTTCAAAACTGATGCAGAAAGATTGGCAAATCTTCCTCAGGATGTTAGTCCTAAAGATTGGGCATTTCTTATTAATTACTTTGGTTCTGATGAGTTTCAGGTAATGCTTCACCTTTTCTTTTAAGTTATGCATTACGCTCTAATATTTTAAATACTAAATTAATTATGTGCATATATAATATGATTTCTCAAATAATACAGAAAGTTAGCAAACGTAATACTGAGAATAGATCAAAACTAGTTGTGAAGCACACATGTGGAACTAGATCTTATGCAGAAGTGGAGGAATCAACAGTAAGATATATGATTTTTGCTTTTTTTTAGGGATTATATTCAAATATATATTTTTTGTTTATTTGTTTGGTGTGAACTATATATAATAGAGAGATCCTATCACTGGGGAGAAGCCTAGAGCTGATGAAGTATGGTTAAAACAACATACTAAGAAAAACAAAGAAGGAGAAGTGATATGGTCTGACATAAAATCCCAAGAGATTCATGTAAGTACACAATTATAAACCTTGATCTTATTTCTATCACTCAGCATTGTAATTACGGCAATTGTTTATTTTAGGGAAAACTCAAAGATATTGTTAGTGAGCAGACACAACTTGAAAGTGACCAGCAAATGAATGATGATGAAATTCTTTTGCACGTTCTTGGTGAAAAATCTGGGTACTTTCGTGGGAAAGGTGCGGGAAAAAATGCACCAACTAAGAGAGCCAGGGCCCAAGATATGCATGAAGAGATGGAGGAAGTAAGAGCAATGATTGGCATTATGAGAGAAGAAGTTCGTGCAGAAGTACGTGCTGAAGTAGTTGATGAAGTGCGAGCGGAGCTGGAAAAAACTATGCAATTGGAACTTGAAAAGAGAATGCAAACTCAGTTTGATAAGATGTTTCAAACACGCATGAGTTCACTTTTTAATGCCGCCAGCTCACAATCATCACAGTGATAGGTAAATTTGCAATTGTATATTGTGATAATAGTTGAAGTTATTTTTGATTGTAGTATTGATATTTATTTTTCCAAAGTAACATGCTTCATGATATGTTTTTGCAGGATCATCGATTGTTGCTCTTCTGCATTGGGATTGTTTTGCATTGAGATCTTAGAGCCTAATTTACCATAACTTTTAGCTCTCTTTGACATTTATTAGGAACTATGTAGTGAATTTATTTATGTTTTTTGGACTATTGTTATGAACAATTTGATTAATAAAATTTTATTTGTAATGCTCATTTTATTTTATATTGAATGTATGTCAATCGATAAGTTCATTAGATCAAAATTGTATGCACAATATAACAGGTTTTAGTCTACGATTTGTGACAATGAAGATTGTCAATAACCTTCAGTTGTGATAATAATTATTGTCATTAACAAATGTAATTGTGACAATAATAATGTTTTGTCACTATTTATGGTTTTTGTGACAACAAGAGTTGTCATTTTAACTATTTTCGTAACCAACATCACATTTGATTGTTACAACAATTGTTGTCACTAACAAATATCTTTTGTGACAACAATTAATATTGTCACCGATAATATTATTAGTTACAACACGTGTTATCACATACTAAAATTAGTGACGCGAATTAGTGTCAACAAATCTAATATATTTTGTCACTAAATCCTTACTAGTGACGAGAGAAAAATATTGTCACAGAAAGAATTAATGAGTGACAAGAATGTTGTCACTAATTCACACCCCATCCGATTTAGAACGAGTTATAGTGACAAGTGTATATACTATAGTGACACCCACAGCTGTCACTAAAAAAATAGTTATCAGTGACAAGACACATGTGTCGTCACTAAAGTATTAGCAACGGCCACACAAGCTACAACAGTTGTCGTCACTACTGTCGTCACTAAAGCATCTTCAGTCACGAGAACCATGTTTACAGTGACACAAAATGTTGTCACTAAACATCCTTTTTCTTATAGTGCCTAGAGGATCCTAGGTATAGATGGAAAACCTACGAGGACAATCTACCAATAGGCCTCCCTACTTTGATGGAGAAAACTATAATTATTGGAAGACTAGGATGGAAATTTTTATCCAATCCTTAAACTATGAAGCTTGGCTTACCATTGAAGATGGACCATTCATTCCTAGCAAAATACATGAAGGAAGGAATGTACCCAAGCTTAAGAGTGAGTACACTCCATCCGACATAAGGAAATTGGAAATCAATGCTAAAGCCAAATGCTTTCTTATTTATGCATTGAGTCCCAATGAATTTAGTAGAATTTCAAGTTGTAAATCAACCAAGGAAATATGGGAGAAGCTTGAAATTACATATGAGGGAACCAACCGAATTAAGGAAACTAGGATAAGTATGCTTGTTCATGACTATGAATTGTTTAGCATGAAGGAAAATGAGTCTATTAGTAAAATGTTTACACGCTTTAATGGTATTTTAAATGTGCTTCAATCTCTTGGCAAATCTTATGCTAATGATGAAATTGTAAGAAAGATACTTAGGTGTCTACCTAGAGCATGGGATCCCAAGGTGACGGCGATTGAAGAAGCCAAAGACCTTTCCAAGCTATCACTTGATGAACTCATGGGTTCACTCATGACCTATGAGATGAACTTGAAGAAGAGCAACAATAAAGGAGAGAAGAAAGACAAATCGGTTGCATTCAAGTCATCATACCAAGATTCATCAAGTTCAAGTGATGAAGAATCGGATTCAAGTGATGAGGAATTTGCATCAATTACAAGAAAAATCAAAAGGATACTCATTCGCCAAGGAGGAAAGAAAAATTTCAAGAAGAAAACCTCCGAAGGTGAAAAATCGAACTCTACCTCATCTAATTTAAATGACATTATATGTTATGAGTGTAGAAAGCCTGGACACTACAAGCCCGATTGCCCTCGACTCAAGAAGCCAACAAAGAAGAATTTCAAGAAAAAGAAAGGCATGGTGGCAACTTAGAGTGAAAGCGATAAGGATTCTTCCTCCGATGAAAAAGAGCAAGAAAAGGCAAATATTTGTCTAATGGCCATCGGGGACAAGGAAGAAGATCATGAGGTAAATGATGAGCTAGCTTTTGATGAACTTTTTTAAGCTTATCATTCCTTAGCTAAAGATTTGAAGTTCCTTAAAAAGAAATATTATGCTTCATGTAAGAACTTGAAGAAGCTAGAACATGAAAAACTAGATGCCATGCATAAGATTGACTTATTGGAGAATGAAAACAAATGCATGACGAGTAAGACATCTAGTGATGATCATACCTCACTTAGAAAAGAACTTGAGAATTGCAAATGTGAGCATGATATTTTACAAAATAACTCAAGTAACTTACAAAAGGAAATCATCATTTTGAGAGAATCAAAAAGGGATCTCACCCTTGAAAATAATGATTTGAAAATTAATCTTTCTAAGTTTATGAAGAGTAAGATCATACTTAATGAAATCCTTGATAGCCAATATAGCTCATTGAACAAAAATGGATTTGGCTATAATCCTAGGAAGATGAACAATCTTAAAAAGACAAGCTTTGTTAAAGAATCATCTCATCCTCCTAAATTTGCAAATATACCTACTTATCACTATTGTTGTAAAAAGGGACATATTGCTCCTAATTGCTATTTAATGAAGAATGTTAGTGTTAACACCCTTTGGATTCCAAAGCATTCATCTTATATGTACATGTCAAGAATAAACGATAATGGACCCAAAAAGATTTGGGTACCAAAAATCAAGACATGATTTGTGTTAGGGATGCTTGAGATCAGATTGTCAAGACAAATTCAAAAGAAAAATGTTATATCTTGATGGTGGATGCTCAAGTGATGAGGTGTGGACAAGGATATGTTTTCAAGGAAAAGAAGTATGCTAAATAGTCATCAAAGGATATATGATCCTTTCAATGGTATGAAATCTTGTTCCTCCATCTTCATTTGTTATCTCAAATAGTGATAGTAAACTTTATTCTATGATTTATTTTCGTTATGAAGTATTTTTGATTTAAAAATGAATCCTTGAAAAGAATTAATCTTGACTAAAATCTTGTATCTTGATTGATTTTAAAAGAGATCATATGGCCATATTTTGCATTATAATGCTTACTGATTTGAAATGAACTTTAATCATATCTTATGAGATATTGTGACTTGTATGCACCATAAGCCTCAAATTCTTCAAGTGTTTTCATGAAATGGAATAGTGGTATGTGAGTTCTAAATGCTAATTTTCACACACATACACTCATGTGCCATAATTTTGATTAAATGCATGAATTCCTGGAAAAATGACTTGGTTTAGCTCAAAATATTAAATTACATGTGTATGCAAAAATTCATGAGATTTTGATTCAAAAATCATTTTAAATTAAATTTCAAAATTCATTTTTTGGAAGTGACGGTCGACCGTGAGTTCACTTGGATCGACCGTGAGTACGCAATGTTTCATGTAATGTTAAAATTGTAGCTGACGGTCGACCGTGAACCTTTGAAGGTCGACCACCACTGTTGTGTCACATTGTTTTCATGAAATTTTTCATCGTATCTCATTTTAAAAATTGTTTTAAATAATTTGTATCATGGGGGAGATAAAGGAACTTATGTTTGTGGAATACTTTATTTGAATGGGTTTAAATATTTTTTTTAAATATATTCCCTATTTCAATTGGTATCCCATGTATTTGATATCAATCCTCCATTAGTGATCAAAATCTTTTTCTCTAACTCCATCCCCACTTTTTGATGATGCCATAGTGGGAGAAAAAGTTGTGATGTGATCTATTGCTACCAACCATGATATTAGTTAAAGAAAAAATTATACTAAAAGATAACTTATCTTGTCATAATATCATGGATAGAACTTTTCAATATCATATGACTAGTATGCATCCTTAGTATTCATCTTAGAACACCTTTTATCAAAGAAATGGATGCATAGATTTAGGGGGAGCAATAGATATTTTATCATCACATATAAATAGATTGTCATCATCAAAAAGGGGGAGATTGTTAGCCCTAATGACGTTTTGATTATGTTTTGATGATGCCAATATGTTCTTAAATGTTTAAATATATATGTGATAAAATATATGTTGATAACAAGCTTTAACTTTCATATTTGAGCTATTAGTGGAGTTCACGGATGATGCGCGGATGCATCCGTGAAGCTCACGGATGATGCGCGGATGCATCCGTGGGATGCGACGGTCGATCCGTGGATCGACCGTGCGGCTTTTATGAAGAAAAGTAAGTTGTGATGGTCGATCGGTGCATCGATCGTGGGAAGCATTTTTCTTGACAGAGCCTGATAGATGATGTCACGGACGATGCGACGGTCGACCGTGACGCTTGACGGTCGATCCACGGATCGACCGTGGCTCAAGAAAAGCCTGCCAGACGATGTCACGGACGATGCGACGGTCGACCGTGAGCCCAGAAACTAGCCGTTAAAGAGCCGTTGCAAAAACAGAAAATAGCAGTTGGAAGCTATTTTTTGACGCCCTAAAGCTCAAGTATATATGAGAAGATGCAACAAACTTGGGATAAGACTAAGGGAGATATTAGTTTACATTGTAACAAGTTTTAGTCTTCTTTTGAGAGCTTTAACCTTTGTAAAAGTACTTCAAGTGTGAAGTAGACTTTGAGAGAAATATCCTAGAGAGAGCTTGGAGTGATTTGTAAGGTTCTCAAGTACCCGTAAGCTTGAGGGGAAGCTCCAGCAGTTGTTGGAGGATTTGTAAGGTTGCCAAGTACCCAGAAGCTTGGTGGAAAAACTTGTAAGGGAGAATTACAAGTAGTGGAACCTCAAGGAGGCTGCCTCCTTGAGAGAGTGGACGTAGGCAAGGTTTGCATGAACCACTATAAAACCTGGTGCAAGTCTCTTAACTCCTTCTCTCATCCTTCATTGCATGTTTTTTTTATAATTTTCATACCTAAACAAGCATAGTAGTCTTCTAGCTTTATATCTTGGCTTTCATCTATCGTATTTCCGCAAAAAGGTCCAATTCACCCCCCCTCCTTTGGACCTTCAATAGACACTGCTCATGCCCTACATCAACGGCATGCTACTTCCTGATGTGGAGGATCCCTACTTCGTGTAAGCTATTGGACTTGGTCGGGCCAAGTCTAAGACTAGGCTACTCTCGGCATTACAATTGAAGGACGGCGTGCGAAAGGGCGAGGCCACTTTTTGGGTGACCTTGCACGAGCAACTTGGCTCGAGCGATGGAGATGGCGCGCGGTGCACAACAATTGGCACACGCCATGGAAGAGATGGCACTCGGTAACTTGGAGTTGGCGCGACCCATGCGACATCAACAACATCGTCGACACCAGCAACGCGTGGCTTGGTGTGCGGGCGGCCTTGCGGGCTGCTTGGCCCGCTGGCTGGCATGACACGACAACAGACTGGTGCAGACTGCACATCACAGCCACACCCTGCCCCAGTGACCGTGGTCCAAGTGGATCCCACGACCATCATACCAGCGCCAGTCCTCGACCTCTTGGAGGAGTTCCAGGACGTCATGCCGCCGCAGTTGCCCAAGCAGCTTCCTCCCCGACGCGTGGTGGATCACCACATCGAGCTGCTGCCTGGCATGTGCGCACCAGCCCAAGCTCCCTATCGCATGCCACTCGCGGAGCTTGTGGAGCTCAAGAAGCAACTCGAGGTGTCGCGCCCCGACCCGCGTAGGCCCAACCGGGCCGGGCGACGCGAACCGGAACCTAACCTACTGCGGAAATTTTGACGAGGTTTCCCTCTAATCGTAGTGGTTACCCTAGCAATTCACAATCATCCTGTATCATACAAATATTACAAACCCAAAGACTGAACTGATATAAATACATGTCCTCAAAACAGGGAAATTATACATTTATCACACCCGTATGAGACTATATATAACAAAAGGGTAAAAAAACATAGATCGCTGCTCCTCAAGTACCACCAGACGCCGCCACGTCACCAAACACCGGCCCGGTAGGGGGGACCGAAGAAGAGCTAGCGCCAGCACCTGTAAAACGCAGCCCGGGTAGGAGTGAGCACTAAGCTCAGCAGGGACACTACACTATGACACTCACAAGGGAGGGAACACAACACTATCGCCCCCCAAGCCTATCCTAGGTGTATACAAGGGTGCCATAACTCTAACGGAAGTCCGTGAACGCAGGCCTAAAACACTGCATACTCTCAACAAGACACAGAACACCATTTGGCGGGCCAGGACACCGCTGGGCAGGCACTCCTCCTCCCAAGAGTTTAAGGACACCGGACTCCGGCTACACTTCGGATACGACTTTGGAGACGACACGGCCTCTAAACCTCAAACAACATGTATTCAGGTCAAACTAACCCGATCATCGAAAACGACTGAATACTACTAATCGAGTCCTGAACCAAACTACCCGTAACGGTCCTAGAGCTAGATCTGGGCTACCCGAAAGCCCCGGATCGGCAACGCCCTACACAAATGCAACTAATGCACAACACAATGCATGATATGAACATGCGCAGGATAATACAGATAAACATGCAACAGTATGTGATGTTATAAATAACAAGGTCTGGGCACGGCACCCTGCCGACCCGGGGTGGTGAATAGATAAATAAGGTCTAAGGACTGCTATAGTGGTACCACCACCAACTGCCAGCAGTCCACCACCACCTGCACCGGGAAGCAACCCCGCAAACAACAGCTCACATATATCACAGGTAAAGCCCTAGGCGCACGTCGACATGCGAGGCTAGGAAAAGCTGTAGGGCTACCCGCCCGTTTATTCTAAACACCCCGGGAGTCATCACTCCCCCGGTTCACCACTGCCCCTATTATAGGGCTAACATGCTTAAACATATGTACAAGGTATAAAGCTGTAAACAAAACGATACAGGCAAAGCCCCGCGAGCAAAACAAGAAGAAATCTCTCTTTCTGTCGTAGACGGATCGATCCCTCCCTCCAAGGGAGGATTGATCCTTCTAATGGTAGAGAACGATCTCTCCCTATTGCGCCGAGTGTGATCGATCCGTCCCTCCCAGGGCCGATCGATACTACTCGCGATAAGGAACATCTTCCCTGCCGCGCCAAGGAGGATCAATCCCTCCCTCCAAGGGTCGATCGATCCTACTCGCGACGAGGGGATCCCATGCTACCCAAGGCACAAGGATCGATCGCCCCCACCCGGGAATGATCGATCCAACTCGGGTTCAGCCTGACCAACGAAGAAGGATCAATCACTCTCCCAGAAGGATCGATCGCGTTGGGTTCACCGGCAAGCTTCCGGTGAGAAAAACCGTCGGAAAACTCCACCAATTCCCACCAAAACCTGGGATCTAGTGGTACGAAGGATCACGAATCCAAAACCGATGGAAAAACTACAATCTAACATGTATACAACAAGATCTAATCAAAGGAAACATAGGCAACCGAAAAACCTCCAAAAACCCGGAATAAATGTTGGTAGGATCCCTACCTAAGCAATAGCAGCTTCAATCCTAGCTGCTAGGCCTTGGATCGTCCGCAACCTCTTCGAAATCCAGAGAAAATCTCAGCCAAGAACTCGGATTTCTAAAGAGATTCAAGGAAGAAGGTTATGTCTGCTTTATAAGCAAACGAACCGACTAAGCAGGATCGATCCGTCCAAGGAGACCGATCGATCCGTCCAAGAGAGCGATCGATCCGTCCTAAGAGACCGATCGATCCGTCCAAGAGAATGATCGATCCGTCCCAAGAGACCGATCGATCCTTCTCAACGATCTACGTTCCTGGCATTGACCGATCGATCCCTCTAGCAAGGAAGGAACGATCCGCCTCTCGCAGGAAGTTGGACTTGGGCTAAAACTTAAGCCCAAGCCCGGATCTTTCGATCCCGGGTCCCACTAACGATTCTAGCCAAACATTACCACAAACATGGTCAGTGTGTGCACACGCGAGTGTGAAACAAGCCGACAATGCGTAATTTACCAAATTGCCCTTGCGATCCACGACGAGCCACAGGAGTAGAGGGACGGGTCCTCACACGAGGACTTGCTTGACTCGGGACTCATTAGGCCCTCACGATCACCATTCGGCACACTAGTGTTATTCCAGAGGAAGAAGGACGGCTCCCTCAAGATGTGTATCGACTACCGAGCATTGAACAAGCTGACAGTCCGAGACAAGTATCTAATCCCTTTGGCACAGGACCTCTTTGACCGGCTGTCCAAGGCTGAGGTATTCTCTAAACTGGACCTGCGATCTTGTTGTTGGCAGGTGCGGATCATGGAAGGGGATGAGATCAAGACTACCTGCATGACATGGTATGGCGCGTTCGAGTTCCTTGTCATGCCATTCGGCCTCACCAACGCACCAGCAACCTTTCTGTCACTTGATGAACGACATCCTCCACGACTTTCTCGATAAGTTTGTGGTGGTGTACTTGGATGACATTGTCATGTACAGCAAGAGCTTGGAGGCTCATGTGGGACATCTCCGACATGTTCTTCAGAGGTTGAAGATGCACCAACTCTTCGTCAAAAGAGAGAAGTGCGAGTTTGTTGTGGAGGAAGTGTCCTTCCTCAGGCACTTGGTGAGGAGCGACAATGTGATGATGGACTCGCGGAAGATCGATGCTATCTTGGAGTGGCCGGCGTCAACAAGGGTGCCCGAGCTTCAATCGTTCCTTGGTCTAGCCAACTATTACCAGCGATTTGTCAAGGGCTATTCAAAACATGTAACTCCACTGACCGACCTTCTTAAGAAGGATAAACCGTGGTGTTGGACAGGGCAATGCAAGGAGGCGATCCAGTTGATCAAGGAAGCCATTGCAAGCGAGCCAGTATTGAGGCTTCCGAACTTCAATCACCCTTTCAAAGTCCACACTGACGCATCAGATCGTGCTATCGACGGGGTGCTGGTCCAGGAGGGACACCCGGTGGCTTTTGAAAGTTGCAAGCTAAACAATGCAGAGCAGCGCTACTCGGTACATGAGAAGGAGATGGTGTTGGTCATCCATTATTTGCGCACATAGCGTGTGTACCTTCTCGGCATCAAGTTCGTAGTAAAGACGGACAACGTGGCAAACACCTACTTTCAAACTCAAAAGAAGCTTTCTACAAAGCAAGCAAGGTGGCAGGAGTTCCTTCAAGAGTTTGAGTTTGAGTTCGATTGACAGCACAAGCCTGGGCGGCATAACTAGGTTGCCGACACGCTCAACCGACAACAAGTGTCAGACTATGTAGCGGCCTTTATCCGGGTTGAATCAGATATGTAAAACCGTATTAAGCTGGTGGCCAGCAACGATGCATGGTACCAGAAACTCATGAAGGATGCTCAAGACGGAGTCGTCATGTGGTTTTGGCTTGAGGACGACATCCTCAAGGCCAAAGGCGGACGGATCCTAGTTCCACAAGGGAACTTGCGGGCTGAACTCATCAAGGAGTCACATGACTCAAGATGGGCGGGTCATCCAAGGTGGGAGCGCATGATGGCTCTTCTCGGCCATAGCTACTATTGGGCAAAGATGGAGGAGGACATGGAGTTGCATGTGAAGACTTGTCCAGTGTGCCAAATGGACAGGACGGAGAGGAGGAAGCAGGCGGGCCTTCTTCAGCCCCTCCCCATACCCGACGACATCATGCAGTCCATCTCCATGGACTTCATCATGTGTCTTTCAAAAGTAGACGGGAAATCTACAATCTTTGTGGTTGTAGATCGGTTCTCGAAGTACGTCATCTTCATCCCGACACCAAAGGGGGTGCCCTTCTAACGTGACTGCTGATCTATTTTTCAGGTACGTGGTGAAGTACTTTGGACTTCCCCGAGACATTATTAGCAATCGAGGCGGGTAGTTCACAGGGCGGTTCTGGACCCATCTCTTCAAGATCATGGGGTGCCATCCACATACCGACAGTGAAACCGAGCGCATCAACGCTTTGTTAGAGGAGTACCTCCGCCACTACTTGACAGCAAGCCAACACAATTGACTTGACCTCCTGGAGGTGGCTCAGTTCTCCTACAACTTGCAGTGGTCTTCATCGACAGGGAAGAGTCCCTTTGAGATTGTGCTTGGCCAACAACCGTTAGCTCCTCAAGACTTGGCGGCCCAAGATGAGGAAGGATGTCCGGCGGCATCCAGGTTTGCCAGAGACCATAAGGAGATGGTTGAGTAAGCCCAAGAGAGCCTTCTGAAGGCTCAGAAGCGGATGAAGAAATTTGCAAACCAAGGGGGGCGGCCCTTGGATTTCAACGTGGGAGACAAAGTTCTGCTCAAGCTGACAACCCATATTATGAAGCATTTCCGAAAGAAGTCGATACACAAGGGACTCATGTCAAAATATGATGGTCCCTTCGAGGTTGTTAAGAGGGTAGGCCGAGTGGCCTATCGTTTGCTTCTACCCGACCGGCTCAAAGTACACCCTACCTTTCACATCAGTTATCTCAAGCCTTTTCATGAAAACTTGCAGAATCCTGAGCGGAGCAAACTGATGAGAGCCCCACCAATAGTATGGGTTCAGTTCGAGAAGGAGGTGGAGGCCATTCTTGATCGGAAGCAAGAAGGCAAGGACAAAAGAAACTAGCGCATCTTCTACCTTGTCAAGTGGAAAGGTGAACCAGAGTCAGAGGCATCGTGGGAACACGATGTTACCCTGTGGCAGTTCGAGGAGTTGATTCGACACTTCCTCAACAAGTATCCGACGGGGACGTCGGGCTCTGCCGGTGGGGGAGGTTTGTCAGGGCCTTGAGCCCTTGACACATGCCTTGGCGTGCGGCATCAAAAGTTAACACGGCCAAGTACCCGACCATGACTTTGTGGTCGGCACTATGAGTCATATGACGCTAGGCGGCCTTAGGATAGCATGCAAAGTATCCACGCGCATCATCCCCAGCAATGACGGGAGGAATCATGAAAATGGCACGAGCAAGTTTGAAGATGGCGCGGCGGTCCGGACCATGAACAAAACCTATCGCGCAATGGGCAGATTCCTACGTGTGGGACACAGGCGAGCAAAACCAGCAAGGCGACAAGCAATATGTGCGTACCGAAGAAGTTTGGCGTACGGCATGATGCAAAGCGGCGCGACACGATGCCACGCATGCGCGACATGGTGACGCTAAAGTCCGAGTGGGACTCAAAGTTCGAGTTGGACAAAGACTTCAAAGTCCTAGTGCTAATAGGACTTTGCACTTTTGGCAAGGGTCATGGTGAGGTTTGGCGCGGGCGAAGTCGAAGATGACGCGCGAGTCCTAGTCGGACTAGGGCTCGGCACGCCATGATGCGGCCCGCAGGACGCGCGACACCACCGAGAGCAATCCAGCCGTGCAAAAGATCTAGTTTCAGTTGGACTGGGATCTTGGGAGAACATGATGCGGCAAAGGCAAGCTTTGGACGAACTCACGCCCAGAGGGCTCTACCATCGCTGCTAGCTATCACCACTCTGATTTGGCACCCCAGGGCGGCCTCCTTGCGTGACTCCTCCCATGCCCCTGGCCATGTTGATCCTTCCAGGTCGGGGGAGGATGCATGGGATCGGAGATAGGCGATCCACACATAGCAAGCACCTCCGCTTCGAGATGCCGATCCAGAGAGAGGAAGAGAAGTGGAAGTGAGAGAAGGAGACGAGGAAGGTGGCCCCGGTGAGATTCGACCAGTCCGAGGATGACACCGGAGAGACTCGACCAGTCCTATTCTGAGTCCCTCACCATCGGAGTCACCTCCAACGGGTTCCTTCGACGCGGTTCTCAAAGGGATCGATGCCGCTTGGCCTCATGCGCCCGTAGGAGAAGCGGAGGAGAGATCGTGCATCAGTGGGTTTCGAAGGAGTGGAGATGGCGGCTTTGGCCGGTAGATTTGGAGATGTCGGCGTCGGGGAAGGAGGAAGGAGCGGTCGCAGGTGGTGGGGGAAGCTTTAGAAGGCCGGAGGAGGTGCTTCCATGGCAAGGCGGCGCAGTCTATGCGGCGGCGATCGTGGGGGTGGACGCCGGAGTCGGAGGAGATGAAATTGACGACACTACCCCTTTTTCCATTTTTTTTCTATTTTTTGGGCCTTTCCCCCCTATTTTTCTCTCATTTCTCCTCACCGGCTCGACCGCGGCTCACCAGCGAGCCGGGACTTCATCGTCCCGGCTTCACCTCGGTTGCGTTGGCTCAACCCCAAGTTGACGCTACCACCACCCGTCGCCGCCGCTCCAGCTACCCCTTTCCTCCAAACCACAACCAAAGCAACCGCCATCACCCCATCTACCTTCCTCCAACCTCCTCCACCCATATTTCCTTCTTTCCCGTCACCGGGGAACACTACCCAGACCCATCACCACCATTCTCCACCCGATCCCGCCGCCTCACATGATAAGAGTCAATCCAACTCGACCAACTGGACCCGAACCCAAAAGAGGAACCAAACTGGTTCAGCCTCTTTCCTAGTTTGACTTGGTCTTCCCTAGTTCAAACTAGAGTATTTGATTAGGATTTATTATTATTCTTTTATTGAGTCCTAGTTAATATTTGATTGTTATGAATTAATTAAGAGTCCATTTGAGTAAGGAAGTTGAGTTGAGTTTGAAACCTTATTACTTGCTAATTAAGTAAGGGGGTTTTCTAGTTGGATTAGGACTCTGTCAAGGTCTCTATAAAAGGACCTCAGTAGTTTGTATAATGAAGGAGGGATGAATGATGAAGAGAATTATGAATTATTAGGAGTAGTTGATAGATTATCATGGGAGTAGAGATAATGTAGCTTCCACCCGAAAGCCACCATAGATCCACATTCTTCCCCGTCGGTCATCTTCTCCGCAGCCGGCACCGCCTCCACCAGAATTTCCTTCTTCCAGTCACTTTCTCTCTCCTCCACGTCAGCGCCACATCAACGCACTGTTGATCATCTCCTTCCTCTCTCTTCCGTGCCCTAACCCTAGCATCACCGCCGTTCCCTCTCCGGCCGTCCCCGTCGCCGACCAAGGCCTCCATCCTCTTCCCCCAAGCCCCACGACCTCGGCCAACCTCTCCACTTCCTCCGTCGTCCTCTACAGCGCCTTCCCCTGCAACCGGACCTCCGTCCCCATCTCCGTCAACCCCCTTCCGACCCCGATCTCACCCTCAGACCCCTCGAAAACCCTCGCCACACTGCCTTAGCCCTTCCTCCAGTCTTTCTCGACGTCCCAAGCCCCAGCCGAGCTCCCCGTCGTCCCCGACGCCTGTCAACCCAACCCACCGCCGTCGACCTCCCAGATCCGACCGATCCACCACCCAACTTCTAGATCCGAGCCGTTGGATCTCCTCCCCACCGTCCTACGACCTTCCCTGCCAAGATCCTGACCGTTGCCGCCGCCCCTACGCCAGCGATCTACTCCGACGAACCTCAGCCTTCAGATTTAGTCCGGTTCAGCCAGCTTGAATCTGACTCAGCCACATCCAGCCAATTGAACCTGGTCAACCTGATCCAGATCAATTCAGACTTGACCCAGTCAAGTCACCTCCAATCAGGCTCAGCTAGATCCGATCCAGCTAGCCAAATCAGCCAATTGGACTCAAATCAAATCCGATCAGGCTGATTCTGATCGATTGGAGCAGTAGAGACCCGATACGAGAGGATTACGAGTAGACTACTCGTATCATCACATCTCCCCACGCACCCAAAACCCCTCAAGAAATGTCGTCCCGAAGTTCCCTCAGCCCTCTACTGAGCCGATCAAGCTCAAGATCGCCGGATCCGAACTCCGGCGATCCTCCGCTGCACCGACTGCCGCCATTCCAGCATCCGTTGGCCTCATTTCGTCGATCAGACCTAGGGGTGGCAATTCGGGTTCGCAGGTCGGGTTCGGGTCGGGTCAGGTACTGACCCGTTTAATAAAGGTCAAACCCGAACCCGACCTGTTTATAAACGAGTCAACCTAACCCAACCAGCCTAACCCGTTTATTAAACGAGTCGGGTCTGGGTCGGACTCTATCTCCGACACTTTCGGCTCCCCCCCTCTTCTCATCTCCATCTTCCTCGTCTCGTCCTCCAGGCGTCCTCCATAAGCCCTCCTCTCTCTCTAAATCCGACAACCACCTCTCCGGCGGACCTCCTCACGTCTCGGCCTACCACCGCAGTCTCCCCGTCCGACCGCTCTCCTCACCGGAAACTCGCTCGAGCTCCTTCTCTCTCTCTCTCTCGGATCCGACGCCATCACCACTCAACGTCGCCACCTCCGGCCTCCCGGGCCCCATCTGACTCTAGATCCAGGTACCCGAGCTTCTTCCAGCCTCTTCCCGACCACTTCACGGCAAGATCCGCAGCCGCGATGTCGTCCCCCTTGTTGGTGACCGTCGTCCCTGAGGAGGCGCTGGAGGCAAGAGACGTGGGAGAAGAGGCCGTGCTTGCAGGAGCAAGGGAGGGCGAGGGTGGATCCGTAGAGGAAGAGGTAGGCCAAGGCCAGGTCTAGGTAGGCTTCCACCAAGGAGCTCAGCGTCCAGCCGTGGATCAGGTACATCGGGTGACAGGGGGAGATTGGGAGGGGAGATCGCGCGACATGGGAGATCCTAAAAGGTTAAAATTAAACGGGAGGAGGAGAGGAAGAGAGGGGCGGCCGGGGAGAGGGTCGGGAGAGGAGAACGGAGGAGGAGGAGAGAGGGGCGGCCGGAGAGGGTTGGGAGAGGAGAACAGAGGAGGAGGAGGAGGAGGAGGAGGAGGAGGAGGAGGAGGAGGAGGAGAGAGGGGCGGTCTGAGGGCGGTGGACCCCGAGGGAGATGCAGGGAGCTCGGGTGGCCGCCGAGCTCGGGTGGCCGCCGAGCTCGGTGTAGCGGTCGACGATGATCGGAGAAGTGGACGGTGCTCGGGTGGGCTCCCGATGTGGACGGAGGGCGGGCAGGTTGAGCGGCGTCGAGGAAGATGGGGCGGCGGGGTCCTGGATCCGAAGAGAGGGGCTGACGGCGAGAGGGTTGGGACTTGGGAGACGAGAACAGAGGAGGAGGAGAGGAGAGAGGGGCGATGAGGTAAGGTTATGGGTTTTATTTTTTTTATTTTTTTTTAAACGGGTAAACATGTTGACCCGCCTAACCCACGGGTCAACCTGACCCGACCCGTTTATTCACGGGTCATAAACGGGTAAACGGGTTGACCCACTTATGACCCGTACCTGATTACATCAAACCCAAACTCGTTTATTTCAGGTCAGGTCGAGTTCACGGGTCATGACCCGGATTGCCACCCCTAATCAGACCTCCTCACATAAGGGATTCTTAGCCTTCCATGACTCCTTCCTCGGCAACCTCGACCCCTGGTGTCAATGTTTCACCGTCAATCGCGCTCCGACGAGCCCTCAGCGGTCGGATTAGACATTTCTTCTTCTTCTCCAAGGAGATTGAGAATTGGTTGGAGTTTCTAGCCGCTGGCGAGCTCTCCGGAATTGGTTGTCAGTGATGATAGTGATTTTTCGGAGATGGTACATCCGGGGATGGTGGCGGCGGATGGAAGGGTATTTCGTTCACATATATTTTAGAAATTAATTCTAACCTTCATTATATGGACCTAATGTTTTCAAAAATACAAATATCTCAATCTAATGTTTTAAGAAAATAATCATAGACTATACATTGATCAATTACAAAAATTTTGGACATATCATCAAATAACTGTTGATGATTACCACTGCTGGTAGTGAATCAGATTCAATCACTAGCTGTCTACAACCTTCAGATTTAGAGCACTAAAAGCGCAGCCTCAACAACCGTCATCTCGGCAATCAAAACAGAACCAGCAGTAATTGGCGAACACATCGCCCATTCCAACTCTTCTCGATCACCAAAGCAGGCTGCACTAACTGCTGCTGCGCCAGAAGACAATTCCAAGGCAGCATCAACTTGCATGACATGCCCCTGCGGGCTTGGTCTCTGCTAAAAGCTCTCATTCTTCCGACAAAACTCAGTTGACAGCCTACGAATCCGCCGCACCAACACTTCAACTGCTTCCCTTTGTCCTTCAGAAATAATGTTATTCCTATCCTTCCATAAAGTCCACACGCCATAACTGACAAAGGTCTTCATGGCCCTAACTAGAGCTTGGCTCGACGAAGAGAGAATATTCATGATCTGTTCTGGTCTGCCAGCCAACCGAGGAAGACCTTCTCCAACTGCCAAAGGATGAAAAATCTGCATGGGCGCTCCATAGAGCATGAGAAATTGTTTCCGGCCCCCCACCACATCGAGGACAGTCATGTCCAAAGCACCACAGAACCTCCACAACCTCTCATTGACCGGAAGCCTCCCATGAAAAAGCCGTCAAAGAAAATGCAAAATTCTTGACCCAACTGGCAATCTCCACACCATACACCACTTCTCATCAAGATCATTCACTCCAACAAGTCGGCAAGCAAGAAAGTTCTAGGCAGACGCCCAAGTTAGATAACCTGAAGCTCCAAACGCCCAATGGAACTTATCCCTTTCAGCAATCTGGGTATGCACAAGGCCATGAACCATTGAAGGATGACAGCCTCAACAGACCTCCAAAATCCCAGTTCCGACCATCCAAAAAATACCAACAACAGCCTTGTCCAAGCCTGACACATTGAAAACCCCAGTCTCCTCCCTTAAGCTTCGAGAGTATATCATGTTCAATCCAAGGACGACGAAATCAGCCAGTCTGAGGCGTGTAAGGGGATTCGGCTCCAGGTCGATGCCGTCGTTTGGGCATATGAATGAGATTGCTGGGCTTTGGTTGTATGTAGTGACGAGGAATAAGAAGTTCTCTGGTCGGATTCTCCGTGCTGCTCTTTTTGCTGTGGAGGCAACTGAGGTGTATAGAGGCTCTTTTCCGGTCTGATCTGGAGCTGGAAGTGTTGGCCCAAATGTGGCTCTAGGTATGTTTTTAAAGCGTCGGCTATCTCCTAAAATAAAAACAATGACAATAACAATGATGACGACGACGACCGATGGTATCCCACTGCCGGAGCTCATTTTTGTGAGGTATGGCAGATGCGGTTCTGTTCCGATCACATATAAGCAGGGAGAAATGGAGGCAAATAAAATAAAAAAACAAAAATGGTCTTTATATGAAGCAAGTAATTTGATAACAAAGAAACTTCTTTTTTGAGTAAAGCTAACAAGAATTTTGTGTCCACCCTATAACAAACTAGGTGGCCCCCCGTACCACCTGACACATATAACCACCACCCCCACTACTCCTCTCTCTCTCTATATATATATATATCATAACCACCTGATAACCACCACCCCTACTACTCCCTTCCACGTGATTTCATCTCGATCGCCTAATATCTCAAGACATAACTTGGATCAGACATCTCAACCGCATGATAGAACACACCCTATCCTATAAGATAGATAGAGATGCAACATATTGTATTCATGGAACAGGTTTCGAAAATTTCTTTAATATTGAACCGAAAAAGCCACATGAATGGTGATAGAGCTTCTTTGTTGTGGCGCAGGTTCACCAGGAGACAAACTCTACAGCATTTTACTTCCAACCAAGAAAATGATACAAATTGTTTTTCCTGATTTACACAGACTCCAACATTTTCTAGTCCAAATTCAAGTAAATAACATGGAGTGACATGAGTGCCACCACCAAAACAGGGGGAAAAGATTTCCAAACAATGGTAGGCAGGATAGAAACGAATTCGAGATGGAACGTTGCCATTTGGGTCCAACCTAGAGGTAAGAATTACTTTGCATAGAGGTTATTTGACAAATGAATTGTACAGACATGTTACACTTCGGCGATAGGGATGCTTCTCTTCGTTTCCAAAAGGCTAAAAGTTTTCACCTGTGTACCTCATTGATAAAGGTCACCTCCCCACCTGAAGATGGAGAGAGAAGATGCTTTTCCTGATCCGTATCATCGCTCTCTGTTACATCATGTGCTGCGACAACGCAGAAGGATTCCGACCCATCCTCTGAGTTATGGGCAAAACGATCATTACTATTCGAAGAAAGATGATTTGCAAATAATTTAGTCAGAATTACTTCCTCCCACAAATTATGCTTGAATTTCATACTATAAATAAGCAACAAAAGAGAACTGATACTTTCAAAAATATCATTTGACAAAAATTACTATGCCAAAAGGGTATAGAACTGCCAACCAACCTGAGAACCCATGGTATTCAGGAATATGTTTAACTGCTGGTAGTCGGAGACTTTCAGGTAGAAGACAATTGCACAATGCACCTGAAATCAAATTGAGAAAACTGACTTCAAGTCTCCGTATATCCAACAGTTCAAACCATGCACGAAGTAAGTCTTATGAGTCGTCATGTGCATATTTGGCTTCAGGAAGTACCTTGTCCTGTAGTTAGCTTATAGACAGCATTTAGCTTGAGGACTATGTGCCGTGCTAGCAGTGTAAGAATTCATGATGCCAGTACAAATAACAAGGAAAGATAAACTAACAACTCTCCAATACGAAGAAGAGCAATTGCATGACGATTTAGAGCACATTCCTAAACAGCATTTGGACTGCCCACAAGAAGGAAGTTTAATGACTATTAGGAACTGTGGCGTCATGTGCACTTAAGCAAAAGCGATTAATCCCTCGTTTGGTATGGGAATAATCTTATTCCGGGGTTAAGGGACTTTATTCCCGGTTTCGGGAATAACTTTGTAATGATTACTTGGAATAAGGGAAAAGTAGAGTGGAGAGTGGGAATAACTTTGTAATGATTACTTGGAATAGGAAAAGGTGTTTGGGGAATAAAGTGTGGAATAAGTAGTGGATTCAGGAATATTCCTAAAATATTCCAAGAATATTTCCTTATTCCCGTTTGGTATTCCCATACCAAACGGGGCATATAGCTCTTAAATGATCGAATAATGTACCCTTTTTTTCTGAAGATTGTACTTCACATGTAAATAGCAAAATAAAAATGCAAAAAATCACTCCAACAAGTCAAATCTCTTACCTAGTTGGGCTAGCCGGTTGACCCATCCAGGGATGGGTTTTCCTAGCAATCTCGAAGAAACATCATCAGTGAAGTGGTTGCAATTCTTGGAGATCAAGTGATAGGTATCTCCATGATACTCTGATGCCAAGCCTTCCACAAATCCATGGAATTCAGAGGCTGACGTATCAATATAACCCAGTGTAATCGACTTTCTGTAGACAAAGCCTGGGCATTTCTTGGCTTCCACTTCAAACACCCCACTGATTGGGTAATCATGGGCTCCAAAACCATATTCCAACCCACAAACTGTTCAAGCAACACATATGATAAAGCTATCATCGGATAAAATTCGAATCATAAAAAATATCAATGACCTTCGTAGCAGAAGCTTCTGCATGAATAGACTATATGAACTGAAGACAGATTAGCTTCTAGGATGTCACTAGGTGTGCTGGCAACCTTAAAATTGTTGCTGCAGTTGCAGAACAAGCCCAACTAGAAATTCGAGGGACAAGATAACAATATAATGGAATCATATGGGAGTCTAGATATAAGTGAAAGTGAACTTCAAGTCATATAACAAGCAAAAATCCTTACAACAGCTGGCATGGTTAAAAAGGACATGCATAAACAGGTTAAGACTTAAAAAAGCCACAACAAGCCGAATAAACACAAACGTGAAGGCCGTCAAATGTTGTCATCTTTGGAAGAGGACGTCAGGCTGCTCGATTTCTGATTTCCAATTACAGAATACAAAGCAATTGAGTGGACCAAATAATTTATACGTGGACAACAGAGTTCCCACTCTGCTTGCAGCCTATGGGACAAATTCAGCCATTTGGATTCCATGTTCAATATCACTTCTTCTTTGTACAAGGAAGTTTAAGTTTATGCATATCTTCTGTAGGCCGGTCTCCTTCATCAAAAAGCTAATTTAACATTGCCGACATGGAAATCTCGTAACATATAATGCTGTAAAGCAGAGATCTAGAACTTAAGAGCTCACCACCATGACTTGTTTCCAACCTAACGACGAAGCCAAAATCAGAGGTTTTGCTTTGCCAACACAACATGTGAATTCAATGAGAGTGTACAACATTCTACAAGGAAGCAAATTGGTTATCTGAAAATTCCTCCATTCGGACAACTGATTTTGCTACCATCTATACCATGAGACCTTCTCTCTCAAAGATTTTGATGCCCAGTCCAGGATAAAGATTCAATTACAAGTACCTATCTACCATATCCAATCTCAAAGTTAAAACCTTTAGAGCTGATTTCATGTCCGAAAATTTCCGAAATATCCAACAATGGAGAAATCCAACCCGAATCCTTCCGATATCGCCAAATAACACGAACACCCTCTCAATTTGCCATGATAAACTCGCATCGATTGGGGAACAAAAAACAAAGATTCCCACTTCCTCCTCCTAAAATTTCATAGAAATAGCTCACCTTCGATCCCAGAGTGGAAGATCCCGAACCCGAACCAGTACATGTAGTTGTTCAACGGCGTGAGATCGTAGACGTTGAGCACCACCGGCGTCCCTCTCAAGCCCTCGTCCAACGGCGACGACCTCGATGAGCAGCACAGCGACCCCATGGTAGCCCTAAATTCGGGTCCCTAAGCTCCTCGAGAGGGTTGGGAACCTTCTACAAATGGTTCTAATATTTGTTCGGAGGACGGGAGGAGGATGGCGACATGAGGAGAGACGCCTCGCCCCTTGGTGGCGTTCTTCGGGTCTCCTCGAGGTCAGAACTGGGTGGCCCTCTGTTCCGGTGGGCCCCGTCGCCCCTACCCAATTATAGGCGGCCATTGGTGGGTGCCACAAGGAGACGATGTTACAGCGGAGCTTTAAAAAAAAAAACGCCCTCTTTTGAAGTCCTTCACAAAGATTATCCCATTTCCTATTTCTATACTTAAAAAATATTATTAAAAAACATTATATAAACGAATCCTTATCTTTAAAATCATTCCTGTTGTTATTGTAGGTCAGGTGAATTGAACTCTTTTGTGAAAATACAATAGATGAAAACCTAGATAGAATGCTAGAGGATTAGTATGCTTGTTTAGATATGAAAACAATAAATAAAGCAAATAATGAAGGATAAAAGAGAGTTATAAGACTTGCACAAGATTTTATTGTGGTTCGGCAAACCTTGCCTACGTCTACTTCTCTCAAGGGACTCCTTGAGGTTCCACTACTTGCAAGACCTCTTATAAGTTGTCCACCAAGCTTTCGGGTGCTTGACACCAAGCTTACGGGTGTTTGACAACCTTACAATCTCTCCAAGCTCTCTCTTGGATATCTCTCACAAAGTCTACTTCACACTTGAAGTAGTTTTATAAAGGTTTAGCTCACAAATAAAAAGAATAAACTTGCTAGAATATTATTACAATAATCCCTTAGCTACCCCTAAGTCTTTGGCAAGTTTTCTACATATTCTCTTTTATAGCTAAGCTTCAAAACCCTCCAAATAGCCTTCCAACGGCTATTTTCTGTTTATGCAACGACTCTTTAACGACTATTTTCGTGACTGGTGGTCGACCGTCGCATCGTCCGCTACATCGACCGTCGCGTTCTTCTTGAGCCGCGGTCGATCCACGCATCGACCTTCAAGCTTCATGGTCGACCGTCACATCATCCGTGAGGCTTTGTGAGGAAAAACACTTCCCAGGGTCGATGCCTCGTTTGACTGTCACTTCTCCTCATAAGGTCACATAGGCCACAGTCGATCGGTTCATCGACCGTCAGCCTAAAGCCCATAAATAACCTCGCGGTCGATCCACCATCACCCGCCATGCTCCATGGTCGACCTCTTCATAGCCCACGGTCGACCGTCACATCGGCCGTGGACACTAACATTTCTCAAATATGAAAGCTAAAGCATGTTTCCAACGTATATTCTATCACACATATATTTTATCATTTAAGAACATATTGGCATCATCAAAACATCATCAAAACACCATTAGGACTAACAACTATTTCTTAAAATCAATCTCATTTCTATTAAAAGTCCGAGGATGAGACAGAAATGAGTTTAGAATAGAGAATCTATTGGATAATATTTTTTAATTATATTATTTAAATTTAAGGATAAAAAACGAGATGGAGAATTTGTTGGGAATGAAAACGTATTAGCTATTTATTAAATATATTTAAGTTTTAAAATATTTAATATTGAGAATCAATATAGAAAAACTTACCATGCGAATAAGACAAAAATCGATAATTATAGGGGGCTTAGGAGGCGGTGCCATCAAATGAATTTATCCCATTAAAAAACCACTAATCATAAGATTTGAGGTCTTTAACACCATTTTATATTACAAAAGACACATATACCCCTTCACAACCGATATCGCTCTTCATCCCTTCACTCCGACACCAATCTCCTCATCATCGATCATGTCGTCGTTATCGATGCTATCCACCTAAGACATACACTCGAGCGTCCACGACAGCTGCGGCAGCGAACTCACGACCGACACTCATGCAGGGGCTAGGAGTCCATCTCCCCTAGACAGAGTCTAGGACCTAGACACTGGAGAAGGGCTCATCGTCGTAGGTGGATGTAGATCCCCTGATGACGAACACGGAGCCGGAGAGGGTGACGACGGATGCGCCAAAGGTGGGGCGAGGTGACTTTGGGAGGGTGAGGCGGCAGTGGAGGGGATTGATGAGGATCCACTGATACTGGGAATTGGCGACGCGTTTGCAGAGGTTGAGGCAGAGGATGGGGTTCGAGATGCGGAGTCGATGAGATCGAACGGCGAGGAGGTTGGGGGAGAGGAGGGCCGTGCGCCAGGATCAGGAGACGAGGGCGAGGGTGGAGTGGGAGGAGAGGGGGAAGCGGGCGAGGATGAGGATGGAGGGAGATTGGGGATGAGGGGTTGGGTTGGCGGCGGAGAAGACATACTAGCTATTTATCTCGCTGAAAAAAATTCTGGACCCTCATCTCTCACGGCAGCCAACAACCCTCTTCTAGAGACGAGTGCTGGAACATCATCTCCTCCTCTCCAAGATCGGCTTTGTGAGGACCCGGTCCGACCGCGTTAGATCGAGGGTCTGGCCCGTTTGGCCTTGTTCCGCGATCGGGTTGATCGCGAAGACCCCCAAGGGCAATTTAGTAAATTACGCCTTCGCGGTTGTTTCCACACTCACGATGTATACATACATCCCCCTTTTTTGTATTTGTGCTTATTAGAACCTTAGGCGAACTTCGGATCGAAAGATCTGAGTTCGGGCGTGCGGAAGCTATCTTTAGGACAGATGCCAGCCCAAACCGATCGATCGCTCCAGGGAGCGATCGGTCGGATTCGAGGTCGGCACCGCTTTCGACGTGTCCGAATAAGGACGCGAATTGACCTAGTCCGATCGATCGCTCGGAGAGCGACTGATCGGACTCGGGCCTATAAATAGCCCACGAACTACCTCTATTTTATCTTTTTCTTCTCTTCTCTTCACCGTTCCTTTGATCCGCGAAGAGAGATCAATCCAGAGGCTTGGGGACGTCGCCAGCAAGGGGAAGAGCAGATCCATAACTTCCTTGGACGGTTTAATCGAGGATTAAACATGGATTAAGCGTAGTAAGGTATGATTCTATGTTTAGGTTAGTTTTGGTGTTTTTGGTTGTTTTAATTGATTGTTATTCAATTAAAGTATGCTAGGTGGTGTTTTATACATTGCTTTACATCTGATTAAAGTTTGGTAGGAATTGGATTTGATTAAAGTTGGATTTAAGCATGTTTTTCGTTAATTGATTTCTGGATTTTCTGTTCTATCAGAACAGTAGTGTTCTAGCTTGTTTGCCGAGCTGAACGTGCATGATCTCAGTTGATGTTCTACATAAAAGTTGGACAATCTGAGTTATCTTTCATTCCCAACCGATTTCATGATTTTTGAAGCTACGTAGAATTTCTCGTGAATTAAATGATATGTTTGTGCTGAAACATGGCAGTTGGTTTAAATTGAAGATTTAAGTAGTTTTTCTATATTTAAGAGCTGCGTTTTGGAGGGGATGATCTTGATGATCTTTGGAAGAGATCTGCAGAGTTTGGTTTTTATCCAAGATATTTTCAATAGGATTTTGATTAGTTTGTTAAATATGAGATTTTATCAAAATAGTAGGTTTTGATCTATTTTTGTTTATCTGATCGATCCATTTTTCGGATACGTGGTTCGGGGTATGCTATTGAATGGGCATATCGAGTTTCATGTCAATAGGACTGCTAGATTGAAAGATATGATTTTCCGAGTTTTCGGATATAATTGGTTTGATTTCTGTAAATCGATTATTTTAATCATATCTTGAATATATGTTATTTTAAGCCTGTGCGTGGTTTATGGTTGAACCAGGAGAGTCGTGCCTCCCCTGGGATGTGTAGAATAATTGGGCCTTAAGTACGCCCTCAGCTTCGAATAAAATATTATTTTATTATTGTCATAGTTGTTTGATAGTTTAGCTAGGGTTGTATCCCGTTTGTAGGCCTGAGTGCCTATTTTATTCTGCTTTATTCTAGACCGATGCTATGTATACCATTGGCGAGTTGTAGGCTACGCATGGACTTGTGTTTTATCTGACATCATGTTGCATGCTTATACTTCTGTTGTACATGAGCATAGCATGCACCTGATTGCATTAGATACATAGAGGATAGGACGTGGGCGATGGGTTGATCGTCGATCCGAGGCTCTTGGGCAGCTCGGATCTAGCCTTAGGACCGAGGTTGGGTAGCAAGGTCTAGGATTTAATATGTTATAATAATCTGATGATTTGAGGTTACTGTCTAGTTGGCTACGATACATGTTGATTGAGGTTTAGAGGTAGTGTCAGCCTCGAGGCGGGTTCTGAGGTGTAGCCAGTGTCCAATGTTCTATGACTCTTGAGTAAAAGGTGTGCCTATTCAGCGGTGTCGTTTCCCGCCTAACAGTGCCGGTTTCTTGCTGGTGAGTCAACAGTATCGGCTTCCGCTTTACTGAGCGTGACCCAACATGTGACCAATTCTTCTGGAAGACCATAATGGAGACCCTCAGGGACGCGCGGTGGGGTTATAAGGCCCCTGTGTACACCCAGGCTTTGCTTGAGGGTAACACTATTGTGTTCCCTCCTTCCTTTGTGAGTGTTGTAGTATAGAATCCTGCTAAGCTTATTGCTCACTCCTACCCGGGCTGCGTTTTGCAGATGCAGATGTCAGTTTTTCTTCCGTAGATCCCAACTGGACAGGTACATGCTGGCGCATCGACTTATGGAGGTGTTCGAGGACGTGGGGGTTTATTCAATCTTGTTGGATTATTTAAATGTATATTTTCCTTGTGTAAGGATTTTGAGGATTAAATATATTGTATCAGAATCTTAAATTTTATTTGACCCTAGATTCAATTGTTAATTAGTTGTCTTATCTCAATGTAATCGCGTCTTTGATGGATTGAATAGATTAGGAACCCTCATGGGCCGGACCGAATGGGTTTTCTGGGTCGGGGTGTGACTGGCTTCATCGGAATGGAAAACATGGGTGGGATACACTCTCTGTGGCTTTGGAAGAACAGAAATGAAGCTCTTTATGCTGATCAAGCTCTCTCTGCAGACAAGCTGGCGAGACTAATATCCATGCAAGTCAAAGAATACTCCACATCCTATCTCCCCTCGAAGATCTTTTCACTCCCCGCCAACTCAGATCCATCCCCTGTCATCCGCTGGTACCAATTTTTTCTTTTGTCTTTTCTCGATTCTCTTTACTTTTTTCTCCGTCGATCCCCCGTTTCCACTGCCATTATCGTCGATCAGCCATCAGAATCATTCCTTGATGTCTCTACTATCCCTGCTATATTGTTCTTAACCAACGACGAGCTCCCAACTTCACTTTTCTCTTTTTCATTTTTCTCTTTTCTCTTTTCTCTTGTCTTTTCTCTTCTCTCTTTATACATCCAGATACAGTATCGCAGGAGGACCACCATATCTCTTTATGAGAATCAAGCTCTCCTTGTAGACAAGGTGGCAAGACTAATATCCAGATAAGTCAAAGAATACTCCACGTGCTATCTCCCCTCGAAGATCTCTTCACTCTCCACCAACTCAAATCCATCCCCTGTCCTTCGATGCTACTAATTTTCTCTTTTCTCTTTTCTCTTTTTTTTATTCTCTTTACTTTTTTCTCCTTTGATAATCCGTCTCCGCCACCATTGTCGTCGATAAGCCAGCAGAATCATTCCCTGATGTATCTACTATCCCTCCTATATTGGTCTTAACCAACGACGAGTTCCGAACTTCACTTTTCTCTTTTCTCTTTTCTTTTTTATCTTTTCTCTTGACACCTCTCTCTCTCCTCCCTCCTAAATCCCGGAACCCCCATTTCCTCCATTTCCTCCGTTTCCTCCAACCATGGCCTCTCTCTCTTCTTTCTCTCTCTCCCTCCCTCTTCTTTCTCTCTCCTCAAAGAAATCGATCAATCTACTTCCTCCCACCACCCACCCCAAATCTCTATGCTCAGAAGGAGCAGACCTCCTCCCCATTGCGACATTACCCCCCAAGCTCATAAAAATTGCATCTTTATACCATTCATTAATGCCAAACCACCCATAGGCTAGAGAGAGAGAGCCTGGAGGAAAAAGAAGGGCTGGACGACATCGCCACGAGCGCCACCACCACCCCTTCTCATCCCCATCGATGACGCTTGGTAGCCTCCTCCTCCTCGTCACCGTCATCGTCATCTCTTGCCTGGCCTCCGCTGAGGTGAAGCTTTCGACGGCTTACTACCAGAAGTCGTGCCCTCGTCTGGAGGACATCGTGTCGGGGGTGGTGACCGACAAGCAGATCTCGACTGTCGCGCCCCGACTCGCGTAGGTCCAACCGGGCCAGGCGACGCGAACCGGAACCTAACCTACCGCGGAAATTTTGACGAGGTTTACCTCTAATTGTAGTGGTCTCCCTAGCAATTCATAATCATCCTGTAATAACATACAATTACAAACCTCAAGGACTGAAGCTGGAATATAATACAAATCCTCAAAACAGGGAAATTATACATTTAACACTCCCGTAGGAGATTATTTATAACAAAGGGTAAAACTGAGATCGCCGCTCCTCAAGCACCGCCAGACGCCGCCACGTCATCAAACACCGGCCCGGTAGGGGCGACCGAAGAAGAGCTAGCGCCAGCACCTGCAAAACGCAGCCCGGATAGGAGTGAACACTAAGCTCAGCAGGGACACTACACTACGACACTCACAAGGAAGGGAACACAACAGTGTCGCCCCCGAATCTATCCTAGGTGTATACAAGGGTCCCATAACCCTACCGGAAGCTCGTGAACGCAGGCCCAAAACACTGCATACTCTCAACAGGACACGAAACACTGTTTGGCGGGCCAGGACACCGCTAGGCAGGCACTCCTCCTCCCAAGAGTTTAAGAACACCGGACTCCGGCTACACCTCGGATACCACTTGGAGACGACACGACCTCTAAACATTAAACCACATGTATTCAGGTCATCTAACCCTATCATCGAAAACGACTGAATACTACAAATCGAGTCCTGGACCAAGCTACCCGCAACGGTCCTAGAGCTAGATCCGGACTACCCGAAAGCCCCAGATCGGCGATCAACCCATCGCCAACGCCATACACAGATGCAACTAATGCACAAGGCAATGCATGTTATGAGCACACGCAGAGTAATACGAATAAGCATGCAATAGTATGTGATGTATATCAGACAAGGTCTGGGCACGGCACCCTGCCGGCCCGGGGTGGTGAACAGGTAAATAAGGTCTAGGAGTTGCTACAGTGGTACCCCCACCAACTGTCAGCAGTCCACCATACACCTGCATCGGAAAGCAGCCCCACAAACAACAGCTCACAGATATCACAGATAAAGCCCTCGGCGCACGCCGGTATGCAAGGCTAAGGAAAGCTGTATGGTTACCCACCCGTTTATTCTAAACATCCCGGAAGTCATCACTCTCCCGGTTCACCACTGCCCCTAGTATGGGGCTAGCATGCTTAAACATATGTACCGGGTATAAAGCTGTAAAGAAAACGGTACATGCAAAGCCCCGCGGGAAAAACCAAGAGGAAATTCTCTCTCTGCCATAGTGGGGTCGATCCTTCCCTCCAAGGGAAGATCGATCCTTCTCGTGACAGAGAACAAACTCTCCATATCGTGCCGAGTAAGATCGTCCGATCGATCCTACTCGTGATAGGGAACATCCTCACTGCCGTGCCAAGGAGGATCGATTCCCCCCCAAGGGACGATCGATCCTACTCGCGACGAGGGGGATCCATGCTACCCAAGGCACAAGGATCGATCCTTCTCAACGATCCGACTTCCTGGCATTGACCGATCGATCCCTCTAGCAAGGAAGGATCGATCCGTCTTTCGCAGGAAGCTGGACTTGGGCTAAAACTTAAGCTCAAGCCCGGATCTTTCAATCCCGGGTTCCACTCACCATTCTAGCCAAACATTACCACAAACATAGTCAGTGTATGCCCACGCGGGTGTGAAACTAGCCGACAAGGAGCAATTTACAAAATTGCCCTTGCGGTCCACGACGAGCCACATGAGTAAAAGGACGGGTCCTCACATCGACACCACCATTGGCCCCAACACCATCCATCTCTTCTTCCACGACTGCTTCGTCGGGTGTTGTGACGCCTTCTCCGTCCTTGTCACCTCCAACAGCGGATGGTACTACAACCAGTGGAAGCGGCTGCCGTGATTGGTAGCTCTGATAGGACGGCTGCACCTCGTCTACGTAGGGGCGGTCCGGTAGGGCAAACACCTGTCCCCCGCCGTCTGCTCTAACTCTACCTCCACTGCGGCCTCGCCCAGCTCCACCTCTCTGCCCCTGCCCAGACCAGGACCCTCCACCTCGACCTCCCTGCGGTGCCGCACCTTGCGCGCTCCGCAGTGGACAGTCCCTGCGGAAGTGCCCCGGCTGCTGACAGTGGAAACACAGGGCCGACCCACGCTCTGACTGCTGCCCTCGGTCGCCCTCCCAGGAAGACTGTTGGGTGGGTCCCGCTGTAAGAAGGAGCTGATCGCCCTGATAGGGTGCTGCTGCAGGTACTACTGCGGGTACGGCTGCTGGCGATACTGCTGGCGCTGCTGCTAATGCTGGTGCTGGGGTGCAGGTCTCCGGTGCTAGTCCCTACGACCCTGAGACCTCAGAAGCTGCCCACCGCCTCCCCCACCTGTCACAGGTACCGGCGGTACAGTCCTCGGCCGCTCCTGGCAACGAGACTCTACTGCCAACGCAGCACCCAAAACCGCCGAGTAGGTGGTCGCCTGGCACGCGGCGATCAACCTCCTGATCTCGTCACGGAGCCCCCTCTCGAAGTGCTGGGCTCGGGCGGTGGGGTCAGCTGCCAATGGGCCAGCGTACTGGACCAGGTGGGTGAAGCGGGTGGCATACTGCTGCACCGTGCGAGAACCCTGAGTGAGGCTGAGGTACTCCTCAGCCAACGCCAACCGCGTACTGTACGGGAAGTACGCGTCGAGGAAAGCTGCACGAAAGCCCTCCCAAGACTGCTGCTCCCCTCCTGCCCTGGTGGCCTGGGCGGTGCGCCACCAGTCCCTGGCGTCTCCCTCAAGCTGGAGCGCCGCAAGTCTGACCCGGAGAGGGTTGTCCTCGTCAAACAGGAGGTCGAGCAAACTAGTGACTCCGTCGAGCCACTCCTCAGCCGCCGTCGGGTCCCCACTCCGGCCATTGAACCTCGACGGGTCCAAACGGCGGAACTCCAGAACCTTGGCCGCCAAGGAACGCCTAGCGGCGGGTGGGGGAACCCCCCTGTGATGGAAGGAAACCTCCACCTCGCCAGCCACCGCTGAGTCTGCCCCTGTCGCTGGTACATAGGCCGGGTGCGGATACTCCTCGACCTCAGAAGCCAACCGGGCGTCGCTCTCCTCGGGCGGCCCGCCCCGGTCCAAACCTGGAGGACTGCTAGACTGCCCTGCCATCTGTACCAACAACAGAAACACGAGCTTCCACTCGTCACATACCAGAACAAACAACACTCAGCAAAGAGAAACAATCACATTCAGCGGAAAGAAAATCAAGCAAGCAGGGATGTCATGATCCTAGAACTATCCCAACCCACGCTCAACTCACCGAATCCTGATCCTATTCCCTGGGATCTACAACATATGCTCTGATACCAAGTTGTCGCGCCCCGACCCAAGAAAACCCATCCCGGACCGGGACACGAGGGGGGGAAACCTACATCTACTGACAACCAACAGGCGGAGACAGAATACAATAAAATAAAGGGCGGAAGAAAGGTTAACATCCACTATAATAAGACATTAAATACATCAGAGTTATACAAAGTTACAACATTTACAATTTCAAAAGGAAATTACATCTTCAGGGGTCTCCGCAAAAGCACAGACAAAGCCGTCCTGACCCTCAAACATGATCGGCTGGCGACGCGCTACCGCAGGATGAACACCGGGGGCCCACAGGAGAAGCGCTGGTACCTGCACCTGCAACAATACGGTCCAGGTAGGAATGAGCCAAAGCTCAGCAGGGTTCTACTCTACGACACTCGCAAGGAAAGGCGACACCAACCGTACTGACTCTGTGCCAAGAACCGAGGCCTGCCAAGGATCCCATAAATCCCGTCAATAACCCGAAGGGCACCTGTCCGAAATACGTCCTCCGATGGCCACTGCTCAAGGGTGGTCCACCTCCGACAGTCCTTGACACAGGGTGGACATGACGCTACCCGTAGGGCACCCCTCTCCAAGCGGAATCTCCACACTTGGCGGAACGACCGAGGTTACGACAACCATCTCCCAGCACTCAAAGCACAGAGTCAACACACCCCTAAACTCCAGATCAAAGGTTAAGTCCAACCGGGAACTCACCCGTCCCCATCGCTAACCCCTCAAGGTTCCTACCCATGCAGATCTCTCCCGTCTCAATAGGGAGAACCCCAGCCCATGCAGGATGCCCGTCCCCATGCTGAAATGCCAAGCAGGACAACCTATAACGGGCTAACGCTAACCATGACTTAGCATTTGATACTGGAGTACTAAGGACAACCCCAACCCATGATTAGCCTATCATGCCTATAATGCGCAAAGCAACAGACAAATAATAAAGAAAGTAGTAAGCAGGCAACAAGTAGGGGCACACCTTCGGCCCATTTATACTAAGCACTCCCGAGGGTCATGACTCCCTCGGTTCACCACAAAGCAGTAAAGGCATATAGGTAATCATAAGCAGTAAGGGCATACATGTAATCATAAGTAGTAAGGGCATACATTCAACCCATTTATTCTACACAATCCCGGAAGTCACCACTCTCCCGGTTCAACCACAAAGCTGTAAACACTCAACAGTTACTAACTATACTACTAAACATGTCAGAAAGCCGGACACAAAACCATCATAGTAAGCCCCGCAGGCAAAACCGCTAAAATCGCATGCATACGAAGCCCCACGGGCAAAACCGCATCAAACCGGCAATCTGGCACAGATCGGATCGATCCAACCCCTTTGGATCAATCCGACCTGGCCTTGGATCGATCCGACCTGGCCTTGGATCGATCCGACCAGCACTCGGATCGATCCGACCAGCACTCGGATCGATCCGACCAGCACTCGGATCGATCCGACCAGCACTCGGATCGATCCGACCAGCACTCGGATCGATCCGACCAGCACTCGGATCGATCCGACCAGCACTCGGATCGATCCGACCAGCACTCGGATCGATCCGACCAGCACTCGGATCGATCCGACCAGCACTCGGATCGATCCGACCAGCACTCGGATCGATCCGAGTCACCCCTGGATCGATCCGGCTAGGAAAAACGAAGAGAACGCCCACTGCCGATCGATCCAGATCGGCCTGCCGATCGATCTGACTAGCCTCGGATCGATCCAACACACCATTGGATCGATCCGGCTAGTCAAAACCCACAGTCACTCTCAGGCACTGTTCCAGGGAGCCTCGATTTGATCCGAACCTACATTGGGATCGATCCGACGTCCCCCCTGTGGACGAACCATCTTGAGTGAGGCTTCGATTGATCCGACACCCACTCGGATCATCCGACAAGCCGCTCCGATCGATCCTGCTCAACCAAGGATCGATCCGAGCAGACCCGCCGACCAGCGTCGACGGCGCTCACGGCCGAAAAACGACACCAAACCTCACCAAACTTGGTGGGTGATGAGTGCATGAAAGTGCACTCTGAACAACCTTATAACCATCTCAATTGCTAGATTATTATTCTTAATCAACATCTTTACTACTATTTTTATATCTATATGTTGCTTCACATAGTTCTCTGGAAAATGTAGGAAATCGGAGCTAAAAGAAGCTGAAAAGAGTATATGGATCAACTTCAAAAATTAAACTGTACCTGCTCATGAAGAACCAGATGATGTACCATATATGGTTGGAAATCTCTTGAAGTCTAGATTCTGGAGAATTTTACGGTTCATGATTCCGAGTTTCCTAGAGGAAGTTACGGCGATTTTAGTACCAATGGCGCAGTCTGAATGGCAGAACATAAAATACGCTGGAAGTCCGATCGATCCGACACCTAGAGTCTGATCGATCCGACTACGCAGAAACGTGACAGAACATATATTTTTTAGCTATACACAATCCGATCGATCCCCTCCATCCATCCTACGGAGTCCGATCGATCCGACACCTAAAGTCCGATCCATCGGACTCGAGAATAGCCAAAAAACGGAGGATTTTTACGCAACGGATCGATCCGACACCTAAAGTCCGATCGATCCGACTTTCCCAATGAAGAAAATCAACGGTTTAGATCTAATCCGTGGATGGAGAGACTTTGGGGCTATAAATAGGAAACTTAGGGTTAATCAAAGGGACTTTTTGGACGTTTTTGGAGGCTCTTTTCGGGACGTTTCCCAAAGGAAGAAGATAAAGGAATCTCCATCCATGTCCGAGTAATCCGTGGGCATGGCGGACGGATGACCTAGCGAGGACTAGGGCTTCTTCTCCAACAATGGTTCATAGTTTCTAATCTTCATTGTTAAACTCTTTTCTATGTATTAAATCTTCAAATATTATTTTCAGATTATAGATTTCTATGTGGATGATTAATATTATGAATCCAGTCATGCTTCTTTCATGATCTTATAATCCCATAGTCTTCTCTTTTGATTCTCCTACCAAGTCTTGCGAGACCTTTGCTATGCATTGCCCGTAGTGACAACTGGTATTGTGTATTCTTAGGGATCTGGTAAGACAAGGTTGGGGCTCTATCCCGAGGAATCTTTGCTATGCATTGCCGATTGTGAGAGTTGGTATTGTGTATTCTTAGAGATCCGGTTAGATAGAGTTAGGGCTTTGTCCCGATGAACTTTTGCTACGCGTTGCCTGTAGTGACAGCCGGTATCGTGTATTCTTAGGTTGGGTTGGATGAAGTTAGAACTATCATAAGGAAGAATCAATCGTAGGAAGAGACATTTATATTTTATCAGATTCATAATTCTATATCTTCCGATTAAGGTGATTGGGATGTGAATCCCTTAACTGAGTATTATATGAACCATTGAGAAGAGAAGAACCTAAATCCGAGTGAAGTGATTCCTGAAGCCTAGCCTCATTCAAATCTTGATTTCTTTCGTTCACTTTATCTTACCATTACATCTTCGATCTATTTTTTTAACTTTTACGCTCTTGATTGTTTTCGATATATTGTTATCTGTGTTTCTGGATCTTTCTTGCTCGTCTCTCTGTGGGTTCGACCTTTCTTATGCTGTACTACACCGCGACCGCTGTGCGTGACATATTTGAGCGTCATCAAAAATTGGCGTCGTTGCCGGGGAGACGGTTCAGAAAAGCGCCAGAATCAACAGATCATGCTGATTGAAGACATCGAAGGCGGTAACTTTGTTCCCTTTTCTTTGGATTTTTATTTGTTTTTCCTTAGTTTTCTTTATTTTCTTTTTAGTTTTGTTTTGAATTTTCGTTTTATTTTTACTTGGTGAAAAAAAACTGACCAAAAAAAAAAAATTGAAAAAAAGAGAGGATGGAAAATGAATTATATCAAGACTATTTGAAGTCGTGTTCTATGAAGTCGAGAGATGGAATGTCTCAAACAACTGTTCGAAAGAAAAGTATATATGAATTGAGTTTGGAGAATAGAACGAGTCATGTTTCTGTCAATGAGTATCTTCCTACTTATGTGATTAACGCATTGAAAAGAAAGATTTCATCCTTTGCACAAAAGGATGATGAGACATTATGTGATGCGTGGCAGCGATTTAAGAGTTTAATAGTTTCATTCCCTCAACATGGTTATCCTAATTGGCGTTTAGTTAGCTATTTTTATTATGGATTAACTGAGCATAAACGTCAAATTCTTGAAATAAGATGCAAGGGTGAGTTTTTGCATATTGATCCTGATGAAGCTATGAAGCATTTGGATGAGCTTGTTGAGACGACTCATACACAGACAGTTCCGGAGCGTTGGGATGATTATCATGGCCATATCGATGCCAAATCCTACAAGCATCCCAATGTCGCCTCAACGTCCAACAGCTATCTGCAACACAATGAGCCTTTCTACTCTTATCCTAGTGCTTATGATGATTATGTGCATGATACTTATGTTGCTACTTCCCATGATGTGGATGTTGATGAGCCTAACACGTATGATGCATGTGTCGATGGTTTTAGTGCTTGTGATGCATACATCTATGATTTTAATGCTTATGGTGCACATGCTCAAGATGTTCATGTTGATGATGGATATGCTCATGACTGTAGTCCTAGTGTGCATGTTCAAAATTCTAGTCCTATTGATGCACAAGCTATTGATTCTAGTATGTGTGATGCATATGTACATGATTTTAGCGCTCATACGCATGTTCATGATACTAACATTCACTATGCCTATGCTCATGATTCCAATGTTCGTAATGCACATGTTCATGTCCCTGATGCTGCCAACGCACATGTTTCTCCTCAACCTTCTGTGGCAGAGATTTTGGACTTACTTAAGGAGGACAAAACCAAGCCTAATTTTGACTCTTTCATTCTGCAGTTACTTATGAAGGACGAGGACAAGGCACTCCAACTATGCGAGGTAATCACATCCTTTAGCGTGCATGAACTTGGATGGACACATCATATGAAAGAAGACGAAGTACTCCAATACGAGCCAGCCAGCAACGAGGAAGATCTAGACGACTTCCAAGACCACCAGGACCAGGTATTCGTTGAACCTCCATCGGCTGAACTTCAAGTCATTGCTTCTAAGCCGCGAGGTATATTTCCAGTGTTTATTTCATCTCCTTGGATAGTTAGGAAGAACATGACTTTGATAGATATTTTTAAACTTCGACGGATTTATTTCAGATTTTGTGATCTTAGCATCCTTGACCACGAAGCATGATGACATTATTGATAGGTCATTGGATGAGTCACTGACACATTTGACACTTGAGCATAATGATGATACATATTTCTATTTGAGAGATCCAGCTACCTTGTTTATTGGTGTTAGAATGCAAAAGATAGTTCTCCCACTTGTCATATGCTACTTGGATTTACATTGTAAATTACCCTTGGTGATACTACTAAGGTTAACCTTTCAGATCATGACACTTACTGATTTTGCATATCATCGTGTTAGGGCACGACCGCCAAGGGCGCGGTTAAAAATCCATGTCTTATATATAGTAGTTTAGTTTGCTCGATTTGCTTACTTGTATGCTTGAGAATGCTTGAGTTATTTTTATGTTGTGTGCTTGCATGTTTGTTTTTGTTTTTGGTTTGTTTTGCTTTTGTTCTTAGGTGCTCGATCAGTCCCCGCTTTCCCGTGGAGAACATTGTCGCTGATCACCTATCAAGGTTGATGGTGGAAGTAGCGGAAAATGAGCCACCAATTATGGATGACTTCCTTGATGAGCAACTCTTTTTCGTTGCACGGCTGCCCTGGTATGCACACATTGTTAATTACTTAGCGACAGGTGAGATCCCTTCCTTTTGGAGTGCGCAGGATAAACGTAGATTTTTTGTTGAGGTAAAGAAATTTTATCGGGATGACCCTTGTCTGTTTAAGTATTGTCTTGACCAGATTATGCGTCGTTGTGTCCCAGATTATGAAATAGAAAGTATCATTACATTTTGTCACTCTCATGCATGTGGAGGCCATTTTTCAATGAAAAAGACTGCTGCTAAAATTCTTCAATGTGGTTTTTACATACTATGTTTCGTGATGTTAACATTTTCTGCAAATCCTGTGATAGATGCCTAAAGTTAGGAGCTTTATCTAGAAGACATATGATGCCTTTGAACTCCATTTAAGCTGTAGAGATTTTTGATTGTTGGGGTATATACTTTATGGGACCCTTTCCTTCTTCTTTTAGCTATTTATATATATTGTTGGCTGTGGAATATGTTTCTAAGTGGGTGGAGGCTATTGCATGTAGGAATAATGATCATTCTACTGTCATCAAGTTTCTTAAAGAGCATATTTTATCCCGGTTTGGTACTCCTAGAGTTATTATTAGTGACCAGGGATCACACTTTTGTAATCGCTCTTTTGAGGCTTTGATGCGCAGGTATGGAGTCACACATAAGATTTCCACTGCTTATCATCCACAGACGAATGGCTAAGCTGAATTAGCCAATAGAGAGATAAAGTAAATCCTGGAGAAGACAGTGAGCCCCAACCGAAAGGACTGGTCCTTGAGGCTATCAGATGCGTTGTGGGCATATCGCACTGCCTACAAGACTACCCTGGGGATGTCGCCATTTCTCCTAGTTTATGGAAAACCGTGTCATCTTCCAGTCGAATTAGAACATAAGGCCTATTGGGCTATTTAAGTCACTAAATTTTACTTTGGCTGCTGCAGGTTAGGAACGGAAACTCCAGCTGTCTGAGCTAGAGGAACTCAGGAATGATGCTTATGAGAGTTCTAGAATCTTCAAGGCAAAGACAAATGCCTACCATGACAAGAAGATCTTGCGGAAGACGTTTCAAGTAGGACAACAAGCTTATCTGTATGACGCACGACTGCATCTTCATCCTGGGAAGCTGAGATCACGCTGGACAGGCCCCTTCACCATTAGCAGAATATTTGAGAATGGGGCTGTGGAAGTTGAAGATCCAAAGGATGGGAGGCTGTTTACGGTTAATGGACAGCGCTTGAAACAGATTCCAGAGAAAGTGGTCCCTGAGGAGCACACCGTTTCTCTCGTAGACCCTGTTTACGAGGGATGATCTTTCTCCTATCTATCATTTCCCTTTTTGATTAGGTTAGGTTGTTTTAGTTTGTTTGCTTTTATTCTCATTTGCTTTTGTTTGCTATTTTATGTTTTTAGGATGCCTGGACTTCCGTCTTCCTTGCTTGAGAAAGTCAGCCACCATGAGGAGCCTTGGGCAAGATTTCAGATATTCTGTCAGGTGACCTCGCTCCTATTTCGATTTCCTATTCTTATTTATGCTATATATGAAAATTCAGCCAACACCCTTATGATTATTTACATGATTATCACACATTGAGGACAATGTGAATTTCAGGTTGAGGGGTGTAGGCATACATGATCCCATGCATGCTACCTTATTGAGTTTAATAGTGTTGAATTGAGTATATTACTAGAAATTATACATGAGCTGAAATTTTTATGCTTATTATATATGTTGCTTTCATATGGATTGGCCTATACATTGATTGCATGCGTGATAACCTGAAGGTAGAACATCATGTGATTCACACACGAACACTTTATGTGCAATGACGATTATACTCACCAGAGGAATGAGCATGCTATTGTCAATCAATACCATGATTTCAACATTAGCTAGTGTTGAGTATTGCATGCACAGAGAGAAAAAAAAAGAAAAGTTCTGGAGCTTGATCAAGCTGTGCCTAAACAACTATTAAGTGATCTACTGAGTAACCGGGTGTTCTTGCCTCAGGAAGCAGGGAGCTCGCGAAAAAGGTAGAGCCACTTATAACTATAAAAAAAACCATTAAGTGTTTTGCTAAGTAACCGGGTCTCTGCGCCTCAAGAAGCGGAGAGTGCTCGCGTAGAAAGGCAAAGTGTTTGATAGTTGAAAAGAAAAAGAGAAAGAAAGAGCATGTTGTACTTAAAGTGCGAGGGTTGGATGATTGGTCATGAAGATAGTAGTGTGTTTGGACTAATGGTGGGTAGAAGTTGCTTCTGCACGTAACATTTATTTGTCACGTCACATGTGTTCTTCTGGATGGTGATTAGCATGTTTGATGTGTAGAAGTTGATTTCATGTGTTGGTAGTATGTGTATGAGTATAAGAAGTTTTCATACTCTGTACTGTATGAAACACTATTGACTTGACAAGGTAGAATTTTTTATCATGCATGTCTACATCCTTGAACCGTTGGTGTGCTTAATTATATTTTATGCGCTTTGAATTGCTAGAGACTAGCAATAAGCTGGTTGGGGGGTGTGATGAGTGCATGAAAGTGCATTCTGAACAACCTTATAACCATCTTAATTGCTAGATTATTATTCTTAATCAACATCTTTACTACTATTTTTATATTTATATGTTGCTTCACATAGTAGTCTGGAAAATGCAGGAAATCGGAGCTAAAAGAAGCTGAAAAGAGTATATGGATCAACTTCAAAAATTAAACTGTACCTGCTCATGAAGAACCAGATGATGTGCCATATATGGTTGGAAAGCTCTTGAAGTCTAGATTCTGGAGAATTTTACGGTTCGTGATTCCGAGTTTCCTAGAGGAAGTTGCGGCGATTTTAGTACCAATGGCGCAGTCTGAATGGCAGAACAGAAAATACGCTGGAAGTCCGATCGATCCGACTACGCAGAAACGTGACAGAACATATATTTTTCAGCTATACACAGTCCGATCGATCCCTCCATCCATCCTACGGAGTCCGATCGATCCGACACCTAAAGTCCGATCGATTGGACTCGGGAATAGCCAAAAAACGGAGGATTTTTACGCAACGGATCGATCCGACAGCTAAAGTCCGATCGATCCGACTTTCCCAATGAAGAAAATCAACGGTTTAGATCTAATCCGTGGATGAAGAGACTTTGGGGCTATAAATAGGAAACTTAGGGTTAATCAAAGGGACTTCTTGGACGTTTTTGGAGGCTCTTTTCGGGACGTTTCCCAAAGGAAGAAGATGAAGGAATCTCCATCCATGGCCGAGTAATCCGCGGGCATGGCGGACGGATGACCTAGCGAGGACTAGGGCTTCTTCTCCAATAATGGTTCATAGTTTCTAATCTTCATTGTTAAACTCTTTTCTATGTATTGGATCTTCAAATATTATTTTCAGATTATAGATTTCTATGTGGATGATTAATATTATGAATCGAGTCATGCTTCTTTCATGATCTTATAATCCCATAGTCTTCTCTTTTGATTCTCCTACCGAGTCTTGCGAGACCTTTGCTATGCATTGCCCGTAGTGACAATTGGTATTGTGTATTCTTAGGGATCTGGCAAGACAAGGTTGGGGCTCTATCCCGAGGAATCTTTGCTATGCATTGCCGATTGTGAGAGTTGGTATTGTGTATTCTTAGAGATCCGGTTAGATAGAGTTAGGGCTTTGTCCCGATGAACTTTTGCTACGCGTTGCCTGTAGTGACAGCCGGTATCGTGTATTCTTAGGTTGGGTTGGATGAAGTTAGAACTATAATAAGGAAGAATCAATCGTAGGAAGAGACATTTATATTTTATCAGATTCATAATTCTATATCTTCCGGTTAAGGTGATTGGGATGTGAATCCCTTAACTGAGTATTATATGAACCATTGAGAAGAGAAGAATCTAAATCCGAGTGAAGTGATTCTTGAAGCCTAGCCTCATTCAAATCTTGATTTCTTTCGTTCACTTTATCTTATCATTACATCTTCGATCTATTTTCTTAACTTTTACGCTCTTGATTGTTTTCGATATATTGTTATCTGTGTTTCTGGATCTTTCTTGCTCGTCTCTCTGTGGGTTCCACTTCTCTTATGCTGTACTACACCGCGACCGCTGTGCGTGACACATTTGAGCGACATCAGTGGGCTGGCAGCCAAGAGGATCAGGAAGCTACTCAAGGCTTCAAAACCGGAAAACATCAACGAGGCAAAGAAATCCAATGAAAACAAAACCGGATTCAAAGCCTTCTAACCAAGCCGGAGTCTTAAGTTGGAACCCTACCTCCACAGCGCAGCTTCAACCCACGAAGCTAAGCCTAGGATCTTCCTCACGCCGCCACGGTCCTGACGAGCCTCCAAGCTCCAGAAACGGTGCCCGGAGGAGGGAGAACGGCGACGAGGAAGGTTCAGCCGGCAAAGGGGAAGAAACAGAACTCACGCGCGGAAGAAGGGAGAGGAAGGGAAAGAGAAGGGAAATAGGATAAGATCGGGGAAAAGAGGAGAAGGGGGGGAGGAAAGTCTTCCCTCCCCTGACAGGGGAGGTGACGGCCGCCCAGGCTGTCCCGTCGAACTCCGCCGACAAGACTCCTACTCGGGGCAGGTGAGATCGATCCGCAAGGCTTGTCGGATCGATCCGGCTAGCCAGGCCAGATCGATCCGCCCAAGAGGTGCGATCGATCCAACTTCCTGGCGTTGAACGATCGATCCTTCTAGTCAGGAAGGATCGATCCCTCTTCCGCAGGAAGCTAGACTTGGGTTAGAACTTAAACCCAAGCCCGGATCTTTCGATCCCGGGTCCACGTAGCCATTCTACTCAAACACAAACACCAAAACAAGGCCTGTGTGTGCACACACGAGTGTGAAACAAACCAACAAGGCGTAATTTACCAAATTGCCCTTGCGGTCAACGACGAGCCACAGGAATAGAGGAACGGGTCCTCACATTTTCTTGCCACATCAACATGCCTATTTTATTCCCTCTCTAATCTTTCTCCTATTCTCTCCCATTCTCTTTGTCCCCTCTTCGCTGGAGATCCGATGCTGACGTCTGGTGTTTGGGCGTCCACAAAGGCTGGCGATGTATTCATCAGAGTCCGCGACTACGGAGGCGATGATCGGCGTCGTTGGAGTCATGCAGAGTACGATGATGAAGAGAGACTGCCCATTGATCTCCCGTGAGCTCTCCGCCAGTGGCGCTACGCCTGAGAGACTGCCCATTGATCTCTCGCCAAGGAAGGTGCTTTTGCATGATCTCAAGCCACGATGTAGGGGACAACGATGCCCACTATGATCGCGGAGGGTGCCGTTGGTCATGAACTCTTAGACGAGCACCCGCTCGCTGCCGGCCAGGAAGAAGCCGACGAGCCGGACGAGGTTCTTATGGTTGACGCACGACAGTAGCGCGAGCTCGGAGACGAACGCCGACTCCCTGTTCTTCCGCTTATGGCTCACCGCCACACTGTTCGACGATGACGCTGGCGGTTCGACGCACTTGATCGCCACATCGCGACCGTCGTTGAGCACGGCGCAGTACATCAAGCCGAAGCCGATTTTGTGGTCCTCGGAGAAGCCATTGGTGGCTTGGAGTAGCGGCTGGATGTCAAACTCTTCGATCGCCAGGCTATGCCGCTTGCTACGGAATGAACTCAACGGCTGATCCACGAGTTGCGATGGCGTCGACGCTTCTGCTCTGCCCAAACGACCGGAATCATGAACTCTACTGCTCTTGTAACATGATCGGAAAAGCAAGTATCCGCCTGCCAAGTCCAACTCTTACCCCCACCTACAGGTACACGCATGCGAGATCAAAGGCCACAACTAAACTAATTAAGAGTTTAGCTGATGAGTTTAGGTTGGTTTGTGCTATGCTTTTAGAGGTTTTGTCTTGCTCTGTTTTATGCTGGTGGAGGTGGTCGCTCCAAGGAGGCTCCCGGCGGCACTTGGTCGAAGACGGTGGAGAAGGGGACGGTGCTGGAGGGATTGTTCAGCTGGCGCCTGCCCGGGGGTGCGGTGGAGTTGAGCTGGTAGAGCCCGGGCGACGTGGGCGATGACAGGAAGCCACATTCGAGAGTCTTGTTGAAGGCTTGGGAGAGAGAAAGAGGTGGAGAAGAGAGAGAGAATAAGAAGGTTGGAACTCACAAGGGTGGATGAGTTGACCGGTTTCCATTAAGTCAACTCATGTCGTCCTTACTATGGGATTAAAATGACTTGATTGTTAACTACGGACCCTGTTTTGTCAAGTTTTGAAATATAAGGTTCAAATTGATAATTTGTGAAAACTAGAGGTACCAAAATGATATTAACTCTAAATCTAATGATGGTGGTGTACAGGTCAACAGTGGCGGAACCAGGATGAGACTTAAGGGGGGGCGAAATCTAAAGCAAAATGACAAATTTTTTTTCTTTTAAGTAATACAAAAAATACCTTAGAATTACAATATCGAACATTAAGGAATAAAAACAATACAAATATTAAAATATACGTACCCCTACGAATCTAAAGCAAAATGACCAAATTTTTTTTCTTTGAACCATGTCTCCCTAAAACTCCTCATATCTTTTTCATATTTTTTCTTGGAAAAATTATGACCAAACGGTTGACAAGGGCCTTTGATTAAGTGCCCCTACGAATTTCATCCATAATCCCAACATCATATGTTTCAATGGGTTTACGCAACCCTGGGTCACCAACAATATCATTTGGATTAATTAAACTAGTTCGGGGTCTTTTCGAACTAATAATTTCTGAAGTAGTATGCAAGTCATGAGTATTAGATGATTCACCGCTTGATCCGCTTCGTGGTTTTTTTTATCACAAACTTATCCATTATCTAAATAAAACAAAACAAAAATAGAAATAAAAATGTGACAATTAGAAATCAAACTAATCAATTATAAATATTTTATAAATTATCAAATAATTAACTAAATCCTAACAAATAAAAAATTAACTAAATCAAACTAATAAATTATAAATCCTAACATTAACAAATAATTAACTAAATCAAATAAAAAAATTAAAAAAATATATACCTGCCTTCTCTGCTTCTTCTCTGTTCTCTCTACAACAAAGTGGAGCCATGGTCGGTGGTCAGTGGAGGAATGGGAGAGTGGGAACACGAAGGGGCCTTGGTGGGCGCCGGAAGAGGAGGGGTCACTGGAGCCGGAGGAGGTGCGGTGACGCCGCGCCGATGACTGCGCCGGTGGACTAGGAGAACTGCAGAAGGGCAGTGTCGAGAGGGATGGGTTGGGGGCTGAGTCGCTGGGAATATAGGAGCGGTGGCACCAGGCGAGGATGGAGGAGTCGAGAGCGGATTTGGGGATGAGGAGGAGAGGAGGCGAAGGGGCGGTTGCCGCGGGTCTAGTGACTAGCGTGAAGGAGGAGCCGACGAGGAGGAGGTGAAGGGTCGTGAGTTTCGTGACTCGTGGTCGTGGAGGAGGCGAAGGGTCGGGGCCAGTTTCACAAAATTGGTCTAAACACTAATTAACTAATTCTTATATCGGCGATAACGTAAAATCACGGCATCCAAAATAGGCATCGGGAAGGTGTTGATCGATCCAACCCCGATCGTAACCCAATACATGACTCGCGCCGCCCTCCTCCTCCGGAGAAGGCGCGTCGCCGTGGCCGCCTCCGCCCGCTCCTACGGGACGAGCTACACCGGTCGCATCGTGCGCGCGGACTCCACCGGCCGGACCATCTCCGTGGAGGTCGCACCGCCGCCGAGGCTCCCCCTCGACCCCCGCGGCCACCCGCTCCCCCGCTGGGACCTCATCTGCCGCGCCTCCAAGATCCTACTGTGCACCCACCCGGCCTCCGACCCTCTCCCCGACCTGTCCGACTACCTCCGAACCCTAACCATCACCCTCACCCCCGCCGAGGCCAGCGAGGTCATCAAAGCCCTCCGCGCCCACCCCGGCAAGGCCCTCGCCTTCTTCGACTTCGCCCGATCCCTTTGCGGGTTCAGACACGACTGCTTCACCTACAATAGGATCCTCGTCGTCCTCGCGCGCGCGGGAGCGGCGGAGGCCGGTCTCGTCCGTCGGATCGTGGATGACATGGAGCGGGATAGAGTGAGAGGCAGCATCTCCACCGTTAATATCTTGATCGGGATCGTTGGAGGTGGGGAGCTGGAGAGGTGCTTGGAGCTTGCGAGGCGGTGGGATTTGAAGTTTAACGGCTATACGTATAAGTGCTTGTTGCAAGCGTACTTGAGGTATAGAGACGTGGATGGGGCACGCAAAGTGTATGAGGAAATGCGGAGGAGAGGATATATGTTGGACATTTTCGCCTATAATATGCTTCTTGATGCATTGGCCAAAGCCGAGAAGGTAACATCTCTTTCTCTCCTTTCTTTGTTATTATAATTGTCAATTTAATCTTGTAGATATAATTCTTATGCTGAATTCGTATAGTTTTTCTGGAGTTCAGAAATGCGAATGAATAATGCTTCAAATTTTATCCTGGGTTCACCACAGGTTGAACAAGTTTATAAAGTTTTCGCAGATATGAAACTTAAACACTGTGAACCGGACGAATATACATACACGGTGCTCATCAGAATGTCTGGGAAGCTGGGGAAAATCAATCAGTTCGTCTCTTTCTATGAAGAGATGTTGACGAAAGGTTGTAGTCTTAATCTGATTGCATACAATACTGTTATTCAGGCATTTGCAAAGAGTCAGATGGTGGATCAGACTATCTTGCTTTTTTCCAAAATGATTGAGAATAATTGCCGGCCTAATGAGTTTACGTACAGTGTTATTTTGGATGTTTTAGCTCTTACAAAGCAATTGCATCGATTGAATGAGGTTGTGGAATTATCGAATAAGTACATGAATAAGTCGATCTATGGATATTTGGTGAAGACGCTAAGTAAATTAGGTCACACAATCGAGGCTCATAGCTTATTTTGTAAATTGTGGAACTCTCATGATGTAGGCGATAGAGATGCTTTCGTGTCAATGCTAGAGACTTTGTGCAATGCAGGAAAGACATCAGAGGCCTTGGATCTGCTAAATAGCTTTCCTGAGAAAGGAATAACTAAGGATACTATCCTGTGTAACATGGTGTTTTCAGCTCTTAGTAAGTCGAAACAAATACCCCATATCCAATCTCTTTATGAGCAGATGAAGCTTCATGGCCCCTCACCAGATATTTTCACTTATAATATTCTTATATCGAGCTTTGGTAGAATTGGTCTTATTGATAAGGCATTGGAACTTTTTGAAGAAATCAAGAAAACTGATTGTCAACCTGATGTCATCACGTATAATTCTTTGATAAATTGCCTTGGTAAGCATGGTGACCTTGATGAAGCTCACATGCGTTTCAAGGAGATGCAAGAGAAGGGGTTGAATCCAGATGTTGTGACATACAGCACCTTGATCGAATGTTTTGGTAAATCAAATAAAGTTGATATGGCTTGCGGATTGTTTGATGATATGATTGCTGCGGGATGCTACCCTAACATTGTGACATATAACATTTTACTTGATTGTCTTGAGAGATGTGGGAGAACAGCAGAAGCATTTCAGCTATATGCAACTCTTAAGCAACAGGGTCTGACTCCTGATTCAATAACATATATGACACTCGAGCGATTGGAATGTGGGTCCCACAGAGCAGCAAGGCTTCGGAAACAGAGTCGCAGTTCTGGTTGGGTTGTTAGCCCCTTAAGGTGAACAAGGTGCAGATTAAGGATTTCAATTGCAGGTTATCGACAAGACGTACATCTATGATTCTTAGCTGGGTCTAGTTCATGGTTGTATAGTGTGTGATGGGTGATAAGATTGTGTGGATTTCCTTCTTCATCGATATGTTTCTTGCATATTTGAGTGGGAAGAGTTAATTCTCTCGTGGAATGCACCAGAGCTACAAGATTGTGGATCAGCAGCATAGAAGCGCTTACAGATGTCAATCTCAACCAAGACCCAGTTGGCCATTGCTGCTTTGTACAGGAGGAGACCTGCTCTCCAGGATGAGATCTTTTTTTCTTTCTCATCAGCTATGTTGTGCTTAGTTTGCGGAACATCTAGATTTCTGCACTAGGAGGTTACAACATGAAGTTGTCATGTATGCCCCGCCCCTATTGTCAAGGTAAAGTCATGTTCACTCTGTTATTGTTGCAAACAACAAGATAAGCTAGCTGATAACAAGATAAGCTAGCTGATAACAATTTGAAAGCTATAAATCAGCTCCCTGCACGTGCCATGTAGTCATGCCTACAGCGTTGTCAGGATGTGCTGGCCCAATAATTTTGGCTTCTGCATGCCCCCGGATGGTTTTTCCTTTTTTTAATTTATCTAGGTTGCCTGAAATAGTGCCTAAATGAGTAATTTGCATGTGAAATAAAAATACATTTACAGCAGAGATTTCAATAATTCTAAATAATTTCATCTCAGATTACTTATAAAATTATCTTAAAGCTGGGGGAAACTTTTTTTTTTTTGAAAATGTTTGGTTGGCTTCTGATGTGAAAATTGTGAAACTTGGGTCCCAACCTACAGATCTAGGAACGTTGCAGAACAGGGAAGGAAGAGGTGTGGACCAATGTTTGGAGGTCTCTGGCTGGACCGAGAGCACGACACTTTCTTTGGCGAGTTGTCCACGACAAGCTACCAGTACGAGACATCCTATGGAGACTACACTTAGCATCAGAGAAGGAATGACCCAGGAATTGTGGAGAGACAGAGACAATGTCCCATGCTGTCTTTGGGTGCCATTTTGCAAAGAAGGTCTTCAACCTCATCGCAGAGAAGGAGAATCTACATTTACCATTAAGGAACCAAGATGATTTCTTCAACCTGCTGCTTGGGAAGGGGCCTAAAAAGATCAAAGCAATTCTGGGATATGGTATGTGGTTCATTTGGAAGGATCGCAACTTCATAGTTTTTGGAGAGAAGGGAGATTCGATCGACGCATTGGCATGCAAGATACGACGAGAGGTGAAGGAGCTACTAGGCCAAGATAGCAAGAACTCTAATATGCTAGTCAAGAACATCAATAGAAGAGGAGCTCATGTAGTACAAGCGGATGTGTCTGTTGATCCATGCTCCGGGGAGGCAGCCATAGGCATCGTTGGCCTAGCAGAAGATGGGAAGGAGGCTTGGGTATGGGCAATGCCAGTTGTTGTAGGTTCAGTCCTTGAAGGCGAAATGGAAGCAATTTTGGAGGCCATGAGGAGAGCAAAGTATCTTGGTTTGAGGAACCTGATCATAGAGACTGATTCCTTATATGTGGTTAGGATTTTGAATGGTTTGAGCAGATGGCTTCTTTAGGGGTGAGCATTTGGTTTTCGGTTCGGTTTTCGATCCAAAATCGAAAAACTGAAATTTATTCGGTCTAAAATAAAAAAAACCGAACCGAACCGAACTTTCTTAAAGAACCGAACCGAACTGAACTTGTTTGGTCCATAGTTAAGAAAAGCGAACCGAATCGAAGTTCTTAAGAAACCGAACCGCATCGAAATTTTTCGGTCCAAATCCCTAAAAACCGAACTGTTTATTAAAAAATTACATCATACTGCATACAAAAATGGAACTTTATGAAAAATCACCGGAAGGAATGGCGGAGTATCGGTGGGTTGGGATCGATCGAGTGAGAGAAAGAGGGAAAGGATGGGTGGGGATAGATGAGGAACAAAGGGGGGAAGAAGGAGATTGCGCGGAGTATCGAAGGGAATGGCGATGGTTCGCGGCGCGACGTGGGACCGCCCGGTGTCGAAGCTGCTGGGACCGGTGATCCCCGGCCTGGAGGGGTTGGAGGCGGAGGCGATGCTGGTGGTGGTGGGAGGGAAGGATTCGTTGAGAGATGGTGAAGTTCGAGCGGAGGAGCACGGGGCGTTGAGAGATCGGGGCGTGGAGCTCTTCGTGACGAATGCGAGAGGCGGCGGAGGAGCACCGTTGCACGGGGCGTTGAGAGATCGGGACGTGGAGCTCTTCGTGGCGAACGTGAGAGGTGGTGGAGGAGCACGGCTGCAAGGGGCGTTCAGAGTTCAAGGCGTGGAGCTCCTCGTGGCGAACGCGAGAGGCGGCAGAGGAGCACGGCTGCAAGGGGCGTTGAGAGATCGGGGTGTGGAGCTCTTCGTGGCGAATGCGAGAGGCGGCAGAGGAGCACGGTTGCACGGGGCGTTGAGAGATCGGGGCATGGAGCTCTTCGTGGCGAACGCGAGAGGCGGTGGACTTCAAGGGGCGTTGAGAGATCGGGGCGTGGAGCTCCTTGTGGCAAACGCGAGAGGCGGCGTAGGAGCATGGCTGCACGGGGCGTGGAGCTCTTCATGGCGAACGCGAGAGGCAACGGAGGAGCACGACTCCAAGGGGCGTTGAGAGATCGGAGCGTGGAGCTGAAGCTAAGAGCTGTACTAGAATCTGTCTGTGATCCTGGAATCATGGCATGAAGTGATGGAAGCTGAAGCATCACGCAATCTGATCACCTCTCTGACATGTGGATTGCTATGTGGCATATATACTCCTCACAGATGGTATATGTGGTGATCTGACCTCTAAATCTGATCCCTGCATCTGGTCTCTGGATCTGACCTCTGGATTTGATCCTGAATTTGATCTCTGCATCTGACGCCAACCAAGCTGATGACAAAATCCATGACATATCTCTGTGCCTCCTAAATAAACAATAACAAGAGAGGAGTGAACCTCATGAAGGATGTTCTCACACAATTCTGAAACTGCTACTCCACCTCTGGAGCACAATCAACTGTCTGCTGATGCCGTTAGGAATCCTTGTAGGCTCGGTGTCATCGTCGCTCCACGTCGTCATGGATCTGGTGCAGACTCTCGTAGTAGGGTTGCCACGGCCTCCACCTTGTCTAGCCTTTGCTCTCTGCCAGCTCTGACTGATCCTCTGCATAGAGGAACCTTCAGGAACGCTATCACCAACTGAAAACCCCGAAGATCATCGCCTCTGACCTGTGTAGATCTCTCGTCTGCTCTACGCCATCAGGAGTCTCTGTCTTATCTGTGCTAATCTCTCTGAGGACTGTCTGATGACGTCTGGGATGGTGGATGATGCCTCAACAACCTCGATTGAGTAATCAGAAGAACGACACGAACTGTCGTGCTACACCTCGAATGACACTGCATCGGTCTGGACGGATGATCGCTGAAGTCGGCGAGCTCAAGCAAAGGGACGTACTCCTCCCAGCTACCTCCTGCATTGATGACACATGTCCTACGCACGTCCTCCGAGATCTGGATCATCCTCTCTGAGTCTTCTGCAGTCCGGTAGTGACGTCCATCATGATGTACTTCCACTCTTACTCTGACACTGCAAGGGAGCCTATAAATGGGTATGTCGGAGTTACAACACTGCTACCTAAGCACAACCTGCCATCTGCTGACGCTGTCCAGCTCTCAATCACGTGCTCGGTATCAACCGCAGTACGGATCTCTATGAGCTCCGGATATCAAGGAATTTCCAAGGAGGAGGGATTTAGCTACTCATCTTGGGTAGGATATCCATGGAGGAGGAGGCTTTACCCATCTTCTCCATCAAAATCCACCCTCAAAGCACTCAATCTCTCTCTCACTCTAAGGGGGAAGAAGGCTGGAGAAAGGAGAGAGAATAGATGGAGAAAAAGCTCCCAAAATAAGAGCCAAAACCCCTATTTATAGGCCCCAAGTCGTGGACCCTCGGATCAGATCAGAACCGTCCGTTTTTACACGTCAGCCCGTCTTGGATCGATCCGAAATAGGTTTTGATCGATCCAAGATTGCAAAATTTGGGTTTCTAATGGCTTGGATCGATCCAATATAGGTCTGGATCGATCCAAAATGTAACAGAGAGTCATGACTCTCTGGAACAGGCTTCTGGATCGATCCATTGTAGGTCTGGATCGATCCACATATTTTGGATCGATCCAATATAGGACTGGATCGATCCAAAATGTAACAGAGAGTCATGGTTCTCTGGAAAAGGGTTCTGGATCGATCCATTATAGGTCTGGATCGATCCACATATTTTGGATCGATCCAATATAAGTCTGGATCGATCCGAAATTTAACAGAGAGTCATGGCTCTCTGGAATGGGCTTCTGGATCGATCCATTGTAGGTATGGATCGATCCACATATTTTGGATCGATCCACTAAAGGTCTGGATCGATTCGAATATGGCTGATTCTGTGTGATTGATATCTTTTGGCCCGAAATCGATGCAACTCTCTTCGTAAGCTCTTGTACCTGAAACCATATGAAAAGATATTAAAAATGCATTGCTTGAGAGCTAACAAAGTCCAATTGAATGGGTGAATTATGCATATTTTGTGACTTATCACGAAACAACGCCATCAGGTGTAGCCACGACACCTTCCCACGACCAAGAAGCACAAATCGGTGCGCAACCAACCGACGCAACCGAGAAAGCCGTCGAACCCCAACGTGCACCACACGTGGGCGACGGACACTTAGAGGTCCCTAACCTCTAGGAAACACCCCAACAAGAGTAACCAACCCAAGCTCTTGTCCCAAAACGGTGGCTACACACAAAGCTATACCCGACTCCAGTTCCAAGCCAACACGGCCGCACGGGAACGAGTCACAAGGGGGAAACCTAGAGCCACAAGGAAATCGCAAGCTGCGAGAAGCTCCGAAAGCTGAAGGCTGAAGCTGAAAGTCGAAGCTTGCGGCTCTGAAACTGGCTATTGCTGAAGACGCTCTCTCTCCTCTGGAGTGCACGAACTGCTGGCTAGAACGGTCGCAGCATTGTCTCCAGCAAGCCTCTAAATGGAATCTGAATTCCTGCGTCTGCCCCAGGTACCTGCTCCAACTGAGGCACTAGTCCACTGCTCTGGCCCACGCCGTGCGTCACGCCCGATTGCTCTGCGATAAGCGCCCAGCGCCCCTTGCAACCATCACCGTCGGCGGAAAGACCCACGACAGCTAGCACTCGAGCACCCGGTGGAATCCCTCTCAGTATGGCGGTCAAGGCCACCTCTCAAAGAACCAGCACGACGCTGCTGCTACCACGGCTATCACTGATGCTGAAACCACTGCCTCTGCCAACGGCTACCATGCCGTTCCCTGGAAGCAGGAACGACAACCCTGAAACTCACCACGACCACTGGCCAACTGCCCGGTGTCAACCCTCAAGTCACCTGTCTCAGTAGCTAGCGCACAGTCCAGCGTGCACCCTGCTGTTGCTCTAGCATACCGAACCAGATGAACCAGCCAACCCACATGTCGCCACGTGGTGCGAGTACCCAGAACCAGAGGAGGGTACTCCCAACTACACCACCCTTCAAGGGTAGGTGCTAGAGAACAGTGCGCGAACTGTTCTCAACACACAACCAATAGTGTCCCTAGTGGCCCTGACAAGCGCCACTACGCATCGCTTCCTGGGAAGGCAAGAAAACAACGGCTTCCCAAGCAAGCGATACTCTATGATATCCAAAACATCCGAGATCCGGGTCACCTCCTCCAACCAGTCCCCTACTGTCGAAGGATCTCCAACATCGCCTTTGAACCACAACGGATCCACCTCTTGGGATTCCAAGAGCACAGAGGCAAGACACCTCCAATCCCTACTCACTCGTCTCTAGCACGGGGGGAGACACTGTCAGGCGAGGGAACGGACAACACCGGTGCGCATGTGTTGACATCGATTTTAGCTAAGGCTAAGTCAATAATATTTGCGGAATTCTCCCGATTGAATTCGCATGCATCAAATCCAAACTGGCTCATACACAGTCGAGTCCATCCAAATCCCCTACATATTCCCGGTTTTAACGGCATCCTATACAAACCGGAGGAACAAGGGTATTTTGGTAATTTTACTTACCCAAGGGTATTTTGGGAATTTAGACCAAAATACATGTCTAAATCTCCCACTACACTCCAATATAGCCTTTACATAGCTTTGACGACATCCTAAATAAGCTGTGTAAATATAGGAGTGTTTTGGTAATTTTCCACAACATCAGGGGCATTATAGAAAATTCCCTGAAATAAATAAAGGAAAAAAATCCGAAAATTCAAAATAAATCCAAACAAATACCCAAACTCAAATTTTCCTAAGTTTCGGCCAAGGCGATGCGCGCGCACATGACTTGCATACATCAAGTCTAAAATATGCGCGTCATATAATGCGCGCGCAGGTGTCCATGACACATGCAACATAGACGCGTTGTCATGCATTGCGTCCAAATTAAAATATGCCCAAATCTCGGTAAAAATATACGTGCGCTACATAATGCGCGCACGTGTCCATGACACACACAAAAGTCGTGTTGCCATGCGTCGTGCCTAAACAACCAGACCGAAAGGGTATTTTGGTCATTTAACCCCAAGGGGCATTTTAGTCATTTCACATCTTCAGGGGTGTGAAAATCTAAAATAGAGGTATTTTCTCTACCCTGGGGGCATTTCGGTCCAAAATACATATGACTGATAAAAAGGGTATTTTGGTAATTTACAACCGGCTTGCCTGGGGATATTTCAGTAAATTCTCCAAATATCACATAAAATTCAAAATTCAAACAAGACATTCAAAATTTGAACAAATGTCCGACAACCGGATAATTATTCAAATTCAAGATAAATACTTGAAAATTGAATAAATATTCAAAATTTAAACAAGTTCACACATGAACTTGAAATTTAAATGGGACATTCAAATTTAAACAAAACCATTCAAATCTTCAAATGGACATTTGAAATTTAAATGCCAAATCCCAACTCCCTGATCTAAATGGTTAGGAAATCCCCTTCCCGTATCTCAACAAATCCCAACATCCCAACCTCCCAACCTCCCAACACCGTGGCTGAGAATCAAATCTCAACACCAAGATCCCATGATATGCTCAGCCTCTCAACAAACCTCCAAACACCTATAAAAGGAGGAGGAGGGCGAACAAAGCAGGGGCTGGCGAAAACATATTGAAAGGGAGAGGGTGGCTGGCAAAATAGCAAAGGAGGAGAGAAGAGAGGCTGGAAAAGCAGAGAGAAGAAAGGAGGAGCATCGCCGTCGCCGCTCGCCTTGCTCCAGCCTGAGGATCTCCATCGCCGTCGTCTTCCTTGATCCAGCCGGCGAAACCAAGAAAAGCTCGTTGCCTAGCCAGAGGAGTCGTCGCCGTCGCCCAGCCCAAGGAGAAACCCATCGACGGCATCCGCTGATCCAGCCAGGGAACCCATCGCCGCCCGAGGAGGAACCCATGATCTTCCTCGTCGTCGTCTTCTTCGAACCAGTCCGAGAAGATTCGCCACCCAACCCAAGGAGTGAAGCCCAGATCCAGGCGCCCTCAAGTTCCAGCCGCGGCTCCCCTGCTTCCAGACAATCCTCTGGTCCAGTCCAAGGAGCTCCGCCCATTCATCTATTCCAGCTGCAGCCCTGTTTCCAGCTGACGTCTTCAAGCTTCCAGCCGACGTCTTTGAACTCCAGCTGCTGCCTCCTCAAGCTTCCAGCCGACGTCTTTGAACTCCAGCTGATGCCTCCTCAAGCTTCCAGCCAACGTCCTCGAGCTCCAGCCGCTGCGTCCCATGTTCCGGTCGCTGCGATCCTCTGTTCCAGCCAACGGAAGAATCCAAAGAACTCGTCGTCTTCCTTTGTTCCAGCCAGCGGAAGAACCCAAAGAACTCGTCGGCCTCCTCTGCTTCCAGCCGGCGCGCATCTTGGGTCCGTGTTCAACGAAAACTTGTTGCTGATTAGTTGCTAGAAGACGAAGCAAGTTCTAAAAGTCTGCTGCTAGAAGATAAGGATTGCTTGCTGCTGGTTGTTCAAAAATCGTGCCGGTTGCTGCCAAAGAAAGCTTCGAAAGCTTAAAGATCAAGAGCTGCTATCAGAACTTTGAAGCCGCATAACTTTCAACAAATCCGGCGACAAAACTCTAACAACATCCCGTCAACTTCAATGACTTCAAAGATCCCGGCGATGAAGGTGGCGGTCTCAAATATTATTTTTTAAGAAGCTTATTTTATTGGGTCTAGAATCGGAGGTGTTCCATACATGGATGTAAATGATGGATTTGCCGACTTGGCGATCCAGGGGTGCGGTGCCTACAATTTCCTTGAACGAAATAAAATAGAAATCTCGTCCCCACGAGATCGACGTTTTATCCACGAACAGCATGCACATCTCCCCCAAAGATGTCATGACGCTGCCGCAAAGCAACAAAACACAACAGCAAACAGATAAATAAACACATCACACACAGTCGCAAACAGACATGCAAGGAATTTCTAGACCTATAACTATCCCATTTCACACTCAAAACCTTAACCCCAAGCCTAATCCTATCCCTGGAACCTACAGCTTGCTCTGATACCAAGTTGTCACACCCCGACCCAGAAAACTCATCCGGGCTGAGGCGTGAGGGGAAACCTACACTATTTTCATCTGATCTGGCGTGACAATACACAAAGCGGAATTAAATTGAACGTAAAGACTTCTAAGAGCATACAGGTGAAACTAAATATTACATTGCGGAATAAAACTTAATCAAAAGAGGGAACATGATTTCATATATTAAACGGTTAATACATCATCCTCAAAGGGTAATCTTAAACAAAAGCTGTCAAAATATACATCTGTCCCTCTAAGACCTCAGACGCCTTCGGAAGTCGTTGCGCCGCCAAAAGCTGATCTCGTCGGCTCTACTGAAGAAGAACTGGAACCACGGAGGAAGAGCCGACGCCTGCACCTGCAAACGCAGCCCGGGTAGGAGTGAGCGACAAGCTCAGTAGGGTTCTACTCTATGATACACTGAAGGGAAGAAAACCACAACTGTGATGTCTCTCCGCCTAAGCCTAAGGAATGCCACGGGGTCCCATAACCCCTATCGATGTCCCAAGGGTTCTTGCCATGAAACCTCTCTCCTGAACATGTTACCAGGAGGCCACGAAATAGTAACATGCAGAATCACCCTTACCCAAGCAGGATTCTCTTACCTTGGGGACCCACGTCGGGAACGCATCGACATCCATCCTTAGCACTTGGCATTGGGGAGACAACACGACCTCTAGATCTCAAAGCAATATAATCATAGCCAATTACATCATATCCTCAAGAACAAGAAGATTCCAAAAATACAATTCCGCCCTAAACCTTGCTACCCAGCCACGGTCCTAGGGCTAGATCCGAGCTACCCGGCGATCAACCCATCGACCGCCTAACCTGATATGCCTCTAATGCATACAGTGCATGGGCCTATGCAAACATCTAACCTAGATGTCTCTATATGCCATAACAACAAAACATGAGTTTGATAGTTATACAATAGCCCTCGGCACACGCCGGCAACAGACTAAGGTTCCATAATACCATGTAAGCTAGCACTCATAGCTAGCAAATGGCTAAGAAAGCATGAAGCATTTAAGTCTACCATCCAACTAGGTATTTAGATGCAAGTCAATCCACAAATTCGTCAAAAAGGGTAAACACACGATTCAATTCTCAATCTCAATCATAATCCATTGAAAACCCCGTGATAACAACGTGCATGCTTCCTAACATGATTGAGTATCTATCATGAACGAAAAACTAATCAAGGAAGCCAGAAATCACTATTCAGGGACTCACGGTCGATGCGACTGTCGACCATGAGCCATGGTCGATGTGACGGTCGACTGTGAGACCAAAAGAGGGAAAAACACACGGATCACGATCGGTCGGGACATCGACCCTAGGAAGCCAAGAAGGAGACAGAGCCCCTCACGGTCGATGCGACGGTCGACCGTGAGGTAAGGTGGGAAAATGGTAAGAACCCACGGTCGTTCAGGACATCGATCCTGAGAGACCGAAAATGAGGCAGAGCCTCACGGTCGATTCGATGGTCGATTCGACGGTTGACCGTGAGGCCACGGTCGATTCGACGGTCGACTGTGAGACGAAAAATAAGCGTGCCAACGCCTGATGGTCGATCCAGCGGTCGACTGTCAAGCCTAGTGCACAGTTCCTACGAATAGTGTCAGAAATCCAATTTCTTGAATTTGATTTATCAAAGCTTATTGAAAATCGATGAAACTTTGCAGGCACGTGTAACAAATGATGGAGAAACTATTGATATGAAGAAAACATGATTTTGATTGTTAAATCTCAAATCTAGTTCCAAACGGTCAAAAACCGACAAACCGGTGGTAATACGAGAATCGTCCGATAAAATACGAAAACAAAATGGTAGAGTTAGTCTAAGCAATCTATAACACCCATGTATAAAGCTACACAACATTCTACCACATATAACTAGATCAAAAACACAATAAACCTATTCTAGGAAAACCCAATCATACGATCGGGGTAGAAACCCAATCATCTGATGGTTAATTGCTCGAACCTAGAAGGCTACGAATTATAACTAGTCAACACACATATTTTTTTCAATCCTAGGCCGTTTGACGCGAACAATACACGTTGTTACGCACATTGCCAAGTTACTAAGCTTTTGGATTTCACTACACGAGCATAGCCATATTTGATTAAGCAAAACATGGTTCGTAACTTTGACTTCTTAATCCTTCAAGGTACCAAACTCGAATTGACTAATCAACCCCTCATAAGTGTGTGAATATAAAGTGATGATGAATTACTTAATCAACTTTAACATGTAGCAAGCGGGTTAAAGTAAATGAACAATAATATCCAAATCATGATTAGGAAATTCTTATAAATACGTGAAGTTTCGAATATATCATACAACAATCCTCCATGAAAGGTACTAGAGTTGAGTTTTTCACATAATCATTAATGCAAGTATTTCGCATTTGAAGTGTAAATAGACAATGGTTAACAATGGTTATCATGCGTGTAATGCATACCCCCAACTTAAACAGGATGATCCTCAAGCACGATTGAAGGGTAAGGGCAAAAGAGATAACCTTAATTGATGTTTGAGAACCTTATAGGACGTCCAATCTTGCAAGGCAAATGCACATGTGTGAAGCATAGAACTAATCAATAGAACTAGAGAAACAAATTCAGTAAAGATTGAATGTTGAATTGAGAATGGGATAAGAGTGTAGAGGATGAGTTGCTTGGTCCAATGTCCTGAAAACACGAAGAAGATATGCCAAGTACATTTAAATGGTAATAGATATAGAATTGGCATGGTTAATAAAAATTTGGACAGCACCTCCCTTGTATATAGATACGCTCACTGCTAACACATGTGACAAATACAAAATCCTCTAAAGAGGTACACTATTCATAACAAATACAACGAAGTACCACATTCAATCAAATACAACATTTAACAGTGTCCACATTCGTATAATCATCCAACTATTCACAAGTCATAAAGGATAACCACCATCTTAAGAAGCCATACTCATAATACTATGTAATTTGCTTCAATCATCCATCCATCCATAATGTATCACAAACGAAATGATGTACAACCATGGCACCATGAACAAAAAATGTAACACTATGCCTAAGCATTAGTATCAACCAAAAATGTACACCGCCCATCATTTTCTAAACTACAAAGACGACTACACAATAAGCAACTATAAACCCTCGGCCTCACTCGGCAGGTCCGACTGCACAGCTGCTGGAATGGTGGTATCATCTACTGGTGGGTCCTCTGGTAGAGTGCTGACATCCTTCGTCTGCGTGGAGGTCGAGACTGTCGCTCGTCTTGCAGGGCACAGCTTCGCCAAATAGGCGAGTATCGTCCGCAACTCTTGATGTGTCTCATGCTGAAAGTACTGCAGATCCGTCTTGATAGCACTCAGGGAGTGATCGACCTCCTCCAATCTAGTGCTCATAGTTAGGCGAAAATCTAGGTCCAAACGGCCAAAAACCGACAAACTGGTGGTAATACGAGAATCGTCCGATAAAATACGAAAACCAAATGATAGAGTTACTCTAAGCAATCTATAGCACCCATGTATAAAGCTACACAATATTCTACCACGTATAACTACATTAAAAACACAATAAACCTATCCTAGGAGAACCCAATCATACGATCGGGGTAGAAACACCTATTTGATCAAGTAGGGCAGCTCCTCCACGTATTCCCCAAGCTCGATCGCCAAGATCCACTCCTCGAAGATCGCGGTCCGAAGCCCTAGCACCGCCGGTAGGTGAGAGAGAGAGAGAGAGAGAGAGAGAGAGAGAGGGACAGAACGGCAGGGGAGGAAAGAAAAAGAGAAAGGAAGAGAAGAGAGAGAAAAGAAAAGGTTATTTATAGAAAGCTGGAAATGATCACAGCCGTCCGATTCGATCTCTCCCGATCGAGCTCCGATATTCCGATCGGAAGTGCCCTTAAGGTTCTAATCAATCACATACATCAATCAAAGGCAGTGTGTGTAACGCGGGTGTGAAACTGACCGCCAAGGAGCAAATTTACTTAAATGCCCCTGGGTCAAAAACAATGATGCGATCAACCGATCGCATCGTTGTGGCCAACCGAGCCAATCCACAAAACCAGACCCTCGACCTAACGCGGTCGGACCGGATTGGAGGTACGGGTCCTCACAGTTTCGCTCGCTGGTATAGAAAATGTAGAGGATGATTCTGAATACATATTCTAGTGGTCCGAAAACCGCTGATATTTATACGCCAAAGCCAGCAGTTGGAGAAAAACGCTGGTACATACCTCTCAATACCAGCGGTCGCCACAAAGCACCAGTAAAGACCTTGTCTTTGCCAGCAATCGCAATGACCGCTGGTATAAACGTTGTATACTAGCGGTATTTAATAAACGCTGGTGTGAAAACGCTAGTATAGGCTATTTTTTTTTGTAGTGTAGACCTTGCTATCCAGCCTCGGTCCTAAGGCTAGATCCGAGCTGCCCGAGCCCCTGGATCGGCGATTGACCCATCGCCCACGCCTAGCCTAGGAATGCATCTAGTGAAAACAATTCATGTATGATCATAAACATAAACAACAGTTCAAGCATGCAACAATATGCCAAGTATTATACAAAACCAGGCGCATCACATAGCTCACCAAGGATAAGCATAGCATTGGTTTAAAATAAATGGATAAAATAGGCACTCAGACCTACAACGGGAAGCAACCACAGCTAACTAGCCAAGCAACAATATAATAATATTATATTCAAAGCTTAGGGCTAACTTAAGGTCCATTTATTCTACACATTCTAGGGGAGCGTGATTCCCCTGGTTCAACCACAAGCCACGCACGGGCTTACACAGATATAATAATATTATATCTAAGATAAGATTAAAATAATCGAGTTATTGAAATCAAACCAATTCTACTGCAAATCTCAAAAAATCCTATCTTTCAATCTAGCCATCCGATCGACATGAAACTTGATATGCCCACTAAATGACATACCTCGAATCACATACCAAAAATCGGATCAATCGGATAAAAGCAAATTGGTTAAATCTCAAATCTGAGAAACCCAATCAAAATACTTTTGAAAAATAACATGGATTGAAACCAAACTTTGCAGATCACACCTAAATACCACTAAGATCATCCCGTCCAAAAATCCGATCCATTTAATAATGAAAACCTACTTAATTACACTAATTAAGATGATTGCCCTGTTTCAGCAAAGGCAATCCATTTAATTCACCAAAAAATGTACGTAAATCCAAAAATAATGAAGCCGGTTGGAAATGAAAGCTAACTCACGGATCTACAACGTTCATTTAGAACACGAACTGAGATCATGCACGTACGGCTCAGAAATCACGTTAGAACACCACTGTTCTAATTAAACCAGGAAATCTGAAAATAACATATGAAAGAACTTCCTTAAATCCTCATCAAATCCAAACCAAATCCTACCAAACTTTAATCAGGTGATAATCAAGCTACCAAGCATCAGCTAGCATAGTTTAATTGAAGAATAAACAATTAAAACCACGAAGAACACCTAATCTAAGGATTAATGAAGAAACCTACCAAACCACGCTAATCTATGGTTGATTCTAAATCAAACCGTCCAAGGAGGGTTTAGATCTCTTCCTCTAGCTCCCGGCAAGCTTCCCAAGCCACTGAACCAAGCTTCAAATGAGAATTTCTAAGGTAGGAGAGGAGAAGAAAAACCAGAAAAACAGAGGGGTCTCGGGTTACTTATAGGTTCGAGTCTGATCGATCGCTCCCAGGAGCGCCCGATCGGCCATGGGCCGCCAGCTGTCCTAAAGAAAAGCTTTTGCGCGCCCGAGCTTGGATCTTTCGATCCCAAGCCCACCTAAGGTTCTAACAAGCACATAAATCAAACAAAAGGGCTGTGTGTGCACTACATAGGTGTGAAACCAACCGCCAAGGAGCAATTTTCCAAATTGCACTTGGGGTCTAGAAGAAATAATTCAATCAACCAGATCACGCTCGACACGAAAAAAGGCCAAGAGGGCACGACCCCGACCTACGCGGTCGAGCTAGGTTAGAGGAACGGGTCCTCACATCCATAACATACTAAATAATCAAACTTTCCACTAGGTTCGCCCAAACTTGCTACAGCCGGGTTACCCGCTTTGTACAACTCGAGGATAAGCTTCTTCTGTGATATGTTTCTTCTTGCCGATTCTTCTTCAATCTTGATTGGTACCTCAACCTCTACTAACTCAGTCTCTTCCTCTGGTGCTAAAGGCAGTGGTTCTTCTGCATCACCCCAACCAGTTGGGACAATTGGTTTTGTCATGGCTGGAATAATTTGAGCGACCACCTCTCTCTTCTTGACGAGGCGCTTGATCTTTACTTCTCCATAGGTTCTCAAGTAATCATAGCGACCACTTGGTTCACCTCCTGGTTCAACTATTGGATTACCATCTTCATAGAGCCGACGTAATAATCGCTCAGTAGAAATACCTTTCTTCCGTGCTTCTGCTGTAATATCAATTCTCTCTTCAACATCTACATACTCTTCCTGTTCTTCATCGGCCACCAAGACCACTGGCGATTGGTCGACGCCATCGTCGATCAAAGAGGTTGACGCTTCATGCTCATCAGCCATATCAGATATATCACTCTCAACTGGACACTGTTGTCCAAGTCTGCTTGGAAGGATATAGTGGTTGACGTTGACTGAAGGCAGTGTACCAAACTGGATGACTTGGTTTCCTCGATCTTCACCATCATTGTCCTTCTTTGGACGATAGAACTTACTCTTTGAAGTTGCTTCTGCCTTAGAACCGACAATGTTCTCCTCAAACTCCTCCACAGTATCGTCGATCTAGTAGTGACTGCTCTCTTGAGCATGTTTTTCATCTGACCATATTCTTTCTGATATCGACGATACTGAGTCCGAGTCATCTCTTCCACAGGTATCGTGCGACGAGTGTAATAGTTATAGTTGTACCATCTGTTTGGTACATATGGATGAGGTAAAAAGCTTCTAGGAGCTTGCGGGCGATAATACATAGATGGCCGATAAAATTGTTGACCAGTCTTCAGAGGCATTGGACAATTCACATCCTGTTGACATCTTGGACATAGATGATGTTGTCCCATTTCCATAGGCCCCTTGCCTTTGTTCTCACCAAGTCTGGTAAACACTCATGGATGATGATCGTCTTGGGCCTCATCGATCACAATCTTAGACTTTGGCAATTTGAGGTTTGCCACATCAGTCAACACCATCGCGGCTTCCACTTTCTTTGGAAAGGGATTGGTGTCAACCCGCGTACCCTTATCCCTAGCAGGAAAGTTGATCCTGCCATAATCAATAGCATCCTGCAAGACATTACGAAAAATCAAACAATCGTTAGTGTGATGAGACCAAGCATTATGCCATTTACAATATATTTTACCCTTAATTTGATCAGGGTTTGGCATAACATGTCTATCAGTCAGGTTGATTTGTTTATCTTTCAATAGTTGATCAAAAATTTGATCTGCCTTTGAAATATCAAACGAAAACTTTCTTACTTAACGTTTATCGTCCTTAGCTACTTCCTTACTCTTAAGCTCTCGCTCAAGCCTTGTAAGTGCCTTGCAAGTATATGGTCGACCTTTTAACAACTCAGCCAAAAAACCATCGTCCATATATGGACATTCTTCACCAGTTTCATCGACTTGATGAACATCATAGTTCAAATCTTTTTAATATGTTCCTCGTGAGGATGATTTCATTTGATCCTCTTCTCTCAATAATTACTCATAGCGTATGGCGCTCGTTTGCAATTGAAAGAAGTTGATAAAATCTCTATCTTGGAATATTTTCTTAAGTTCAAAGGCTAATCCACTTTGAGCTATTTTAAGAAACTCCCTCTCAGATAAATGGATAAAGCATCTACTCCTCACTCTCTTAAACCTTTGTAAGAACGATTCCACATCCTCATCCGCCCGTTGTCTCAATTGAGCTAAATCGACCATTGTGATTTCTGGTTCTGTCTTATAAAATTGTGAATGGAAAGCATGTTCCATTTGCTGCCAATTCTATATAGAATTGGATGGCAAAATAAACCATGAATAGGCCACTCCAGACAAAGAGTTTGAGAATAACCTTAGTTTGACATAATCGTTCACTTCTTCATATTGCATGGAGAATTTCCCTATATGTTCAATGGTTGACGTCTCGTCCACACCAGAGAGCATAGTGAACTCTAGAACTTTATCGTTCCTAGGAAATGGATACATCTGATCAACCCAATCAGGATAAGGTTTTCTATAAGTTGGACAAGTAGCTGGTCGTCCTAAACCGATTTGTTCTTGTAATATCTCGGCCACTTGCTTGCTCTCTTAGAACATCACTGGGTTATAAAGAGGATTATAGTACACTTGTTCATATTGATCATTTGGTGGTCGAGCATTATATTGAGGTCCATCGTGTGGTCGATAATAATTTTGGTAAGGGACATCGCCCATTCTCTGACCATTGAAATTATTTCCCATCGGCCTAGGATTCTGCCCACCTACTTGGCCAAAACTATTTTGGCCATTCCATAGTCCATTATTTTCACGCACCGACCCGCGTAGGCCCAACCGGGCCGGGCGACGCGAAGCGGAACCTAACTTACTGCGGAAATTTTGACGAGGTTTCCCTCTAATCGTAGTGGTTACCCTAGCAATTCTTAATTATCCTGTATTAACATACAATTACAAACCTCAAAGACAAAACTGGAATATAATACAAGTCCTCAAACAGGGAAATTATACATTTATCACTCCCGTAGGAGACTATCTATAAACAAAGGTAAAAATTGGGATCGCCGCTCCTCAAGCACCGCCAGACGCCGCCACGTCACCGAACACCGGCCCCGGTAGAGGCGACCGAAGAAGAGCTAGCGCCAGCACCTGCAAAACGCAGCCCGGGTAGGAGTGAGCACTAAGCTCAGTAGGGACACTACATTACGACACTCACAAGGGAGGGAACACAACAGTGTCGCCCTCAAGCAAAGGATGGGTGTACACAGGGGTCCCATAACCCCACCGCGTGTCCCTGAAGGGAGGCCTCAGTCATGTTCTCCAGCCGAACTGGTCACATACTGGGTCTCCCCCAGCGAGGCAGGAAACCAACACTGTCATCTCACTAGCAGGAAACCAACACTGTTAGGCGGGCAACCAACACCACTGAGTAGGCACTACCTCTACCAAAGAGACAGTGAACCGGACACCGGTTACACCTCAACACTCGGCTCGAGGCCGACATGACCTCTAAACATCAAACAACATGTATTCAGGTCATCTAACCCTATCATAGAAATCGACTGAATACTACAAATCGAGTCCTGGACCAAGCTACCCGCAACAGTCATAGAGCAAGATCCGGACTACCCGAAAGTCCCGGATCGGCGAACAACCCATCGCCAACGCTCTACACAGATGCAACTAATGCACAACACAATGCATGCTATGGACATGCGCAGGATAATACATGTAAGCATGCAACAATATGTGATGATATAAATAACAAGGTCTGGGCACGGCACCCTGCCAGCCTGGGGTGGTGAACATGTAAATAAGGTCTAGGGACTGCTACAATGGTACCACCACCAACTGTCAGCAGTCCGCCACAACACCTGCACCGGGAAGCAGCCCCGCAAACAACAGCTCACAGATATCACAGATAAAGCCCTCGGCGCACGCCAGCATGCAAGGCTAAGGAAAGCTGTAGGGCTACCCGCCCGTTTATTCTAAACATCCCGGGAGTCATCACTCCCCCGGTTCACTACTGCCCCTACTATAGGGCTAACATGCTTAATCATATGTACCAGTTATAAAACAGTAGAGGAATCATCATACAAAGCCCCGCGGGCAAAATCCACTTGAAAACACTCCTCAGCCACTAAGGGATTGATCTCCCTTCCCAAGGGGATCGATCTCCTTAGTACTTAGGAGAACTCGTCCCTGTCAACCAAAAGAGATCGATCTCCTCCTCCAGAGGGATCGATCTTCTTCGTGATGCGGAACTCGTCATGCCCAGCCCGAGCAGGATCGATCCCACTGAATACTACAAATCGAGTCCTGGCCAAAATGTCGGCCCCTTCAATTTTGACCACCTATATTACTGTTTTGGCCGACATTTTGGCCATTGAAGGGGCCATTATTTGGACCATTAGGAGGAATAGGATTAGTTGGATTGTTAGGAGGTGCACCACTAATTGGTATCCCCGGATTAAGAGGTACACCATTATTTGGTATCCCCGTCGGTGTAAATACATCACATTGTACAAGTGGTGGATTTGGCGATGCATATGATCCAGGTGTTTGACCGATGACTATCGGTCTTGGTCCATTGTCAATCGTTATTGGCTGATGATGGTTTGAACTATTCTGACCAATTTGGTTATTTTGACCAACTGCGTTTTGGCTGGTTGATGGATTGGTCAAAAGAACAAATCCAGTATTGTTTTCAGGCCCAATTATGGTATTAGGCAGACACACATGACCGATACGATTATTTTGAGTAGGATTCTGACTGATATTATGTATAATCGGTGCGGTCGATTGGCCTAATGACATTTTGTCCAGAATTTGTGTGAGGCAAAGCCATATTCATAAAATTTTGCATAGTATCAAGGAAAGGCCTTAAAGCTAGGGCAATATGATTAGCCATCTCTTGATTATGGGCATGCAAAGCTTCTTCAACTATGACATTGGCAGTCATAACAGTTATAGTTTCATGGTCAGGAAAGTTTCTGGTCGATGGATCTCCTCGCTCAATAGAGCGATATACAACCCTATCACGATATTCTATTTGAGGCTGTTCTATGGGCGATGGATTGGCCTGCTCGTTTTCACTAACTTGATTTTGAACATTTTGAACATGTGGGGCATCGTTGTGATCAGTGTTTCCTCCACTGTTATGAGTGTCTCATCAAGTGCAAGTGATGACCATACTGTCTGGTCCAACTTGACCGATTTCCATAAAAGCATGACATAGTGTCCCCACTGGGTGTGCCAAAAAATGTTAGCGTGGAAATCTGACCGTTGACTGGTCAAATGGTTAAGGTCAAAATTACCTAACACTCAGGAATAAGGAGATTGTGATAAGGAAATAGAACTTCGAACTTAGTTCAAATGGAGGCGTCAAGTTAAATGGAAACTTGGATTGAACCTAATTTAATAATTTAATAAAGACAAATTATCAAGATTAAAGTTAAATTAATCCTAGATTAATCTAAATAAAATTATACAATTATCTAAAATTATTAAAGTAATTTAGAAAGCAGTAAAGATCATCCTAAATTACTAAATCAAGGAAAAGACAAATTAAACCTACTGTAATCTAATCAAAAGACATTAAAGATTAAATAATAAAAATCTAGATTAATCTATTTAAAGAAAACAATAAAGAAAGCATCATAAAGATCTAATCCTACAGGATTTACCTAAGAACAGTAATAAAAACTACATTATGTGAAAATGAAGAATAAAGATTAAAAGAAACGTACTTATTTAATTAAATAAAGTAACTTACAGGAATAAGAAACATATTGAAAGAAAACATCAAGCTCGTAGGCTCTAGATTTGATTCTGCGAGAGAGCTACACAGTGAAAGAGAAGACTATTTCTACTTAAGCGTTAAACCATCTAGTAACTCCCGCTCAGCATGTTCTCCACTATCTTCCATCTTTCACTCTTGATGAGCTGCGTGTTCCAGGTTCTCCGATGTTTCCACATTTCTCCTTGTCATGGTTTGATCGATGACGCGGTTGCATCTGGACGATGAGCTTTCCTTGTGTTGCCAGGTCCTAATTTTGGTCGATGATCTTTCTTATGTTGCCATATCATTCTTCTTGGCAAATGCTTCTGTTGTGTACATATCATCATCGTTCATGGCCGATGCTTTTTTTGTGTATTGATCATTATCGCCCATGGCTGATGCTTCTCTTGCCTTTCTTCATTTGGTCGATGGCTTCCTACGTATTGTATAATATGATCGTCCAGTTAGATTGGAAAGGTCATCGGGTCATTTTTATTAAGCTGATGTATCAACTATTGGTTGGTTAATCATTATTTTGGCTAATAAGAGGATGTTGCGATGAGATCTGCTGTAAGTTCAACCTCTGTGCAGCATTAATTCTGGCTTCTCAAAATGTACAATTGCTTTGGCTCAGGATTATTACTTTGAGCCCTAGCGTGCCTCTAAATTCATATGAAGTGACACTTAGCTGAGGAGAAAGATGTACTTTCAGTTTGTATGGCAGTGTTGGGAGTTCTGATTCCAGGAAAAACTAGTTCGCGTTCTGATTATTCCATAAAACTCGGAATTGGAAATGTATCCAGATTTACATATCAGCTGGCTTCCTTCTTTATTGTGCTTGTATGAGTTCCATAATGTTCTGAGTACTCTTTCTAGGGATATTGTTTGAGCAGTAACACCTGCTTCTGCTTCGTTGTTTGCGTGGTTTATGTAAACCCTATTTATGTCTGCAATTTTCATACATGAAGACAAAAATATTTAATAGACAATTCATCATCTGAGTGATTGTTGCATATTTGAGATTACAGGAATGATCTTTGTTTTAGAACTAACTGATGTACTCCCTTTTCCATTTTTTTTTATAGATTTCTTTTGGTCTTTTTCCTGGTCCAAAAGCATCATCTGAATGCTATGAAGCCAGTATTTCTGGTCCTAGCTTCAAGGTGGAATTATGTGATCGTTTTATAGCAAAATATGTGCTCCTTTGAATCAAGTGGATTGGACAATTTTGTTCGTGGAATATATCAAACTGTGCCTGTATTCTATAGATATGAAAGAATACAGGATTAATTCCATTGTGAATGCAGGATTATCCCATCAAGATTCTATAGACACCCCCAAAGCTCACAGCTCCAAGTAGATAAAAACCTATTCATAAGGAATAAGATGCTTAATGCAATGCAAGGTTTAGGACAATGCGACCAAGTTGCTTGATGACGATGCTATGTTTAGGACGTTCAAATCATCTAAGCTAAGATTCTTTGAACTGTTAAACCTATGGGTAGTCGGATCAACTCCGCCAACCCGATTTTGTGATATTAAAGTTTGTTCTTATGATAAAAAAATAAATTCCATTCACCGTGAAATATGCATTTAAATATGAGGAAATTGATGACAATTGACAAGTCCCTATTAATGGAATTATTTATTCGGTAATCCACCTATAGTTTTCTAAGGCATTAGGTCATCTAACTAAAGATTATAGTTTGCTATGATATTTTCTTTTCTAAACCTTTCTCGAAAAATCGATTTATTTACGTGGATTGCCATTCACCTGGTTTTCCAGCGAACTCACCCTCAAATCCGGCCATCTCTTTCTCTAGCCACTCCTCCAACACCGCCTCCATCTCTCACTCTTCTCCATTCTCTATTCTTCTTCACAACCCCACCTCTCTCTATAACCTCGTAGCCACCTCTCGTCACCGTCTTGGCAAAGCCACACCTCCGGCGAGTTCATCCATTTCGGAGAACTCCCTCAATGTCGGCCATCTAAACTCCCTCCGACCTCTCTTCCTCTTCTCCTTCCCTGGTGAAGCTGCGTCCACTCGCGGCACCTCCTTCTCCTTTCTGTTGCCGTCTCGACCTCCCTTGAGGTCCCCTACGCCGGTTACGACCTTCCCCACCACATGCTGCTTCGATCCTGAGCCAGCTCTTCCTTCACCATAGCCCCATCCATCTCCTCCCTAGCACCAGTCGACGACTCTGATGTCGCCAACGATGCCTTCAAGACCCCCCAACGTCAACGACGATCTACTCTGCCATTCGTGACCTCAACCCCGAGCTCAGCCGCCGCCCGAGCCCCTCCGTCTCCTCCGGATCCAAGAGCGCCGTCGCCCCTGACTTCTCCGACGGCACCCACCAACGCCTCAATCCGTCACCGCCGTCCATCCCCTGCGATGACTCCAATCTCGTCATGATCCTGTCACCCTCTCCCCATCGAAACCCCAACGTCGTGCCCAGCTCACCGCTCTAACTCCTCGCGGATCTTGCGGCGCCACTCCTTAAACCCGTCGAGGACCCTCCGTCTCCTCCGGATCCAGCAACCCCAACTTAGGTAACCGGCTCCAAGGAAGGCCGGCCCTTGGTAGGGCCGATAGGGCTTGGGCTTGGGCATGGGCCCACATCTGCTTTGATCAGGTGCACCAAGTTAGGTTTTTGAAAGTTCAAATTTTAGCGTGTATCAGAGAGACCCTCGGGTACCAGAATCAGGGGTCGGATGGGACCGAGAAGGTAGTAAGTGGCGGTTTAGAGGGCCGACGACGTCGGATCCTTGAGGAGGGTAGAGCTCGGGGTTAGCTCCTACATTGCGGTGCGTTGCTAGACCTCATTGGAGAATAACGAATTAGGAGAGATCGGAAGGCTAAGGGGTGGTCGGATCCGATGGGTTTGGAGGTCGGAAAGGTCGGATGTGGTGAGTTCCGATGGTGGAGGCTCTGACTTCGGGAGAGGAGTTGAGATGGGTTGAGGTAGGTGAGGCTCCGGCGTCGTGATTGTCGGATCTGAGGTTTGATGGAGTTGGGGTTAAGTGGAGAGCGTGGATGTCGTCAGGGAGGGTCATGAGGCGTTGTGGAGTGGTGGCGGTGGCGGATGCGATAGAGAGGAAGAGCTCGGGGAGGATCTCGGCGAGGAGGTCGGGCGGCGGCCGAGCTCGAGGTGGAGGTCGCTGGTGATGGAGTGGAGGTCGATGTAGGGGACCTCGGGGAGGTCGGGGTGGCGATGGAGTGGAGGAGGGATGCCGCCGGTGGCCGCGGTTTCACCGGAGAAGGAGGGTGGAGCTCGTCGGAGTGAAGCAAGTGTGTAGCTCGGCCGGAAAAGAGGACTTCATCGGAGGAGAGGTGATGGTCGGAGAAGGAGGGGGTAATTGTGTCATTTTATCAACTAAGTGAACTTAAATGCCTATATTTACTGCCCTATTAAGATCCTAATTTTGACCTCCCGCCCCTTACCCCTTGAATATACCCTTTGGCAGTTGGCACCTAGAATAAGATTGCTGGCTAGCTCCATACGTGCAGGAGCTGTTACCAGATTCAAGGCTTTTTGTAAGATATGTATTAACGGATTCAAGCTGAAACCTATTTTTATAGTTTTTTTATCTTGTTTCCTTTCCATTAGGGATAAGTTTGGAAGAAATTAAAAAAAAAAAAAAAAAAAAAGAGAAGGAATGAAGTTGGGATAAGTAGAGGAATGAGACTTTAGATCCATACTGATTGTTCTGAAAGAATGTATGTTGGAAAGCAGAAGTTTTAAGATAACAGAATTCGAATTAAGAACATTCTCCCACTTTATATTATAATCTGGAACATGGCCATGTATTCTATTCCTTCGTCTTATCACCTGATATTCTATTCCTTTGTCTTATCACCTTATTAGTTGCAATAATCAAACTTTTCTTCGGAAAATTGACAACTTATGGATATATGACAAACTGAGATTCCATTGATGAGTCTTGTTATTTTGGGGAATCAGATTAAGATGGCACCAATTTGATCAAGTTTCATAAACGTATATGGCTCCTTAAAGCTTATACTGGTGCATGAGGGGTGGCATCTTTTCTGCCTTTAGGTTCCATTTGCAGAGACTTGCAGCTTTTGGAGCTATATATTTATGTCATGAAGCTCCTCTCAGGAATTCTTATACATCAGGTTGATCGCGGGCATTAGGAAAGATGACATCAGTAAAATCGTTATTATCAAGTTCAAATTGCTATTGTCCATCGCCGAAGCCAAGGATCCCATGGGTGACGAGTATCAATTTTATCAGGAAAGCACAAGGTCAACAAATATATGCTAGTTTCTTTTCTGTTCCTTTTTGTTCTATATCAACTTTGATGCATGGGAGTTAAGGATTCTGTGTTGAAACACCACTCTTAAGAGAGTGTTTTGTGTATGAGGCTCTTGGTATGCATGCCTTCGCTATTCAAGAGCAAGAAATTATGTCCTTGAAACCTTGATTGCCAGCGTGATCTCCATATAGAAGCTAGTATTTGCATGCAGGCATTATAATGCCTTTATTTCCTGTGTTTTCTTGTGACAAGATCTATGCAAGGCACAGAAAACGTATGAAGTCATGCTGATGATGATAAAAAGAACCGCGAACTACGCTGTTAGAGTCAAAGAAGAACCTGCATAAATAAATAATCTCCTCATACTTATCTCCATTCATAATGATAGGGCTCTTGTTTTTTTTTTTTTTTTTAAATGAATTGAGCCCTAGAGCTAAGTATTATTTACTGACACCGGAGCAAGGGCTTCAGCACCAGCTCCTAGCTACCAAGCAAAACTGGTGCAGTTACATATGCACCATTTGGCAACTCGGTCAGCATGTACATTAGTAGACTTGGGAATATACAAGAAGAAAACAGAATCAAACTCTAGAACTAGCTTTCATATATTCTTTGCCAGCCCTCCCTAGTTCAGACCTTGGACCCATCGATCATATTGACAACCTCTAGTGCATCAGATTCCATGATAAGGCGTCTAAGGTCACGTTTGGTTATCATGGGAATTTGAATGGGAATGAGAATGAGAACTGAAATGGGAATTGGAAAGGAATTGTGGTTGTTTGATACGTCAAGGAACTAGAATGAGAATGAAACTTGCATATGTTTGATATACATAATAAACATGGGAACTGGAATGGGAATATAATCAAAATATTCCTTACTCTAATAGCATAGATTTACAAATATATTTATGTATGTATATGTATTTGCATTACCTTGGTTTATTTGGATGAAAGATTATTAATAATGAGATAAAGAAATAAGATTATTATTTGAAATATTATTAATAAATAAGAGAAATAAATAAGATTATTAATATTAGAGTTCCTAATATTATTAATAAATAAGAGAAAGAAATAATATTATTAATAAATAAAAAAATAAATAAATTTTTTGTGAACCGGAATGGGAATATAAATTAAAGATCAAAATATTCCTTACTCTAATAGCATAGATTTACGAATATATTTATGTATGTATATGCATTTGCATTACCTTTGTTTATTTGGATGAATGATTGTTAATAATGAGAGAAAGAAATAGGATTATTATTTAAAATATTATTAATAAATAAGAGAAAGAAATAAGATTATTAATAAATAAGAGAAAGAAATAAGATTATTAATAAATAAAAAAAGAAATAAGATTATTAATAAATAAAAGAAAGAAATAAGATTATTAATAAATAAGAGAAATAAATAAGATTATTAATAAATAAGAGAAAGAAATAAGATTATTAATAAATAAAAAAAGAAATAAGATTATTAATAAATTAAAGAAAGAAATAAGATTATTTTTAAGATTGATCCTAGCCGTTTGATCAGTTTAATCAAAGAAAGATGAATGATATTCATGTATATTCCATGAATATTAGAGTTCCTGGCTTTGAGGGAACTCTGAATTTCCATATCAAATTCGGGAATCCAGAGTTCACTCAAACGCAAAAACTTCAATTCCGATACCTACATAGAGGCTGCAACCAAACACGTTGAATTCCTTGTTTTAAGGAATTCCCATTCCAGTTCATGAATGAATAGTGCAACCAAACGTGATCTAAGAGCGCGTTTGGATGGATCCGGAAAAATGGAAGGTGGATTCCATGTTCGAGCGGACCCGACGCCCGGGACCTGCTCCCGCTAATACTATCCCGTGGGTACCCCCGGTTCCACGCGCAAAACACACCCTAAGATGCATACCTTTAGCCCATTCCAAACCTTTGAGTACTGCCATAGACTCAGCTTCAAAAACTGATCCTGCAGAGATCATCCCCCCTTTAAGTCAGCTGAAACTACCTTCTCTAGACATCTCCACATCTCCAACAGCCGAGCAAATGGTCACCGGATCAAATGAAGCATCAACTTGAACTATCGAGGCCCCCTCAAACAGAACACCCCGCCGCTGGCCACCCGATCTACCCTTGCCATTCAAGAATTCATCAGCAAGTCTCTTGGCTCTTCGAGCAACCACCTCAGGGGGACACACTCTCCCTCAAAAACGCATCTACTCCTCTCCTTCCAGGCCAGCCAGAGCCCATACCCCACATAATCCTTCAAACAAAGAACACCTGGGTGGCTAGAAGATATGGAAATCACACCCAACAAATGGTCCCCATTATAATGATAGGGCTCTTGTTGTTTCATGGCTTTCCACCTATAGTAACAGACACCAAAAAGATGCAGTGGTAAATGGCATACATTTCATTAGGAATATTATGAAGATGTATCTGTTGAGGTGTGGAGCCTGATCTTCTCCTTGTCTTGGATTATGATGCGGACCCCGACTATGACGCACTACGCAGAGCTGACGGGGTCCGGGGTAGCGCCCCCGGAACAAAAACGGATTTGAGATCTGTTTGATAGGGGTCGTTTATGTAATTTTTCTATACCCTATGTGCTGAAACCCTAGGATATGAGGGTTTATATGGACGGCTGTCATTGCATCTTATAATTGGGATTCTTCGTCTTTGCGATAGTGAAACTCCAGCGACTCCGTGGATGTAGCTCTGTTCTTAGGTGAACCACGTAAATCTGTGTGTCTTTGTTTTCGGTTTCTTTGCTTCTAGTTCCTAGAAAATCCTTACAGTATCATGACCCAAAGAATAGGGATGCCATGTCTTCTCGTCTACGCTTTACATTGGTGATCACCGAGGAAGACATTAATTAATTTACTGGGGAAAAAAAAACTCCCCAGATAAAGGAAATTAATCCTTGATTATAGAGTGTTTATGTACCGCATTTAGACGTCTAAGTTCAGCATGTTTGACTACTGCTTGCGATTACTACTAAAATTTATCACTCAACTACTCATAGGATATACTGCAATGATTTATATGCATACAACATTGTTTATGTAGAAATTAGTAGCAGAATCCTATGACTCTGTCCAATTGGTAATGTTTTTCCACACTAAATTGTGAACTACAGGTTTCAAGTTGAAGTCCCAATGCTCAGAGTTTTCAAATCTCAAATCGAAGTCCCTTATGGTAAGCAAACAGAAAGTAATAGATGTTGCTACACCTAAGACGCCAGTAATTAGAACTCTCGGAGTACTCGATGCCTACGAAGATGAATATGACGGCATGGTCGTTGATTCAGAATGCTTGCCAGACAGTGTAAATGCATTTTCAGCTATTCTTCAGTCTTCACTTGTCGACTGGAAGCTCAAGGTGGTTTACTTTTCTTTACTATTTGTGATCAATAAGATATTTTCTGACATTAATGAGAAAAATGAGATGCTCACTGCATTTAAAACACAGGGAAAGAAAGGAATCTGGCTGAAGATTCAAGAAGAACAAGCCGATTTAGTACCAGTCGCTATAAAGGTAGTTGGTCCTTGTTACAATCAGTTCTTCACAATATACAATAGAAAACTAGCTAGAATATATGGGACTGCAATGTCACCAGTTTCTGAATTGTATCCTTTCAGGAAGGTTTCAGCTTTCACCATGCAGATCCAGGACATGTTATGTTGACATATTGGCTTGCTGATGAGCCTTGCTTGCTACCCTCTACTGCTACACACCAAGTTGGTATTGGCGCATTTATTATGAATGGTAACCGAGAGGTAATGCTCCTGATAAGGATTCTACTCTTAAATGGTGAACTAGAAGAAAATTTGCATGACACTTACTAGAAGTTCATAATCAATTGTCCTAATTTCCAGGTGCTCGTCGTGAAAGAAAAGAAATGTCCATTGAGATGCTCAGGCATATGGAAGTTGCCAACAGGTTTCATTGATAAGGTACACACTCTCCAGATCATTTGGGAACCATGCAGTCATTACCGCAAAGGAGAACGATTGAAAATATGAACTTGGTCTCTTTCCTTGTACAATAATTTCCGCATTTATCAGATATCCATCTACCTGGGAGAATTATGTATTGCAAAGGATTTCTCGTCCAGCATATCTTCCTTTTTCTGCTATTAACTTTCTTTAAGGTTTAAGCTTGATTTATCTACTGACTGGATTATTTTTTATGCTCCTCAGTCTGAAGAAATATTTTCTGGAGCTGTAAGAGAAGTGAAAGAGGAAACTGGGGTAAGGAGAAGATCCTTGTGATGAATGACGTTTGGAACTTAAAACATTTACTTATCGTTCTTTCTACATTATCTCTTCAGATAGACGCAAAATTCTCTGAAGTGGTTGCTTTCAGGTGAGCGAAACACAAACTTCCATTGCCAATATTTCTGAACCTCAGATGCCATCGATTGATTAGTGTGGAAGATGATGTTTTCAATCTAGTATTTTGCTCAATCTTTTGGAGTAGAAGATTAGAAATTAAATATCAATATTGTATAATGTTAGAACGATATTGGAATTCAGATGGAAACAATTTCATCCAGTCCAGTAACAAAATGCAATGAAATCCTAGTGCATAAGTTGAACAACATTTTAGCATCAAGAAGGAAAGAGTTTAAAGCACATGAAAACTTTTCTTGTTAAAATAAGATCAAGAAGACTAAAAAGGAATACATCTCACCTGCCCTACTGATTGAATTGGCAATTTATAGGCATGCTCACAATGTGACTTTTGAGAAGTCAGATCTCTTCTTCATCTGTATACTCAAGCCCTTATCATTCGAAATAAACATCGATGAATGTGAGATCGAAGCTGCCGAGGTACTGCGAAGGATATTCTTCTCTCCTGCAATTTATTTTTGGTAGTATATCTACACTATAATCTAATTGATGCTGTTCTTCTAGTGGATGCCTCTAGATGAACTTGTGGAACAGCCATTCCATCAAGAAGACAGCATGTCGAAGATCATGATCGAAATTTGTGTTGCAAGATGTGAAAACCATTACCACGGATTCACTGCTCGCCAATTGATGTCTAAATTCGATGATAGGATAGCCTATATATACAGTGGAGATCTAAATTAAGGACTCTCAACACACTCCAGACTGCTGCTGAATAATGCAGGACATGCCAAAATTATTTTCTGATGTCATGATCTCTGCAATTAGTTTCTGACAACTCCAGTTTCCGGTAACTTTAGACTATACTGTTATTATCTGTATTAGTTTGCATCTTAGTTGACATTCTGTTGCTACTATTGGATGATCAAACTTGCTTGGCATCAACAGATCTTAACCTTGATTGTATCCGTACTACAGCATGATCGAACATCAAAATCCACAAGTTCAACAGATTCAGCATTATCACTAGATACAACTAAACCAAACAACATAATCAGTAGTTAACTTCACAATCACCAGATTCATGAATCAGCTGAACATTAATCAGAAAATACGACTGAATGACTTGTTTCCCCGGGTTTTATGCAGACACTTTGACAACTACATAAATTCAAAGGCTTGCGAAGATGTTTTCTTTTTCTTTTCCTTTTTTTGTTTGAACAGATAAGCCCGAAGGCTAGGTGATTACAAAGTACTAATCACACCCCAACTTCCACTGGGACATACCCTGGTGGATCCAAACCCTCCACTATATTTGCTAAAATCCGGCCCGGCCAGCAACAAAATCATGTTGGGAAAATCCCTCCTCATGAGGCTGGCAGTGACTTCAACAGAGAACAAAGTGATGGTTGCTGTTTTTGGGCTCGTTCTGGAGCTTGGATCGATCCAAGGTCATGTTGGATCGATCCAAAGTGAGTCCGGATCGATCCATACTTGTCTGGATCGATACGAACGTTCTTTCCAGAGACGTATTTGCAGTCTGGCAAAGTGGATCGATCCAGACCTCTCTCGGATCGATCCGAAAACGGCGAGATGGAAAACTGGCTTTGATCTAACGGCTTAAATCAATCCGATTGAGGCTATTTAAGGTCAGGATACATGTTAGGGTTTATGTGAGATAGATGAGAATGTGAATTCTTATCTTGGAGGCCTAGAGAGAGGTCTTAGGGCTTGAGAGAAAGCAAGAAGGCAGAGAGAGAGAGTTCTCTGTAGTTCTTCGTAGAAGAAGAAGGTTTGGGCATTCCTTGAGTGAATGTATATGGGAGGGATGAGAGAGTTTTATATGTGAGAGTTGAGAGATTGAGTCTTGTAAATCTCATCATATAGTGAAGCTCTTCTTCCCGTGATTTTTCTCCTTTGTGGTGATTGATGTCGCTCAAATGTGTCACGCACAGCGGTCGCGGTGCAGTACAGCATAAGAGAGGTCGAATCCCACAGAGAGACAAGTAAGAAAGATCCAGAAACACAAATAACAATATATTGAAAACAATCAAGAGTGATAAAAGTTAAGAAAATAGATCGAAGATGTAATATTAAGATAAAGTTAACAAAGAAATCAGGATTTGAATGAGGCTAGGCTTCATGAATCACTTCACTCGGATTTAGGTTCTTCTCTTCTCAATGGTTCATATGGTACTCAGTTAAGGGATTCACATCCCAATCACCTTAACCGGAAGATATAGAATTATGAATCTGATAAAATATATAAATGTCTCTTCCTACGAGTGGTTCTTCCTTTTTATAGTTCTAACTTCATCCAACCAAACCTAAGAATACACGATACCGGCTGTCACTACAGGCAACGCGCAGCAAAAGTTCATCGGGACAAAGCCCTAACTCTAACCGGATCCCTAAGAATACACAATACCAACTCTCACAATCGGCAATGCATAGCAAAGATCTCACGGTATAGAGCCCCAACCTTGTCTTACCAGATCCCTAAGAATACACAATACCAGCTGTCACTACGGGCAATGCATAGCAAAGGTCTCGCAAAACTCGGTAGGAGAATCAAAAGAGATAACTATGGGATCACAATATCATAAAAGAAGCATGACTGGATTTATAATAATGTTTAACCACAAAGCAATCTGTGAAGATCCAATACATAAAAAGAGTTTAACAATAAAGATTAAAACTATGAACCATTGTTGGAGAAGAAGCCCTAGTCCTCGCTAGATCATTCGTCCGCCATGCCCGCGGATTACTCGACCATGGATGGAGATTCCTTCATCTTCTTCCCTTAGGAAACGTCCAGAAAGAGCCTCCAAAAACGTCCAAGAAGTCCCCCTCAAACCCTAGAAAGAGTCCTATTTATAGCCCCAAAGTCTCTCCATCAACGGATTTGATCTAAACCGTTGATTTAATTCACTGGGAACGTCCGATCGATCCTTCTCGGGGTGCTGGATCGATCGGATACGTTAAAATCTTCAACTTCTAACTTCACCCGTGTCCGATCGATCGGACTAAGGGAGTCGGATCGATCAATTTCGTAAAAATCCTCCGTCTCTGGCTATTCCCGAGTCCGATCGATGGATGGATCGATCGAACTGTGTTTCTCTAAAAAGCATACGTTCTGTCACCCTTTAATTCCCAAGTCCGATCGATCGAATTATGAGTGTTGGATCGATCGGTTGAGTAAAAATTCGCTGTTTTTGGCTTTTTCCGAGTCCGATCGATCGGACCATTGGTGTCGGATCGATCGGACCCCATAGGAGGGATGGAGGGATCGATCGGATGCGTTGTGACTGAAAAACACATGTTCTGTCACGTTTTTGCGTGGTCCGATCGATCGGCGGATCGATCGGACTTCCAGCTTATTTTCGGTTCTGCCCTTCAGACTGCGTCATCGGTACTAAAATTGCCGTAACTTCCTCTAGGAAACTCGGAATCACGAACCGTAAAATTCCCCAGAATCTAGACTTCAAGAGCTTTCCAACCATATATGGTACATCATCTGGTTCTTCACAAGAAGGTACAGATTAATTGTTGAATGTGATCCATATACTCTTTTCAGCTTCTTTTAGCCCCAATTTCCTGCATTTTCCAAACAACCATGTGAAGCAACATATAGATGTAAAAATAGTAATAAAGATGTTGATTAAGGATAATAATCTAGCAATTGAGATGGTTATAAGGCTATTTAGAGTGCACTTTCATGCACTTATCAGTGATTTGCCGGAAGGTTTTTCCACGTTAAATTTTGGTGTCTCTTTTCTCCTTATTTCCTTTTGTTTTTCCATCTTGGTTTCATCCCCGCCGAATCCCCAACAAATCAACTCTCTGGTTCTGCTCTCTTGGAATCAATGAGACTTGCACATCCTTGAGTCGACCCACCATCCAACATATTGTCTGCAGTAAGGTTAAAACATTCCATGTACCGGGAAAACGGCCGTTAATTACATTGACAGCCATTGCAGAGTCACTCTCCACAAGCACCGACCTAATACATCTCCCCACAGCTCCCTCCAACGCGAGCTTAATAGCTTCCAGTTCCCCAAGCAAGACAGCATCAGCGTCATTATGTACCACCCGGGATGCAGTCCACACAATGTCTCCTTCAATGTCAACACAGACAGCCCCTAACTCAGTGCTAATCCCAGTAGCCCCAACTAAGGCATTGACCTGTATACGCAGCCCATTCCAATCTGTACGATCTCCCCTTGCTGGCTCTTTTTTTTTGAGCCATGATATATAGCCAACCTGCCTTTAGTTGGCTATCAACCAACCTTAGGTGGCTATTTGGATTGCCAGCACGTGGCAATCCAAATTTTGATTCGATGCGGAGGACATAGTTACATGACGTCGGAGGCTTCACCCACGTGGCTGCCCTCCCTTCCGCTTTCTCCCAGACCACCACATAACGGAGATGATCTCTTGGGGATCGCCGGTGAACCGGACCAGTAGTCATTGGCCTTACTGAAGAGAGCTCCGAGGAGCATTGTGAGGCCTAAGGAAACCGAGCACTGCAGCGCAACCGTTAGCCTTTCAGTGCTAATGATGCTTGTGATAGGCAGAGTCCTCTGTGCTCTTCTCTCAATGCGAGATTTCTCTTTGCATGAGTTCTGATCGGTTTGCTCAGTGTTTGGTGCCACCTTCTTCTCTCGAGCAGTGTTACTGGCACCCATTAATGGAGCAGCTAAGGATCCATCAAGGAGTAGTTTCATGCAGAACAAGAAAAAGAAAGATGGAAGATCATGGGGATGTTGGGGAAGGGTACGGATGTATGCGTGAAGATGCCGGAGGACTACTGTGGTCGTTGGGGGAGGCGGCGCCAATCGCACCTAATTCATCCGCTGAAGCTTCGACGGCGGAGGCGGCGCTGATCACCTCGACGTCCTCCTACGTCCTCCGCCACAACGTCAATGGGACGGCCGCCTCCGCCGTTCGATTCCGTGACCGACTCTGGCCGGACGAGGGAGATGGAGGACGCCTTGTCGCTGAGGCCGGCATTTTATAAGCCGGACGACACTTCGCTGTTCCACTACTTCACCGTCTTTGACGGCCACGCCGGATCTCATGTAAATCTCGAAAGGTGGGTGAAGCTTTCGACGTCCTCCGCCATGACGTCGATGAGACGACCGCCTCCGCCGTTCGGTCCCGTGGCCGTCTCTGGCCGAACGAGGGAGATGGAGGACGCCGTGTCGCTGAGGCCGGCGTTTTATAAGCGAGTGGAACTTGAAGCTCAGCTCGAGGTGGGCGAAGCAGTCATCGACGGTGATGCCATACTTGTGGATCCGAGAATCCTCATCTGCGATAGGGATAACGCATGCGCTGATCTTGAGCAAGCCGTCGATCTCCACCGTGACCTCATTGGGTGGAGCAGCCGCCGAGAGGAGGTCCGGGTGGTGGAGCCGAGGTCCGGGTGCCGCCGGGCTTAGGTGAAGCACTTGGGTGAATCACTTAAGCCCTTGATGGGCTTAGGCAACTAAAGGTGAGTCGCATTTCCACCGTCGATTTCACAGTCTGGATTGTCACATGTCGACAATCCAACCAGCCACCTAAGATTGGTTATCAGCCAACTAAAGACAGGTTGGCTAGGGATCATTTGTTACGAGCGGTCTACTCGTGATCCTCTCGTAATGGGTCTCTACTGCTCCAATCGATCAGAATCGCCCTGATCGAACTTGATTTGAGTCCAATTGGCTAAATCTGAATCGAATCTGGTTCAGATCTGGCTCAGATTGGGGTAGGACTCGACTGGGTCAAGTCTGAAGTGATCTGGATCAAGCTGATCGGCTTAGATTGGGCTGGATCCGGATTAACTGGCTCGGCTGAATCAATTAGACTTGGCTGAGTTTGATTTAAGTTGGCTGGCTGAACCAGCCTGGATCCGAGGGCTGAGAAGTCGCCGGAGTAGATCGCCGACGGAGGGGCGGCGGCAGCGGTCGGGATCTTGTCAGGAAAGGTCGTTGGACGGTGGGGAAGTGATCCAACGGCTCGGATCTGGGAGATGGGTGGCGGATCGGCCGAATCTGGGGGAGACGGCGGTGAAGGTTGGGTCGGCCGGCGTCGGGGATGACAACGGGGAGCTCGGCGGGGCTTGGGACAGTCGGGATCGGGTCTAGGGATGCCGGGGAATGGTTTTAGGATGGTTTGGAGGTGGGATATCTGGGACGGACGCGGGTGATGGCAGTGAGGATGAAGGTCGGGTTTGCTGGGGAAGGCGCCGGAGACGGTAAAGGAGGCGGTAAGGGTGCTGTCCGGAGTCGTGAGGCTTAGGGGAAGACGATGGAGGGTTTAGGTGGCGACGGGGGTGGCCGGAGAGGAGAGAACGGCGGTGGTCGGCGGTAGCTAGGGTTGGGTCACGGGAGAGAAGTGGAGAAGATGATGCTGAGGTGGCAGGTGACGGGGAGAGAGAGTGCTGACGTGGAGGAGAGAGAAACTGGCGTGGAGAGAGAAACACTGGTGGAGGCGGTGCCGGCTGCGGAGAAGATGACCGACGGGGAAGAAGATGGATCTATGGTAGATATCAGGTGGAAGCTATATTATCTCTACTCCTATGATATTCTACTCCTATGATAACTTATCAATTATTCTTAATAATTCATCTCATCATGCATAAACCCTAATACAAGACTACTAAGGTCCTTTTATAGAGACATTGACAGAGTCCTAATCCACTGGAAAACCTCCTTGCTTGATTAGCAAGTAATAAGGTTTCTGACTCAACTCAACTTCCTAACTCAAAGGGACTCTTAATTAATTCCTAACAATCAACTAGGACTCAATAAAAGACTAATGATAAATACTAATTAAATACTCTAGTTTGAACTAGGGAAGTCCAAGTCAAACTAGGAAAGAGGTTGAACCAGCTTCGTTCCTCTTCTGGGTTCGGGTCCAGTTGGTCGAGTCGGATCGACTCGTATCACCCCATCTTCCTTCAAAATTGGCCTTGTCCTCAAGGCCAGAGTCAGGTCAGGTAGGATGGCTCCATGTGGCTGGACCGAATCAACTTGCTGCTGTAGTTCTGGACTCGGTGAGGGAGAAACCAGGTCGATCCCATGTCGGGTCCAGTGGTAGCAGTGGCAGTGATGGATGAACATCTGGCGGTCGATCTGACGGCTCAGGTAGCTCCAGGAATATGATCTTCAATGGCTCTCCTGGATCATCCTCATCATGTCCCATCAGTAGAGTTGCCCATGACCATAGGATGGGATCTGATGTCCATGGTCTGATCAACTGTGCAGGGACTTGGCTTGAATCTGGGTCAAGCTGGCTTTGGTCCAATCTGAAGTGAAGATGGTTGGACCATGCTTCTGCTGCACTAGTTTGGGCTAGAAATTGGTTGAACCAAGTTGAATCTTCAGCTGTGCTGAGTCGTACTCTGGTCCAAACCTGTCTGACTTGGTTGGCTCTATCGGTGTCAATCTGGACTTGAGTCAGTTGAGCCAAACCGGTGTTACCATCATAATCAGATCTGATCAGATTGAAGGAGACATTGGAATAAGGAGGGTAGCTCCTTTGATGACTCATATCAACCTTCGGATGCTTGATCAACGGTCGAGGATGCATCTTGATCACCTGGAGTTGATCTGGATGGTCCTGATTGCTGGGGACTCTTGGATCAGGTTCAGATCGAAGATCGGAACCACTGGATCGAAGATCAGGCTGATCAAACGGCTGGATCAAGTTGCAGTCTTGATCAGACGGCTGAGAAGCTGCCGGAGCTGGATCAACGGCGAAACAAGGTCATCGGAGAGCGGCAACGGCACAGGAAGCTTCGCAGGGACCTGGCGATTCCATCCGTACGGTTTGATCGCTGGATGGGGCTTTGAACGCGCCGGATCTGAAGGTGGCGGCGCGGTGGAGTTCGTGGCCGGTGATCGCCGGTGTTATAGTCCGCGACGGGGCTTGAGCTCGTCGGGATAAGGTACGGGAAGGTCTTGGGACAATTCTCGTGAGGTTTGATCTTGGGATCAACCTCGGATCTTGGCGGAGTGGAGGAGGCCGGAACAGGGGATTTCGCCGGCGTTGGATGTCGGCGAACCAGGCCTCAATCGTCGACGTGGTTGGCCACGGTGGCTTCGGGGAAGGTCGCCGATGATTCCCCGATGGATGGGCGAAGAGGAAGACACCGGAGAGCGGCCTGGGGGTGGCAGCTTGGGGACGAGCCGATGGGTGTCGGTTGTGAGCGGAACGATGAGCCGATCCCAAGGTAGGGGATGAGCCGATGGTGAGCCGCGGCTAGAGCCAGGGGCGAGCCGATTCCGTGGAGGGGAGAGAGAAAACCAGGGGAAATTCCGGAAAAATATGAAAAAATAGGAAAAATTCCGGAAAAATCATGAGAATGTGGTAGAAAGTGTTCACCCTGATCTGGCAGAGGAGGTTGCAACAGCAGGTGTTCCAGTTCGATCTGAGAATCGGACGGTTGTCGCTCCTCAACTAGCTTCTGGATCTCTTCTCCCTTACTGATTGCTAGTGTCTCAGTCAGACTCGAAATTACAACCGGAGTCATAATTTGAGTTGGCTCAGGCTCAGGTTCTGCAATCATTATCCTCGGTACTATAGTTGACCACCTACGAGAGATCTGCTCCATGTTTCTGCTTTGGCGTTCCATCAAAGTTGAAACAAGTTTTACCTCGGCCTGCAGACTCTTAATTTGATGTTCCCACCACTCCTGGGATACTCCGTACATGATGGCGAAGTTTCCAGTAGGGTCTGAACCGCACAGTCGGTGGAACGGAGCTCTGATACCAAGTTGTTACGAGCGGTCTACTCGTGATCCTCTCGTAATGGGTCTCTACTGCTCCAATCGATCAGAATCGCCCTGATCGGACTTGATTTGAGTCCAATTGGCTGAATCTGAATCGAATCTGGTTCAGATCTGGCTCAGATTGGGGTAGGACTCGACTGGGTCAAGTCTGAAGTGATCTGGATCAAGCCGATCGGCTTATATTGGGCTGGATCCGGATTAACTGGCTCGGCTGAATCAATTAGACTTGGCTGAGTCTGATTCAAGTTGGCTGGCTGAACCAGCCTGGATCCGAGGGCTGAGAAGTCGCCGGAGTGGATCGCCGGCGGAGGGCGGCGGCGGCTGTCGGGATCTTGTCAGGAAAGGTCGTTGGACGGTGGAGAAGCGATCCAACGGCTCGGATCTGGGAGATGGGTGGCGGATCGGCCGGATCTGGGGGAGACGGCGGTGAAGGTTGGGTCGGCCGGCGTCGGGGATGACAACGGGGAGCTCGGCGGGGCTTGGGACAGTCGGGATCGGGTCTAGGGATGCGGGGGAATGGTTTTAGGATGGTTTGGAGGTGGGATATCTGGGACGGACGCAGGTGATGGCAGTGAGGATGAAGGTCGGGTTTGCCGGGGAAGGCGCCGGAGACGGTAAAGGAGGCGGTAAGGGTGCTGTCCGGAGTCGTGAGGCTTAGGGGAAGACGATGGAGGGTTTAGGTGGCGACGGGGGTGGCTGGAGAGGAGAGAACGGCGGTGGTCGGCGGTAGCTAGGGTTGGGTCACGGGAGAGAAGTGGAGAAGATGATGCTGAGGTGGCAGGTGACGGGGAGAGAGAGTGCTGACGTGGAGGAGAGAGAAACTGGCGTGGAGAGAGAAACACTGGTGGAGGCGGTGCCGGCTGCGGAGAAGATGACCGACGGGGAAGAAGATGGATCTATGGTAGATATCGGGTGGAAGCTATATTATCTCTACTCCTATGATATTCTACTCCTATGATAACTTATCAATTATTCTTAATAATTCATCTCATCATGCATAAACCCTAATACAAGACTACTAAGGTCCTTTTATAGAGACATTGACAGAGTCCTAATCCACTAGAAAACCCCCTTGCTTAATTAGCAAGTAATAAGGTTTCTGACTCAACTCAACTTCCTAACTCAAAGGGACTCTTAATTAATTCCTAACAATCAACTAGGACTCAATAAAAGACTAATGATAAATACTAATTAAATACTCTAGTTTGAAGTAGGGAAGTCCAAGTCAAACTAGGAAAGAGGTTGAACCAGCTTCGTTCCTCTTCTGGGTTCGGGTCCAGTTGGTCGAGTCGGATCGACTCGTATCATCATTTTTCTTTTTTTTCACAGAAATGATTTGTGCACATGCCCACGTGGGCATGTGCATTTCACATGTATATGAATCGGTAGCACAACTACCGATTCATATACATGCCTATCGATAGTAGGCTACCGATTCATATACATGCCTATCGATAGTAGGCTACCGATAGACATGTATATGAATCGACAACGAACCTATCGGTAGTGGGGTACCGATAGGTTGTACATGTCTATCGGTAGCTACCGATTCAATAATGTGAAATGCACATGCCACGTGGCATGTACACCAATCAGTGCTCGTTTTTTTATGAACAAGCAAGTACTCCTTCGCTAGCCATTGAATGCGTCGCACGATGTCCGGCAACTGGTCTTCCACCCCATCAAACACCAGCGAGCACCTTGACTTCCAAATACACCATAGGCCAGGGACTTGATCAGATGTGGCGTATCTCCTCTGTCTTAGAACTCCGGCCAAGCCATTCGAAGCAACTATCATAGTTCCAATCCGCCAAATTGATTCATGCTTGCTGCAACAACGCCGCCCAAATATGTCGAGCAAAAACACATCCAAAGAAACACCTCGGGGTGAGAACCCACAACTTCAATACCAAGATAATTCTCCAAATGATTGATTTTAATCCCCGAAAACACCCTGCTTCCCCTTCTCAACACCGTGCCATGCATGATTATAGGATATCGAGAGACCGTAATCAGAGTGAAAGTGACCACAACTTCAATAGGACGAATAGTCGCCTTATCCCGCACCTTATCTTTGATCAAACTTGCAACCAATTTAGAGTTCATCCGCCTATGCTTCACCTTGCGAGAAGCTGAACCACAACTATGAACATTAATGAACTTTCTCACATAAAACCAGCCATTAATGGGTTCACTAGTAGCATGAACCATCCAAGCACAACCAGTCTCCTCCTTCTTCAAGCACATTGTTGTGACTCGAGTGGATTGAGTCCTCACAAACTTAAAATCATATCTAGAATTCTAAACAAAGATGATGTAGTACTATGCCTATTGTTTCCAGTATTCTCTTTACAAACAGAGAATATCTACCAAAAAATGCATGTTAATAATTCATAGACACCAATCACCAAAATTACATACTAATATAATGGAAAAACAACCAGAAATAATCCCCATACGAACATCAAACCAACAAAAGAACACATATCCAAAGATTGAAAGCAAAAACTATCCGAAGAAAATTCACGAAAGAGACACAGATAACCTTGAATAGATTTCAGTATTCTCTTTGTGAAAAGAGAATTCTGAACAAAGATGATGTAGTACTATGCCTATTGTTTCCAGTATTCTCTTTACAAACAGAGAATACCTACCAAACAATGCATGTTAACAATTCATAGACACTAATCACCAAAATTACCTACTAATATAATGGAAAAATAACCAGAAATAATCCCTATACTAACATCAAACCAATAAAAGAACACATATCCAAAGATTGAAAGCAAAAACTATCCGAAGAAACTTCACGACAGAGAGACACGGATAACCTTTAATAGCAACGAAATCGACGGCGAAAAAAAACGTAAAAGTCAATGAAAACTATCCAAGGAAACTTCACGAGAGAGAAAACAGATTAGATGAATACTAACCTTGAATACCAATGAAATTGACGGCAACAAAAACAGAGTGGCGATGAAATGGTCGCTCCGTAGATCATCGGTTAGGGTGTCTGAGTGGAAGACGACCATGCCGCAAAACAAAAAGGAAATGGAGAATATCATGCCACAATAAAATCACGTCGGATTCGATTTGAATGGATTACGCCAAAAGTGGAAATACAACAATCAACCCGTAACTGCCTCATAAGGATGATAGCGATATATAATGCCTCAATATACAACATATACTAAGCAGGGGTAAAAGTTTAATGCAATATACATAACCACCCATAACTGCTTTAAAATGGTTTTTATACATTAAAACATCATATGGTGGTGTACCAGTAAATATAAGGTCACTAGTTTTGGTGTAAACACTAATTATCTAAAAATTATAATCATGCACAAGCAACCGTCTACTAGCGAGAGGGATCCCAAGGTACGACCAAACCCCAACATTTTCCTTGAGCCCCAACTTCCTAGCCAACCACCATCTTATCCCCCGTGAGGGCACCTTCGAGAATTTCACACTGGACTTATCCGCATTCATTTCCAGCCCTGAGAGCTTCCCATACCACCTGAGCACTGTTTGGAGCTTCTGCACCTCAACAAATGATGGCTTCGTGAGGAAGAGACAATCAAAGCAGTCACGAATCCATCCAAGACAAGCTTAAGCCGACGCACCAAGATGGATGAGATTAACTTGTAGCATACATTGCATAAACTAATCGGGTAGAAGTCTTTAACTTGCCTTGGGTTTTCAATCTTTGGGATTAAAGAAATAAAGGTGGCATTCCAGTGATTTGGTAGTAACCTTGCTCTCAAGAACTCTTATATGTGACTAAATATTCGTAATTAAACCTCTTAAATTATCTTTATTAGGCCTACATTATTTGTATTTAATAGTTTTTTAGTTGATTTCAGGTTTAATCATGATCCGAAAAGAAATACAAGAAATTCGGCTAAAAAGATGAATTTATGTAATAAAGACAACTTTATCGTCTATCAGGAGAATACTCGCCAGAATTTATGTATAATTCCAAATATTTAGTATGTGATAGAAGACTTCAAGAGCTACAGGTTTCATGTAGGACACTTTACAAGACTTCTGATGGATTGATACCAGTTTTGAAGAAGATAAAGATATATATAGCTGCTGGAAAACGGGTCCGTCGATGTTCAGAAAACTATTCGTCAAATATTTCCGATAACTCCAAATATTATGACATATTTGGCATATGACAGAGAACTTCCTAATCTACAACTTCCGTGTTAGAAAAGGTTTCATATTCCGAACTGATTGGGCCCAGTTGCGCTCAGAATAAACTGCCAGAAATAATTCAGGAAATCCGAGTTGTAATTGGAGTCCAACTCAGCTCAAACTCTAATTTCGGGAGTTCTCTTATAAATAGGGCTATTCCAAGCCGATGGCGTTCATCCAAAAGATGAGTTGCTAACTTCTTGTATTTAGGAATATCATGAAATCTTAGTGTAGTTTTGGTCTTTCTTTAGTTTGATTCTTGTGAACTTCTCAATTCATGATCTCATAAATACGGTTTTATTGTTAATAGAGTTGAAGGAACAGAGTTGTCACACCCCGCCCAAATAAATACAAAAAGTCCCAAAGATTATTCAAAATTTCGGCATGACCCTTGGGCACGGGCACGCGATCACACGATCTACAACTTGCCAACAAATACAAACCACATCCTATGACATTTTATCCAATATTTACAACATTTATCACAATTTCAATCATTCGCATATCTCTTTCATTCATTCATGTACATAGAATTATAGTCATCAAATACATGATTTAGCCACGAGACTGCAATATACAATTTTCCCAAATTTCAGGATATACAAAGCGTCAAATATACAAATTGAGAGTTAAGGTAGAGTACAAAATAACCTTGGGATACAACCCACATCTCTCCACCTACTACAGAGCTAACTCTCAATCAATAAACACAAAATGACACCTCTTCACTGCTGACCACCTCCCTGGGGTATACTGGTATCGGGCCTATCTCTTGCACAACAAAAAACCCAAGGAAAAATGAGCTCGAAAGCCCAGTAGGAGTCACCTGACGACAATCTAGGACACTGGTGTACATCAACCTATCCTAATATACTGATCCTAGTATGGTCTGGTTAGTCTGGGCAGTCTTACATGCACAGTACCGCGTCTGGCCGCCAACGCTCACCCAGACCCCTACAGACTCTATACAAGCCTCAGTATACTAGTATAGGCAACACAACCTACACACCCACCTATCCTAGTTTACTGATCCTAGTATGGTCTCGCTAGTCTGAGCAGTCTTACATGCACAATACCACGTCCGACTGTCAATGCTCACCCAGACCCCTATAGACTCTATACCGGCCTCAGTATACTAGTATAGGTCCAATATCCTCAATCAGATCAAATCGTCAAGTCAGATCCTCAATCAAATCAAATCCTTAAGCCAAATCAAAGTCCTCGATCGACATACGGAAATCAAAATCTGGGTCTACCGTGGGACAAGATGCCTGCGCCTGGAGGGTGGGGCTAAGTCGGGTAGCCGGGTAAGCAATCCCACAACGCCTGGGTATGGTCCGGGGTTCGATATAAGTATATAGTAAACCCTTAATAGATACAACGCGTTTTAAAGCCGTGCTGGCAGTGATCCGTCAGAAAACTCTAAGGTTAAGCGTGCTCGACCTGGAGTAGTCACACGATGGGTGACCTACTGGGAAGTTTTCCCAGATTTCTGCGGTGAGTCAAAAGCGGACAATATTGTGTCGGGTGGATCCTGGTCGGACCGGGAGCCCGCGGGGCGGGGCCCAGTGGAGGGCCGGGGTGTTACAGTATGGTATCAGAGCCGGTTCCCAGCCGAAAATTGTGCCAGCAAGGACGCTGGGCCTCCAAGGGGGGTGGATTGTGAGGCCCACTGGGTCTACTGTGGGACAAGATGCCTGCGCCTGGAGGGTGGGGCTGAGTCGGGTAGCCGGGTAAGCAATCCCACAACGCCTGGGTATGGTCCGAGGTTCGATATAAGTATATAGTAAGCCCTTAATAGACACAACGCGTTTTAAAGCCGTGCTGGCAGTGATCCGTCAGAAAACTCCAAGGTTAAGCGTGCTTGCATTGGAGCGGTCCCGGGATGGGTGACCTACTGGGAAGTTTTTCCAGATTTCTGTGCTGGCAGTGATCCGTCAGAAAACTCCAAGGTTAAGCGTGCTTGCATTGGAGCGGTCCCGGGATGGGTGACCTACTGGGAAGTTTTCCCAGATTTCTGCGGTGAGCCAAAAGCGGACAATATTGTGTCGGGTGGATCCCTTGGGTGGATCCTGGTCGGACCGGGAGCCCGCGGGTCGGGGCCCAGTGGAGGGTCGGGGCGTTACACATCGACATAGCCCCTAGACTCTGACTAACTACATGACCTGACTAGACCCAATCACAATCTCTATCCTAAGACAGCCTGACATTCCTAGCATGTATGCACAAGCCACACAACATCATAATATAATCAAATATAGTAATTCATAAGTTCTCATATATGCATACAATACAGAAATAGCTTAGCATAACATTCCATAGCACAATTAAGCAAGTAGAGGGCTCAACTAGCCCAACATATCATAACATAGCATGCAACCATCATCACAAAGGTATAGCTATACAAAATGGCATACAACACAACATTGCATCACATATAAAAAACACAACATATAGGAAGATCTCGATCAAGTACAACCCAAGACGAAAATGAAACTACCAGATACTGCTAGAGCTCAAAAAGCTGGTCAAAACGGCGTGGAAATCAACAAAATCGGACATCGACGCTCCGCACGATGGGGCGTGCACGATGACTCCGCCCACAATAGACCAGCCGCCCAGCGTTTCTAACGTTGCGTCGCCGCTCGACCGCACAGCGACTGCAACTTGCCTCGCTTGCGACGCGTCTGTAACGAATCTGCGACGCGTCTGTGACGAATCTGCGACGCGTCTGCCAAGAAGGGTCCCCGGAACTCCGCCGGAGCTTCGTTAGAGGCCCATTAAACCCGCTGCTTAACCGCCGGACAGCCACCACGGCGAAGAGGGGACCTTGCTTACTGCCCCAACCACCAAATCTAGAGGAAGATCAATGGCCTTGGCCAGAGGAAGGCCGGCTAGAAATCTCGCCGGAAACTATGGCAGGGAGGGGAAGCAAGCTTCAGCCGGCATGGGAAAACACCCAAACAGGATCTAGAGAGATGCCCCGGACCACGGGGGTCCTTCCCCAGATTGAGTAATTCCTAAGTAACTACTCCATTGATTCGAATTGTTCAACATTTTATTTCTTTTTTTTATTAGTTTAGATAACTTTATTCTATCTTTGATTGTTTTCCCTAGTTTTAGGGTTTCGAGAATTCATTTCAGTTTCCAATGTTTTCCTTGTGGATCGACTCCCGACTTCACTGCTATTCTACCTAGTAGTGTAGTGATTGAATAAGAATTATAAATTTAATATTTGATTGAGTTTGCAACGTTTTAATGACATGTTCGCAACACATCAAACTTGTAGACAATCTTGGATGTATCATGCTCCACCGTTCTTCAATAATCTCTATAGAACTCCATAGGTAATCCATCTACCCCCCCCCCCCCCCCCCACACTTATTCAAACACATCCCCTTGAGCGCTTGAAATATCTCCTCATCTGTTGGATCAATAACTAGAGCAACATTATTGATCATTCGCAAAACATATCGTTAAAGAACAGCAAACTTCAATCAAAATATAATCCTTATCCAATCACTATCCTACATAGTAGATTAGTGGTGAAGTCCGGAATAAAACCATAGGGAAAATCGTTGAAATTGAAATCAATTCTCAAAACCCTAAATCTAAGAAAAAAGAATCAAAGATGGAATTTAATTATCTAAACTGACTAAAAAAAGAAATAAAAAGTTGATCGATTCGAATCAAGTAGTTACTTAGAAATTACTCGATACGTCATAGTTTTGTTATTAGTATTCTTTAGTTATCATCTTGCTCCCTTGTCTCAACATTATGGATCATATGTATACAAGCTCACATGAATCCCTAAAATAAAGTTCATATTCCCAACAACCTAACCTATATTCGCTTGGCATAAATTGTCTTCGGTCCTACGATTACCTTAAATTATACTACTCCTAATGACCTTGGTATAATCTATCTTTGCTTAGCATAGTCTATCTCAAAGGCAAACAAAAAACTTCATGAAAACCATCTCATAAATCTGTACAAACAATCACAGAAAGCTTGTACGACTGAAATTACTTCAAGGGAGTTCTGCTCCTTCAAATCTCTAATCAATAAAACCGTATTTAAGAGATCATGTTGAGAAGAAGTTTACAAGAATCAAACCAAAGAAATAACAAAAGTAAACTAGGGTTTCATGAGATCACTAATTAAGTACAAGAAGTTAGCCACTCATCTTGTGAATGAAGGCCATCGGATCTGGGAAGAAAGCCGTCGCCATCCCTACCCTCACCGTCTCCTCTTTCCTTCTCCAAAGATAGTCAAAAATATGATAAATTCATATGGAATAACCTTATTTGTAACACCCCGGCCCTCCACTGGGCCCCGACCCGTGGGCTCCCGGTCCGACCAGAATCCACCCGAGGGCCACACCCGACACAATATTGTCCGCTTTTGACTCACCGTACAAATCTGGGAAAACTTCCCAGTAGGTCACCCATCGTGTGACTACTCCAGGTCGAACAGGCTTAACCATGGAGTTTTCTGACGGATCACTGTCAGCACGGCTTTAAAACTCGTTGTGTCTATTAAAGGCTTACTATATACTTATATCGAACCCCGGACCATACCCAGGCGTTGTGGGATTACTTACCCGGCTACCCGACTCAGCCCCGCCCTCCAGGCACAGGCATCTTGCCCCACGGTAGACCCATCGGGCCTCACAATCCACCCCCCTTGGAGGCCCAGCGTCCTCGCTGGCACAATTTCCGGTTGGGAACCGGCTCTGATACCATACTGTAGTATCATAGGATGTGTAAATTTCGTCTCTATTGACTGGTTGTAATAGTGATCTCACGTGCCCGTGCCCAGGGGTCATGCCCAAATTTTTGAGAAATTTGGGTTATTTTTATATTAATTTGGGGCGGGGCGTGACATTATTTATAACAAAACTTCTGAAATTAGGGTTTTGGCTAAGTTGGACTTGTATTACAACTCAGATTTTCTTAATTAATCCTGACAGCCCACTCCGATCGTAACTAGGTCCAGTCAGTCAGGAATCTCAAAAGTTATCCAACACAAAATATATAGATTAGGAAGTCCTCTGTCATATATAAAATATTTAATAATATTTTAAGTTATTTGGAATATTCGACGAATATTCTTTTAAACATCGACGGAACAGTTTTCCAGCATTTTTATATCTTTATATTTTTAAGCCTTGTATCAATTCATTGGGAATATCGTAAAGTATTAAATATAAAAGTTGTATCTTTTGAAGTCTTCTTTCATCTCCTAGAAGTTCAGGATTTTTAGATTTTTCTATGAATTCTGGTAATTTATTTTTAAACAGTCGACGAAGCAGTCTTTTTACATAAATTTAGTGATTTTTAGTTGAAAAACATGTATTTCTTCTCAAATCATGATTAAACCTGAAATCAACTAACAAAATATTAAATACAAACTACTCTTAGGCTAACAAAGGTAATTTAAGGTGTTTAATTATACATAATTCATGACTCATCAACTATCCTCCAACATAAGCTGTGGTAAAGCCCGCAATGCAAGATCCCTTCTCTTCCGCCATAGCTTCTAAAAGTACTGTAGAAAAACTCACCAACCTCATCCTGACTTGAGACAATATGGCAGGCATCATCACGCACCCCAGTCACCCGCGATCTATGCCCAGAATGCAGTAGACCTTGATGGAAGAATTTAGTGTTCCGGTCTCCTTCTTCAACCCAGCTCGATCGACCGTGCCGTACAACATAAGCATCATGCTGTGAGATAAGCGCCACATGCTTATTCTCAAGGACCCTCATCCGCTGCTCAACCTCAACTGTCAAAAGCCCATGCTCCTACAAGATGTACAAACTATGCAGATGTTGTTGGAGCGCACTTGATTCGTATTAAAGAGGTCAAAATCATCACATCTGTGCCATGACTTGACTAGATTTTTAACCTTCTTAAACCGGCCCTTTAACTGATACTGTAGGGAACCCCTCCTCTGCCGGCTCCAAATATGCTTTACCCCAACACAGAAAGCAGGTTGTTGAATCCAAAACTATTGAAGCATGAATGGTGAAGGGTGTGAAGACCCGTCCCTCTACTCATGTGGCTCGTTGTGGACCTGTAACACCCCGGCCCTCCACTGGGCCCCGACCCGCGGGCTCCCAATCCGACCAGGATCCACCCGAGGGCCACACCAGACACAATATTGTCCGCTTTTGGTTCACCATAGAAATATAGGAAAACTTCCCAGTAGGTCACCCATCCCGGGACCACTCCAGGTAGAGCACGCTTAACCATGGAGTTTTCTGACGGATCACTGCCAGCACGGCTTTAAAACGCGTTGTGTCTATTAAAGGCTTACTATATACTTATATCGAACCCCGGACCATACCCAGGCGTTGTGGGATTGCTTACCCGGCTACCCGACTCAGCCCCGCCCTCCAGGCGCAGGCATCTTGTCCCACGGTAGACCCATCGGGCCTCACAATCCACCCCCCTTGGAGGCCCAGCGTCCTCGCTGGCACAATTTCCGGTTGGGAACCGGCTCTGATACCATACTGTAGTATCATATGATGTGTAAATTTCGTCTCTATTGACTGGTTGTAATAGTGATCTCACGTGCCCGTGCCCAGGGGTCATGCCCAAATTTTTGAGAAATTTGGGTTATTTTTATATTAATTTGGGGCGGGGCGTGACATTATTTATAACAAAACTTCTGAAATTAGGGTTTTGGCTAAGTTGGACTTGTATTACAACTCGGATTTTCTTAATTAATCCTGACAGCCCACTCCGATCGTAACTAGGTCCAGTCAGTCAGGAATCTCAAAAGTTATCCAACACAAAATATATAGATTAGGAAGTCCTCTGTCATATATAAAATATTTAATAATATTTTAAGTTATTTGGAATATTCGACGAATATTCTTTTAAACATCGACGGAACAGTTTTCCAGCATTTTTATATCTTTATATTTTTAAGCCTTGTATCAATTCATTGGGAATATCGTAAAGTATTAAATATAAAAGTTGTATCTTTTGAAGTCTTCTTTCATCTCCTAGAAGTTCAGGATTTTTAGATTTTTCTATGAATTCTGGTAATTTATTTTTAAACAGTCGACGAAGCAGTATTTTTACATAAATTTAGTGATTTTTAGTCGAAAATCATGTATTTCTTCTCAAATCATGATTAAACCTGAAATCAACTAACAAAATATTAAATACAAACTACTCTTAGGCTAACAAAGGTAATTTAAGGTGTTTAATTATACATAATCATGACTCATCAACAATCCTCCAACATAAGCTGTGGTAAAGCCCGCAATGCAAGATTCCTTCTCTTCCGCCATAGCTTCTAAAAGTACTGTAGAAAAACTCACCAACCTCATCCTGACTTGAGACAATATGGCAGGCATCATCACGCACCCCAGTCACCCGCGATCTATGCCCAGAATGCAGTAGACCTTGATGGAAGAATTTAGTGTTCCGGTCTCCTTCTTCAACCCAGCTCGATCGACCGTGCCGTACAACATAAGCATCATGCTGTGAGATAAGCGCCACATGATTAATCTCAAGGACCCTCATCCGCTGCTCAACCTCAACTGTCAAAAGCCCATGCTCCTACAAGATGTACAAACTATGCAGATGTTGTTGGAGCGCACTTGATTCGTATTAAAGAGGTCAAAATCATCACATCTGTGCCATGACTTGACTAGATTTTTAACCTTCTTAAACCGGCCCTTTAACTGATACTGTAGGGAACCCCTCCTCTGCCGGCTCCAAATATGCTTTACCCCAACACAGAAAGCAGGTTGTTGAATCCAAAACAATTGAAGCATGAATGGTGAAGGGTGTGAAGACCCGTCCCTCTACTCCTGTGCCTCGTTGTGGACCTGTAACACCCCGGCCCTCCACTGGACCCCGACCCGCGGGCTCCCAATCCGACCAGGATCCACCCGAGGGCCACACCAGACACAATATTGTCCGCTTTTGGTTCACCGTAGAAATATGGGAAAACTTCCTAGTAGGTCACCCATCCCGGGACCACTCCAGGTAGAGCACGCTTAACCATGGAGTTTTCTGACGGATCACTGCCAGCACGGCTTTAAAACGCGTTGTGTCTATTAAAGGCTTACTATATACTTATATCGAACCCCGGACCATACCCAGGCGTTGTGGGATTGCTTACCCGGCTACCCGACTCAGCCCCGCCCTCCAGGCGCAGGCATCTTGTCCCACGGTAGACCCATCGGGCCTCACAATCCACCCCCCTTGGAGGCCCAGCGTCCTCGCTGGCACAATTTCCGGTTGGGAACCGGCTCTGATACCATACTGTAGTATCATATGATGTGTAAATTTCGTCTCTATTGACTGGTTGTAATAGTGATCTCACGTGCCCGTGCCCAGGGGTCATGCCCAAATTTTTGAGAAATTTGGGTTATTTTTATATTAATTTGGGGCGGGGCGTGACATTATTTATAACAAAACTTCTGAAATTAGGGTTTTGGCTAAGTTGGACTTGTATTACAACTCGGATTTTCTTAATTAATCCTGACAGCCCACTCCGATCGTAACTAGGTCCAGTCAGTCAGGAATCTCAAAAGTTATCCAACACAAAATATATAGATTAGGAAGTCCTCTGTCATATATAAAATATTTAATAATATTTTAAGTTATTTGGAATATTCGACGAATATTCGTTTAAACATCGACGGAACAGTTTTCCAGTATTTTTATATCTTTATATTTTTAAGCCTTGTATCAATTCATTGGGAATATCGTAAAGTATTAAATATAAAAGTTGTATCTTTTGAAGTCTTCTTTCATCTCCTAGAAGTTCGGGATTTTTAGATTTTTCTATGAATTCTGGTAATTTATTTTTAAACAGTCGACGAAGCAGTCTTTTTACATAAATTTAGTGATTTTTAGTCGAAAATCAAGTATTTCTTCTCAAATCATGATTAAACCTGAAATCAACTAACAAAATATTAAATACAAACTACTCTTAGGCTAACAAAGGTAATTTAAGGTGTTTAATTATACATAATTCATGACTCATCAACTATCCTCCAACATAAGCTGTGGTAAAGCCCGCAATGCAAGATTCCTTCTCTTCCGCCATAGCTTCTAAAAGTACTGTAGAAAAACCCACCAACCTCATCCTGACTTGAGACAATATGGCAGGCATCATCACGCACCCCAGTCAGCCGCGATCTATGCCCAGAATGCAGTAGACCTTGATGGAAGAATTTAGTGTTCCGGTCTCCTTCTTCAACCCAGCTCGATCGACCGTGCCGTACAACATAAGCATCATGCTGTGAGATAAGCGCCACATGCTTATTCTCAAGGACCCTCATCCGCTGCTCAACCTCAACTGTCAAAAGCCCATGCTCCTACAAGATGTACAAACAATGCAGATGTTGTTGGAGCGCACTTGATTCGTATTAAAGAGGTCAAAATCATCACATCTGTGCCATGACTTGACTAGATTTTTAACCTTCTTAAACCGGCCCTTTAACTGATACTGTAGGGAACCCCTCCTCTGCCGGCTCCAAATATGCTTTACCCCAACACAGAAAGCAGGTTGTTGAATCCAAAACTATTGAAGCATGAATGGTGAAGGGTGTGAAGACCCGTCCCTCTACTCATGTGGCTCGTTGTGGACCTGTAACACCCCGGCCCTCCACTGGGCCCCGACCCGCGGGCTCCCAATCCGAGCAGGATCCACCCGAGGGCCACACAAGACACAATATTGTCCGCTTTTTGTTCACCGTAGAAATATGGGAAAACTTCCCAGTAGGTCACCCATCCCGGGACCACTCCAGATAGAGCACGCTTAACCATGGAGTTTTCTGACGGATCACTGCCAGCACGGCTTTAAAACGCGTTGTGTCTATTAAAGGCTTACTATATACTTATATCGAACCCCGGACCATACCCAGGCGTTGTGGGATTGCTTACCCGGCTACCCGACTCAGCCCCGCCCTCCAGGCGCAGGCATCTTGTCCCACTGTAGACCCATCGGGCCTCACAATCCACCCCCCTTGGAGGCCCAGCGTCCTCGCTGGCACAATTTCCGGTTGGGAACCGGCTCTGATACCATACTGTAGTATCATAGGATGTGTAAATTTCGTCTCTATTGACTGGTTGTAATAGTGATCTCACGTGCCCGTGCCCAGGGGTCATGCCCAAATTTTTGAGAAATTTGGGTTATTTTTATATTAATTTGGGGCGGGGCGTGACATTATTTATAACAAAACTTCTGAAATTAGGGTTTTGGTTAAGTTGGACTTGTATTACAACTCGGATTTTCTTAATTAATCCTGACAGCCCACTCCGATCGTAACTAGGTCCAGTCAGTCAGGAATCTCAAAAGTTATCCAACACAAAATATATAGATTAGGAAGTCCTCTGTCATATATAAAATATTTAATAATATTTTAAGTTATTTGGAATATTCGACGAATATTCTTTTAAACATCGACGGAACAGTTTTCCAGCATTTTTATATCTTTATATTTTTAAGCCTTGTATCAATTCATTGGGAATATCGTAAAGTATTAAATATAAAAGTTGTATCTTTTGAAGTCTTCTTTCATCTCCTAGAAGTTCAGGATTTTTAGATTTTTCTATGAATTCTGGTAATTTATTTTTAAACAGTCGACGAAGCAGTCTTTTTACATAAATTTAGTGATTTTTAGTCGAAAATCATGTATTTCTTCTCAAATCATGATTAAACCTGAAATCAACTAACAAAATATTAAATACAAACTACTCTTAGGCTAACAAAGGTAATTTAAGGTGTTTAATTATACATAATTCATGACTCATCAACTATCCTCCAACATAAGCTGTGGTAAAGCCCGCAATGCAAGATCCCTTCTCTTCCGCCATAGCTTCTAAAAGTACTGTAGAAAAACTCACCAACCTCATCCTGACTTGAGACAATATGGCAGGCATCATCACGCACCCCAGTCACCCGCGATCTATGCCCAGAATGCAGTAGACCTTGATGGAAGAATTTAGTGTTCCGGTCTCCTTCTTCAACCCAGCTCGATCGACCGTGCCGTACAACATAAGCATCATGCTGTGAGATAAGCGCCACATGCTTATTCTCAAGGACCCTCATCCGCTGCTCAACCTCAACTGTCAAAAGCCCATGCTCCTACAAGATGTACAAACAATGCAGATGTTGTTGGAGCGCACTTGATTCGTATTAAAGAGGTCAAAATCATCACATCTGTGCCATGACTTGACTAGATTTTTAACCTTCTTAAACCGGCCCTTTAACTGATACTGTAGGGAACCCCTCCTCTGCCGGCTCCAAATATGCTTTACCCCAACACAGAAAGCAGGTTGTTGAATCCAAAACTATTGAAGCATGAATGGTGAAGGGTGTGAAGACCCGTCCCTCTACTCATGTGGCTCGTTGTGGACCTGTAACACCCCGGCCCTCCACTGGGCCCCGACCCGCGGGCTCCCAATCCGACCAGGATCCACCCGAGGGCCACACCAGACACAATATTGTCCGCTTTTGGTTCACCGTAGAAATATGGGAAAACTTCCCAGTAGGTCACCCATCCCGGGACCACTCCAGGTAGAGCACGCTTAACCATGGAGTTTTCTGACGGATCACTGCCAGCACGGCTTTAAAACGCGTTGTGTCTATTAAAGGCTTACTATATACTTATATCGAACCCCGGACCATACCCAGGCGTTGTGGGATTGCTTACCCGGCTACCCGACTCAGCCCCGCCCTCCAGGCGCAGGCATCTTGTCCCACTGTAGACCCATCGGGCCTCACAATCCACCCCCCTTGGAGGCCCAGCGTCCTCGCTGGCACAATTTCCGGTTGGGAACCGGCTCTGATACCATACTGTAGTATCATATGATGTGTAAATTTCGTCTGTATTGACTGGTTGTAATAGTGATCTCACGTGCCCGTGCCCAGGGGTCATGCCCAAATTTTTGAGAAATTTGGGTTATTTTTATATTAATTTGGGGCGGGGCGTGACATTATTTATAACAAAACTTCTGAAATTAGGGTTTTGGCTAAGTTGGACTTGTATTACAACTCGGATTTTCTTAATTAATCCTGACAGCCCACTCCGATCGTAACTAGGTCCAGTCAGTCAGGAATCTCAAAAGTTATCCAACACAAAATATATAGATTAGGAAGTCCTCTGTCATATATAAAATATTTAATAATATTTTAAGTTATTTGGAATATTCGACGAATATTCGTTTAAACATCGACGGAACAGTTTTCCAGTATTTTTATATCTTTATATTTTTAAGCCTTGTATCAATTCATTGGGAATATCGTAAAGTATTAAATATAAAAGTTGTATCTTTTGAAGTCTTCTTTCATCTCCTAGAAGTTCGGGATTTTTAGATTTTTCTATGAATTCTGGTAATTTATTTTTAAACAGTCGACGAAGCAGTCTTTTTACATAAATTTAGTGATTTTTAGTCGAAAATCAAGTATTTCTTCTCAAATCATGATTAAACCTGAAATCAACTAACAAAATATTAAATACAAACTACTCTTAGGCTAACAAAGGTAATTTAAGGTGTTTAATTATACATAATTCATGACTCATCAACTATCCTCCAACATAAGCTGTGGTAAAGCCCGCAATGCACGATTCCTTCTCTTCCGCCATAGCTTCTAAAAGTACTGTAGAAAAACTCACCAACCTCATCCTGACTTGAGACAATATGGCAGGCATCATCACGCACCCCAGTCACCCGCGATCTATGCCCAGAATGCAGTAGACCTTGATGGAAGAATTTAGTGTTCCGGTCTCCTTCTTCAACCCAGCTCGATCGACCGTGCCGTACAACATAAGCATCATGCTGTGAGATAAGCGCCACATGCTTATTCTCAAGGACCCTCATCCGCTGCTCAACCTCAACTGTCAAAAGCCCATGCTCCTACAAGATGTACAAACAATGCAGATGTTGTTGGAGCGCACTTGATTCGTATTAAAGAGGTCAAAATCATCACATCTGTGCCATGACTTGACTAGATTTTTAACCTTCTTAAACCGGCCCTTTAACTGATACTGTAGGGAACCCCTCCTCTGCCGGCTCCAAATATGCTTTACCCCAACACAGAAAGCAGGTTGTTGAATCCAAAACTATTGAAGCATGAATGGTGAAGGGTGTGAAGACCCGTCCCTCTACTCCTGTGCCTCGTTGTGGACCTGTAACACCCCGGCCCTCCACTGGACCCCGACCCGCGGGCTCCCAATCCGACCAGGATCCACCCGAGGGCCACACAAGACACAATATTGTCCGCTTTTGGTTCACCGTAGAAATATGGGAAAACTTCCCAGTAGGTCACCCATCCCGGGACCACTCCAGGTAGAGCACGCTTAACCATGGAGTTTTCTGACGGATCACTGCCAGCACGGCTTTAAAACGCGTTGTGTCTATTAAAGGCTTACTATATACTTATATCGAACCCCGGACCATACCCAGGCGTTGTGGGATTGCTTACCCGGCTACCCGACTCAGCCCCGCCCTCCAGGCGCAGGCATCTTGTCCCACTGTAGACCCATCGGGCCTCACAATCCACCCCCCTTGGAGGCCCAGCGTCCTCGCTGGCACAATTTCCGGTTGGGAACCGGCTCTGATACCATACTGTAGTATCATATGATGTGTAAATTTCGTCTCTATTGACTGGTTGTAATAGTGATCTCACGTGCCCGTGCCCAGGGGTCATGCCCAAATTTTTGAGAAATTTGGGTTATTTTTATATTAATTTGGGGCGGGGCGTGACATTATTTATAACAAAACTTCTGAAATTAGGGTTTTGGCTAAGTTGGACTTGTATTACAACTCGGATTTTCTTAATTAATCCTGACAGCCCACTCCGATCGTAACTAGGTCCAGTCAGTCAGGAATCTCAAAAGTTATCCAACACAAAATATATAGATTAGGAAGTCCTCTGTCATATATAAAATATTTAATAATATTTTAAGTTATTTGGAATATTCGACGAATATTCGTTTAAACATCGACGGAACAGTTTTCCAGTATTTTTATATCTTTATATTTTTAAGCCTTGTATCAATTCACTGGGAATATCGTAAAGTATTAAATATAAAAGTTGTATCTTTTGAAGTCTTCTTTCATCTCCTAGAAGTTCGGGATTTTTAGATTTTTCTATGAATTCTGGTAATTTATTTTTAAACAGTCGACGAAGCAGTCTTTTTACATAAATTTAGTGATTTTTAGTCGAAAATCAAGTATTTCTTCTCAAATCATGATTAAACCTGAAATCAACTAACAAAATATTAAATACAAACTACTCTTAGGCTAACAAAGGTAATTTAAGGTGTTTAATTATACATAATTCATGACTCATCAACTATCCTCCAACATAAGCTGTGGTAAAGCCCGCAATGCAAGATTCCTTCTCTTCCGCCATAGCTTCTAAAAGTACTGTAGAAAAACTCACCAACCTCATCCTGACTTGAGACAATATGGCAGGCATCATCACGCACCCCAGTCACCCGCGATCTATGCCCAGAATGCAGTAGACCTTGATGGAAGAATTTAGTGTTCCGGTCTCCTTCTTCAACCCAGCTCGATCGACCGTGCCGTACAACATAAGCATCATGCTGTGAGATAAGCGCCACATGCTTATTCTCAAGGACCCTCATCCGCTGCTCAACCTCAACTGTCAAAAGCCCATGCTCCTACAAGATGTACAAACAATGCAGATGTTGTTGGAGCGCACTTGATTCGTATTAAAGAGGTCAAAATCATCACATCTGTGCCATGACTTGACTAGATTTTTAACCTTCTTAAACCGGCCCTTTAACTGATACTGTAGGGAACCCCTCCTCTGCCGGCTCCAAATATGCTTTACCCCAACACAGAAAGCAGGTTGTTGAATCCAAAACTATTGAAGCATGAATGGTGAAGGGTGTGAAGACCCGTCCCTCTACTCCTGTGCCTCGTTGTGGACCTGTAACACCCCGGCCCTCCACTGGACCCCGACCCGCGGGCTCCCAATCCGACCAGGATCCACCCGAGGGCCACACAAGACACAATATTGTCCGCTTTTGGTTCACCGTAGAAATATGGGAAAACTTCCCAGTAGGTCACCCATCCCGGGACCACTCCAGGTAGAGCACGCTTAACCATGGAGTTTTCTGACGGATCACTGCCAGCACGGCTTTAAAACGCGTTGTGTCTATTAAAGGCTTACTATATACTTATATCGAACCCCGGACCATACCCAGGCGTTGTGGGATTGCTTACCCGGCTACCCGACTCAGCCCCGCCCTCCAGGCGCAGGCATCTTGTCCCACTGTAGACCCATCGGGCCTCACAATCCACCCCCCTTGGAGGCCCAGCGTCCTCGCTGGCACAATTTCCGGTTGGGAACCGGCTCTGATACCATACTGTAGTATCATATGATGTGTAAATTTCGTCTCTATTGACTGGTTGTAATAGTGATCTCACGTGCCCGTGCCCAGGGGTCATGCCCAAATTTTTGAGAAATTTGGGTTATTTTTATATTAATTTGGGGCGGGGCGTGACATTATTTATAACAAAACTTCTGAAATTAGGGTTTTGGCCAAGTTGGACTTGTATTACAACTCGGATTTTCTTAATTAATCCTGACAGCCCACTCCGATCGTAACTAGGTCCAGTCAGTCAGGAATCTCAAAAGTTATCCAACACAAAATATATAGATTAGGAAGTCCTCTGTCATATATAAAATATTTAATAATATTTTAAGTTATTTGGAATATTCGACGAATATTCTTTTAAACATCGACGGAACAGTTTTCCAGCATTTTTATATCTTTATATTTTTAAGCCTTGTATCAATTCATTGGGAATATCGTAAAGTATTAAATATAAAAGTTGTATCTTTTGAAGTCTTCTTTCATCTCCTAGAAGTTCAGGATTTTTAGATTTTTTTATGAATTCTGGTAATTTATTTTTAAACAGTCGACGAAGCAGTCTTTTTACATAAATTTAGTGATTTTTAGTCGAAAATCATGTATTTCTTCTCAAATCATGATTAAACCTGAAATCAACTAACAAAATATTAAATACAAACTACTCTTAGGCTAACAAAGGTAATTTAAGGTGTTTAATTATACATAATTCATGACTCATCAACTATCCTCGAACATAAGCTGTGGTAAAGCCCGCAATGCAAGATCCCTTCTCTTCCGCCATAGCTTCTAAAAGTACTGTAGAAAAACTCACCAACCTCATCCTGACTTGAGACAATATGGCAGGCATCATCACGCACCCCAGTCACCCGCGATCTATGCCCAGAATGCAGTAGACCTTGATGGAAGAATTTAGTGTTCCGGTCTCCTTCTTCAACCCAGCTCGATCGACCGTGCCGTACAACATAAGCATCATGCTGTGAGATAAGCGCCACATGCTTATTCTCAAGGACCCTCATCCGCTGCTCAACCTCAACTGTCAAAAGCCCATGCTCCTACAAGATGTACAAACTATGCAGATGTTGTTGGAGCGCACTTGATTCGTATTAAAGAGGTCAAAATCATCACATCTGTGCCATGACTTGACTAGATTTTTAACCTTCTTAAACCGGCCCTTTAACTGATACTGTAGGGAACCCCTCCTCTGCCGGCTCCAAATATGCTTTACCCCAACACAGAAAGCAGGTTGTTGAATCCAAAACTATTGAAGCATGAATGGTGAAGGTTGTGAAGACCCGTCCCTCTACTCCTGTGGCTCGTTGTGGACCTGTAACACCCCGGCCCTCCACTGGGCCCCGACCCGCGGGCTCCCAATCCGACCAGGATCCACCCGAGGGCCACACCAGACACAATATTGTCCGCTTTTGGTTCACCATAGAAATATAGGAAAACTTCCCAGTAGGTCACCCATCCCGGGACCACTCCAGGTAGAGCACGCTTAACCATGGAGTTTTCTGACGGATCACTGCCAGCACGGCTTTAAAACGCGTTGTGTCTATTAAAGGCTTACTATATACTTATATCGAACCCCGGACCATACCCAGGCGTTGTGAGATTGCTTACCCGGCTACCCGACTCAGCCCCGCCCTCCAGGCGCAGGCATCTTGTCCCACGGTAGACCCATCGGGCCTCACAATCCACCCCCCTTGGAGGCCCAGCGTCCTCGCTGGCACAATTTCCGGTTGGGAACCGGCTCTGATACCATACTGTAGTATCATATGATGTGTAAATTTCGTCTCTATTGACTGGTTGTAATAGTGATCTCACGTGCCCGTGCCCAGGGGTCATGCCCAAATTTTTGAGAAATTTGGGTTATTTTTATATTAATTTGGGGCGGGGCGTGACATTATTTATAACAAAACTTCTGAAATTAGGGTTTTGGCTAAGTTGGACTTGTATTACAACTCGGATTTTCTTAATTAATCCTGACAGCCCACTCCGATCGTAACTAGGTCCAGTCAGTCAGGAATCTCAAAAGTTATCCAACACAAAATATATAGATTAGGAAGTCCTCTGTCATATATAAAATATTTAATAATATTTTAAGTTATTTGGAATATTCGACGAATATTCTTTTAAACATCGACGGAACAGTTTTCCAGCATTTTTATATCTTTATATTTTTAAGCCTTGTATCAATTCATTGGGAATATCGTAAAGTATTAAATATAAAAGTTGTATCTTTTGAAGTCTTCTTTCATCTCCTAGAAGTTCAGGATTTTTAGATTTTTCTATGAATTCTGGTAATTTATTTTTAAACAGTCGACGAAGCAGTATTTTTACATAAATTTAGTGATTTTTAGTCGAAAATCATGTATTTCTTCTCAAATCATGATTAAACCTGAAATCAACTAACAAAATATTAAATACAAACTACTCTTAGGCTAACAAAGGTAATTTAAGGTGTTTAATTATACATAATCATGACTCATCAACAATCCTCCAACATAAGCTGTGGTAAAGCCCGCAATGCAAGATTCATTCTGTTCCGCCATAGCTTCTAAAAGTACTGTAGAAAAACTCACCAACCTCATCCTGACTTGAGACAATATGGCAGGCATCATCACGCACCCCAGTCACCCGCGATCTATGCCCAGAATGCAGTAGACCTTGATGGAAGAATTTAGTGTTCCGGTCTCCTTCTTCAACCAAGCTCGATCGACCGTGCCGTAAAACATAAGCATCATGCTGTGAGATAAGCGCCACATGATTAATCTCAAGGACCCTCATCCGCTGCTCAACCTCAACTGTCAAAAGCCCATGCTCCTACAAGATGTACAAACTATGCAGATGTTGTTGGAGCGCACTTGATTCGTATTAAAGAGGTCAAAATCATCACATCTGTGCCATGACTTGACTAGATTTTTAACCTTCTTAAACCGGCCCTTTAACTGATACTGTTGGGAACCCCTCCTCTGCCGGCTCCAAATATGCTTTACCCCAACGCAGAAAGCAGGTTGTTGAATCCAAAACAATTGAAGCATGAATGGTGAAGGGTGTGAAGACCCGTCCCTCTACTCCTGTGGCTCGTTGTGGACCTGTAACACCCCGGCCCTCCACTGGACCCCGACCCGCGGGCTCCCAATCCGACCAGGATCCACCCGAGGGCCACACCAGACACAATATTGTCCGCTTTTGGTTCACCGTAGAAATATGGGAAAACTTCCCAGTAGGTCACCCATCCCGGGACCACTCCAGGTAGAGCACGCTTAACCATGGAGTTTTCTGACGGATCACTGCCAGCAAGGCTTTTAAACGCGTTGTATCTATTAAAGGCTTACTATATACTTATATCGAACCCCGGACCATATCCAGGCGTTGTGGGATTGCTTACCCGGCTACCCGACTCAGCCCCGCCCTCCAGGCGCAGGCATCTTGTCCCACGGTAGACCCATCGGGCCTCACAATCCACCCCCCTTGGAGGCCCAGCGTCCTCGCTGGCACAATTTCCGGTTGGGAACCGGCTCTGATACCATACTGTAGTATCATATGATGTGTAAATTTCGTCTCTATTGACTGGTTGTAATAGTGATCTCACGTGCCCGTGCCCAGGGGTCATGCCCAAATTTTTGAGAAATTTGGGTTATTTTTATATTAATTTGGAGCGGGGCGTGACATTATTTATAACAAAACTTCTGAAATTAGGGTTTTGGCTAAGTTGGACTTGTATTACAACTCGGATTTTCTTAATTAATCCTGACAGCCCACTCCGATCGTAACTAGGTCCAGTCAGTCAGGAATCTCAAAAGTTATCCAACACAAAATATATAGATTAGGAAGTCCTCTGTCATATATAAAATATTTAATAATATTTTAAGTTATTTGGAATATTCGACGAATATTCTTTTAAACATCGACGGAACAGTTTTCCAGCAATTTTATATCTTTATATTTTTAAGCCTTGTATCAATTCATTGGGAATATCGTAAAGTATTAAATATAAAAGTTGTATCTTTTGAAGTCTTCTTTCATCTCCTAGAAGTTCAGGATTTTTAGATTTTTCTATGAATTCTGGTAATTTATTTTTAAACAGTCGACGAAGCAGTCTTTTTACATAAATTTAGTGATTTTTAGTCGAAAATCATGTATTTCTTCTCAAATCATGATTAAACCTGAAATCAACTAACAAAATATTAAATACAAACTACTCTTAGGCTAACAAAGGTACTTTAAGGTGTTTAATTATACATAATTCATGACTCGTCAACTATCCTCCAACATAAGCTGTGGTAAAGCCCGCAATGCAAGATTCCTTCTCTTCCGCCATAGCTTCTAAAAGTACTGTAGAAAAACTCACCAACCTCATCCTGACTTGAGACAATATGGCAGGCATCATCACGCACCCCAGTCACCCGCGATCTATGCCCAGAATGCAGTAGACCTTGATGGAAGAATTTAGTGTTCCGGTCTCCTTCTTCAACCCAGCTCGATCGACCGTGCCGTACAACATAAGCATCATGCTGTGAGATAAGCGCCACATGCTTATTCTCAAGGACCCTCATCCGCTGCTCAACCTCAACTGTCAAAAGCCCATGCTCCTACAAGATGTACAAACAATGCAGATGTTGTTGGAGCGCACTTGATTCGTATTAAAGAGGTCAATATCATCACATCTGTGCCATGACTTGACTAGATTTTTAACCTTCTTAAACCGGCCCTTTAACTGATACTGTAGGGAACCCCTCCTCTGCCCGCTCCAAATATGCTTTACCCCAACACAGAAAGCAGGTTGTTGAATCCATAACTATTGAAGCATGAATGGTGAAGGGTGTGAAGACCCGTCCCTCTACTCCTGTGGCTCGTTGTGGACCTGTAACACCCCGGCCCTCCACTGGGCCCCGACCCGCGGGCTCCCAATCCGACCAGGATCCACCCGAGGGCCACACCAGACACAATATTGTCCGCTTTTGGTTCACCGTAGAAATATGGGAAAACTTCCCAGTAGGTCACCCATCCCGGGACCACTCCAGGTCGAGCACGCTTAACCATGGAGTTTTCTGACGGATCACTGCCAGCACGGCTTTAAAACGCGTTGTGTCTATTAAAGGCTTACTATATACTTATATCGAACCCCGGACCATACCCAGGCGTTGTGGAATTGCTTACCCGGCTATCCGACTCAGCCCCGCCCTCCAGGCGCAGGCATCTTGTCCCACGGTAGACCCAACGGGCCTCACAATCCACCCCCCTCGGAGGCCCAGCGTCCTCGCTGGCACAATTTCTGGCTGGGAACCGGCTCTGATACCATACTGTAACACCCCGGCCCTCCACTGGGCCCCGACCCGCGGGCTCCCAGTCCGACCAGGATCCACCCGAGGGCCACACCAGAAACAATATTGTCCGCTTTTGGCTCACCGTAGAAATCTACGAAAACTTCCCAGTAGGTCACCCATCCCGGGACCACTCCAGGTCGAGCACGCTTAACCATGGAGTTTTCTGACGGATCACTGCCAGCACGGCTTTAAAACGCGTTGTGTCTATTAAAGGCTTACTATACACTTATATCGAACCCCGGACCATACCCAGGCGTTGTGGGATTGCTTACCCCGCTACCCGACTCAGCCCCGCCCTCCAGGCGCAAGCATCTTGTCCCACGGTAGACCCAGCGGGCCTCACAGGACCGCAAGGGTAATTTGATAAATTGCGCCTTGTTGGCTTGTTTCACACCCGCGTGTGCACACACTGACCATGTTTGTGGTAATGTTTGACTAGAATGGTTAGTGGGACCCGGGATCGAAAGATCCGGGCTTTGGCTTGAGTTTTAGCCCAATTCTAGCTTTCTGCACCTAAAGGATCGATCTTCCTTGCTAGAAGATCGATCTCTTAGTGCCAGAAAGTCAAACCCGATTTGGCAAGGAAGATCGATCTCTTTTCAAAAGAGATCGATCTCTCTTTTGTCGGTTCGTTCGTCTATAAAACGAACGAAACCTTTTCCTTTGATTTTTTTGGAAAATCTAAGTTTTGAGCCGTGTTCTTGCTGAATTTGACTTCGTTTGAGGAAGATCTAAGCCCTAGTAGCTTGGATTGAAGCTGCTATTGCATAGGTAGGGATCCTACCTACAATCTTTCGGGTTTTTGGAGTTTTTCCGGTTTGATTGTGATCTTTTGCATAGATCTATTAAAATACATATTTGTTTTCCATGATCTCACCGGTTTTGGACTCGTGGTTGCTTAATTTACCACATTCCAGAGTTTTGGGGGATTTGGTTGTATTTTTTTGCGGTATTTCTCGCCGTCTGGTCGCCGAAGAACCCATTCGGATCGATCTCCCTTGAGGGAAGATCGATCCCTTGTAGGGCGTCATGCCCAGCCCGAGCAGGATCGATCCCTCGGTTGGAGAAGATCGATCCTTGTCTAGGCTGGTATGGCGGTCTCCAGGTGACGAAGAAGATCGATCCTTCTGGGGAAGAAGATCGATCTCTTTCGGTTGACAGGGACGAGTTTTCTCCCAAGTACTAAGAAGATCGATCTCTCCTGGAAGTGGGATCTATCTCTTAGTGGCTGAGGGGTGTTTTCAAGTGGCTTTTGCCCGCGGGGCTTTGTATGATGGTTTTCCTTACTGCTTTTTACCTGGTACATATATTTATGCATGTTAGCCCTATAATAGGGGCAGTAGTGAACCGGGAGAGTGATGACTCCCGGGATGTTTAGAATAAACAGGCGGGTAGCCCTACAGCTTTCCCTAGCCTTGCATGCCGGCGTGCGCCGAGAGCTTTATCTGTGATGTCTGTGAGCTGTTGTTCGCGGGGCTGCTTTCCGATGCAGGTGTTATAGTGGACTGCTGACAGTTGGTGGTGATACCACTGTAGCAGCTTCTAGACCTTACTTACCTGTTCACCACCCCGGGCTGGCAGAGTGTCGTGCCCAGACCTTGTTTAATACATCATCACATACTGTTGCATACTTATCTGTATTATCATGCGTGTGATCATAGCATGCATTGTTTTGTGCATTAGCTGCATCTGTGTAGGACGCTGGCGATGGATTGATCGCTGATCCGGGGCTTTCGGGTAGTCCGGATCTAGCTCTAGGACCGTTGCGAGTAGCTTGGTCCAGGACTCGATTTGTAATATTCAGTCGATTTCGATGATAGGGTTAATTAGATGACCTGAATATATGTGGTTTGATGTTTAGAGGTCGTGTCGACTTCAAGTTGTATCTGAGGTGTAGCCGGTGTCCGGTGTTCTTGACTCTTGGGTCGAGGAGTGCCTACCTAGCGGTGTCCTAGCCCGCCAAACAGTATCCTGTCTCCTGTTGAGAGTCTGCAGTGTTTTGGGCCTGCGTTCACGGATTCCCGGTAGGGTTATGGGACCCTTGTATACACCCAGGGTAGACTTGGGGGAGGTACTGTTGTGTTCCCTCCCTTGTGAGTGTCGTAGCGTAGTGTCCCTGCTGAGCTTAGTGCTCACTCCTACCCGGGCTGTGTTTTGCAGGTGCTGGCGCTAGCTCTTCTTCGGTCGCCCCTACCGGGTCGGTGTTTAGTGACGTGGCGCCGTCTGCCGGTGCTTAAGGTGCGGCGATCGTTAGTTATACCCTTTTGTTTAGTTAGCCTCCTACAGGAGAGATTTTGTATAACTTTTACCCTGTTGAGGATTTTGTAATATATTCAGTTTCAGTTTTGAGATTTGTGATTGATGTTTAATACAGGATGATTATGAATTGCTAGGGAGACCACTATGATTAGAGGGAAATCTCGCCAAAATTTCCGCAGTAGGCTAAGTTCCGGTTCGCGTCACCCGACCCGGTTGGGCCTACACGGGTCAGGACGCGACAAAGGGGATGATGGAGTAGGGTCTGGGTCCAGCGTCAATAGTAGCGGACGATGGTCAGAACCCGTATGAGGTAGGTGTTGAACCTGGGCCATAGGAAACCACGATCGCTAGGAGACGGTACACAACACCCTGTCCAGTCGCTGCAGCACACGCTTCCTTCCAAAGCATCTATTTGACCATGTGAAAGACGAGCTTCTGAAAGCCAAGTTTATCAATTTGCCGCCCGATATGAACCGTAGGAAATCATCGACAGACCGATTATAAGAAAAAGGCACTCGACTACGTTTCTCAAATGGTGCAATCATCATGTTGAAGTCCCCAAGCATGAGGTGTGACCAACCTGCATTGCTTACCCTCTCGAGATCCTGCCAAAGGGACGTATGTCCCCTCCAAGTTCGTGCCGCATAAATGGCCAAGATAAACCATTGACAATGGCAGTCAGAAGCAATAGTACCATGCACCGCCTGCTCAGAAAAACATGTAAAAGAGACATGACCAACACTAGGTCGCCATACCGTCAGGATACCACCATGTTTTCCCTGAGAAGGAAGAAGTATTTCATCCATCCAGCACCCAGCCGAGCTTGAATAAATAGCATATTTACCTCCACAATGACAACCTCCAAAATAAAAAACATATCCAGATGGAAATCATTTATTTATTAACCTTCAACACACCCTTGCCACTTGTTTTGCCCCAACCCATGCACATTCCATGCAAAAATCTGAGTCATGGGGAAACTATTGAGAGGAGAGAATGCCCAGATCTTGGGCATCAACACGGCTTCTCTTCAAGCGTGCCACACCTGAACTCTCATCTACCTGCATACCTCCATCCCCCTGCTTATGAGGAGGCGTGAAACCAGGCAGGGCTTCATGTGTCTTCTTGCTGGTAGATGCTTGACTAGCCCCAGAGTGCAGAAGGTTATTCAGAGCGGCCATCCCAACAGAGTGATACTCCAGCAACTTCATCTCCCCCACCTTAGGACGAGACGCACTTGCATCTGCCCCAATATCCGGTGGATGATACCCACGAGGGATGACCAAAGGTCCCGATCGGTGAGAATCACCATGTTCATGCCTATACCAACCAACCTCATTAGGCAAGAGTTTAGCAAGGTCCTCATCCGGCGGCTGCATAACCAATCGGCATTCTTGCATAGCATCAAACCTGTTAACACTTCGCCAATCTTCTTTTACCATGGAACCTGAGTTTGTTGCGGTTGAGGCACACGCGAAACCCAGCGCTTTACTTGGATGAACCCCACATGCACGAGCCCCTTGCGCGCCCAAAGGTGTCCCACCCGGTTTATCCTTGTCAACATGCCATTTTTGGACTTCATGAAACTTCCCTCTTGGCTCGTGATCATCTTGCGCAACAGGCGCGCGATCATCTTGCGCAATAGGCGCGCGTGTAGTCGTGGATTGGAATCCCCCATGGAAACAAACTATTCTAAAGCAAACTATTGATGCAATCTATTGATGAAATACGGGGTCGATCCACAGGAAAACAAACTATTGATGCAATCAGGGAAAACAAACTTAAATCTCAGTAATGAAAATTAAGATTGGGTTCTCGGAAATTAGGTACTGAAAACTAACTAAGAAAGCAATGAAAAATAAGATTAAGATAAATCAATGAGAAAAAAAACCTAGGGATTACTCAATCCACTTTAGTGTCACTTCCTGTATTCTCCAGTGATCCTCTTGCTTTCTTATCTAGACATTATAGATTCACAGCTTCTTAACCTTACATGAATCCCTGAAAGAATGTAAGTGTTTTCCAAAGACATATATTATCTTCGATTAGCATAGTTTATCTTCGGGGTAACTGATAAGTCACTAATTATTCCTAATTAAACTCCTTAAATTACCTTTGTTAGGTCTAGATTAGTTTTATTTAATTTTTTGTTAGTTTGATTTCAGATTTAATCATGATATGAGAAGAAATACAAGGAATTCAGCTAAAAAGATGAATTTATATGATAAAGACTGTTTCGTCGCCTGTCATGAGAATATTCCCCAGAAATTCTTTATAAGTCTAAATATTCTGAAAATTTAGTACGTGATAGAAGACTTCAAGAGCTACAACTTTCATGTAAGACATTTTGCAAGACGCCTGATGAATTAATACCAGTTGTGAAGAAGATAAAGATATACAGTTGCTGAAAAACTGGTCCGTCGAAATTCAGAAGAATATTCGCCAAATATTCCATATATGTCCGAATATTATGAAATCTTCGGGACAGGACAGAAGGCTTCCTAATCTACATCTTTCATGTTGAGCACATGTCGAAACTCCGGACGGGTTGAACCCAGTTGCGAGCGGAAGAGGCTGTCAGAATTAAACTAGGAAATCCGAGTCGGACTAGAGGTCCAACTCGACCCAAAACCCTAATTCCGGGAATACACCTATAAGAAGGTGTTGGCTGGCCGAAAATAAGCATCTTTTTGACAATCTTTGGAGGAGGAAGAAGAAGAAGGAGAGGATGTGGATGGTGACAGCTTCCTACTCCAACCCAATGGCTTTCATCCAAAAGATGAGTTGCTAATTATTGTACTTAGGATTATTCATGAAACCCTAGTGTAGTTTTGGTTTTTCTTTAGTTGGATTCTTGTGAACTTCTCGATGCATGATCTCATGAATATGGTTTTATTGTTAATAGAGTTGAGGGAACAGAGTTCTTTGACGTACTTTCAGTCCTACATGATTTCTGTGATTGATTCTAGAGATTTATGAGATGGTTTTCATGAAGTTATTGGTTTGCCTTTGAGATAAGCTATGCTACGCGAAGATAGGTTGTGCCAAGGTCATTAGGAGTAGTATAATTTAATGTAATCATAGGACCAAAGACAATCTATGCCAAGCAAAGATAGGTTATGTCGTTGGGAACATTAACTTTATTTTAGGGATTCATGTGAGCTTGTAGCCATATGATCCATAATACTGAGAGAAGGGAACAAGATGATAACTAGAGAAGACTCATAATGAAACTAGGGTGGATTGAGTAATTCCAAAGTCACTTATCCATTGATTCAAATTGATCAACCTTTTATCTCTTTTATTTATTAGTTTAGATAACTCTATTCTATCTTTGATTCTTTTCTTTAGTTTTAGGGTTTTAAGAATTGATTTCAGTTTCCAACGTTTTCCCTGTGAATCGACTCCTGACTTCACCGCTATTCTACCTAGTAGTGTAGTGATTGAATAATGATTATAAATTTAATATTTGATTGAGTTTTCAACGTTTTAACGACCACGTTTGTAAGCGATCAGTAACCTTAGCACAATCTATCGTCTCTAAGCATAAAGTATCTCATCGGTAATTTCACAAACCACATGAAAACTATCTTATATATCTCTACCATCAATCACTGAAATCAAGTAGGTCTAAAAATACATCAAAAAACTCTGTTCCCTCAACTCTTTTATCATTAAAATCAAATCTATAAGATCATGTGTAGAACAAGAATACAAGTTTCAAACTAGAAAAATATAGAGAAGATATCCTAAAGCTTCATGATATCCCTAAGTACAAGAATCAGCTACTCATCTTGAGGATGGAAGCCATAGATTTGATGAAGAACTCCAAGGATCCACACATTGCCTTCTCCGTCCTCAGAAACCCTAATCCTCTCTTTTCTCTCTATGGGGACCTCCAATTTTCGGCCAGAAAACCTCCTTTTATAGAGAGAAACTCGGCCCAAGAAGTAACACATCAAGTAGGACTCTATCTCTAAAGTTTCTGAAATTAGGTTTTCGTCCGACCGATCGATCGCCCATATGACCGATAGATCATCACTATTCACCGATTGATTGTCCGTATGGCCGATTAATCGTCCAGACTAGTTTCTTCAGTCAACTTCATCTTAATAATTCTAGAACTTCTATATGGAATTTGGCAACGCTTCCAACATGAAAGTTCATATAAGTGTCTTCTAGTAGTCCTCCAAATTTCAGAAATTTAAGGATTTGCTGGAAATTACGGTGAATTCTTTTCAAACTGACAGCGGAATAGTGTATTTTTAACAAATTAACCTTTTTTCTGTATTTTCTATCTTGAATCTTTATTAAACCTGAAATCAACTAACAAACTATTAAATACAAATACTCTCAGCCTAACAAAGATAAATTAAGGGGTTTAATTACGAATATTAAGTGACTCATCACACCCCCGAACTTACACTTTGCTAGTCCTCGAGCAAAGGAAAAATAAAAAGAAAGCAACAAATCTAACTAGCCACTTTCGTAGGTCTCACGATTGCACTTAGCATAAGCAACAAGCCTTTAAACCCATGAGTTACCCCAGTGGAGGAGTTATAGTCTCTTGAGGGTTTTCAGGGATGACACTCACAAACATCTATATATTCCCTTAAATATGCCATTATAAAATCAATCATAATACTTATTAACTCAAATGAATGAAATAGAAATGATATCCATAAATATACCTTTCAATTCATAGTCACATAAAAATATAGTAAATCAAAATATGTCATAACATATTTCCAACACTTTAACATATTTAATCATGACTAAAAATAACTTTAACACTCATGTGTGTGAATAAGGTTTCACATGCCTCAGAGCATCAATTATATCTAAACATTTCTACTATTCAATATCACAATCCTATCCAAGCACATATATTCCACTTATCACATACAATCATTGTTTTTTTCTTATTTTTTATATGACATGTGTAATGTTATGATCTCTTAAACTTTCTTCATGATCCATGTAACGAGGTTCAAGCCAGAGACTCCCAAACCAGACGGCTTTAGGGCACTAAGTGTAGAACACACTTCAAACTCTAACGCTAAAAGCATGAAAGCTACAAATCATAACTAGTCATTTTTCAGAAATTTCAACTGTTTTACGCGAACAACACATATTGTCAGACACCTTTCCCAGTTACTAAGTTGAATATATATATATATATATATATATTGCATATTCAGATAATTACATGTGTTCATGTATTTTCTGTAACATGACATAAAACTGTAAATATATCATAGTATCATGCTTAGAATCTAATATCAACTCTTTAACATGTGAAAGTGAAAATGTGCATTAGGATATGTCAAGTCATCCTCAAATCATGGTAAAAGTGTTAAAATATAGAATTAGTGTCATGCATAGTAAAAATTTACTATCCCCAATATGACATACAAGTTTCAGAATAATTCATAAGAAAAATTTCTAAAACAAGTATTTTTGTCTAATCATATCATAATTTCATTCTTTAAACATAATTCAAGGGATGTATAATATTTAGTTATCTAAAAAAAAAGCATGAATTCCTAGAATTCTACCCCCAACTTAAATGTAATGGTCCACAATCACACTAAGGCTCCGTTTGGGCGTGCGTTCATTGTCACGCCCCGCCCCAATTAAATATAAAATATCCCAACAATTAACTGAAAATTTCGGCATGACCCTTGGGCACGGGCGCGTGAGTTCACATTTACACAACCTGTCAACAGATATATATACACATCCTAAAACAATTAATCAAGATCTTTATTTCTTTACAATCATTCACCACATCTAGGGGCACATACGCCCACAACAATTCAAATAATATACATGTACCTGCATTCATTCATCTCATTCATTTCATATACATAGGACTTGTAAACATCAAAATACAAGATAATTCAGCCAAATTCTCAATATACAATTCTATTTCATATCCAACCTATACTTGCTTTATCATACATAAGAAAATAAACAAAAGGATAAAATCACTCCTCATCCCCGCACTGGACCTCCATGGACTGCACTGGTCTCTGGCCTACCCATAGGTCCTCCTGCACAAAAACCAAACCTAACACGAATGAGCTCTAAAGCCCAGTAGGAGTCACCAACTAAGACACTGGTGCACACCCACCTATCCTAGTATACTGCCCAGGCATGGTCTGGCTAGTATGGGTAAGTCTTACACGCACAGTCGCCGCGTCCGGCCGTCAATGCTCGCCCATACCCCTATAGACTCTATACCCAGCCCCAGTATACTAGTATAGGTACAACATCTTATACTAGCTCACTGATCCTAGTATGGTCTGGCTAGTCTGGGTAAGTCTTACACGCACAGTCGCCGCGTCCGGCCGTCAACGCTCGCCCAGACCCCTATAGACTCTATACAGGCCTCAGTATACTAGTATAGGTCCAACACACTCTCAAGTCAGGTCAAAACCTCAAGTCAAGTCAAGTCCTTGATCGACATACGGAGATCCAAATCCATCCGTCAACTCGTCGACATATCCCCTAGACTCTGACCAGTCTAGCTACAGGACTTGACTAGACCCAACCACAATCCCTGTCCTAAGACAGCCTGACCTTCCTAGCATGTATGCATAAACCATATACATAATAATAAACAGATATAATGGTTCACAAGTTCTCATATATGCATACAATACAGGAGAAGCTAGCATAACATTCCATTGCATGATTAAGCAAGTACAGGGCTCAACTAGCCCAACACATCATAACATTATCATGGCATATATAGTATCACATATGCACACACATACATCACCAGTCACAGATCACATATCATCATAAGGAACACAATATATAACAAACAATTATATAATTCATAGTAGGAGGTGACTCCTGATGAGTGCATGAAAGTGCACTCTGAACAACCTTAAAACCATCTCAATTGCTAAATTATTATCCTTAATCAGCATCTTTATTACTATTTTTATATCTATATGTTGCTTCACATGGTTGTTTGGAAAATGCAGGAAATTGGAGCTAAAAGAAGCTGAAAAGAGTATATGGATCAACTTCAACAATTAATCTGTACCTGCTCATGAAGAATCAGATGATGTGCCATATATGGTTGGAAAGCTCTTGAAGTCTAGATTCTGGGGAATTTTACGGTTCATGATTCCGAGTTTCCTAGAAGAAGTTACGGCAATTTCAGTACCGATGCGCAGTCTGAATGGCAGAAAGGAAAATAAGCTGGAAGTCCGAGCGATCCGCCGATCGATCGGACCTGACAAAATCGTGACAGAACATGCGTTATTTGGCTGAATATGATCCGATCGATCCCTCCTTCGCTCCCATAGGGTCCGATCGATCCGACACCAATGGTCCGATCGATCGGACTCGGAAAAAGTCAAAAACAGCGGATTTTTACTCAACCGATCGATCCAACACTCATAATTCGATCGATCGGACTTGGGAATTAAAGGGTGACAGAACGTATGCTTTTTAGAGGAGCAGAGTTCGATCGATCCGTCCATCGATCGAACTCGGGAAGAGCCAGAGACGAAGGATTTTTACGAAATCGATCGATCCGACTCCCTTAGTCCGATCGATCGGACTCGGGCGTAAATAGAAGATTGGAGATTTCAAGAGACCGATCGATCCAACATCCCGAGAAGGATCGATCGGACTTGCCCAGTGACGAAAATCAACGGTTTTGATTAATCCGAGTTTACTAATTCTTGGACCCTATAAATAGGAAACTTAGGGCTAATCAAGGGGGACTTCTTGGACGTTTTTGGAGGCTCTTTTCAGGACTCTTTCAAGAGGAAAAAGATGGAGACATCTCCATCTATGGCCGAGTAATCCACGGGCATGGCGGACGGATGATCTAGCGAGGACTAGGGCTTCTTCTCCAACAATGGTTCATAGTTTTTAATCTTTATTGTTAAACTCTTCTTATGTATTGGATCTTCACAGATTGCTTTGTGGTTAAACATTATTATAAATCCAGTCATGCTTCTTTTATGATATTGTGATCCCATAGTTATCTCCTTCAATTCTCATACCGAGTCTCGTGAGACCTTTGCTATACATTGCCCGTAGTGACAGCTGGTATTGTATATTCTTAGGGATCTGGTTAGATAAGGTTGGGGCTCTATACCGTGAGATCTTTGCTATGCATTGCCGATTGTGAGAGTTGGAATTGTGTATTCTTAGAGATCCGGTTAGAGTTAGGGCTTTGTCCCGATGAACTTTTGCTGCGCGTTGCCTGTAGTGACAGCCGGTATCGTGTATTCTTAGGTTTGGTTGGATGAAGTTAGAACTATAAAAAGGAAGAACCAATCATAGGAAGAGACATTTATATTTTATCAGATTCATAATTCTATATCTTCCGGTTAAGGCGATTGGGATGTGAATCCCTTAACTGAGTTTTATATGAACCATTGAGAAGAGAAGGACCTAAATCCGAGTGAAGTGATTCCTGAAGCCTAGCCTCTTTCAAATCTTGATTTCTTTCGTTAACTTTATTTTACCATTACATCTCCGATCTATTTTCTTAACTTTCATCGCTCTTGATTGTTTTCAACTCATTGTTATCTGTGTTTCTGGATCTTTCCTGCTTGTCTCTCTGTGGGATTCGACCTCTCTTATGCTGTACTGCACCGCGACCGCTGTGCGTGACACATTTGAGCGACATCAACTCCTACCTTAGAAGGACAGTCAACACACGTTCTCCAAGTCCAGGGGTCCATGTCATGCTCCGTCTCTCGACCACCGCTCAAAAGATCAACTAAAACACAAGGATAAGGAAAACGATCAGGTAGGGCTCCCAACGCGGTTAAATCTACTAAAATTAGATAGAGCTCGGAAACCCGATCGAAAAGACCCGTCAAAGACCCAATTCGGATGTCGGCGCTCCGTACACCGGAGTGCGCGACTCCGCCCACGGTGGAGCAGCCGCCCGGCCACGCCGTGGCTACAACTTGCCTCGCTCGCGACGCGTCTACGACAAAAACTGCCGCGCTAGCGACAAAACTGTCGCGTCAACGATGCATCTGCGACGACCCACCCAGGTGACGCAAACCCTTCCGCCAAGGGCTGCCGGAGCTCTGCCGGAGCTCCGCCGAAGCTTCGCTGAGAGGCCCACAAAGCCCGCTGCCTCTCCGTCGGACAGCCACTACAGTGAAGGCCGGAGCTTGCTCGCTGCCCCAAGCTCCAAGTCCCCAAGGGAGACCAATGGCCATGGCTAGAGAAAAGCCGGCCGGACCTTGCCGGAAACCATGGCAGGGAGGAGGATCAAGGATCCCCTGCCATGGGTAAAGCCGGACAGGGCTCGGAGAAAGATGCCCCAGACCACGGGGGTCCTTCCTCGACGCTGCAGTCGCCGAGGGAGGTCCCCAACGCCGTCCGCAACACCTACTCCGGCGACCCATCGCCGGAAACCCATCTCCCCAAAGAAAACCCGCCGGAAAAACCCACAAAAACATGGAAATCGAAAGGGGGAAGAAGGAGAAGCTTACCTCAGGGAAGAAGGAAGAAGAGATCCAGCGGAATCCCACCTGGATCTACCAAATTTCCCGGCGAGCTCCACTTCCCTTTCTCCCGATCTCTCTCGATCTCTCACTCGATCTCCCTCTATCTCTCTCAATCTCTCTTCACCCCGATCTCACTCCCCCTCTCACGATCTCTCTCCCATCACAGCCGATCTCGCCTTCTCCCACCCGGCGCCGGCGATCTCCGCCTCCTCCACCCTTCTCTCCCTCTCGATCTCTCTAGACTCTCTCTCTCTCGATCTCACTCGGGTTGGTAAGCAAAGAAAGAAACGAAGGAGAAGAGAAGACTGGATCCTTCTAGAAAGGGGGGGGGGGGTATTTTGCAGAAAACACCCCGCAAAACGAGAAACTACGCCAAAGCCCTCCAATTTCCTATGGAGCTCCAGAACCTCTATAAGTTGACTCTCATGATCGTTTGACAGGGAAGAAGAGATGATAACGGGAAGAGAGGAGTCTATTCCTAGAAGAACATATTTTAACGTTTTAAGCAGTGGTTTTAATTCTAAATCATGTGGTGTTTCCAATAAAGAAGGTGCAGGAGTACAAGAGAACGGTGGAAGGGGTTCAATCAACCAAGAAACAGTTTCTGTATTTGCAATGCACTGACCGATGGATCGGCCATTTGGCCCATCGATCGGTTCTTGGCCGATGGATCGGTCCTCTGGACAATCGATCGGTAGAGCCGATTCGTGTCTTTCAATGTCATCTTTCGATTGTGTAGTATCCTGAACATTCTCAACATAATTATCAGAATTATAATCTTTCAATATATCAGATAGGAGGCGCCAACATGTCGCGCCCCGACCAGTGAAAGCCCAACCGGGCCGGGCGACGCTAACTAGAACCTAACGAAACGCGAAAAAATATTGGCGAGCTCCCTCTAACCTATTGGTCTTCCTAACAATTCATCACAAACACCCTCAATTTAAAAGACATAATTGAACAAACATCGAATCCAAGATTACAAAACCCAAGTGAATTTAATATACATATCCTCGGATAGGGGAAGATTCAAATACAACATTTAAACACTCCCGTAAGAGACTAACTAACATAGGTTTAAAGCTATAAAAGATCGCCACTGTGAGGACCCGCCCCTCCTTTTCCCTTTGGCTTGTTATTGACCCAAGGGCAATTTGGGAAATTGCGCCTTGGCGGTCGTTTCACACTGGGTGTGCACACACAGACCTTGTTTAGTGCTTGTGTTTGTTTAGAAAGGATAGGTGGACCCGGGATCGGAAGTTCTGGGCTTGGGCTTGAGTCTCAGCCCAAGGTTGCCGTTCTGGGCAAGGGAGATCGATCTCTTTTGGCATGGAGATCGATCTCTCTGTGCCTGGAAGTCGTTGGCGGTGGCGTTCGAAGGACGGCCACGGCGATGGTCGTCGCTTCCCCTGTCAGGGGAGGGGAGACTTTTGCTCCCCTCCTTCGCCTTTCCCCCGCCTTCGCCGGCTTTCCCCGGCCTTATCCCCTTCCCCTCCTTTTTCCTTTCTTTCTCTTCTCCCCTCTTCTTCCTGGCGAGAGCTCTGTTTTCTTCCCCTGTTCCGGCAACCCTTTCCTCCTCCGTTCTCCCTCCTCCGGCCACCGTTTCTGGAGCTTGAAGGCTCATTGGAACCGTGACGGCGTGAGGAAGATCCTAGGCTAGGCTTCGTGGATCGAAGCAGCTCTGTGGAGGTAGGCTTCTTACTCGAAGACTCCGGTTGCTTTTGAGGGTTTGAAATCCGGTTTTGATTTCGATAGATCTTGTTGTGGAGTTGATGATTTCCGGTTTTGAAGCCATGAGTAGCTTCGTGGTCCTTAGATCTACCATCCCATCAAGTTTGATGAGGAATGGTTGTGGTTTCCAGCGGTATTCTTCGCCGTCCGGCCACCGGTGAACCCATCGGGATCGATCTCATGGGATGAGATCGATCTCGTTTGGGGTGGCTCGCCCCGCCCGAGCGGGATCGATCTCCCTGAGGTTGGGAGATCGATCTCTTGGCGGTCGGATGAGGTGTCTCTTGGGTCACGATCCAGATCGATCTCCATATGGGTGGAGATCGATCCTGTTGGAGGACTAGTGTGGTTGCTTCCTAACTCAAGGAAGATCGATCTCATTGTTGCATGAGATCGATCTCCTTTGAGGCAGTGAAGGTTTTTACTTGTTTTAATTGCTATTTTGCCCTCGGGGCCTACCATGTTCTCTCATGCTGCATAAATTGCTGTTTATTACTGTTTTGTGGTGAACCGAAGGAGTCATGACCCTCGAGAGTGTTTAGTATAAATGGGCCGAAGGTGTGCCTTTGTTGTGCTGTTTGTTATTGCTTTCCCTACTCATATCCTGCCCTGCTTCCTGCGCATTAGACATGCTAGGTTATACTGGGTGGGGTTGACCCGTGAACTTCGGTGATCAATAGCTAAGTGGTGAATGCCGTTACCCCGACTCGTGTCCCCATGCTGGTGTCCAGTATGGGTGAGGGTGTCCTACAGGTATCGTCTGGCCCACCCTGTGTCAAGGACCGTTGGAGGTAGCCCAGTCCTCGAGCAGTGACTATCGGAGGGACATATGTTGGACAGGAACCCTGGGGGGGGGGGCGGGCGGGAGAGCATCGATGGGATCGATGGACTCCCTAGCTAGACTTAGTCTTTGGTCGGGAGTTAGGGGTCGTGTTGGCTCTGCTGCTTGGAGTACTGAGAGATAGTAGTCTTAACCACGGTCGTTCCGCCAAGTATGGAGATCCCGCTTGGAGAAGGGTGTCCTACTAGTAGCGTCATGTCCACCCTGTGTCAGGGATTGTCGGAGTTGCCCACCCCTGAGCAGCGGTTGTCGGAGGGGCGTACTTGGGACAGGAGCACTTCGGGTTATTGACGGGATTTATGGGATCCTTGGCAAGCCTCAGTACTTGGCTTCAGAGTTGGTTCGTTGGGTGTTGCCTTCTTAACGAGAGTGGTAGAGTAGGATCCTGCTGAGCTGTTGCTCATTCCTACCTGGGCTGTGTTGTTTGCAGGTGCAGGTCCCAGCTCCTCTCCGGTGCTTCCCCGTCGGTTGTCTCGTGGTGGCGCGCCGGCTCCTGACCATGTCTGAGGATAAGGATGGTTTTGTTTGTGCCTTTGCGGAGACCCCGGTGGGTGTTGTAGTTTCTTTTTGGGGACTGTTGTTGATCCCTTGTAAAGCTCGTTGTACTAGAATCCTTGTGTAACTCTGTTATATCTGTTTTGTAATAGATATTAATAGATGTTGTTGAGTTTGCTTCCGCCTTGTGCTTGTTGTCAGATGTTTCCGCCAGCTGTGCATTAGTCTCGACTGTTTCCGCCAGTTGAGGCTAGTAGTTGTAGGTTTTTCCCCCTCGTGTCCTAGCCCGGCTTGGCGTCCGCGGGTCGGGGCGCGATAGCCACCTCTCAAACTCGGCCTGGCGCCGCCAACCAACTGCCCGGTAGGGGCCACCGAAGAGGAGCTAACGCCTGCACCTGCAAAACGCAGCCCGGGTAGGAGTGAGCATAAAGCTCAGTAGGGTTCTACACTGCAACACACAGAAGGAAGAGGGAAACGCAACAGTGTCGCCCTCAAGTAAGACCTAGATGTATATAGAGGCCCCATAACCCCACCGCGTGTCCCTGAGGCCCACGATCATGGTCTTCCAGCCGAACTGGTCACATGTCAGGTCATACTCAACAAGCAGGAACAACACTGCTAGCTCACAAGCAGGAAACGACACTGCATGCGGGAAATGGCACCGCTGAGTAGGCAACCCCTCTACTCAAGAGTCAATAAAGTAGGACACCGGCTACACCTCAGCATCCGACTCGAGGCCGACACGACCTCTACAATCATCAAGCAATAGGTGTACCAGTCATCTAAGCCTATCATCAAGTTTGACTGGACACCACAATTCGAACCGGGTCCAAACTACCCAACTCCGGTCCAAAGGCTAAATCCGAGCTTCCAGCCTCGGGACGACGACCCACAGATCGCCCACGCCCTAACCATGCAACTAATGCACAACAGAGATGCATGCGATGAATATACACAAATAAGAGGTAAGCATGCAACAGTATGATAAAGATAACATACAAGTCCAACTGGATCGCTGCAGCGGTACTACCAACCGCTGCCAGCCAATCCGCAGCGGGTCCCGGCATTACGATGGTACCGTGACCATCAACCACGGACTCCTGCAACGGTAAGCAATCCCGAAAACTCTGATTAACAGAAAAATATAATATTATATGTTTCGAATATATAATATTATTTAAAACACCAAAATCCTCTACTTAGAGGCTAATTGACCCCGTTGATCCGACATCCAAACGACGTCGGATTCGAGATCAAACTTAAAAATCAGTAGACAAACATGCTGGTATCAACATATCCAAAATCGGTAAACATCCAACGACTTGATTACCGGGAAAACACTAATCAAAACCGCTAATCTCACTAACTTAACTTTACTTGCTGCAGCGCAGCCCACCCGTAAGAAATTCATAACCAATCGTAACAAAATCAGAAAATTATGAAATCAGTTGGGTCTGAGAGTAGAGTCAAAGATCTACAACTCTTATGTTCATCCTAACCCAATATCATGCACGTACCGATTGGAAAACACGCCGCAAACCGGCTGTTCTTTAAGAACAGCAGAAACCGAAAAATCCGAGATTAAGCATGCTTAAATCCTACTAAAATCTCAATCAAAGCTCATGAAACTTACAACAGAAATTACACTAAACAAGAGGCATCCAAAAACACCAAGAACGGCAAGATCTAACGGCTATATCTAGAGAAAACCCCTAAACTAACTCAAGTAGGTAGAAACCTATCGGAAACGCTAAACCTCGGCTGATTCACCGCTAACTAGTCACAAACCCAGCTTCAAACCATACCAGGGATCTTCCTCACGCCACCACGAATCCAACGAGCCTTCAAACGCCCAAAACAGTGGCTGGAGGAGGGAGAACGGAGGGAAAGAAGAAGACGGGAGCAAACCGGAAAAACATGGGAAGGTCGCGGGCTATTTATAGGCTCGAGTCCGATCGATCGCTCCAGGGACCGATCGATCAGACTGGGCCAGGTTCAGTCGGTTCGTGTCTTTATTTGGACACGTCGGCCACACTGACCACCGACACAAGTCCGATCGATCGCTCCAAGGAGCGATCGATCGAACACGGGCCGCTAGCTGCCCCAAAAAGGGCTTCTCTTTCGATCCCAAGCCCGCTTAGGGTTCTAGCAAACACGTAAATTAAACATTAGAGCTGTGTGTGCACCACGCGGGTGTGAAACAAACCAACAAGGAGCAATTTACCAAATTGCCCTTGCGGGCCACAACGAGCCACGGGCTCGACCCAAGCAGTCGACCCAGGAATAGAGGGACAGGTCCTCACATCCTAATATCCTTAGAGGAAATCTCGTCCCGAAATTCGATAAGGGTAGGGCTCGGAAACAACAAAACATCTATACTAGAAGATAGGACAAGAGGTACCTCGAGAAGGAAACAAGTGCGGAAACTCCTGCTGCATCCGCGCCCCATGCTCCCAAGTCATCTCCTCGGTGCCTCTGTGCCTCCACAGTGACTTGACCAAGGGAATCGTCTTGCCCCGCAAGACCTGATCCCTCAGGTCAAGTACCCGAACCGGCTGCTCAACGAAGCACGCTTCTGCCTCAAGCTCGATGTCATCCACCCTGATGACATGAGACGGGTCTGGGTGACACTTCCTCAGCATCGACACGTGAAAAGTCGGGTGCACAACTGACATGAGCTGAGGAAGATCCAGGTTGTAAGCTATCTCGCCGACCCACTCTAGGATCTCAAACGGCCCGACGAACCTTGGCGCCAACTTGCCACCTCTGCCAAACTTGACAGAACCTCTGAACGGCGATGCTGGCAAGAACACCAGGTCGCCGACTGCAAACTCTTACGGTCATCGCCTCTGATCTGCATAACTCTTCTGCCGGCTCTAATCCGTCAGAAGTCTCTGCCTGATCTGCACTAGCCTCTCTGACGACTGCCTGACGAGGTCTGGACCGGTGAGTGAAGCCTCTCCAACCTCTGTCCAGCACACTGGGAAACGACACGGCCTACCGTACAACGCCTCGAAAGGTGCTACTCCAAGACTGGACTGGTAGCTATTGTTGTAGACGAACTCCACCAAGGGAACGTGCTCCTCCCAGCTGCCTCCGGCGTCGAGGACACATGCTCTCAACATGTCCTCTAAGATCTGGATCGTCCGCTCTGATTACCCGTCGGTCTGCGAATGGAATGCCGTACTGAAGGTCAGGAGTGTGCCAACTGCCTCCTGAAAACCTCGCCAGAACCTGTTGGTGAACCTGGGGTTACGTTCTGACACGAGAGAAACTAGAACTCCTTGTAGTCTGACCACCTCTCTGACGTACAAGCTGCCCAACCTGTCTGTAGAGTCTGTCGTCCGCATAGGCAGAAAGTGCGCCGATTTGGTCAAACGATGAACGATGACCCAAATCGCGTCATTCCCCCTAGGAGATCTCGGTAGCCCAGTCACGAAATCCATCGTGACGTGCTCCCACTTCCACTCAGCTAGTGGAAGTGGCTGAAGTAACCCCGGAGTCCGCTGGTGCTCTGCCTTGACCTTCTGACAGGTAAGGCAGCGCGATACGAACTCCGTCACTGCCCTCTTCATCTCTCACCACCAAAACTGCCACCACAGGTCCTGGTACATCTTGGTGCCCCCGGGATGAACTGCAAAACGAGAGTGGTGGAACTCTCGTAGGACGTTGTCTTGTGGAACTGCTACTCTGCCTCTGAACCATAGCCCTCCGTCTGACGATACTGTCCAGTCCCCTTCTGCGCCCTCCGTGCCCGCCGATGTGCGCAACTTCTCGAGCTCTTCGTCACTGCGCTGTGCCTCTAACACTCTGGCGAGAACTGCTGGCATACTCTGCACTGCGTAGAGAAAGCTGCTGGATCCCAAATCCTCAAACTCGAGCTCCAACTAGCCCGCTGTTTCTAGAGCCTGACACTGCCGCGCTGACAACCCTGCAACTGCTGCTCTGGTGTCTCTCACCTGTCTACTCAGCGTGTCTGCTACGACGTTTGCCTTACCCGGATGGTAATGCAACTCAAAGTCGTAGTCCTCCAGTAGCTCCATCCAGCGTCGCTGCCTTAGGTTGAGGTCACATTTGGTGAAAACGTGCCTCAAGCTCTTATGGTCCGAGAAGACAGAGAACTTCTCACCATAGAGGTAGTGACGCCAGGTCTTCAGGGCGAAGACCACCGCTGCTAGCTCCAAGTCGTGAGTCGGGTAGTTCCTCTCATGGTTCTTCAGATGATGAGAACCATAGGAAACTATGTGTCCCTCCTGCATAAGGACACACCCCAAACCCTCACCGCTGGCGTCGCAATAGACACTGTAACCAACACCTTGCTCGGGGACGATCAGCACCGACGCACTGGTCAACCTCGTCCTCAACTCCATGAAGGCTCGCTCACAAGCATCATCCCACACGAACGGGACGGTCTTCTGTGTCAGTCTGGTCAACGGTCCAACAACTCTGGAGAAGTCTCGCACGAACCGCTTGTAGTAACCCGCCAGGCTCAAGAAACTGCGGACCTCGAACACTATTCTCGGTCTCTGCCACTGTACCACTGCCTCGACCTTGGCCGGGTCAACTGAGATCCCTGCTGCCGACACCACGTGTCCAAGGAATCCCACCTATGCAATCCAAAACTCACACTTGGAAGCCTTGGCATATAGCCGATGCTCCCGAAGTAGCTGCAACACTGTCGCCAAGTGTCGCTCGTGCTCCGCCTCTAACCGTGATTAGATCACACTTGGCAGAGTACCGTGCCCAGACCCTGTATTTATATCATCACATCCTGTTGCATGCTTACATGTATATATTCTGCGCATGTTCATAGCATGCATTGTGTTGTGCACTAGTTGCATCTGTTTACGGCGTTGCCGATCCGGGGCTTCCGGGTAGCCCGGATCTATCCCTTAGGACCGTTGCGGGTAGCTTGGTCAAGGACCCGATTGTAGTATTCAGTCGTTCTCGATGATAGGGTTAGATGACTTGAATACTGATGTTGCTTGATGTTTAGAGGTCGTGTCGGCCTCGAGCCAAGTTGAGGTGTAGCCGGTACCCAGTCCTTCTTGAACTCTTGGGTGGCAAGTGTGTCTACCCAGCGGTGCTATCTGCCGACAGTGCTCAGGAACCTGTTGTGAGTTGGCAGTGCCGTTTCCTGCCGCACTGAGTGTGACCCAGTGTGTAACCAGTTCGCTGGAAGACCATGACTGGGGCTCTCAGGGGCATCCGGTGGGGTTATTGGACCCCACCGATACACCTAGGCTTTGCTTGGGGGCGATACTGTTGTGTTTCCTCCCTTGTGAGTGTCGTAGTGTAGTGTCCCTGCTGAGCTTAGTGCTCACTCCTACCCGGGCTGCGTTTTGCAGGTACTAGCGCCAGCTCTTCTTCGGTCGCCTCTATCGGGCTGGTGTTTGGTGACGTGGCAGCGTCTGGCGGTGCTTGAGAGGTGGCGATCATACCGTTTTACCTTTTTTGTTATAGATAGTCTCCTACGGGAGTGATAAATGTATAATTTTCCCTGTTTGAGGTTTTGTATCTATTTCAGCTCCAGTGTTTGAGGTTTGTGATTGTTGTTAATACAGGATGATTATGACTTGTTAGGGTAACCACTACGATTAGAGGGAAACCTCGCCAAAATTTTCCGCAGTAGGTTAGGTTCCGGTTCGCGTCGCCCGGCCGGTTGGGCCTACGCGAGTCGGGGCGCGACACTAACTAACATAGGTTTAAAGCTGTAAAAGATCGCCACCTCTCAAACTCGGCTTGGCGCCGCCGCACCACCGACCGACTGCCCGGTAGGGGCCATCAAAGAGGAGCTAACGCCTGCACCTGCAAAACGCAGCCCGGGTAGGAGTGACCATAAAGCTCAGTATGGTTCTACACTACGACACACAGAAGGAAGAGGTAAACGCAACAGTGTCGCCCTCAAGTAAGACCTGGGTGTATACAGGGGCCCTATAACCCCACCGTGTGTCCCTGAGGCCCACGATCATGGTCTTCCAGCCGAATTGGTCATATATCAGGTTACACTCAGTAAGCAGGAACAACACTGCTAGCTCACAAGCAGGGAACAACACTCCATGCGGGAAATGCCACCGCTGAGTATGCAACCCCTCTACTCAAGAGTCAACAAAGTGGGACACCGGCTATACCTCAGCATCCGACTCGAGGCCGGCACGACCTCTACAATCATCAAGCAACAGGTGTACCAGTCATCTAAGCCTATCATCAAGTTCGACTAGACACCACAAATCGAACCGGGTCCAAACTACCCAACCCCGGTCCTAGGGCTAAATCCGAGCTTCCAGCCTCGGGACGACGACCCACAGATCGCCCACGCCCTAACCATGCAACTAATGCACAACAGAGATGCATTCGATGAACATACACAAATAAGAGGTAAGAATGCAACAGTATGATAAAGACAACATACAAGTCCAACTGGATCGCTGCAGTGGTACTACCAACCGCTGCCAGCCAATCTGCAATGGGTCCCGGGATTATGACGGTACCGCGACCGTCAACCGTGGGCTCCTGCAACGGTAAGCAACCCCAAAAACTCTGATGAACAGTAAAATATAATATTATATGTGTGAGGACTTGTCCCTCTACTCCTGGGTCGACCGGCTAGGTCGGACCCATGGCTCGTTTGATTATTTCGCGTCGAACGCGCAATCCGGTGGATCGCATTGTTTCTTGGACCACAAGGGCAATTTGGTAAATTGCGCCTTGTTGGTTTGTTTCACACCCGCGTGTGTACCAACTGACCTTATTTGTGTTAGTGTTTGATTAGAATGGTTAGGTGGACCCGGGATCGGAAGATCCGAGCTTGAGCTTGTGTTTTAGCCCAAGTTTGAGTTTCTGGGCAAATGAGATCGATTTTTCTTGCTAAGGAGATTGATATTCCTTGTTAAGGGGATCAATCTTCCTTGGGAAGAGATCGATCCCTCTATGCCAGAAAGTCCTTGCGGTGATCTTTGAGAGGACGGCCGTCGTTGGCCGTCGCTCTCTCTCCCCTGTCAGAGGGAGAGAGGACTTTCTCTCCTCTCCTCCCCCTTTTCCCCTCCTTCCCCGGCTTTCCCCCTTCCTTTTCTTCCTGTTCTTCCTCTTCTCCTTCTCTTCTTCTTCCTTCTTCTTTCTTCTTCCCGTGAGCTCTGCTTCCTCTGTTTTTCTCGGCAGCCTCCTTCATCTTCTTCGTTCTTCCTCCTCCGGCCACCGTTTTGGGCGTTCCAAAGCTCTTTGGATTCGTGGCGACATGAGGGAGATCCCTGGTGTGGTTTGAAGCCTTGTTCGTGACTGGTTTGCAGGGAATCAGCTGAGGTTTAGCGTTTTCGGTAGGTTCCTACCTACTGAGTTAGTTTAGGGGTTTTCTTTGGATCTAGCCGGTAGATCTTGTTGTTCTTTGTGTTGTTGGCTTCTTCTTGCTTAGTATAATTTCTGGTTTAAGTTTCATAAGCTTTGGTTGAGATTTTAGTAGGAATTATGCATGTTTAGTCTCGGATTTTCAGGTTTCTGCTGTTCTTGAAGAATAGCCGGTTTACGGTGAATTTTTTGACAAGTACGTGCATGTTCTTGGGTTGTTTTCAACATAAGAGTTGTAGATCTTTAGATCCACTCTCAAACCCAACTGATTTCATATTTTTATGATTTTCCTACGATTTGTTATGAATTGCATACTGGTGGGTTGCGTTGCAGCAAGAGATGGTAAGTTAGTTTGATTAGCGGTTTTGATTAGTGTTGTCCCGTTAAATTAGCCGTTGGATGTTTCTGGAGTTTGGATATGTTGATCCCGGCATGTTGATCTACTGGAGTCTAAGTTGGATCTTGCATCCGATGTCGTTTGGATGACGGATCGATAGGGTCAATTAGCCTCTAAGTAGAGGGTTTTGGTGATTTAAATAATATTATATGTTCGAACATATAATATTATATTTTACTGTTCATTGAGGTTTTCAGGGTTGCTTCCCGTTGCAGGAATCCGCGGTTGATGGTCGTGGTACCGTCGTAATGCCGGGACCCGCTGCGAATCGGCTGGCAACGGTTGGTAGTACCGCTGCAGCGATCCAGTTGGACTTGTATGCTATCCTGACATACTGTTGCATGTTTACCTCTTATCTTGTGTATGTTCATAGCATGCATTCTCTGTTGTGCATTAGTTGCATTGATTAGGGCGTCGGTGATCTATGGGTCGCCGTCCCGAGGCTGGAAGCTTGGATTTAGCCCTAGAACCGGGGTTGGGTAGTTTAGACCCAGTTCGAATTGTGGTGTCCAGTCAAACTTGATGATAGGCCTAGATGACTGGTACACCTGTTGCTTGATGATTGTAGAGGTCGTATCGGCCTCGAGTCGGATTCTAAGGTGTAGGCTGTGTTCCACTGTGACGACTCTTGAGTAGAGGAGTTACCTACTCAGCGGTGTCATTTCCCGCCTGCAGTGCCATTCCCTGCTTGTGAGTCTACAGTGTTAGTTCCTGCTTACTGATTGTGACCCGACATGTGACTAGTTCGTCTGGAAGACCATGATCGTAGGACCTCAGGGACACACTGTGGGGTTATGGGACCCCTGTATACACTCAGGTCTTACTTGAGGGCGACACTGTTGCGTTTCCCTCTTCCTTCTGTGTGTCGTAGTGTAGAACCCTACTGAGCTTTATGCTCACTCTTACCAGGGCTGCGTTTTGCAGGTGCAGGCGTCAGCCCTTCTTCTATAGCCCCTACCGGGCAGTTGGTCGGCGGTGCCGCAGCGTCATGTTGAGTCTGAGAGGTGGTAATCTTTACTGCTTTTAGCCTATGTTAGTTAGACTCCTACGGGAGTAATGTTGTATTTTAATCTTCCCCTCTCCGAGGATATGTATATTAATTTAACTTGGGTTTTGAAATCTTGGGTTCGAGGCTTGTAATTTAATTATGTCTTTTTAAATTGGGGGTGTTTGTGATGAATTGCTAGGGAGACCAATAGGTTAGAGAGAACCCTCGCCAGCTTTTTCCGCGGTTTGTTAGGTTTCGGTTCGCGTCGCCCGGCCTGGTTGGGCTTTCGCGGGTCGGGGCGCGACAATATGTTCCGAACATATAATATTATTTAAAACACCAAAATCCTCTACTTAGAGGCTAGTTGACCCCGTCGATCCGATGTCCAAACGAGGTCGAATTCGAGATCCAACTTAGACATCAGTAAATAAACATGCTGATATCAACATATCCAAAATCAGGAAACCTCCAACGGCTCGATTACCGGGAAAACACTAATCAAAACCGCTAATCTCACTAACTTACCTTTACTTGCTGCAACGCTGCCCACCCGTAAGAAATTCATAACCAATCGTAAAAAAATCAGAAAATTATGAAACCAGTTGGGTCTGAGAGTAGATTCAAAGACCTACAACTCTTATGTTCATCCTAACCCAATATCATGCACGTATCGATCGAAAAACACGCCGTAACCGACTGTTCTTCAAGAACAGCAGAAACCGGAAAATCCGAGATTAAACATGCTTAAATCCTACTAAACTCTCAACCAAAGCTTATGAAACTTACAACAGAAATTACACTAAGCAAGAGGCATCCAAAACCACCAAAAACAGCAAGATCTAGATAAAACCCCTAAACTAACTCAAGTAGGTAGAAACCTACCGGAAACACTAAATCTCAGCTGATTCCCCTCTAAACAGTCACTAACCCAGCTTCAAACCGCACCAGAGATCTTCCTCACGCTGCCACGGATCCAACGAGCCTTCAAACGCTCAAAACGGTGGCTGGAGGAGGGAGAACGGAGGGAAAGAAGAAGACGGGAGCAAACTGGAAAAACAGGGGAAGGTCGCGGGCTATTTATAGGCTCGAGTCCGATCGATCGCTCCAAGGACTGATTGATCGGACTGGGACAGGTTAAGTCGGTTCGTGTCCTTATCTGGACATGTTGGCCACACTGACCACTGACACAAGTCCGCCTAGGGTTCTAGCAAACGTGTAAATCAAACATTGGAGCTGTGTGTGCACCACGCGGGTGTGAAACAAACCAACAAAGAGCAATTTACCAAATTGTCCTTGCTGTCCACAACGAGCCACAGGCTCGACCCAAACGGTCGACCCAAGAATAGAGGGACAGGTCCTCACACGACATGTGAGCAGCGCTCATCACGGCCCAATACCGTGACAGTTCCAACAAAGAAGCTTCATAAATGGGACGAGGACAACGCATGAAACATGTTAACACTTCGCCAATCTTCTTTTTCCAATGAACCTGAGTTCGTCGCGATTGAGGCACATGCGAAACCCAGAGCTTTTCCTTGTTGAACCCCACCTGCATGAGCCCCTTTTGCACCCAAAGGTGTCCCACCCTATTTAGCCTCGTCAGCATGCCATTTTGGTATTCAGGAAACTTCCCTCTTGGCACCCGATCATCTTGCGCAACAAGCGCGCGTGCATTCGTGAATTTCAATCCCCCATCCAGAAGTTTAGGAATCATATCCTTGCCAACGCCGTTATCCATATCCATGGCGTGAATCGCGCGCCTTCCATCCTGGCTCAACTACTCCCCATCCAAAGCCACTAGACCTACTCCAGCCGTTGCCGGCTTTGGCACCCAGACTCATGTGCCCGCAGCTCCATGGCGAGCACCCCCCACCCCTGGCACATTCTCCGCCCGTGGACCTCTCTTCCACCATCTTCTCGACTGCACTTTTCGCTATTCACCTACACCTCCATCCTCATCTCCGTGTTGTGTGACCTGCGGCGTCATAGTATCTTCTTTAGCACAAAACACCGGGGTCTCTAACACCCCCCCCCCCCTCTTCAAACTCTGACAAGCCTCCATTGAACACCGGTGTCATGTCATCATCACCCCGCTCCTGGACCACAACCACCTACGTCTGACACCACTCCTTCAAGTGCCCAAAATGACAACATCTTTCACACAGTAGAACATTCTCGTATATCAAAGGTTGTGAGAAAGACTCCTCTCCTCAGGCATTAAGATATTTCACCAGTGTATCCTTCTTCGTCGAAACTACAACATCCACCTCTACGCAAACCCTCACGAAGTGGCCCCTATCCGAGAATTTGTTGAAAACATCAATAGCAATAGGCCTGCCCACTGTCGCTGCAATGATCAAGGGGCGGACCCAAGATTTGAAGTCCGCCTGGGCTAAAGGTCCAGTAAAAAAAATTTCTCGACCAAATCCTAATAACTCATCCTGGAAACTTTTTTTCATTCTGCTAAGCTTAAGCCATTAAAGTAAAGGTGAACCCTAACAAAATATTACATATTATATAATTTATATAATTTTATTATATATATGAAGAACGCACTGGGTGGAGACCACCGAAGACTAGGGGTGCAAATTTAGCCCAAAGCGTGAGAATCGCTCGATATAAGCTTGTCTTGAGCTCAATAACAACTCGAATCCTTTAGAGCAGATAACAAGTTGTGGCCAGCGTGATCGATTGATATCGACTCAATCCAGCTCGAAATATATTATTAAAATATGATAATATAATTTTTGTTATTTTTGTAATGAGTTGTAATTATCTCATCCGTCGAATCAAAAGATCAATGGCTCTCTCTCTCCGTGTGAAAGTGAATATCATATATCGGCCCCTCTCTATTAAAATTCAAAAGAGAAATCGGGTTGCTCTCTCACCAAAACATGGCCCGCCACCATGCCACACTCTCTCGTATAAACAAATCATCTCTCATGTCTTTGGTCCTACATGGACAATGGTGGGAAAAGACGTGGAGTATAAAGTAAGAAGCCCCGTCTTTTTTTAAGAAATTCTTAGTTCAGTTAGAGTGCACTTATTGATGGATTAAAAAATGTGGGCTAGCTCTGGGCTAGTTATGCATTGTGTTTCACTTGGGCTTAGCTTATACACCACCATATATGGTGTTAGTTTTTGGGCTACCCGCGCTACAGCCCAGGGTAGCCTATACGTGGGTCCGCCCCTATCCGGCATATGAACCAAAACCAAAACCTTCGTGAAATCAGAAGCCTAAGGACGGAAACACGGCCTCCATCTGATCAGGGACAGAGTTTTCCCGTCTATAGATCATGGGCCACCTACTAGCACATTGAGAAGATCATTCTTTATTATTATTATTATTATTAGATAAGCTCGAAGGCCATTAAAAAGATCATTCTCATCTACAAACTTGAAGATAAAAACACCATGAGCCCTATCCGTCACCAAGAAGGGTTTTGATGTCCGCCAAATATACGAGAGCCGCCTCCTCATGTGATCAAGACCAACTCGTCCTTCAAAGAAACACCCGAACAACGAGTGCTCCCATTTCTTCTGACTCTTTGCCGGTATCTCCGGTGGAATAAACACCTCCCCATTGTAAGCTTGTTCCAGCCTCTTGTATTCCTCTTCCCTCATGAGAGAACTTCCTCCAGTCAAGTCTGCCAAAATCTTCGCCCAAGATTCACCCCCGGTAGAGGAGTTGCGCGACCAGCTCCATTAGAACCGCCGTCTATTTTTGTCTCCATATTCATTTCTTGCGTAGATGATTTCACTACAACATGGATAAAAGAATGTGTTAGCCAAAATAATGGCTAACCAATCAATATGATCGACAACATATCCAATCTAATTGGACGATGTTGTTCTAAAATAAGCAAGGGATCATCGACCAAAAGAAAGAAGTTACCATCTAAGGATGATAATCTTTGCATAACCAAGACAGCGGGCAAGGGCGATGATATATAAAGACAATAAAGTTATCAACTAAGAACGATGAAGATATGTACAAGAAGAGAGTATCAACTAAGAACGATGATGATATTATATGTACGAAAATTACAAAGCTATTTCCTCATAGAGAGATGTTGAGATATGCGAGCGATGTCTTCTCTAATCTCTTTGCGTCGATGCTTGTTCTTGACCAGATCAGCATTGAGTTCGATTAGGCGGTCTTTTGAGGAATCAGCTTCAAGTGCATTATATTCTTCAATATGTTTTCTACTCTTTTCAGCTTTCCAAGCACTTTCTCTAACTAGGTATTTCCTTTGAATTTTAAGTTGATGAACTTGAGCCTCCAACTCTTTGATTTGATCTTCAATTTTCAAAATATCTTATTCTTTCTCGCCGATGGCATTCAAGTTTGCGGAGAGATCTTCAATGTTCTTGTCCACCATATTACTTAGGAGTGTTCGCCATTCTCGGCGTTCTCCAACAAGGAAAATTTCATTTGTGAGGTTTTTCCTTTCCGCATCAAAACTTTCAATATTTAACTTTAAGTTTTGGATGGCGTCCATCTCTCTGGACAAAAGACCTAACACTTCTTGGTCGATAGTCAAGACTACAGTTGTCACTCTCTCAAGATTATCATAATCCGAGTTTGTAAGATCTGTTTCTAGAGATTTATCCAAAATGATCATACAATCGGCCAAAGCTCGTCTGATATCACGATGTTGACCCTTTTGAATAATCTCAGAATCAAGAACTGCTTTCTTTCCATATTTTGAGCTCGCCAAGAATCAGAAAGTGAATGAATGAAGTTGACCAATTCAGCCATATCGACCTAAATCAATAAATGATTAGAAGTCATGATCGATAATGATCATCTATATATATCAAGTCTGAAATGACTCATACCTCATCTGAAGTCGAGGTGGATGGACCTGCTTGTGGACTGCTGAATGATGTCGGCGTCATGGTAGTAGACAGAACTACCAGAGTGATATCGATCATCCTCACTTGTGGCATGATGGGAGTTGGAGTAGGCACAATGATAGACATTTCTGTTGTTGAAATACTGGGGGGCACATTGGTGCTTGGCTCAGCACAGATGGCCGATGGCTTTGGCACAGATGATGTCTTGACCATAAGTCGAGAGGTCGATACACCAGGGGGAGCTGTTTCATATGATAGTTGAATATCACCAAGGTCCGACAAAAGATTATACGGACCATAAACAAGCATCTCGCCAGTAGATGACAAACCTGGTTTACATGGGGTAGAATTTAGAACGTCATAAAGATCTTCGATGTTCTCATCCCTTTCTTCTTCGTTAGATGGAGAAATGGTAACTTTCTCTTTCCTAGAGATTTGCAAATATAGACATGAGAAAAGATCGATAAATCAATCATGGAGAACGAATGTAATTAATTACTTTAGTCTCCCTGTGAACACAGTGTTTTGTTCTTTTCTTGGGACATACTTGTTCCACAAGTGAAAGGGGGTCCATTGATATTCCTTTCTCCTGACCGATTTTTTTCAACTTGACTGGTCATAGCAAGAGTATCCTTCTCAACTTTTTTAGGAGCAACTACCTTGCCCAAATTTGAAGGAGAATCGGAAAGAAGGTAAAGACGTGAAGGAGTAGAGGAACCTGATCTTTCTCTACAAAACGAAGAAAATTGAGTTTTATATATATATATATATATATATATATATACAAAATGAAGAGGAAAAAAATAAAAGAATAAATAAGAATGCTCACTTAGAAGCTGAAGCAGACTGGCTACTTTGTCTACTGTCTGCCGATTCTATATCCTCTCCCACTGCTGAGGATGAGTGAGCTTGTTTTTCAGGTTCCTCAGCCATTACTTCCTCGACCAAAGGTCTTTCGGCCAATGGTGATATCCTAGATTCACCAGTAGATATCCTTTGTTTCTTACGAGACGAATCTCTTCAGTAGACTTTCCACGTCTCTTCTTGGGCGATTCCTCACCTTTTCTACTAGAAACAGTAGTTTTCCTTTTCTTCTGGGCTCTGTCCTCTACATCAAATTGTTCCAATACTTCCTTCTTACGTCCCAATTTTTTGGGAGGAACAAAATTTTTGAAGACAACATTTTTGTCTTGGAAGAACAAACGCTCTTTGATGGTCGAGTCCCAAATGTCAACGATGACAGGCTCAACATCGGCCACTAGTTCAAATTGCGTAAGCCTGAATCGCTTGCAAAGAGCCATGTCTCTTTTTTTCACAGTAATTACTCTATCGATGTTATGGAAAACACATCGACCTTTAGCTATTGTATTGAAGCTAAAATAGGGAGGAACTGGCCAGGCTTGCCTCAACCCAAATTGGCGGGCAACAAAGTTTGGAGCATCGACTTCTAGTCCACATTTGTTGTTGCTTTACCCCACACCATGTCAAAATGTAAATCTCGACCAACCATAAAACGAGCCCAAGCCAGTCTTTTATTCTCATTGTCCAAATTGATCGATAGGTCAAGTAGTGGACGAATAGAGGCTGGATGAGAGTCAAGATTGAAAGGACGATAGGAGGAAAAATCAGATACAATATAGAAATAATCAAAAGCTTGTTGAAAGGATTTGGGGATGAACGATGAGGAGAGATATAAATGGCCTTGAGTTCTGGCCGATGAAGATGATGGAGGTAAGTGAAGTCCAGTAAAATAGGCTCTAAGTCATAACTAGAAGATCCAGAGAGGGCCAAAACCAGTAAGGCTTCCATCATCTCTCAATTGCTCAAGAGTAAGATAGATACCTCTGTATATGGTTGATAGAATGAAAACGAAAATAGACAAAATTTGTTTTCCAGAAGCAATTGATTGAGCAAGGTTGATATAACCCCTAATGGGTTTCTTAGCAGGAAGACAGAGAACGAATTTACATAGCCAATAGTAGATAAATGCTAATCGTTCTCGGGCTTTCGGTGTGTCATCGGTCTCTTCAAGCTTGGCGTAGGTATTAATGAAAACGCCATAATTCTTATCGGTATCAAAGACCGTATCACGAGAAGGAAGCTCCATATTGGCCGATATAAGTTCGCAAATAGGAGAGAGACCAGTCAAAAGAGTGATATCTAGGAGGGTAATAGAGAAAGTACCAAAAGGAAAAAACAAAGTTATTATACTCCGTCGACGAAAAAAGGAACGATGAGAGGAGTAAGTTGGGCTCTTGAGCAGGAACCCTAGTGCTCAAATCTAAGAAATCCAAAATGCCAGCATCAGAGAATATTTTCTTTGAATCATGATGGTTAATCATCCTACTGTGCCACTCGATGAATTTATCATCGGTCAAAGGCCATGGTGTAATAGGGTTTCTGGAAGAAAGGGTCGATAAGTTGAGTTCTTGAGACAAAGGTAGATCACCAGAAAGTGGAAAAGAATTTACAATAGTCTTAAGGTCGGAGGAAAGGGAAGGCATAAGATCAGAAACTAAACAAGGTCCAAGAGAAAAAGACCTGGAAGTAGAATCACCAACTCTGACCAGATATGTCCCTCTTGCCTCATCTGATCTCAGTAGCTCGTTGAAATCCGCATAGGTCTTGCTGACTTCCTTATGAATGACCTCATCGGCTTTGATTTAACGAACCATGGCGGAGAACAGAATGCTTGCCGATGAAGGGAGAAAGAAATCTCAGACGTCACAGATGTTTGCAAATGAAGGGAAGGAAGAAAACTCAAGTGCCGCAACAATAAGAGCAAAGGAAGAAATAAAACCCTCGTAAAAGAAGAAAGAGCCAATGGAGTTCTTTCACGCCAAAGAGCTATGGCAAAAAGGGTAGAGATGTCAGGGTAAGTACGGTGCATTAAATGCAGAATTTTAAGGGATATGGAGAGAGAATGAAAATGAGGCGGCGATTCGATTTCCTAGAGAGTGGTCATAATTAACATTAGTGGCTGACAAGAAAGTTGTCAAATCACACCAGATGCGGTCATCTCATCATAATTTCAAATTCCTTGATTACCGCATGTGGGGCAAAATGTTAGCCAAAATAATGGTTAGCCAATCAATGATTGACATGTCAACACAATAAATATGATCGACAACATATCCAATCTAATTGGATGATGTTGTTCTAAGATAAGAAAGGGATCATCGACCAAAAGAAAGAAGTTATCATCTAAGGACGATGATAATCTTTGCATAAGGAAGATATCGGTCAAGGGTGATGATGATATAAAGACAAGAAAGTTATCAACTAAGAACGATGAAGATATGTACAAGAAGAGAGTATCGACCAAAAAGGATGACATTGCAAGATGGGAAAGCTCCTCAACCAAACACAACCGTCATCGATCAAACCATGATGTGGAGAAACGAGGAAACATCGGAGAACATGGGACACGCAGCTTATCATGAGTATAAGATGGAAGATAACAGAGAACGTGCTGAGTGGAAGTTATCGAACCGCTTTAATATAAATAGTCTTCTCTTTCACCGTGTAATCTCTCTCGCAAAATCTATCACAGAGTCTACACGCCTGAGTTCTTTCTCTCATAATGTTTTCTGTTCATGTAAGTTAATTTTGTTTAATGAAATGATTAAGTTTCTTCCATCTTTAGTTTCTTTTTTCTACATAATGTAGTTTAAATTTTTGTTTTTAGATAGTTTTTGTAGAATCAAATCTTTAAAATGCTTTCTTTATCGTTTTCCTTAGAAACTTTCTTTACTGTTTTCTTTAGATTAGTTTAATTTAAGAGCTTTAATATTTTAATCTAGATTAAGTTAAGCAATAGATTTAAATTCATCTTTACTTTGATTTAGTAATTTAGGATGATTTTACTAATTTCTAGTTAATTTTGCAGTTTTAGATAATATTCCTGTTTTCAATAGATTAATTTAAGTTTAATCCAGATAATTAGTCTTTATTAAGTTATTAAGTTAGGTGCAATCCAGGTTTCCAATTAACTTGTTACCTTTGTTCGAATTAAGTTTGAAGGAGTTGGACTGTATCACAATCCCTGATTTTTTGAGTGTTAGGTAAATTTGACTTTGACTATTTGACCGATCAGCGGTTAAATTTCCAAGCTAACAAGATGTTTATAGTAATACGCGAAGATAATAAATCTGCATGCTGATTTCATGATGACAGCAATGACCTACTTGCTTTGTAAGCACCGGAATATATTTTTAAGGGTTGAAAGAGTGATCATTGAAGTAACCAATTCTATTTTGTTTTAGAGATGGTTTATCTCTAATTATTTGTGTACATGTTGTTTAAAATTTGCACTCCAGCTCTTGTTAGAAGAGAAATACCATCAAACAGGTTGTTTAAAATTTGCACTGTAGCTTCTGAATGATGAAGTGGTATAGACCAAATCTGTCTGGTTTTCTTCTCAAGTAGGACATGCTCATAAACTAACAGATAAAGGAGATCAGACTAGGAAAGCACCATACTCGTAAAGAACACCCACTGAGCCCGAGCCGGTCCAGAGTTTTTCTGGGCTGAAGGCGGAAGATAAAAACAAGGCCTCCTATTTTCTAAAATATATAAAATAATTTCACTTCGAAAACAAACTTTAAGATAAACATATATTATTGAAAAAGAAACATAGCACTTTAATTCATCAAATAAAAAAACCACTTTGTCACGCCAAATATAATCTAGCAATCTCAATACAATTTCACAAAATAGTATATTAAATTCAAATGAAAATAGAAATTTACAAAAATCAAATCTGTTGCTACTGAAAAATCACCCTTCTTACTTTCTTGGCCGTAAAAGTTTCAAACAAACTTGTGTAGTCAGCCAATTCCTTTTCAATTGATAAAGACAAAAAATAAAAATAAAATAAAACTTAGGAAATTTTTTGCTATGTTATATATATCTTAAATTTTTTTCTGGGCCCCCAGAATTGTGGATCCAAAGCACATGCCTTCTGGGCCTTGCCTCAGGGCCGGCCCTGAGGCAACTAGCTTTCCTCTCGGTCCATATATATATAACATATATATATATATATGAAAGAATAAGGGAGAGGAGTGGAAAGGGAGAAAAGAAGAGGAGGCAATGGAAAGGGAGGAGAGGAGGCAGTGGAAAGGGATGAGAGATGAAAGAATAAGGAAGAAGACTGGAAAGGGAGAAGAGAAGAGGAGACAGTGGAGAGGGAAAAGAGAAGATTGCAGGAGGAGATGTGTTGCGGCAGAGGAAAAACAGAATGGCCATGCCACGTCATGTGGCATGCCCATCCATGGGATGGGAGGCCATTGCATGGGAGGGGTAAAATGGGGATTAACATGGTTTGTGGTCCTCTATTGCAAAAGAATAGTGGGGGGTCTCATTCTGCCAAATGTGGACATCGGAGGTCCATTTCGCCAAAAAATCCATATATATTGCCCATATTGGCTTGTATATCTTTTGTGTTGCACATATTCTATTGCCCATATGTCCTATGGCCCACAAGGCACGTTTTGAAAATTAATAATATTTTACTTATAAAAATGTGGATCCGATGTATCAAATCATTTATATATAATCGAGATAATCTATTATATAATATTATGTTTTATGAGTCACAATCTGACTCATGTATTTCCTCACACATGGCAACTGAGTCATAGGGAGAGGAGGAGAGAAGGGGACACATGGCAACTGAGTCAGGGGAGGAAAGATGAGACAGTGGGGGTGAGTGGTTAGTGTCACATGGTTGTAAGGGGGATAAATTTTCACCTTAAATTTTGCCCAGTGATGGCGCCAAGAGACCCCCACGTTGGGCCCCAGCCTGCACACCGCCGCCCTGCACCCGAACGCCGCTTGTGCTCTGCTCGCTCGTCGTATGCACGCCGTCTTTGCACAGCCTGTGTACTCCGCCTGGCAGCCCGACTGCCTCTTGACCATCCCTCCTATTTGCCTTGCACAATCACAAGCACACACGAATTTGGGTAAGGAATGAGATCCAACTCCTTTATTGACCAATGATTACAAGAGCACTCTTCTCTCGTCGCCAACCCTTTAGAGTACAATCACTCTCAATATAAGAAGCTCTCGCCCCCAACCCTTTAGGATGTGAGGACCTGTCCCTCTACTCATGGGTCAACCGTCTAGGTCAGGCCCGTGGCTCATTGTGGACCGCAAGGGCAATTTGGTAAATTGCATCTTGTCGGTTTGTTTCACACCCGAGTGTGCATACACATCCCTATGTTTGATTTATGTGCTTGTTAGAACCTTAGCCGGGCTTTGGATCGAAAGATCCAAGCTTGGGCGCACGAAAGCTTGTCTTCAGAACAGCTAGTGGCCCATGTGCGATCGGTCGCTCCTGGGAGCGATCGATAGGACCTGTCACACCCCGACCTAGAAAACCCATCCAGGACGGGGCGTGAGGGGAAACCTACACTATTCATCTCCAAGTGGTGCGATACAAAGTGGAATTATATAAAAACTTAAACAATTTACAATCCAGAGGTAAACAGATATTCAATTCATATAACATCAGTTGTACTATTACAAGATCTTCCAATAAAAGAATATTATACATTAATCTCAATAGTCCTCGAAATGTACATAATTTACAAAATCTGCCAAAAGTACAACAATCAATCCTCCAGCAACCTCAAGCACCTCTGAATGTAGTCGCGCCACCAAAGCTGATCCGCCGGCTCTACTGAAGAAGAACTGGCGCCTGCACCTGCAAACGCAGCCCAGGTAGAAGTGAGCGATAAGCTCAGTAGGGTTCTACTCTACGGCACACTGAAGGGAGGAAAACAACAACAGTGTTGTCTCCCAGCTCAAGTCTAACGGATGCCACGGGTCCCATAACCCTGTTGATGTCCCAAGGGCTCTTGTCATGAAACCTCTCTCCTGAACATATTACCAGGAGGCCAAGGAACAGTAATATGCAAGATCACCCTTACCCAAGCTGGAATACCAAGCCTTGGGGAACCACGTTGGAAAAGCATCAACATCCATCCTTAGCACTTGGCCTTGGGAGACCAACACGACCTCTAAACCTCAAATAATAATCAGAGTCAACTAGCGTGCATCCTCAATAACAAGAGATTCTGATCAACCATCACCCTAATCCTGACTACCCAGCCGCGGTCCTAATGGCTAGATCCGAGCTACCCGAGAGCCTCGGATCGGCGATCAACCCATCGCCCGCCTAACCTCAGATGCCTCTAATGCAATCAAGATGCATGCAATGCTCAGGCACAGATAACAAGATATAAGCATGCAACAAGATGTCACTAATCATACAGGGCTAGGCATAGCTTACAGCTAGCCAAAGGGTAAGCATAGCAAAGGCCTCAAATACAGAATATCTATGCTAACCAACAAACATCTGAGCAAAGCATTAAACACGGATATACAATAGCCTTCAGTGCTCTCTTGCACCTGACAGACTAAGGTTCCACAGTTACCCCGCAGGTAACTGGCCACATTTATACAATAGCCCTCGGCACTCGCCGGCAAGAGGCTAAGGTTCCACAATTCCTCATTAGCTAGCACTCATGGCCAACTAATGGTTAAGCAATCAAAGAAGCATTTAGCTACAACCAAATATGTATTAAGTGCAAACGAAACCATAGTTTTGCCCCAAAAGGGAAAATACTCGAATCGATTCTCAGACTCGATAGAAATCCTTTGAAAACCTCATAAAATCCACATACATGCTCCCCAACATGTTTAGATACTAATCACTGATCAAAACCACCCGAGAAAAGCCAGAAAACCAAGCCCAAGGGGTCACAGACGATGTCACGGTCGATCCGAGGATCGACCGTGAGATCACGGACGATGTCACGGTCGATCCACCAATCGACCGTGAGGCCAAAACTAGGAAAACCACATGGGCGACGGTCGATCCGCCCATCGACCGTGGGGAACCCAAAACGAGACAGAGCCTCACGGACGATGCGACGGTCGATCCTACGGTCGACCGTCAGGCCCAGAAAGAGTAAAACAATACTCGACGGTCGATGCACCGATCGACCGTCGAGCCCCGAAAGAGCGTATTAGCGCTTGACGATCGATGCACCGATCGACCGTCGGGCCTTGGGCACAGTTCATCAGAATAGTGCCGGAAATCCAATTTCTTAGATTTCAAGGATCAAATCAAGTTGGAATTCGATGAAACTTTGCAAGCACGCATAAAAGATGATGGGGAATCCAATGATGCAAAGAAATTATATTTTTGTCGGTTAAATCATCAATTTAGGTTAAAATGACCAAAAACCGATAAACGGCGAGAATACGGAAAACCAGCCGTTAAAATACTGAAATCACAACGTAGGAATACTGAAAACGAGCCACACCACAAGTGCTACCAGCTACACAACATTCTAACATGTATTCCTACAGCGAAAGCACAATAATCCTATCCTAGGAGAACCCGATCCAAGGATCGAGGTAGAAACACCTACTTGAAGAGATAGGGCAGCTCCTCCACGCATCCCCCAACTCCGATCGCCGGAATCCGCTCCTCGAAGCCACGCCTCCGAATGCCCTAGCACAGCCGGCCGCAGGAGAGAGAGAGAAGAAAGAACGCATGAGAAGAAGAAAAGAAAGAGAGAGAAAGGAAAGGGGGTTTAAATAGAAAGCTGGAATCCATCACAGCCGTCCGATTCGATCTCTCCCGATCGAGCTCCGATCTTCCGATCGGACACACCCTAAAGGTTCTAATCAAACACATACATCAATCAAAGGCCATGTGTGCAACGCGGGTGTGAAACTGAGCACCAGGGAGCATATTTACCAAAATGCCACTGGGGTCAAAAACAGCGATGCGATCAACCGATCGCATCCCAAGGCCAACCGAGCCAAACCACAAACCCAGGCCCTCGACCTAACGCGGTCGGACCAGGTTGGAGGTACGAGTCCTCACAGGACCTGTGTTAGTTGTCTGGATAAAGACGCGGTTGACGCATCCAGATAAGGACGTGAACTGACCTAGTCCGGCCTAGTCCGACCAATCAGTCTTAGGACTAATCGATCGGACTCGAGCCTATAAGTAACCCGAGACCCCTCTATTTTTTCGATTTTTCTTCTCCTCTCCTCCTACCTTAGAAATTCTCATTTGGAGCTTGATCCAACGGCTTGGGAGGCTTTCCAGGAGCTAAAAGAAGGGATCTACACCCTCCTTGGAGGGTTTGATTGAGAATCAAACGTGGATTAGCATGGCTTGGTAGGTTTCTTCTTTAAACCTTAGATTAGGTGTTCTTCTTCGTTTTATTTGATTGTTCTTCAATTAAAGTATTCTACCTGATGTTTGGTAGCTTGATTATCACCTGATTAAAGTTTGGTAGGATTTGGTTTTGATTTGATATGGATTTAAGCAAGTTTTCCATATGCTATTTTTGGATTTCCTAGTTTAATTTTAACAATCGTGTTCAAACGTGATTTTCGAGCTGTACGTGTATGTGCTAAGTTGGTGTTCTGAATGAAAGTTGTAGATCTGTGAGTTAGATTTCATTTCCAACCGGTTACAGGATTGTTGGATTTACGTATATGTTATGGTGAATTAAATGGGTTGTCTGTGCTGAAATAGAGCGGTCATTTTAATTAGTGTAATTAAGTGATTTTTCATTATTAAATGGATCTTATTTTTGGAAGGGATGATCTTAGTGATATTTGGGGGTGATTTGCAAAGTTTAGTTAAATCCAAGTTATTTTTAAAAAGGATTTTATTGGGTTTATCAGATATGAGATTTAACCAAAATTATAAGTTTTCATCAATTTGCTTTTATCCGATCGATCCGATTTTTGGATACATGATTCGAGGTATGTTGTTTGGTAGGCATATAAAGTTTAATGTCGATCGGACAGCTAGATTGAAAGATAGGATATTTCAAGGTTTGCTATAGACTAAACGGACCTTAAGTTCGCCCTAAGCTTTGAATATAATATTATTATATTGCTTTTTGGCTAGTTAGCTGGGGCTGCTTCCCGTTGTTTATTTCCTTGGTGAACTGGCTGGTGGCAGCTGGTGGTATCACCGTTGCAGCAGTTCCCTGACCTTGCTTATATGTTCATTACCCCGGGCCGACAGGGTGCCGAGCCCAGACCATGTTTTTTATCGTCACATATGTTGCATGTTTATCTGCTTTCCTGTGTGTTCATATCATGCATCTGACTGTGCATTATATGCATAAAGATAGGGCTTGGACGATAGGTTGATCGCTGATTCGAGGCTTTTGGGTAGCTCGGATCTAGCTCTAAGGTCGTGACGGGTAGCGTGGTCTAGGATCGGATGGTAGTATTCAGTCAATATCGATAATAGGTTTAGATGACTAGAATACAAGTTGATTGATGATTTAGACGTCGTGTCGGCCTCAAGCCGGTTCTGAGGTGTAGCCGGTGTCCAGTGTTCTAAGACTCTTGAGTAGAGGGTGTGCCTACTCAATGTTGGTTTCCTGCGTTCAGGGACATACAGTGGGGTTACAGGGCCCCTGTGTACAGCCAGGCTTGCTTGAGAATTACACTGTTGTGTTCCCTCCTTACTTTTGTGAGTCATAGTGTAATTTTCCTACTTAGCTTAGTTGCTGACTCCTACCCGGGCTGTATTTTGCAGGTGCAGATGTTAGCTCTTCTTCAGTGGCCCCTACCGGGCAAGTGTTTGGTGGCGCGGTGGCATCTTGTTGTGCTTGAGGAGCGGTGATCGTTTCTTTACCCCATTTTGTTAGATAGTCTCCTACGGGAATATGATGTATAAAAATGTTAACCCTTTTGAGGTTTTGAATTATATCTTTATTATATCATTTGAAGTTTGTGATAATCGTTTTAATAAGGGTGCTTATGAATTATTTAGGGAGACCAATAGGTTAGAGGTGTCACGCCCCGACCCAGAAAACCCATCCAGGCCGGGACGTGAGGGTCCTAAACTCTAACATCAAACGGCGAGAGCCTCCCCTGTAAACATCACTTTTAAACCTGGTGCATGATTAAAATATTCACAAATAGTATAAACTATCCTATCATCAAATCATAATACAAATTAACTACTACAATACTCAATTAACTTTAAAAAGATACAATAATGATTCAAATCCTCTAAATACAGCAATCTCTGATCAATTTACATCAAATTGGAATACAAATACATTTCTCATTCAGATTACAATTTATACATTTAAAGCTGTACATCAATTGAATAGAATAAACTGATGATATCCTCGATCTCACGCACCACCAAGGGGAGTGCCGCCTCCAACACCACAACCACCTGAAAAAGAAGGGACTGCATCGACCTGCATCGCCGATGCAGCCCAGGTAGGAGTGAGCAACAAAGCTTGCTCAGTAGGGTTCTACTCTACGTCACTCACAAAGGAAAGGGAATACAACAGTGTCGCTTCCTGCCTGAGTCTAAGGTATGTCTTGGGCCCCATAACCCATCGATGTCCCAATGGCTCCTGTCATGAACCTCTCTCTTGAACATGTTACCAAGATCACCCTAAGCACTAACAGGGAAACAGTACCATGCAGGATCACCCTTACCCAGCAGGGATACCACTGCCTGGGGACTACGTCGGGAACACATCGATTACATCCTTAACACACAGTCGAGGAGAGCGACACGACCTCTAAACCTCAAGCAATATAATATTCAGTCCGACTACTTAAAAATCCTCGAATGATATCAAACATGATCATTGATAACAAACACGTCCTAATCCTCGACTACCCCAAACCCTGGCCCTAGGGTTAGATCCGGGTTACCCGAGAACCCCGGATCGACGATCGAAACCATCGTCTACCACCTAGCCTAATGCTTCTAATGCAATCAAGATGCATGCAATGCTCAGGCACAGGAATACAGGAATAGTAGCATGCAACAATATGCCAATACAACATACACGGGCTAGGCGAAGCATCAAGCTTGCCGGAGGGTAAACATAGCAAGGGTTCAAGCAATAAGGATCTATCTAGCAAAGCTATAATAGCAAGTATCCAACAGATCAAAATCCGGCATTACAACGGCGTCCACAGCCGTCAACCGCAATTTCTACAACTGGGGCACAACCCCGGCCACACAGATAATAATCAAACACATTTGCAATACACATCAACTAGGGCACACCTTCGGCCCGCTTATCAATCTAAACATCCCAAGGGCATAACTCCCTTGGTTCAACCATGAGCCCCACACGGGCTTAAACATGCGTATAATACATAATTATAATTTACATCTAAAGCAATGGCATGTTCTATAAATTGAAAGTTAATTAGGTAATTATCCGCCAAAAGAACAACAATTCGAGCATACTAATCCTACAAATCACTAGGAATGCTAAATCCATGAATCCTGAAGCACCAAACCCGATAAAACATCAAAGATCCATTAAAAAGCCAAATCTCGAATTGCTACAGTAAACCACATTTAGCGAAGATTTCTGTCCAAACGACGTTAAACCTCAACTCAAACTTAATCAGATATTGATTAATATATTGGGAGCATGCTGACCAAGAATTAGATCTAATGGAAGTCTAATTTCCACATATTAGACTAATCAATTTCTCAATCTCTGTTTCGCAGCAGTTTAGGAAACAATTCATCAAAAATCGTAGGAAAATCCAAAAATCATGAAATCAGCGGCAATCGAAAGATAACTCGATGATCTACAACTTTCATCTTGAAAGTTTCACGAGATCATGCATGAATGAGCCGGGATCTGAGCTCGAACAGCTCAGCTCATAGAAAAACAGGGGTTTGATGAAATCCGGGAAATCCTTGCATAAATCCGGATAAAAACCAAGATCAAATCCTACCAAGCTCTAATCAGTTGCTAAACAAGTCTATAAGCATCATATTACACAAATAAAACCATAGATCTAACAACCAAACCCTAGATCTAACATATCTTAGGGATCAAGGTAGAAACCCTACCTCAAACACAAATCCAAGCTTCAATCCGCCGTGATCCACCATCCCCCGTCGTCGCCGTCGTCTCCAGCTCGCCGGAAAGCCGCCGGATGCCTCCCACAGCCGCAGCCATCGTCGGAGAAGGGAGAGGGCTGCCGCCGGAGAGAGAGAGGAGAGGGAGGAGGAGGAGGAGGGGACCTCGCCGCCGCCTCCAGGCCGCCGGGGAAGTGACGGGATCGCCGAGGGAGAGAGGGAAGGTAGCCACGGGAGAGAGAAGGAAAGGAAGGAGGAGGCTTGGGCACGGGAAAGTAGGGAAGGAAGAGAAGGAAAAGAAAAACAAAGGAAAAGAAAAGGAAAAGAAAGAGAGAAGGAGAGAGAGAGAAAGTAAATAGGAGAGAGAAAAGAGGGTTAAGCCACTTAAGTGGCTTAGCCTGTTCAGACGAACCAACTGATCGGACTGAATCCGATCAGGCTCCAAGTTACGATCTCTACTGGATCTACTCAATCACGTACATCAATCAAGGGTGTGTGTGCATTACGCTTTACGCGGTTGTGAAACTGACCGCCAATGCGCAATTTACCGAATTGCCCTTGGGGTCCAGAAATCGCGATGCGATCAACCGATCGCAACCCAAGACCAACCGGGCCAAACCACAAAACCAGACCCTCGACCTACCGCGGTCGGACCGGGTTAGAGGAACGGGTCCTCACAAGAGGGAACCCTCGCCAAAAGTTTTCCACACTTAGTTAGGTTTCGGTTCACGTCGCCCAGCCCGGTTGGGCCTTCGCGGGTCGCGGCGCGACAATGGGGGTGAGTGGTTAGTGTCACAGGGTTATTAGGGGGATAAATTTTCACCTTACTTTTTGTCCGATGATGGCGCCAAGAGACCCCCACGTTTAGCCCGCACACCGCCGCCCTGCACCCGCACGGCGCTTGTGCTCTGCTCGCTCGTCGTCTGCACGCCGTCTTTGCATAGCCTGTGCACTCCGCCTGGCAGCCCGACTGCCTCTTGACCAGCCCTCCTATTTGCCTTGCACAATCACAAGCACACACGAATTTGGGTAAGGGATGAGATCCAACTCCTTTATTGACAATGATTACAAGAGCACTCTTCTCTCGCCCCAACCCTTTAGAGTACAATCACTCTCAATACAAGAAGCTCTCAACCCAAAACCCTATAAGAATCACCAATTCCTCTCTCATATGCTCAATCCGTAAGCTCTCCCACAGGTCTAAATCTCCCAACATCTAGCTGGCCTACTCCTTATATAGAAGAGAGTCCATGACTTGCTCCAACAAGTCAAGTTCCTAGTCCAACTCCAAGTCCTAGGCTTCATGCTTATCTCATCATGTAATCAGTCAATTACAAAGCTCCCTATCTTACTTGGACTCTTACATGAGTTAGGACTTGCCAAAGATAACTTCTGCTAAGTATCATCACACGTTACCTCGAAATAGGACACTTTCCTATTTTCACGAGCCAAGTACAACTTTCCTCGTGCCATATTTCATATTGGTCGTGTCTTCCTATGCTGGAGACCTAAGCCAAGTGGAATTAGTCCAATGGCACGCACAATTTGGCCTCCATGGCTTAACTGTCTTTCGTCGGGCGAGTGGAGTCATAGTCCAACTAGAACTCTCAAGCAACTAGAACTTTCCCCGTACCAAAACCTTCCTTTGTCGCGTCAAGTTCTTCCAGAATCCCAGTCCAACTGGAATTAAGGCTTTTGCACAACTGGATTGCTTCCAATGGCCTATCGCGTCGTGCTGGCACACCATGACACTCCGAGTCCTAGTCAGACTAGGACTCCGTGCGCCATCTGAGTTTTGCATGTGCCAAAACTCTCCATGCTCCTCGCCATGATGCACAAAGTCCTAGTGGCACTAGAAAATGGAGTCCTAGTTGGACTCGGACTCCTAGTCCCACTCAGACTCGAGTCACTGATGTGCCGCACCGCGTCTTGTTGTGCCACGTCGTGTCACCCCATGTTGCGCGCCAAGCTCCTTTGGCGTGTGCATGTTGCTTGTATGCCTCCCTGGTTGGCTCACCACATGTCCTGCTCGATAGGATTCTTTCATGGCGCACCAAGTTCTGCTTTGGCCCAGACCGCCGCGCCATCTTCAAGATCCATGGTCGTGTCATGATTAGGTCTTTGGCCGTGCCACCTCCGGATGACTCGAGCCATAGTCGTGTCATGGCCCCTGCCCCTAATAGTTAGGGGGTAGCTGGGGTGGGTGGTTTCCCGTGCGGGGTGGCACGGGCCCCACCTAGTATCGAATAGGTAGAATAATATCTTTTATCCAATATTGGCATAATAAATAACGGTTTTCTCACTAACTCTTTCTTGCCAATATTGAAAATTTCTTTAATCCCATTCCTATCCTCAAACACCAAATATTATCATTACTATTTTATTCTCATTACACCTATCACCATCACTTTATTTTTTTCTATCCTCATTCCTTAACTCCACTTTTTCTAACAATTTATAATCCTATTTTTACTTAACCTCATTTTTTCTAACCCATTAGGCTCCTAAAAGACTTTGGAAATGAAAAAGCTCTTATAAATGATTTGATTGAAATATTCAATCAAATAACTGTTTTTATATTCATTTGAGTTGCAGCATCTATCTTTTCTGGTTCAAACGAATATCACATCAACTCCTTCCAACACCTTTGCAGATTTTCTGTGGACAAAAAGCCATGGTTGAATTGACGCCAGAGAAAATGACTGGTTTAGCACCAGGGGTCATTCAGCCCCTTGTTTTTCAATCAGGAATCTCGTGAACCCCACCAAACAAACTGCTCGCACTTGTTCTTCATTAATCTTCGCCAGTAATCTAAAACCACACGCATGAAGTACCCTGTTTCACAGGTGTCTCCGGAGGACTTCAACATACGAAGAAAAGAATACATGGATCTTTAAGGGCTTTATGTGATGTGTGAACATTATTAAACTTAATTAATTACTAAACCAATCTAGTTTGTTTGTTCTGGAAACATCGAGATTTAACCTACTTTGGTCACTTTTGATAATAGATTTCTCAACTTCTAGAATACTGGAAATGAGTTAATCTTGGAGTTAGGGGCAAGATTTCAAAAGAGTCTGGTTTTGACCAATTAAATTGTTTAATTCCAGTTCTCACGGGTCGTCGTCGTCGTCTTATTCTTGAGCTCATGAACTGGTCCATGTGCACTCTCTCATGTGGGGTCCTCATAAAACCTCGCGGTTCTGGAAAACAGATGAAGAAGGCATGAAGCGCACGCTGCATCTTTCACCTAAGAATCATAACAACAAATTTTGACTTTTCTGGACTATATCGCGCTACGCAAAGTTATACGGAATCGACCAACTAATAAGGGGTGTTTAGGTAACTTTTTACTCATATATACTGAGATCCTGAGATACGAGGGTTAGGTTAGCTAGAGGGTGGGTGGTCTCATTATAACTTATTGGCGCTTTTAGCGTTTGATTAGTGAAACTCCAGCGTCCTGTGAACCTAATAATCATGTTCTAATTAAGGGTGAATCATGCAAAATACTAGGTGCCCCCCCCCCCCCCCCACCACTAATTATTTGACGCAGGTAACCACCACCTCCACTAATCTTCTCAATCCTAATCATCCGGTAATCACCACCTTTTACATGGCTTCATCTATATCGTCTTATATATCCGTGTTTAACTTGGATCAGGCATCTCTATCGGTATGATAGAATACACATAATCTTATATAATAGATGAATCTTGTCTTTTTCTATGTGTCTTTTGTTCTATTCTTCTCTCATAGGAATCCTAATAGTTATAATTAATAGGAGCATTTGCTCACTCTGAACTCGAATTAAAGATTTAATATCTTTAAAAATAAAAAAACCTCTTATTACAATGAGTTTTTATTCTATCTGTGAGATGAGATCGATGTGTTTCTACTCCCATTTATTTATAACACATGCTAAGGCTATAATAAAAAATTAAGAAGTCCGTGTCAAAACAAGGACTTCACTATTGACAATTAAAAACACAAGAAAAACACAACACACTGTTTGCAATCTAATATCTAAAAGAAAATAGCTGAAAGTGGTACTATTTGTCTTCCTCTCTCCCTCTTTATTTTCACACATTCTTTTTAATCACTAGTCCTCAAAAGCAGCTGGGTTTTAATTTTTTTTTTTTTTCTAAAAGAAGAAGAAGAAAACTGTGGTAAGCCACCACCAATTGTGAAATAAACTACGGAATTGCCCTTGATAGCCATTAAAAAGTTATATAATATCCTTCAAAAATCGGCTGCTCTCTAATCAGCAACCACCACCAATGGCGTCGCTGTCTCGCACGCTGACGCCGCCGTGCTTTACCACGTGCTTGGTAGCACTTGTCGGCTTAACAGTCTTGGAATTGACTTGACTCACGTAACTCTTGGAAAGCGTTTGTGACAGGGAGCTATAACTCATAATTCCTCTTTATTTTTGTCCATCTACATTTTAAGGAAACGTCCAATGTCCTACATATTGCATCTGTTAATAGTCGGTGAATTTGTGCCCAATCTTATACGCTAACTCGCATTAGCCCTATAGTCATCATTTTGTCTCGTAAGTTACACTCGTTCCCATTGGCTACCTGAATTTGCACCATAGTTTGTTGGAGAAAAAAAAATTATTGATAGGAGTCTCGCTATAGAAGAACAAGCTTGCCGCTGGAAGCTGACGAGGAACACTTTAATTTATGATGCTCGATCGGTAGTCGATGTCAATATCGAGATCTTTTCAACACTTTTCTTAAACAATATTTGCATCTCACCACCATCAGGATCTAGTGATGCACCGGTACCAGGCTTAATAGCTTCGGGCTATGCTGAAGTCTGATCTTAGATCGATATTATTAGATTATAATAATATAAACTTTGATTTATCTATTTAAACTTTTATGATTAAATAATTAAAGTTTTTTCATGGGATCCAATCGAAGTTTCACGTGTCGAGAGAGAGAGATATGTTGAATTTGAATGAATTTTTAAGAGCATTTTCAGAATCGACAAGGTGGCTATATATATAAAGGAAGTACACGCCTGTTTATGTTGAATTTGAATGAATGTTTATGGAAAGATATCTCTTCACTTGAAGAGATGTCTTATGAATAGTGAAGAAATATCTCTTCAGTTGTTGTAGAGACATCTTACGATCGTAGATAGAGGCTTCATGATGGAAGACCTATTCTTATAAAAATAAAAAATATTAGAAAAATTCCTCTATAATATTCGAGTTTTGTTTGGGTGAATCATAGTGTTGTCTTCGTACTACCATTATCAATCTTATAAGGAGCAATAACAGTTACAACCGTTTATCTCCTATTAGTTTATTTACATGTATATTTTCCTAAGTTAACCTTGTATATTTTTATCATCTTCCATAAGTTAATTTTAAATATACATCCTTATATAATCATAAGCCAGGAGATTAGTTTTAAATATACATATTTATCAACCTTATAAGATCCAAGGGCAGTTACTTTTATGACTCATCATCTGAGTCATAAACTTATACACACATGACATACACGTGGCATACACGTGGTATAAAATTATAATTAAATAAACAAAAAAAAGGATAGTGGATGATGTGGCGTAAGTTATAATAGAGAGTGGGGCCGGACAGTTAGCCGTGTCAGGTGGCACGGGCCCACCACCTAGTACCAATATATGAGATAATTGAGATCATTATTATCAGAATTCAAGATAATATTTTATTAAAAATCTCGATCATTAAATTGGATGAGATTTGTTTAGATTTCAATCCATTGATATGATCGTAAGTATGTAAGTATGGTTGACAACGGTATGATTTAAACAAATACAAGTCCCAATATTCACTTCCATCCAAACTTGGCATATGATATTTTTATTATTATATATTAGTATAATTGGCAGTCTATGAATTCCGTGATGTGGCTGTCTCCACTGGCACTGCACAGTGTCCATTTGGTAATTGAACCCAAATCGCAGCCCCATTCCTCCAACCGCTTCTTCTCGTGGACCAAACCGGTTCCTTCCTCTCATCTTCGTCTTCTCCACCACCATCGTCATCGTCTCCTTCAAACTTCCCCCAATCGCCATCAACCCTTCTTCGTCAAAATAGACCATCCAGACTCCATCCACGACCACGAGAGAGAGCTAGGTACGCCACCCTTTTCCCCAAATCCCAACAACTCTCGAAGCCCTCCTCTTCCTTCCAATTCTTCTCCCCTCCGTCCCTATAAATCATGGCTCCCTTCGCCCCTCCTCTCATTGACATCTCGTCTCTTCTATTCTCCGCGAGCTTTGATTCCTTTCGTCTCTTTCAATCACATGGAATCCGCGCCTAAGTCCCCTTCTTTTCCGTCGAAGAACCATCTGTTGGATCTCAGGAGCTCGCTGTCATCCGTGAAAGCTCCGGCTAAGAACGGTGATCAGTGGTCAAGAGCTGGGAGGACTATGGCGACCGGGGGGAAGTTGAATCCGAAGATTGTTCATGGAGAGTTTGGATACGTTTTGGAGGATGTTCCCCATTTGATTGATTACATGCCGGATTTGCCTGTGAGTGTTTTAGATTTGAGCGAGAAAGAAGTCGTGAATCGTTTTCGGGGTTGATTTCTTGTTGATTCGTTTTTAGTTGTTTGAAGTGAAATTGTTTGTATCGATGTGATTTTATTTCTGTGATTAGTTTAGTGGGAGAGTTGAAGTGATATGATCACCAAAAGAAGGCGCCTTTTGTTTTTTTTTTTGTTTGTGTTTCGACTTTGGAAGTATGCGTATGAAGTTTTGATAAAAGATGATTCTTTGACTTAATTACTCTCTCTTCATTAGGTGGTCATTTTGACCAGAGTTTGCTGCTCTTCTTTCTTTTGCAGACTCACCCGAATCCACTGCAAGATAACCCAGCATATTCTGTGGTCAAGTATGTTCTTGATGTTCTTTTTCCTTGAAAAGTTGTTTCCCTTGTTATAATTCTACTAGAAGACTGCTTCTTCCAGAATCCGTTTATTCGAGACAGCGCTAGATTCTTATTTCTCACGACTTTCTAATGAGAAAATTTGTTCTTTTACATCTTTCCAGGCAGTATTTTGTCAACCCTGATGATACTGTTGCCAAGACGGTAAGCTCCCAATGGATTTTGAATTGGTTGACAATAGTTTGTTACTTGTTTAAATTGAAGAAAAAATTCTACCTTGGCTTCTTCGACAAAATGATGTGATTCATGCTAAAAACTAGCTTCACTTATAGTCATTGGTCCATCTTTCTTCTATGTAGATTGTGGTTCACAAGAGCAGTCCAAGAGGAACTCATTTTCGAAGAGCTGGTCCTCGCCAAAAGGTTGGTTTTGGTGCTAATTTCCTGGAAGTACTACAGATGAACCTCCCTGTAAACTTAACCGACCGGCACTTTTGGATGTCAGGTGTATTTCGAGTCAGATGAGGTGCATGCATGCATTGTAACATGTGGAGGCCTTTGCCCTGGGCTTAACACCGTGATAAGGGAAATAGTATGTGGACTGTATCACATGTATGGTGTTACCAAAATCCTTGGGATAGAAGTAAGTGTTTGTTCTCTCTTATGTTGGATTTAAAATTTTCTTCAGGTACCTTTGCTTTTCTAATTATTCTTAAGTATACATGAGGTATGCTATCCTGTATTAGTCAGAGCTTATTTTGCTAAAATAGTTCATTAGAGAGCATGTAAGGTCAAAATGAATGGAGAACTGATGCATATGTTACTATCTGATGAAATCAAAATATTCAGTTGTTTGAACTATGTGGAAAGCAAAATTACAAACCTAACAGGAAACTTTATAGGCTATTAGCCGCAAGAGAATGATGTGCATTAAGTCATTTAATGATTAGTTTGACCAATATGAATAGATGATTCTTAACTGCCAAATTCACGCTGCATGTCCATGATATACATCTCTGATGGGTGTTTTATCCCTCAGTTCTATTTCTTTTTGAGGAGCATTTGATCATCTGTTTGGGTCGATCATAATCTCTGAGCGCCAAAAATCTGACATTGCAAATATGTTGTTGATGCTTTGCTGAAGAAACTTTTCATCCTAATGGGAAGAAAAAAGAAAAAAGAATTGTGCAGATGCTCATGCTCCATGTTCCTTGAGCTGTGGCAAAAACATGCTTTGCAACTACTAGGATTATATGTTTTGTATGAGGTTTTGGCTATAAATTGATCATTGTGACATTTTAGAGTTAGTAGAGGCACCTAGAAAACATTCCATAACCGCTGTAGGTAGGAAATGCTTTTATAATTACCCTTATGAGAAGGCAACAAGTAGGTGACTCATCTACCACTTATACTGCCACCTTTGGGATTTTTTTTCCGAGAACATTTCTCCTTCCATTGCCCAAGGCTATAATTCATCATGTTCCTTCCCATGGAGTTCATAGAGGCAAATTTCCCTGATTTCTTATTTAAAAGCTGGTTATATTGGAGAACCATCAATTCAGACAATTGCAGCATCATCACTAATCTGAATTTGGCCTCTACAGGGTGGCTATAAGGGCTTCTATGCTCGTAATACAATTCCCCTGACTCCCAAGAGTGTCAATGACATTCACAAACGTGGTGGCACCATCATTGGCACCTCACGAGGTGGTCATGACACTTCAAAGATAGTTGATAGTATTCAGGATCGTGGAATTAATCAGGTAAGTATTTTTTGATATCTTTTATCTTCTTACTTTAGCATTATAGAATCTCATATCCAGTCCAAACCCTGTCTTCTAGGTATACATTATTGGAGGTGATGGAACTCAGAAGGGGGCTTCTGTTATTTTTGAGGTAATTATATGGAAGAAAACAACAACTGAAATCTTAGATGATTCATTTTGGTGGCTTTACAGCTAGGTTATAGAGCTTCTCATTTCATCTTTTTCTCTATCATCTTCTTCAGTCATCTGCATGCTTTGTGTGGCATCTTTTACCTTGAATCTGATCAATATTTGTCTTCTCCAAGTATTGATTCCGTGAGTAATTACCTTGCAGGAAATTCAAAGACGAGGTCTTAAAGTTGCTGTTGTTGGCATCCCAAAGACAATAGATAACGACATTGCGGTACTTATTCTAAGAAACAACTGATTTTTTAGTTCCTCATGTTTTTCATTTCAGTTAGTATGACTGTTCATTTTGCTTGTAATCTCACCATTGCTGTTGTTCTGTTGAATCAGGTTATTGACAAGTCCTTTGGTTTTGATACTGCCGTTGAGGAGGCCCAACGGGCAATCAATGCAGCTCATGTAGAAGCTGAAAGTGGTGAGAATGGCATTGGAGTGGTGAAGCTGATGGGTCGCTACAGTGGTGAGTTTTCAATTCTTGAGAGAGACAACCTTAGGTAACTGTGAATTGATCTTTGGAGGTCATAGTGGAATGACAATATGTAGTGGTCTGAAGGTGCTAGTCTTTTATCATGCTTGAAAATCAGTCCATTGTTGTAGAGTTCATGAAATGTGGCCATCTTATCTGTCATGGGTTTGCACTAGAGTGTTTGAAAGTTTTTCTGAAATTTTCAGCACTACATGATATATTGCAGATTATGTGTAACAAAAACAGTGTAGAGATTTATCCAAATATTAAATGATCTAGTTACATGAATAGAACTGTGCTATTCAGTTCTTTTCTGCAGTTTGAGTATTTAATAAATTCCACCGCTGATGCAGGTTTTATTGCAATGTATGCTACTCTTGCAAGCCGAGATGTGGTGAGTGTTGGTTTGCTTTGTTTGTCCTTTACTGTTGTCTATCCTAATTAGCAACTGCATTGTATGTTAATTTTGGTTCATTGAAATAATAATGGGCCTATGTTCTTTTGTTTTCTTCAATACTGATGAGGGTTTCACTTCTCTTTTTCATTCCACTAGGACTGTTGCCTGATTCCAGAATCACCCTTTTATCTGGAAGGGAAAGGTGGACTCTTCGAATTCATTGAGAAACGGCTTAAAGAAAATGGTCACATGGTTCTTGTTCTTGCTGAGGGTGCTGGGCAAGAGCTTCTTGCTGAAAGCTTGCGATCAATGGACCATGAAGATGCTTCTGGAAATAAGCTACTTCTCGATGTGGGGCTATTTTTATCACAGAAGATAAAGGTAGTTTTGTAGACCTAAACATTTTCCTGTCGATGAAAAGAACTAGGAGTCCTTTTGTTAGCTTGCTATATTTATGTCCAACATCTAGGAAATATTACTTTGGCAAACTTAGTGAACCTCTCATTGCAAGGGACACAAGAATACAACTGATTGTTAACGTGGAGTAGATATGCCATCATACTGCTGCTGACCATTAAGAGACGAACAACCTTTTCTCTTCCCTTCATTAAAATCTCTTAAGATCATCAAAATCATTATCAGTAGATAGTGAGTGCGGGTTTTCACATCAGGATATTTCTGTTAAGTAGTCGAACAATTGCTTTGAATATAAATGTCGTGTTCTGTCTGGTATTAACTGCCTTTTACTTCATGCAGGATCACTTCACGCGCAAACGGAAGATGACAATAAATCTTAAGTACATAGGTTGGTGGATCCGTGAACTTCCTTGATAGTTAGTTTATGTTGAGCTATTACTAATTCATGGTGAAATCGGTTGGATTCCAGTTCAATAATAAACCTTGGTTGTAGCGAATTACATGATATTCCTTGTTTCTACTTCGTATATAACTGAACTAAAAAATAACGAACAGAATAGCTAAGGTTTTAAGATTACCATTATCTGATAATGTAATATCTTGTTTAACAGATTAACTACTAATTATAATTTGGACTCCAATTCGAAAAATGACGTTCTGAACTCAATCACAATATGCCCTTTTCCTTTCTTCTATCTCTTTTCTAATGTACTATGTTATAGCATGTGCGATGCACATCCTATATATAGAATTTGTATGCTATTAAAAATAGTTATTGTAATTCTTATTATGCACGGAATAAGTATAGATAAAGAAAGAACCATCTCTATTGAACAAAATATGTCTCACATACAACAATAAAAACTAGTAACTTTTTGGAATGGCAGTTCCTAAAAAAGTACATCTATGTCAAAAAAACATGTTCAAAAAATATTTGGAAAAAGGGATATATAGCTACAGTAAAAAAAATCGGTTTCCACAGGGCATTAAAAAAAAATTTGTGCCACAAACAAGTAATAAAACCTTGGAATAATTTAAATCGACATGTTGCAAGGAACTTACATTTCATTTTTTAGTTAAATGATTTGCATTAAATGCATTGATATGTATTGAACTCCTGTATTCTGATTGCAGATCCAACATATATGATTCGTGCTGTTCCATCCAATGCATCTGATAATATATACTGTACATTACTGGCTCATAGCGCTATTCATGGTGGTATGGCGGGATACACAGGTTTCACTGTGGGGCCTGTTAATGGAAGACATGCTTATATTCCTTTCCCTGTAAGTATCATTTCTCAGAATTTTCTCAGTTATAGGCGTGCAAAAATTTATTACTGGTTACTGTGTTCCTTTAGCTTGGAGTCATCGAGCTGAGGGCAAAAATAAATCCGGATATATGTCGACATGACAGTTGTACATGCATTACTGAAGTTCTGCTAGAATCTGTTTAGCTGAAGATTAACCGACTCTATGACACCTAGTTTTCACACCAAAATGATTTTGGCTTTTGTCAACCCCATCTTTTCTAGTCCTTTTACCTGCTCCATTTTCACGTTAGTATTCCAATTCCCTTCTTGAGCTTTGGAACAATCTTGGTCTAGTTACCTCTGAATGCACCCTAGTTATCTCCTAGTTTTTCTGTAATCGAGAGTGCTAATGCATGCTTCACGACTGAGCTCAAAGTCTTATCTTGTTTCCACATCCCAGATGCTGTATAACTACCAAAAGAATTCACAAAAAGTACCAGGTGTAGAGGAATGACAGAGTTAGCATGCACATATTGTTATACAGGTTGTTACCGCCAAGCTGTTTGCCTTAAGCATTACCTTGGAAGTGTCTTGAACATTCTTTGACTAAGTCTTTAGATTTAGTGTTATGTAACAAACACAAAAGGTTGTGCAGCGCGTGAAGCACCACCTTCAACTGCCTGTTTGATATGCTTATCCTGATCTGTTTTGCAGAGGGTGACAGAAACACAGAACAAGGTGGTAATCACCGACAGGATGTGGGCAAGACTTCTCTCTTCCACAAACCAGCCAAGCTTTCTCAGCCAAAAGGATGTCGACGAAGCGAAGAAGAAGCAAGAAGAGCCCCAATCACAAGTGACGGAGAATTGCATGGAGAACGGTCATGTCGAGAGTGTTGGCGATGGACATAGCCAGGTGAATAGCACTACTGGTTGAGATGGTAAGAGCTGCGAATCCAGCATGACTGCATGTGATGTCAAGTAGATAGTCCCAGATGCTAGATCAGTTGCTGGTCTTTGTAAAGTGTAACTATGTGTCAAGTTGTGTTGAGCTGTACTCATCGAGAAGAAATTAGCATCTATTTTTTGGATACATGTTCATGCTTAGGCTATGAACACTTTCCTTGAGGATGATAACCCTTTTTAAGGTGGTGTTTTACAATTTTATATAATAATCCTGGAACATGGTCCTCCAGCACAGCGGGTTCTGGTGACTGGCACTGTAATCATGATGTTCATTGGTTACCTATAGCTTATTTCAACAAATTGTTATGTTCTTGAGTTATGTGCTATCAATATGACCTGATCTATCTCAAGTTTGCAGACTAATGGGTAATCCGTAAGACCCATTGTGACAAGGTTGACGAGCTCTCAGTTTAAGGCAGACAGTAAAAAAAAAAGAGCCTGAAAAATTTAGAAGTTGTTATGTTTGCAGTGCAATTCCACCCTTAAGCCCGAGTAACATAGTCCGATTGGACCTTATTTATCGAATCCGGTATATATAACCTCATTGAATGAAAGGCAGGTTTTTATATTTCATGGGAACAGTGTATGTATGCATACATGTTATCCTCCAAAAAAGATGCACATACTTGTGTGCTACAATCTTTTTCCAAAATTTAATTGATGACATGCTGCAGTCTGTAGGTCATTGATTCTGATTCAGCTACAGTTTCGGCTTCAATTGAATATTGTGTTGATCACTTCTTTTAAAGTCCTGCACCCCAAAATTTCGATGTCGAGGTTCAAAGCAGTTAACAGTTTCTCTGCATTCTTGGGTATTATGCACTTCTTGTACCCCAATTTAGCAACAGTCATTACCCTCTTGTCCATTCTTGTAACCTTCAGAATAGATGAGAACATGAAACAATTAGCACTCCAAATGTTACAACTAGATTATTCCTCTTCTTCTTCCGAACTTTCAGATGTAATTTATCTAATGTAAGCTGAAGACAAACGTAACAATCATTTAAAATGAATAATTATGAAATCGAACTATACAAAAGGTTAGCTTTCCATCCGAAAGTGCTTTTGGGAATTATATCACTAATAGTAATTCACAAGTGTGAACCTTTTAGATGACCCCTCGTCTCCAGAAGATTCTTACTAACGATGTTGTTAACACTATAGCACTTAGCAAGTAACCATCATTGTGCCTTCTTAAACCAGCAAGGCTCCAAAGGACATTAAGGCACCATGCTACCCTAAGTACAGGTAATGATCTATAGGTTTCCAAGTGTGAGTCAAAACAAAGTGGAAAGAATCATATAGTGATATGAAAATTTAACTAGCACACAGAGCGATCAAAATCAATATTGATGATTTTTTCATGATGATTGCTCCCTGCTGTTAACGAAAACAAAACAAAACTATAAACTTTTCAAAGCAGCAAGCAATCTTAATGGTTCTGAAATATCAATAAAGTTTGAAACTTCAAAAAGAAGTGAACTTACTACACGAAGCTCGCCTCCAAGCCCAATCTCTCCTATGAATGCAACATCATTTGGAATAGGCAACTCCAAGAAACTGAAGATAAAGTGTTCAGTTACATTACAATAGGATATTATATGCACACAAAGAGTAGAATTTGAAGCTATCTCCGCGGATAATATATATTATATATTATAGGACATAAACTCAAGCAGAGGTAGATTTACATGACGAGCTAGCAATATGTAAATCCATCTTACGAGTGTCAAATGAAGAACACCAAGATCCAGCAAATCATCTACATATTACACTTGGTTTACATCACAAGAGGTGTCTGTTTGCAACAATCTCAGTAGGTCTTTCATCTACATGACACTGTCAAATCCAGCTATTCATCTCATGCAATGGCTAATTCACAGGAACAACTAAAATGGCTAAAACTGGGTTCTGAGTGGGGAAACATTTTTCAACAATTACCATTGACATTTTAAATAAATCACTGAGAAAATATAAGCCAACAATGACCATAGAAAAGCCCTTATATTTGGCCCATTAACTGTGATAGAGGCAGGTATTCCAAGGTCAGGTTGTTTGCTCCATGTGTCTAACCCAGATCCAAACTAGAAAGCAGAATGGTCTTACAATATGGAGCAGACCTGAATCATGACATTAATAAGATTAAGATTACAGAATATTTACTTACAAATAAAACACACGATATGCAGCTTTAAACTAGCTTCTCTGACAGAAAGGCATAAGGACCAAAGCAAGATTACTATGGTTGAAAATACACTTACAAGCAGTTTTTTGGGTGAGAACATGGAGATGGTTCTACATTTGGAGATTTTTAATTCATACTCCAAATTATGTCATGAGGCTAACATTTTGATGTCTATACCAAGGATTGTCGTCCCACAGTTTGGGACAGACCCTGTGCCAGCTGCATAAAGCTATTCTGAGCCAACACATGTATCTACATGGGGCTGTGACCATGGATTAGCCACTGGCACGCTCCATGCCGGTCACTAGCATAGCTGAAGTGGATACGAACTATGCCAGTCAGCATGGAGCATGCTGGCACTAGACATATCATGTCAACATCCTACTTGCATGATATGTATGGGTACTTGCTAATTGGCACAGAAGTCCATGGTTGTGGTAATACATGGATTGTAATTCACGAGCACGATACGTGCCCTTCTGTGCTGGTATGTGCCAACAACACGGTAATCACTAATCCATACCACATTCTCCAAGTGAACAAGGTTCACCTTCTAAGCCTTTTTTCATTAGTGTACCATCTTGTGATAGCATCAAGGAATTCAGCCTTGCACTCTAGCCATTATGAGGCTGCTATGCCCCCTCAAACAGAGTACATTGACAAGTCTACATGAAAATTCCTAGCACACCATGTTAAAATGTGGAATGTAATACATGCATGCAAAACGCGTGCGCGCCAAATCACAGAATGGCTGTGCATACCTGCTACAAATAGCAGCTGCTATTGCAAGATCTCCTGCCGTCTCTGTCAACTTGAATCCACTAACGACGTTGAGAAAGATAGCCTATCATATGAGAGTAAAACAACACTTCAGGACTATCATAGATAAAAATTTGAGAGAATAACATGCAATGTGGGTGTTAAGCAATCAAAATTTAAATTTGGGTTGATATCGATTATCATACGAAGATCTGAGGTGATAACATGTGGTGTGGGTGTTAAGTTATCACAACTGACATTTCTAGTTGATATTGCCAATTTTAAATTTCCCCTACATCGTCCAATATTATATTTTTGGCCATTTCTACTATTGAACACTATTCATCTTTAAATTTCTTTGTTATCAAGCATATTCTCTTATTCTAATTGTTTCCTGTAATTCTGTTGTCAGTAGGTGTTCAAGGTTTTTTGGCATCTCCATTCCAAATGAATCATCAGATAGGTAACGAATCCAGCGCCAGTTTAATGAAGGGTTAATGTCTGCTCTCATGGTTATAAAGCTCTTTTGTTTTTCCCTAGAGCCATATGGTTTGAGAGTCGAACTCCATAGGTGACCTATTTATGTGGGTAAGGCCTATATGATCCAACAACGTATTAGAAAGAAGGTTATAAAAGCACCTGTTGGCAAGAAAAAACACCATAAATTTCATGTGTATAGGATTACTAATACATTTATTTTTCCAACGCACCTTTATATATAAATTGAACTACACCACAACTAAATGGCAGAAAACAGGAATTAATTCAAGTTATACCTACATTGTCATAGAGCTTTAATCCTGCTTGCTTCATGAGAACCTTCGAAAGCAAAAAGTCACAGAAGTTAGCTAAAATAACAGGAATGATGGATGCTTAGAGGGCATTCAGTTCGCATAAAGAAACCGAAATGGGCAACAACACGCTTAAATAAACAAGAATTTTATTCATAGAAGGCCTAGACATGTAAAAAGGAGAAACTGCAATTACAGTCCACTTGCCTCTATAATTTGCAGAACATATTCTGGACAACCGAAGTATTTAGCATGCATGCATAAAATGAAACCGTTCCTAGCTTGGAGGAATGTGTAAAAAATGGAGGCAAAAATATTAAAGGAAAAAGAGCAATTCACGGCATTTCAAAATCTTTGAAGTAGAATGTGCTTACAGAAATGATCATCTCAGCTCGGCTTTCTCGTATCCCATTGATCTGTCTTGAAGCAGATGAGCCAGATGCACACAATGCCTACATACAAATAATCAAATATCACTTCGGAGAAACACAATATAAGCTCCATGTAGTAGCAAGTTACAATGTGTGAAAGCTGAGTCTAGAATGATAGACTACAGCCATAACCATGGCTTCCATTTAAAAAATAATACTGCAAATAATTGATACTAAGAGGCCAGTTATCTGTCGCCAACAGAAGGGTACCCGAGTCTACACAGCACAAGTACAAATGCCGAATTCCATCAATTTTCACTTGCTCTTTTGATCTGACTCATGTTTAATTATGCGATTCATGGCGATTTTCCCTTCGTTTACAGTAGCTAAGGAAAACGTACAATTATGCATAAAGTCATCTAAAGATAAGATGATACATTATTAGACTTCAGAGAGCCCAGAATTTCCAATACTAAGGTCTCATGTCAGTGATAATGCTTCAGACATCCCTAGCAGTGCTTGTGAATTTCCGGTATGAAGTTCTCTGCAAAATATTTGCAGTCCAAGCAGCTACAAGATACATGGTAAACTTTTGCAGCCAGCGATTTTTTGTAAGTTTAAAAGAGATACTCAACTGCAGCAACGTTTGCCTACAGAGACAGAAACACTCGACTCCCTTGGAGCAATGGACAGGGGCTAGATGCTGATGAACAGGGTTTAATGTGCCATTTGTAAGTTTTCGCGTGGCCCAGCATATCATGCAGTAACTTACTGGCACAATATTTAAGGAGAACCATGAAAACCAAATTTCACGTTATCAGGTCCGTTTCGGGCTCGAAATCCATTTAGCCTTGGTAAGCACAAAAGAAGAGATATAAACAGCCACTTCCAACCCAGTAACCCCAAAATGGAGTGCTAGAATAAATGTCGGGGGAGAGAACTGCCCCTCGTTTGTAAGGTTTAAAAAGGACTAATTTAAAAACAACACCATTTGGCAATTGGCACTTCACTGCATCTAATCAGACTCTAGTGATGGGATGCTAAAAGAGAGAGTTTCTGTGAAACTGGTTTTCAATAGCAGTGGGATTTGAGTACTAGATCAAAATGCAAATTCAGGCTCCGTATAATCCATCTATAAGCACATAAACACAACAGAGATTCTGCTGTATACCATTTCACTTTTGGTAAGATAAAAAAATGGTATAGAGACAACAATTTAGTACAAGCTAAAGTATGATGAAATATCCCACGGAGATACTACAATCGCGAGATTTGTTTACATATGTAAAGCTTGTCAAAGAAAAAAGTAAGCATAAATACCTGAATTTCAATAAGAAAAGTTCGAGACCCATCTACAATCACAGCAACTGCAAGCCCAGCTAAAATATCAGAATCAGAATAATGCTCACTTAAGAACATCTCACTAGGATTTGCGACAGCATCCAAGCCAGACTCTGACATTTCAAACACCCCAAGCTGACAGGTAGTAAAAAAGAGAAGAAAGTTATTATTACCATTCCACCACGATGGAACAATTTTTCCTATCAAAAATTCGTGAGCTTAAAAATAGCTTACCAGCAAAATTAGAGGTTGATCGTGACAGACATAACATAAAGAAAAGTAATGGAACATTCCAGGATAAGGAGCTATCTCAGTTAAACAACAACAAGGTGGCTCAAGTCTTGAATTGACTATTGATTTCCCTAAATAAGCCTTATCCAGAAGATGATTCGGAAAATCACATAGTATATTTCGTATGAAAAACTCTCGTAACATGGAAAACCTCATCTTAATCTTCCTTCTTATAAGCATCAATGGTACAACAAGTAGAATTATTTAGTCACTGAAACATCTTAATCATACCCACTCATGCATGAATTGGAATGACTAAACAAAGAGTACAATGCAATCCATTAAGCGTCAAATCATATAGCTTGCATGCTACCCAAGGATTATAATCTTGTCAAATACCTCATCTGTAGATCCAAAACGATTCTTCACAGATCGCAATAGACGGTATGATGAGTACCTCTCCCCCTGAAATAGAAGTGTTTGACTCATGAAATAAGCTTCCATCTGAAACTTCTGAAGTGTGGATTTACAGGATTATGATACATGGAAGCATCACAACTACAAAGTAATTTTCAATGGTAAACTTTAACTTGCGATGAGTTGCCCCAGAAGAACACCATCCTTCTGTCTAGCTGAATTAATTCTTAGACAAAGTTCAAATTTTTATCCGAAAATTTAAAGCACAATTGGACCACATATGAGACAATATCTCTCTTACCTACCTCCATGTATAAAACGGCATCAACAATGTGTTCCAGCATACGAGGCCCGGCTATATCTCCAGTTTTTGTAACATGTCCAATCTGGAAAAAGCAAAAATGATGGCCATAAGCTCGCCAATAAAGACTTGAAGATATAAAGCTATTTCTAATTAATACAACGTTGACCATCCATCTAATACCAAAAAAGGGGTCAATAACCTACAGAGAAGTCCCACGGCTCCAGCTAATAACCACTTTCAGAGTTTCAATATCCTATGAAACTTTCATATTAAGGGATTGTCAAAAATTCTCTCTACTTGCCAGACAATCCATGCCAACAATCTGATAATAGCAAATAGCATCTATTCATGAAATTGTGGTACACTTGCATCACCATGTTCCAGATACCATCTAACGGTGAGAAAGATTGGTGGCCAACATTATGTACGTAACAAGAGAACAATTGTTTTTTAAAAAAGGATTATAGTGGCAGAGGGTGCTATCAAATGCAGCCCGTAATAGAAATAACTACTAAAAGCTGATCTGCCATAATCGGGTTACCCATACTGGTCATTATTGTGCATAGTTCATACCCTCGACAGAATTCAGCTTATTCCCAGCAACTGCTCACTGGACTTCTATTCAAAGCATAATTATGGAAAATATATGAAGTTTAATAAATTCCCTAGAGCTTTCATATCCAATTGTTGAGATAAGACATGAATCTAAATTGTCTTCGGTAATACATGCATGAGAATATGTCAGAGCAGAACAGTCCCTAATGGTCCAGGACTACTTTAAGATATTCCATCATGATGCAAATGCCAAATACCATTACCATAGGTGAGAGAAAAGTGTTTTCCTGAAAGTGGGGCTTATGCATGCATAAACCCTCCCTATGCAGGAACCAAACACGTGCTAAGGCTTCATCACTACTCTCTCCCAAAACATATATTTATGTACTTAAGATTCATGCTCGTGAAGATATAACCCAAGTGGTGCAAAAAGCAGTTGTCCGGCCATTATTTAATTTTTTTTTAAGTCACTACTATTCGTGTTTAACCAAAGATGGGGACAGGATATCTAAAAACATTGTTATGTCATCTGAGTTAAACTTACCAAAATAACAGGAATATTTGTCTGCTTTGCGAACCTCAGCAAGGCTGAAGTGCACTCCTTGACCTATATTCATTATAGGAAACATGGGCAAAAATTAAACGAGACAGACTTAAGAGTATAATAGAACCATGCACCTGAGAGAACAACATAGAATCATTTTTATCAGTGAATAAGTACAAATGCTTCATAAGGAGGTTCAACCTGCATGAGATACTAGCACAATGCATGAAGAAAATGATAGGTTGGAGAATCAGACAAGGGCTTTTATGGATCACAATATGTATGTTATATCAGTCATATAATTCAACCCTACTTGTCTAACGTAAGCATGATATGTGGATTCCTAGTGCCATATGGGATCAACCTGCATGACATTGCCAGCACTTCCAGTTACTCCTCTAAGATAAACTGTTTGAATGGAGTCAACAATAAGAACTTGCGGAGACAAGGATTGGATTTTATCCAATATGTCCTGCAAATAAAAAAAAAGCCAGGATGAGATAGACGACACTCAAATTTTGAATGCTATGAAAACAAGCCATTCCTTAGCAGAATTTCCTTCATTTTAGATTATATGGTCCACTGCAGCTAGATGGGAATCTTCCCATTCTCTATCCTCTCCAACCGGCTGGAAAATCCTTAGCTACATGGAAGTAGATACTCTACCAGTGAATGTGCATGTATTTGTAGGCGATAGGTTAGCGTGAGATATTAGTCCAGCAGACATTATATTAACATAACTCGCATGAACAAGGAAATTATAAAAAGAAATTGCTAACAAATGGGATCGTAAGTTGTAACTTTAACAGTTCATGATTATTAGAAGAACAAGGGAGAGGACATAAAAACATAGTAAACATTTTAAATAGCCATCTATTGTCGGTAGGTGAATAAATATTTTTCATATTCTCCACATCCTTCCAAGATGAACATGGCAGGACATCCTCACTTCACCCCACTACATGTTACACTTCTGGGCTTTCCTATCTCTGACTGAAAACTGTGAAACCTATGTAAGAAAGTTCATCCTAGGTAAGCAATAGAACTTCTGCTCCATTCTTCACCATCAAAGTCGAATGAAAGAATAAGCGACATGAGCAACATCATATATTCAGTAGTGAATTATGAGATATTATTTGTGCCACGAGAGGAGAACAGGGTCGCCGACGAGCTTGCGAGGCTTGGTAAAGGAAGCCAGGTTTGCTGGTCTTGGGAAGGCCGTGTGGGTACCTCTTCGAATTCAACCGAGTGATGTTGTATTCCATCTAGTGACCCCTGCTAGATTGGTCTCTTTTGTAGGAAGGGGTGTTTTGGTTGTAATGTTGTTTTAGTTTTCACCAGCCACTTGGCTAAACTTATCAAAAAAAGAATTATGAGGCCCTTTTCTGAAATAGGCATTATTCAACCAACATAGACATTGGAGACATGATGCAAAAGACAGCAGTTTTTCTCAAGACGGAGGCATGTAGCCGTACATGCACAAAGGAGATATCATATCTAATTGTTCTTGGAAAAGCCATTCCTACTCATGAAACCATGTAGTGAAGGTTATATAAAGTCATAATGTACTTGACACAGATATGTCTAACAAAAAGTTCATATGACCACTTCCTTCATGGAAAGAATAAAATATAAATCACACACCTCGATATCTGTACTCGAGTACAGGAAAAGGGCCTCTGTTGTGATCCTCATACGGTCCGCCCTGCTCCCAATTTGTTCTATGCTCTGTCATTAATATGTGTTCCCAACAAAAGCAGATGAATTAGCAATAAGAATGAATAACCCGAAGATAGCAATGTACAGTATGGTACAATAATAATGTTAGTTATGATCTGATAATAATCCTGATCAAGGAAGGATAAAGGTACCTCGAGTGCATATGATGCTTGAGCAAAGCAGATAACCAGTAATAGAGTCTATTTCATGGGCAAAAATCCAGAACATCTCGAAAATGAGTAAAAATTGGATGTCATAGGTAGAATACACATTGGAATACACAGAAGATTTGTGATAACTGATGCATACAGGGAAAAACTACCCAGGGTAATAAAGGCTAACAGTGCTTTTGTCATGAACATGAACAGATCATGGATCACAATTTTAGCCCAATCATGCCCACAGACTTGAACAGCCTACCCGACTAAATTACATGGCGATTAAAGTTTAATTACCATGGGAGAAAAAAGATTAAAAAAACCGAGATAAAAACTATGTTAAACAAATACAGAGGTAATCAAACGGGGATGACACTTTCTTGCATCTAATAATTTAGTGTTACCAGAGCATACCTCCTCCCCAGAGACATAAACAACTGGTGCAGGCCCCTTGAAACCGAATCCTTGAGCAATAATAGCAGCAATCTTCATATTAAAAAAACAAAGCGTCTTAACAAACCTAACAAATTTTGAAATAGAGAGCCATATAAAAAATATACAAAACTTTCTGAAGCATATCAGCTTGCATGCAATTAAATTTACAGCATTAAGATACACAGTGACAAGCAAACGAAGAGATACTACAGTAACAATGTTCAAGTGAGTAAGTTCATACCTGCAACAATAGTGTGCTTTTCCCAACACCAGGATCACCACCAACTAAAACCAGTGAACCTACAGAATACAGCAAATACCTCCATTACACAAACATTCGTACACTTGTTTTCACATTATGCAATGGCAAACTACAGTTAAATAAGAATTCAGCTGATGGTAAAAGCACATCCCAGCCTCAAACATCCACAAGAAAAACAACCACAACTAAAGGGAAGACACCTATATATGCAGGCATTACAATATTCATCTTATACATTCCTATTCCGAATTGCACCTCAAACAGCAGCTTCCCACCTGAACCACGTTAAGGAATCCTTCTATTTATACCATTTTTTTCTCCCTATTTTTTACACCCAATGGCAGTAAAAGCCATCTCCCCCCTATAGCCTCTACTCAGAAACTGTTGTGCTTCTATTAGCATTGCATCCGACATCTTCATCTACAGTATAAAAAAAATACTTTGCACATGAGTTTTGGAGCATAGATGCCATTTCTTCAACAACAGTGTAATCAAGAACAACGGGTGACAATTAAAAAATCTAATTACATGTAACCAGAAACATAAAAGGTTTCTATGCATTGATTCAGTACAGAAATAAGAAATACATCACACCTGGTACAATACCACCTCCAAGCACCCTAGCAACCTCCATACCGAACTGACCAGACCTAGCATTCATGTGACTCATTATTAGCATTCTATGTTATCTTTGCTGGCTCCTGTAGATGAAGATATGATGCGATAGTAAGGAATATACACACAGTGGAATCCGCCACTCTGACTGGTTTCTCCCCTTGTTGACCTCCGCCAAGCTCTGAGGCACTGACATGCCCGTGCGCTGTGGCAACCAGGACCTCACCGCCACCTCCGACACCTCAGTTCCCCTTGCCCTATTGACCTCCGACTCTGTGAACTCTTTTATAGACCCCATGGTCCCACACGACAGGCACGCCCCCCACCACTGCCCTGGTGTCGCCCCACAGCTCTCGCAGACCCAAGAAACCTTCGTCTTCCCTGTCTTCCTCCTCACCATACTCGACCAAGTCTGCGAACTCAAACTCTCACTTGAATCCACATCCGACTTCTTTCCTTTCGCCGTCGATCTATTCTTAGGACTATCTTCCACCCTAGCGGGTTCTTCTTTGAGGCTATCATCTCCAACTGCACGAGTGATGAGCTCGCCGGCGACTGGGTCGTAGAATGTCCATACCTTACTGTTCTCATCTTGGTCGCTCGAATCCTCTCCTGAAGCTTTTGAGCTCCCTCTGCGCACACTTTTCCTAGCACGAGGCTTCTCTTCCGGAGTCCCGACGCCATCCGACCTGCTCTCGAGTCTGTCAGTGAGGGGATCGTATATCCCCCAAGCCCCGTCATTTTCCTCCGGTTGCCCTTGGTTCTTCCAGCTTCCATGGCGGATGGATCGGATAGGAGCAGACCTCCATGAGGGATTTGGAATAAGGCTTAGTTTGGATCGAGTGAGGTGCACGAGGAGCTTCCTGTGGGGGAATAGAGAGCGGAGGGCTTGCATTTGGGGGATTTGGAGAAGATGGCGATGGGGTTTTTGCATCAAATCGGAGACAGAGCGTTGGGGTTAGGGTTTAGGGTTTTCCAAGGCGGTGGCATTTGGGAGGCCCGCCAAGTTCGAAAGCCACTGAAGAAGTGTTCCCGGGTAACTGGCTAAGAGCTTTGTAAGGGTTAAATTCCAAAAAACCCTGCTTTGAGAAGTAATTACTCCAACTGCCCCTCATTTGATGAGCAATTGAGCGTTGTCCCAAGAGCAAAAAAATGCATATTAACTCCAGTTTATTTTGATTTTTGCAATCTAGAGCCGTTTCATGTTGTCGTTATAAAATCAGTCATTTTGATAAGCAATCGTTACTTACAAGTCGGGATACAATCCATGCGCAAAGGGCCTATTTTGCAATGAAAAAACACAACCGTCAGTAGTAAAATTATAAATATAATGAACTAGTTGTGTGACAGGGTAATCATAAACCCCACCCCAATAACTCCCTTCCACTAAACCCCGTCAACTTAGGATTATCATGTTAGGCGCCACACAGGTTCCACCTAGGATATTCTCCCGCCATGTAGGACAAGTGACCACCCACTACCTCTTTTGGATCTTCCCATTAGATTTACTTCTTGAATCTCCATAATTAGATTAGCCAAAGAGACAAACCACCCACTAGATGGGCCCCGTGCTACCTTAACCACCCACCCTCATTGCCCCATCTCCTCCCCTCTCTTTACGATTTCGATCATATCATAAATGACTGATAGGCCTCATCATAAACGTTCATTTATAAAATAAACTAGATGGGAAGCCCCACCCACTCACTATCCTCGCTCTTTTCAGCCACCATCCTTTGATTATGACGCCACGCCCTAAAACATTCCCTTATATAGTAGATTTAAGATTTAAGATGTCAATGTTTCTCCCACGAGATACTGCTGCTATGTATGTAAGTCTGGATTATTTTGAGTCTGAGAGCAACTCATAAACACAGATAAACATGCTACTCTGTTAACCAGTTAAAAAAGACTGATCACATTGAACTATATGAAATTGGTACAAATATGGAGTTCATAACGTGACACTTCTTCGGCTTGAGAATAAAAGGTCAAAGAACAATCTTGGGATACAATTCATTAGCTAGCCAGCAGAGAATTCATCTGCCAAATTGATACAAACTACCCCCGACTATTGAATGGATACAAAAAGACTCCAAAGAGACTCTTCTTAGTGGAGTAATGTATGAACTGATCAGGCACTGCAAATCAATAATTTCTCGTCCTTTTTCTTACCAACAACAGGTTTTAGACCAGACCCATGGTGCAAATAATTCTGATATAGGGGAGAACGAAGACTAGGACCACAAGTTCACCCTCTGTAGATACCAGATGGCTCTGCATTCTGAACTATCCAAGGATGCTCGAGAAGTTTGTGAAGTGGAAGTCGCTGTGATGAATCTTTAACAAGCATCTGAATAAAATATGAGTAAATATCTAAGCATCATAATTCATGAAGTATTGGAGAGCTTATAGACATAAGAAAGGAAATTATGTGACAATGTTTATCCACCTGGCTGATGAGGTCTTTGGCAGCAGAAGAGATTATTGGCTTTGAGGGAAACTTAAGATCTACCTTTATAATCCTGCATCCATAGAGCATGTTTAAAGAATGCAGCAGATAAACATATACAGTAACGATCATCAAGACGAATGCAATTTGCACCAGGCAATCACTTGAAAATCAGCTTCACATAGCTGTATAGATGAGCTTTACTAAGCAATAGTATCATGCTCTAAAACCATGCCCATAAATGACTTTCAATCCGCATAGCATCATGCCCATAAACGACTTTCAATCCGCATCGCACCATGCCCATAGACGACTTTCAATCCGCATCGCACCATGCCCATAAATGACTTTCAATCCGCATAGCATACACATGGGTTCAACCAAGTTCACTTATTCTGTAAAGTGATGAATTCCACACTTCAATGACAAACTATATTGCTAAAATGCCATAACCAAATTGATGTCCATAACAAAACTTTTGACATCATCTTATCATCAGCTTTACTATTCCCTAAAGTCTGGGTTAAAAAGTTGTGCAGCTTCAATGGGAAATGGCAAGAATGATAGAAGCCATCAAGCAGAAACTAAGGCCCATCAGATTCTAGAGAAAACAGGTCAAAGAAGAAGCACACAACCCTGCAGGGACAATGAACTTAAGCTACCTTCTGTACGTGTCTGAATGTTCCTTGGCCTCAAATGGTGGCCCCCCATAGAGGAATTCATAGCACAAGACACCTAAGCTCCAAATGTCTACACTGGCATCATGTTCTGCACTTTCCACTGTAACAAAGACATAGAAGGAAGATTTTATAATAAAAATGGCCTGCTCCAAATTAATTCACGTAGGAGATCAAACAGAGATATGTTAAAATACCCATTTCTGGTGGAAGGTAATCCAACGTGCCACACATTGTCCTCCTTCTGTTGAAGGTGTGGACTGACCACCCAAAATCTGCGATCTTCAACTCACCCTAGCCACAATTCAACTACATAAGCATGTGAAATCGTCCATAGTGGAAGATGAAAAGCTGAACCAAAGATACCTGAACACCAATCAGAAGGTTTTCTGGTTTGATGTCTCTGTGAATGACATGTTTCCCATGGAGATAGATCAGGGCTCGGGCTAATGACGAGATGTACTGAAACAGGCAAGAGAGAATATGAACTGGATGAAAAATAGAAGAAAAGAGATGAATGCCACTGCTTAGAGAACCATAAGACAATCAGGTAAAGGAAAATTATAGATTGTAGAGGTAATGGATGAACTTTTATGAACGCTAGTAGAATCTGACAGTAGACACACTGATAATGGGAGAAAAAACTCACAGTTGCAGCTCGCCTTTCACTAAAGTATTTGCATTTCTGCAATTCCTTGTACAGTTCTCCTTTTGCCGCGTACTCTAGTATCAAGTAAACGCGAGTCTGCATCCAAAATAGAAATGAAGAATCATTAAGCATCCTCTTCCTTGGGGTAAGCTAAAAAATGTAAGTTGCATGTGGAAAATCAAACCTGGTCATAGAAGTAGCCATAGAGGCGCAGAATGTTAGGGTGCCGCAGGTGACTCTGTATTTCTACCTCACGGCGCAGCTGATGCTCAACCTGAGATTGCTTCAGCTGGCTCTTGAAGAGAACTTTTAAAGCTACGATATGGTTACTCTGATTCACATAAAGAGACATAGAATCACTATCTTGTATATCGTTTCTCGCCTATCAGAAGTTTCAGAACAAAGGAAGGCATTGATATTTGGAACTTCATTAACAACAGAGCAGATCAGTTATACCCTCTTTTCTCTGGCAAGATAAACATGCCCAAACTTCCCTCTACCCAGCGGCTTTCCGATGTCAAAATCATTTAGAGTCCACCGCCTATCCACCATAGAAGCCTTTGAGGGAGACTGCCAAGATATAGATTATGCCAAAAGATCAAATCCCTATTAAGGCATTTCCCAAAATGTTATACCAACCATACAAAAAGCATAACCACAAGAAGACTAACAAAATTGTCAGGTGAAAACATAATAAATCATTCTATAACTCAAAATCCAAGCAGCAATAGCAAGATTACAACATAAGAGTAGTAAAAAGAACGCCAGAGATTATATGTGCATTTTCATTAAGATGCTGCAGGCGTGTAATCGATCTTTTTTACTAGTACAATAGGTAGCATCTCAAGAACACTAGAGGCGGAAAGATGAGTTGAGATCCCTAGATACTTATAATCATAAACCCCAAGGTTCTACAACAACCATCTTAATCCTATGCGCCTCATAAACTCTCTCTAAACAAACAATTAAGCAAGAACCCGCGAAAGAAATGCATGCAAAACCCCAGTTAATCTCTTAATAAGGAGAAGCGAACAGAAAAGATTATATCCAACCAGACCTAATCTTTCAAAACACAAGTCAATGCAAAGAATGGCATCCGCGAACACGATTAGAAGAGGCGTTCCTTCTCAAATGCCCTAAAAATCCTAAGAAACCAAGGAATCCCTATGATAGCGATCAAGAGCCCTATAAGCGTACCTTCTCTTGTTCCTGGTTCTCGGCGGCGATCGCCATGAGAGAGGGGGGAGAGAGAGAGAGGGGGGGGAGCGAGCGATGGAGGTCTTCCTTCTTCGGATGAAGCAAAAGGGCGGACCGGGGGAGATTGGGCCAAGTCTCGTGGGTTTAACTCTACTGTGTAACGGTCGGATTCCATGGGGAGTGCACGTGGACCAATGGGGTTTCGTACTTACTGCCAGAATTTGAATCGTTGAGGAAGGGAGCGTCCCCGCAACGGGCAATAGCATTATTTTACAGAACTTTGCAGAATAACCCCTGACTTCAAGAAAATTGAATTCTACTCCAGCTCTAGTTGGCATCTCCTTCACCTAATTTAGTCCGGTAAATATGGGAGTTTCCCGATGCCAAAAGAAAAAAAAGTAATGTATATGAGTAACCAATTAAGTTAAGCCTGTGGCGCGGAAGCTCTGCCACCTTTAGGTTGCGTTTGGTTACGGGATAGACTATTCTGAGATTAGAGGAGATAGGGATTAGTAATCCGGGATAAGTTGTGGGATAAAATTTATCCCACCTTGGTGTTTGGTTGAAAAAATGGGGATAAGGAGGTAATGATTACTTGGGATTGATGAGGTGGAAAGTAATAAATGAATAATATTGGATGAAAAATGTGGAATAAAAATAGGGATTGGTGAGGTGGAAAGTAAATTAATAATATTGGTACTTTAATTAATAATATGATAATGCATAAATATTCACCTTGGTTTTAATAAATTATTTAATAATATGATAATACATATTATATTAATTAAAATATAATATTATCACCCCACTCGTCTTTTTCGACGCCTCCTCCTGCTAATCCCTCTCATATCAGCACCCAATTATTTGTCACCCCACCGTGGCATTCGGCGACGAACACGTGACCTCCACTTACATTAATATAATATATTTTTATTTTTATTATAAATATAATAATTAATTTATATTATTAATTTATACACATCAATGAGCTACCTTTTCTATTATTAATTTATCTTATTAATTTAATTTATATCATTAATTTATACACATCAATGAGCTACCTTTTATATTATTAATTTATATTATCTTAATTTATACACATCAATGAGCTACCTTTTATATTATTAATTTATACATATCAATGAGCTACCTTTTCTATTATTAATTTAATTTATATTAATTTATATTAATTTATATCATTAATTTATATACATCAATGAGCTACCTTTTCTATTATTAATTTATCTTATTAATTTAATTTATATTAATTTATATCATTAATTTATACACATCAATGTGCTACCTTTTATATTATTAATTTATATTATATTAATTTATACACATCAATGAGCTACCTTTTATATTATTAATTTATACATATCAATGAGCTACCTTTTCTATTATTAATTTAATTTATATTAATTTATATCATTAATTTACATACATCAATGAGCTACCTTTTCTATTATTAATTTATCTTATTAATTTAATTTATATTAATTTATATCATAATTTATACACATCAATGAGCTACCTTTTATATTATTAATTTATACACATCAATGAGCTACCTTTTCTATTATTAATTTATACATATCAATGAGCTACCTTTTCTTTTATTAATTTATATTATTAATTTAATTTATATCATTAATTTATATACATCAATGAGTTACCTTTTCTATTATTAATTTATATTATATTAATTTATACACATCAATGAACTTACTTTTCTATTATTAATTTATATTATTAATTTAATTTTGGATTGGTGAGGTGTAAAGTAAATTAATAATATTGGATGAAAAAGGTAGGATAAGAATAGGGATTGATGAGGTGGAAAGTAGCTGGGGTAGGTGGCAAGGGGGTTTTTGCATAAAACCCCCTCTAATCCTGGGTTTAGGAATCCCAGGATAAATCTTATCCCGAGTGGGGATAAAGTCCTGTTTGGGTGCTATCCCGGGATAGAGTGAGAGGTGGCGGATTTTTTGCCGGTGGCCGCTGCCGTCGTCAGTGAGGTGGACAAGCACTTCAAACTTCTTTCACGGGGATGTACATGGAAGTGGGAGAAGGCGGACAAATCCAATGTGACCGCCACCTCACCTTCAATTGAGTTAGAGGAAGAAACAGAGATGGAGGACTCCCCACCTGAGAAGACACCTCCGACCAAGGAGCACCTGATACATACCTCATGGGCAGGTGTTGTCTCTGGTAAAACAAACCACTCCATTGTTTCTGCATAGGAGATCTTGGAACCAGTTGGTCGTTCACAATTTGTGGTTGTGTTCGAGAAGGAGGAATTGGAACCAGATTACAAAAAATGGAAAAACGGCCTCTTTGGTAAGCTAATGGGAGGAAGGGTGGATACAAGTTTCCTGCACCAAAAACTCAATCAGCTATGGCATATTAAGGATCCATTCATAGTCTCTACCTTATCACATGGGGTGTTCCTCTTTGGGTTTCAATCAGGAAAGGACATGACCTCTATCCTTACAGGGGGCCCTTGGTCTGTAGCAGGAAGGATGCTCAGTCTCATCAAATGGCAGCCCTGCTTTAAACCGGCCTCTAAGTGCTTCGTCCGCTCTCCGGTGTGGATTCGCTACCCGGACCTACCATCGGAATTTGAAGGAAGAAAGCCACTGATCAAGTTGGCTTCTAATGTCGGGGTACCCCTGGCAATTGACACTTCACATAATCCTTGTGATCGTTGGGAATTTGCCAGAATATGTGTGGAAATCTCACTTACAGATCCGGTTCCCTCTAGCACCACCATCTCTGTCGGAGGGAACTCTTTTATCCAACCGATCATCTACGAGAGGGTGATGATCTGCCAAGCGTGTGGGGGCATTGGCCACCAGAAAGGAGCGTGCGCCTATCACACCTCTCCACCGGCCGAACCCCCAGTTGGCCATCAACCATCGATGCCAGAGGCTACCCTGCACATGGATCCTAAAAGGCTATCATATCGGAAGTCTAGCAGCTCCACCCTACCCTTGGTTGATGCTGACGATGAGGGGTAGATCACCATTCCTATGCCTCGTCGGAAACGGAGAGGCCATGGAGGCAGCGGAACCATCACCCAGCCTACCAACCAACCTCGGGAAGAGGTGGCGCACATTCCGAAAAAAAAGAAGCATAGGAAAAAACACAAGAAGGAGATTTCAAATCCTACCAGATTTCTGACGGATACTCCCTCTGCACGAGGACTTGCTCCTCCCGTGCCCAAATCCCTTTTTCCCCTTGAGGTCTATAACCCCTCCAGCACGCCTAACCCCATAGGCGACGACCCCCTACACCGCCCTTACCTCAAATCCCCTCTCCCACCCTTGCCTCAAATCCCCTCCCTTAAAAACCCTAGTGTCTTGGGCCCACCACCACTCTCTTCTAGGCCCACTGCTACCGCCCACCCTACCTCCTTAGCCACTCCTTACCCATCCTCGTCTTGCTCCATTCCCTCCCCAATGTTAACCATGCCCCACCTCTTCTGTCTAAAGATTCACACCTTGAGATCATTAAGAAAGGTGATCTCTGTGTTGTTTCAGACGTGCCTCAACTCCCCATGCATGAAGCTGGTCCCTCATCTCCAAAAACACTCTGGAGTGTCGTCGAGGAACCTCCCTTCCTTGCTGATGATGAGGAGTACCCTCTCAACACTATGGAGAATCTCATTATAGTGGAGGAAGCTTGTAAGTAAGTTGTGGAGGTGGGAAGAAGCCGCAACGTCGTTACAATGACCCATAATCAAAGCAAGACCCCCTCCATCCATCACTCTCATGCTAAGCTTACTTCCTCTGTGTTGGCATCCTTAGCAAAACAGAACTCAGGAGAGTGTAAACCTCTGGCAGTCCTCCACCCATATTCATTGAAGTTTCCACCTGGATTTACCCCGGAGTGTGAAGACACTCTGGAAGAAGGTGAAGTGGGGAAAGAGGGCCACTCAGGCATCCGATTCCTCGATACTTCAGATAACTCTGGCCTGGCCAAGTCTATTGGCCAACCAAACCATACATCTTAATGAAGGCCATTTGCTGGAACTGTCGTGGTATTGGCCCCCGCCGGTCCCTCCTCACTTGCCGACGGTTGCTTTGTGACAGAAGCCTTCATTTTCTTTTTATCCTTGATGCCCTGTTATCTGATGAACACCTTCCCATCATCCAAAATGGTCTGGGTGATTCCTTTCAGTGTTTTCTCCACCCTTTGATGGGAAGAAGAGGAGGTATCTTAGCTGTGTGGAGGTCGGACTATGGCCTTGTGTCTTGGGTGGTAGCCTCATCACAGTCCATCCATGCAATCATCTCCTCTATTTCTGATGGGCATTGGGTCCTCACTGTGGGTTATGCTGGTTGTCGTGCTAGAGACCGTCGATTACTATGGGATGCCTGCAACTACTTTGCATCTGTGGAGTTACCTCACATGTTAATTGGTGATCTGTATGTTGTCATGTCACAAGAGGAGAAACGCGGGGGGGAGGGGGTGCCTTTCCATTACTCGAGAGGTACCATGGATCTCATCGATCTTATCCTCCGCCATGATCTACGAGACCTGGGTTTTGTATTTTGTAGGTCAACCATTTACTTGGTGTAACCAACAGTTCAACCAGGCTCGTATTCTGGAGCGCTTGGACCGGGCCCTGGTGAACCAACACTGGGACTCCTCCTTCCCACATGCTGAAGTTAGACACCTCCCTCATGTTCTTTCAGACCACTGCCCCCTCCTTATCTCCAGTAGCCCCCCGTCCCATCCCCCTGGACCAGGAATCTTTCGCTTAAAAATTTTTTGGAACCATTCGCTGGCCTTCTCTTCCTTGCTTAATAAGATCTAGTCATCTCCCCGCCATGGAACACCTAGCCATATCCTTAAAATCTGCTTGGAGGATTTCAAGAATAATATTAAGCGTTGGAGCCCCCATGAGGAGGCATCTTCTGCTTGTCGTACTAACCTTGTGGTTGCAGGTCTTACCTCCCTCTATGACTTGGAAGCAGAAGGGATAATCTCGGTGGAAGAACAACAACGTATGAAGATGATGGAAAACATGTACGAGGCCCTCCTTTGTCGTCAAGATTCCTTGAGATCCCAAAGTAACAGGATAAAATGGCTAAAGAACAGAGACACTAACTCCTCTGTCTTTCATGATAGCATGAACTTGCAGACTCATCGCTCTCCAATCAAGGAAATTGTCAGAGAGGATGGTTCCACAGTTGAGGCTCCTGCTGATATTGGAAGAGCATTCGCAGAGTACTATGAATCTCTGTGGAAGGTTCCTGAGGTACAGTTAGATCCATATTGGTCTGCTCTTCCAGTTCTCTCTCAGGCCAGTTCAATTCTTCTCTCAACGGCTATCTCACCTGAGGAGGTCCGAGCAGCTGTTTTCTATCTTGGCTCCAACCGACAACCTGGGCCCGATGGATTCACATCAGAGTTCTTTAAGGAGAACTGGGATGTTATTGGTGCTAAGGTCACTGATGCTATCCTACGGTTTTTCTCTTCCTCCTCCATGCCTGCTGGTTGGAATGAGACTTTCATAGCTTTAATTCCTAAATGCAATCATCCAAGAAGAGTTCGGGACTTCCAACCTATCAGTCTTTGTAACTCACTCTATAAGGTTATCTCTCTCATCCTTGTTCAAAGGCTCAGAGGTGTCATACAGGAGGTGATTGGTCCTCAGCAATCAGCTTTCTTGGAAGGCAGAGTAATTCATGATAACATATGTCATGCCCTGACCCAGAAAACCCATCCGGACCGAGACGTGAGGGTCCTAAACTCTATTTCTAAAATCAAATGGCGAGAGTTTCCCCTGAGTTTCTCAATTTGAACCCTGTACAGTTATAATCTCCACAATAAATTAAAACGATAAATCTAACAGTTCTAAAATTCAACAATAATATAAATCTGCAATCACAAATCTTACTATATAGTACAGGTTCTGATACAATCTTTCATCAACCCTCATTACATAATTTCATACAGACTATCAAATCCTCGAAGAGGGAAATTATATATTTAATATAACTGCAAATATACAACTATTAACAAAGGGAAAAACTCTAGGGTCGTCAAGTGCTCCTCGAAACTCCAAGTGCGCGATCACCTCGAGAATAGCGCGCCAACACCCAGAAGATCACCTGAAAGGGAAAGGACTGCATCGACCTGCATCGCCGATGTAGCCCAGGTAGGAGTGAGCAACAAAGCTTGCTCAGTAGGGTTTTACGCTATTCTACGTCGCACAGAAAGGAAGGGAAACAACAACAGTATCGTTCCTCCGCCTAAGTCTAAAGGATGCCACGGGGTCCCATAACCCCTATCGATTCCCCAAGGGATCCTACTCTTCTCCACCGACCATGCTGGGAATATCAACCAAACACGCTGGGAGGAAACAAAGAACCAGAACCAGTAGAAACACCCTTTACCCAGTAGGAAACCACTGCCTGGGGACACACGTCAGGGACATCGACAACTATCCTTCGCACTTGGCCTTGGAGAACCGACACGACCTCTAAACCTCAAACAATATAATATTCCAGTCCGACTACTTAATAATCCTCGAATGATATCAAACATGATCACTGATAACAATCACATCCTAATCCTCGACTACCCCAAACCCCGGTCCTAGGGCTAGATCCGGGCTACCCGAGAACCCCGGATCGACGATCGAAACCATCGTCTACCACCTAGCCTGATGCTTCTAATGCAGTCAAATGCATGCAATGCTCACGCGCACAGGAATACAGGAATAGTAGCATGCAACAATATGCCAATACAACATACACGGGCTAGGCGAAGCATCAAGCTTGCCGGAGGGTAAACATGCATAAAGCAGATAAGGGTCTAAACTACAATAATACAATATTATAACGACGCCCACGGGCCGTTAACAAACAACTACACATTCAAATGAAATTCCGGCATTACAACGGCGTCCACAGCCGTCAACCACAATTTCTACAACGGGGATACAACCCCGGCCACACAAATAATAATCCAACACATCTGCCATATACAACAAGCCACAATTACTAATTAACACAACTAAGGCACAACTTCGGCCATTTAATTAGCTAAACATCCCAAGGGGCACAACTCCCTTGGTTCAACCACAAGCTAAGTATACATGTAAATAAGTACGACATGTAATTAAATGCTAATTAAACAAGGATGGTTTATAATTAACTAAGCATGCCGGCATCAAATAATTAATCATCTAAAAACCACCAATTAGAATATGCTAGCCATCGAGATCTCTAGAAATACCAATCATATGAATCCCGAAGAATCAAACACGATAATACGTCGAAAATCCACTAACAATCTAATTTCTGGATTTCTACATTTAACCCTAGTTAGAGGCGATGAAATCTCATCAATTCGACGTCCAAACGACGTCGAATTGGAAATTAAACTTAGGCAAATGTAGATTAGCATACTAAGAACATGCAGCCCAAGAATTGGATTAATCTAATGACTAATCTTCCCGGAATTTACTAATCAATTCACTAATTGCGATCTCGTCGCAGATCCGAAGAATAATCACCATAAATCGTAGAAAACTCTGAAAATTACGAAATCAGCGGCAAATGAAAGTAGATTCGATGATCTACAACTTTCGTGTTGATGATCAGACAAGATCATGCACGAATGAGCCACGATCTGAGCTTGAACGGCTCAGCTCGCAGAAAAACAGAACCTCGATAAAATCCGGGAAAAACCTTCCAAAAATCCGGATAAAACCCAAATCAAATCACATGGAAGCTAGATCACATGTTGAGCATGCTTAGAGGGACTAATTAACACATAGAAATCAATAAATCCAACAATCAAACCCTAGATCTAGCTTATCCTAATGATATAGGTAGAAACCCTACCTTCCCACGCTAATCCAAGCTTCATCCTCGCTAATCCACCGTGATCCCGCCGTCCATTGTCGTCGCCGTCGTCTCCAGCTCGCCGGAGCACCGCCGGGGGCCTCCCACAGCCGCAGTCATCATCGGGGAAGGAAGAGGGATGCCGCCAGAGAGAGAGGGGAGGAAGGAGGAGGAGGAGGGGACCTCGCCGCCTCCTCCAGGCCGCCGGGGAACCGCCGGAAGTCGTCCGACGCTTCCATCCACGTGCGACGGAAAGATGGAGGAGAGGAGGGAGAAGCCGGAGGAGATCTGGGAAGAGGAGAGGAGAGGAGAGCTCGGGAGGACGTGGCCGGCGGTGATGGCGAAGGGGCTCCGGAGGAGGAAGATGGGAGACGCCGGCGTCGTCGCGAGCGAAGGAGAAGAGGGGGTCGGGCGCGGGGAAGCAGGGAAGAGAAGGAAAAGAAAAGGAAAGGGAAAAGAAAAGGAAAAGAAATGGAAAAGAAAGAGAGAGGGAAAGAGGAGAGAGAAGAGGGTTAAGCCACTTAAGTGGCTTAGCCGGTTCAGGCGAACCAACTGATCGGACTCAGTCCGATCAGGCTCCAAGTTGCGATCTACTCAATCATGTACATCAATCAAGGCTGTGTGTGCACTACGCGGGTGTGAAACCGACCGCCAAGGCGCAATTTATCAAATTGCCCTTGGGGTCCAAAAACAGCCATGCGATCAACCGATCGCAACCCAAGGCCAACCGGGCCAAAACCAACCAAGCCAAACCCTCGACCCAACACGGTCGGACCGGGTTAGAGGAGCGGGTCCTCACAACATAACTGTTGCTCAAGAAATTATCCACTCGGTTGCTAAGGCTCCAAGGAATAAACCAGCAATGGCCCTCAAGCTTGATGTCAGAGCTGCATATGATACTATTAGATGGGATTTAATTGAAGGAGTTTTGACTCGTATGAATTTCCCATAGCAGTTTATCACTTGGATATCGACGTGTATTAGGTCCCCTCGTATGGCTTTCATTGTCAACGGTGGAGTATATCAACACATCTCACCTAAAAGAGGTCTTCGACAAGGAGATCCTCTATCTCCCTTTCTATTTATCCTTGGCCAAGTCGTCCTCTCCACCACGTTAGATGCAGAGGTGGGAGGGCTTAGAGGGCTGTCCTTTCCTCATAACTGGCTAAAAATTTCACATCTTATCCATGTCGACGACTGCTTTTTGGTTTCGGATGCATCTATCGCTGAAGCTCAGAACGTAATCTGGATCTTTAAGTTGTATCATGCTTTATCAGGTATGGAGCTAAATCCTCTTAAATCCAGTGTTATATTCTCTCCATCAATCCCTGTGGGTCGAAGGCTTCGTATCAGCCGTAAACTGCATATGGCTGAGGAGGTCGGAACCTGGAAATACCTAGGTGTGCCTGTCGCGCCCCGACCCGCGTAGGCCCAACCGGGCCGGGCGACGCGAAGTGGAACCTAACCTACTGCGAAAATTTGGCGAGGTTTCCCTCTAATCGTAGTGGTTATCCTAGCAAATCATAACCATCCTGTATTATACAAATATTACAAACTTCAAAGACTGAAACTGGATATTTATATACAATCCTCAAACAGGGAAATTATACATTTATCACTCCCGTAGGAGACTATCTATAACAAAAGGGTGTAGAGCTGTAAAGATCGCCACCTCTCAAGCACCGCCAGACGCCGCCACGTCACCAAACACCGGCCCGGTAGGGGCGACCGAAGAAGAGCTAGCGCCAGCACCTGCAAAACGCAACCCGGGTAGGTGTGAGCACTAAGCTCAGCAGGGACACTACACTACGACACTCACAAAGAGAGGGAACACAACAGTGCCGCCCTCAAGCAAGACTTGGGTGTGCAGCAAGGGTCCCATAACCCTGCGCCGGTGCCCCTGAAGGGAGGCTTCAGTTATGGTCTTCCAGCCGAACTGATCACATACTAGGTTGCCCTCAGCAAGGCAGGAAACCACATTGCCGTCTCACTAGCAGGCACCAAACACTGCTAGGCGGGCAACTACACCAGTGGATAGGCACCTCTTCCCCCCAAGAGACAATGATCCGGACACCGGTTTGCACCCACAACGTCTGGCTCGAGGCCGACACGACCTCTAAACATCAAACAACACGTATTCAAGTCAAACTAACCCTATCATCGAAACGACTGAATACTACAAAATCGAGTCCTGGACCAAGCTACCCGCGACGGTCCTAGAGTTAGATCCGGACTACCCGAAAGCCCCGGATCGGCGGTCAACCCACCGCCAACGTCCTACACAGATGCAACTAATGCGCAACACAATGTATGTTATGGACATGCGCAGGATAATACAGATAAACATGCAACAATATGTGATGATATATCAAACAAGGTCTGGGCACGGCATCCTGCCTGCCCGGGGTGGTGAGCAGGTAAATAAGGTCTAAAGAGCTGCTGCAGTGGTACCACCACCAACTGCCAGCAGTCCACTACAACACCTGCACCGGGAAGCAGCCCCGCAAACAACAACTTACAGATATAACAGATAAAGCCCTCGGCGCACGCCGACATGCAAGGCTAAGGAAAGCTGTAGGGCTACCCGCCCGCTTATTCTAAACATCCCGGGAGTCATCACTCCCCCGGTTCACCACTACCTTATTATAGGGCTAACATGCTTAAACATATGTACAAGGTATTAAGACAGTAAAGAAAACCGTCATACAAAGCCCCACGGCAAAAAGATGCATTTCCTCTCTTTGCCATAGTCGGATCGATCCCTTCCCAAGGGAAGGATCGATCCCTCTAATGGCAGGGAGCAAACTCTCCCTATCGCACCGAGTCAGATCGATCCGTCCTCCCAGGACGATCGATCCGACTCGCGATAGGGAACGTCCCATGCTAACCAAGGCACCTGGATCAATCGCCCACACCTGGGCCGATCGATCCGGTTCGGGACGGATCGATCCCACTCTCGACGAGGGGATCCCACGCTACCCAAGGCACCGGGATCGATCGCCCACACCAGGGGCCGATCGATCCTGCTCGGGTTCAGCGTGCCCAACAAAGAGGGATCGATCCGTCTCACAGACGGATCGATCGGTTGGGTTCTTCGATAAGCCGACGGCTAGAAAATACTGTCGGAAAACTCCACCAAATCCCACCAAAACCTGGGATCTAGTAGTACGAACGATCACGAATCCAAAACCGGCGAAAATACTACAATCTAACATGTATACAATGAGTTCTAAGCATAAGAACATCGACAGCCGGAAAAACTTCCAGAAAACCCGAAGACAGTAGGTAGGAATCCCTATCGTAGCAAGAGCAGCTTCAATCCCAGCTGCTAAGCCTTGGATCGTCCACGAACTCTTCGAAATCCAGGAATTCTCAGCCCAAGAATCCGATTTTCCAAAGAGATCTGAGGAAGAAGGTTCTGTTTGTTTTATAAGCAAACGAACCGACTTAGCAGGATCGATCCGTCCAAGGAGACCGATCGATCCAGCTAAGAGATCGATCGATCCAGCCAAGGAGACCGATCGATCCAACCAAGGGAACGATCGATCCAACCAAGAGATCGATCGATCCCTCTCCGAGTCCGATCGATCCGTCCCAAGAGACCGATCGATTCGACTCAACGATCAACGTTCCTATCAAAGACCGATCGATCCTTCTAGCAAGGAAGGATCGATCTGTCTCTCGCAGGAAGCTGGGCTTGGGTTAAGACTTAAACCCAAGCCTGGATCTTTCGATCCCGGGTCCCACTAACCATTCTAGCCCAACAATACCACAAACATGGTCAGTGTATGCACACGCGAGTGTGAAACAAACCGACAAGGCGCAATTTACCAAATTGCCCTTGCGGTCCACGATGAGCCACAGGAGTAGAGGGACGGGTCCTCACAGTGCCGATCTCTGCTTCCAAACTCAAAGCAAAGGATTTCTCATTCCTTATCGACAAAGTCTCGGCTAGGCTTGCTCGGTGGGGAGGAGCGAGGGTCGCCATGCCAGGTAGAGCGGTGCTTTACCGTCATGTTATTCAATCTCTCCCAGTCCACTGCATGATGGCTACGGACATCCCTATCGGCATCCTTCAGAAAATCGAGAAAATGGGGAGATCATTCCTCTAGGAGGGAAAAAAATCCGATCTCTCTGTGGTGCGATGGAAGACCGTTTGTTCCCAAATAGAAGATGGTGGCCTCGGCTTCAGAGATCTTAGATTATGGCAGAGGGCTCTGCGTGTCCTTAGGGCATCCAAACTTATCTCACAAGATGACTCTCTTTGGAATCAAATCGTGTTTGCCAAATACAGATGGAGGGCCATATTGCCTTCTTCGATCCCTCCTAAGGATGCATCTCCTAGTTGGCGTAGCATCTGTTGGGCTACTAAAACTCTAAGGGAAGGTCTAAGATGGACCCCTTCTGTTGGTAGTAGAGTCCATGTACTTAAGGACTGGTGGTGTCTTGATCTCCCATTGACTCGCAAGCCCACCTTCTTTAATGTGGAAAGAGTCTCTGATCGCTGCCTTCTAGGCAACTTCATCAACTCGGAAGGGCACTGGCGCAGGTGGAAACTCCTCAATATCTTCCCTTCCTTTCTGGTAGATTCTATACTGTCTATGGAGATCGTCCATTCTAGCTCTCAAGATAAGGCAACATGGATGCTTGATACTAGACAATCCTTCTCCTCCTCATCCCTGTATCTCCATCTTTATTCTTTACAACACAACGCGGAACCTCTGACCGGTGTTATCAGATGGCAACAAATTTGGAGGGGCCCTTTTGGTCCTAGAATTAAATCCTTCCTTTGGAGAGCCTTCCATTCCAAGATACCTACAAAGGAGTCCTTATACAGAGTTGGTGTAAGTCAGGACCCCTTATGCCCAAGGTGTAGAGCTCAGACGGAGTCTTTTGCGCACCTCTTCTTTGACTGTTCATTCTCGCAAGTGGTCTGGGTGCATGTCTTCCGAACTGATCCCCTCTTTATTCAGCGGAAAGGATGGTGCGAGTGGCGTGAGGTCCTACTTAACCCCTCATCATCGGACTCCTCAATAGACAGGCGTTCTATGCTTGGATATACTCTCTGGGAGCTGTGGAAGAACCGAAATAGGTGGATGTTTAACGCAGAAGGAGACTCTCCACTGGAGATTGCGAGACGTGCTCTTTGGCTTTCTAAGGAGTGGAGAATGCATGCAAAGAGGGACGCAAGGCATGATGATAGCTTAACTTCAACTAGCCACACGGACTGGGTGACGGTAAGGACGGATGCGGCGTTGCAAACCGGAACTCTTCCTGGGTTGGCGGGGCTTGGTATTGTGGGCATGGGCCACTCGGGGTCAATATTATGGGCAGCTTGTGACAGAGCTATTTGTAGCTCTGTTATGGAAGCAGAACTCATGAGTTTTGGTCGGGGAGTTGACATTGCCCGTTCCGAGGGCCTCAGATATGTCTCCTTCCAACTGGATGCCGAGACGTGGTTGATTGTCTCAATGGGCGTCGACATTGGCCCAACGAGCTCCGTCATGTTGCCCAGCATATCATCTGGAACGTGGCGTAGATTCCGGCCATTCTCATCTCCTACATTCCACGAGCTTATAATTCAGCAGCTGATGGTTTGGCTAAGATGGTGCTTGCTCAGTCCCCCCTGCTTGCTGGACTTTTGACCCTCGAACTGGTGGCCCAGTTCCGATGGGTGTTTGATTACTTGTTTCCTTTTATCTTTGCCTCTGTACTGTTTTCTCAGCCTTTGGCTTAATATATATAAAAAAGCAAATTGCTTCTCCCAACCCTCCCCAGCACCGCCCTCCCACAGTCCCCTAAACATTTACTACTATACCCCTAGCCTTCTTTATGTTCATTGTGTTTTTTTTTTTCAGTTTTGTTTAATTACCCTCCCCATGTATGCGAGTTTCTTTTTTTCTTTCTTTTTTCTTTTCAGTTTTATTTAATTTTTATTTAGTTTTATTTTTTGTTATTAGCTTTCTTTTTTTTAATCAGTTTTGTTTATTATTTCTCGAGAAAAGGGACCGGGGGTCTTTTGTCTAGACCGGCGTACTTTGTCTGGACTCAATCCGGTAATTAAATCGGCGATAAGAAGTTTCGGGTATTTGATCCATTTTGGAGAAAAAAAGTTCAAAATACTCTTTCCAAAACACCTCTTCATATTTCAATTTATTAAAACATCAAATTGTAAAAATTTCAAATTACAAATCTTAAAAATTTCAAAATTTAAAATTGTAAAAACTTCAAAATTTAAATCATAAAAATTTCAAAATTTCAAAATTCAAATTGTAGAAATTTAAAAATTCAAAATTCAAATCGTAGAAATTTCAAAATTTAAAATTTAAGATTGTAAAAATCTCAAATTTCAAATTTCATTTGGTTTGAATGTTAGGAGTTGTTTTACTCACTTGTCATTAAAGACTCCTCCAGTTCCAAAGCACGAGCGTCGAGAAATAGCTATTGCTCATGCTGGCAATTACTTCGTGTAATTTTTCTTACATTCTCATTACCCTGTAGCACCCATTCCAACGTGGTGGTGGCAACATTCATCGTACAAAGCTAAAGGATGGGCCGCTCGTTATACGACACGTGTTCATTTGTGGTACAAAATAATAGGTACATCACCAAGCGCAACGAGAGCTGAATTTGGAGACAATATAGATTAGAATTTGTATTTTTATATATTTTTGTGTATCTCTTTTTTGTGTATTGTTACATGTACTCTTCCATGAACATGGCTAAATCAATATTGGTTTAGGAGACTTTTCATAAAACACAATGCATTTTTTAACTGTTAGTATTTTTGTTATTTTCATATATATATATATATATATATACTTTTTATTTTGATCCATATTTTTATACTTATTTAAATTTATATAAATGATGACTCCCAAAATCTACAAGTAAAAAATAAACAAAAGATTACAAAGAAATAATAAAAAACTGTTTATCTAGAAAGAGAAATAAAACTAACAAAAAAGGAAATAAAATTGATAAAAAATGAATAAAGAAAGCTGATTAAACAAAAACAAAACTAGTGAGAAAAAAGAAACAATTTTTTTAAAAAAAATAAACACAAAATTGAGGAAAAAGAAGAAAGAAACCGAGGGGAGGGAGGGGTAAAGAAGAGGGGGGGGGGGGGGGGGGGGGGTGTGTGTGCAGGCCTTGCCTACAATTACATCTTTTTAGTAGTTGAATCCTGAAGGTTTGGAGCAGAAACTTTTTGTGTTATGTTTTAGACCATTGCTTTTGTGGTCATTGTGGATGTTAATGTGAAAACCTTGGTTTTACATGATGATGTTTGCACACTAATGGCATGTTTGGTTAGACATACTTGTCGGAAATGAATGGTCAAATCCTGGGTCAAAGCTTATTATCTTATTTGGTTGGACATTGAAGTTGGGAATATAATGCTTCATTTTTGATAAGTTGGGAATGCGGCTGTTCCATCTAATAGCCTAGACTCTCTCATTCCATTTCTTACGGAATGATGGTTATTGGTGGTTATACAATAATTTAGTTATTTATATCATATTCCCATTCCATTTCTACATTTATTTTTGTATACTAAACACCTTCAAACATGATTTATATTCCCATTATTTGTGCAAATCAAACATGTTGTATCATTCTCATGCCACTCTTCATTCTCATCTCAACTCCATTCAAGCATTCATTCACAATACGTTCCACATCAAACGTATCATAAATGTTTGTTTGTGCACTAGAAAGTGGTAACAAATGACAATGATAGTATTAGTGCCAATGCACAATTAATGAACTAATTATTTTAGTTTGATTCTGTTGGAGACTTTGAGTAGAAACAATGATTGGAGGCTTTGAGGCATATTGTATTTAAGGCATTATTCACTCCATGTCGATCTTGTTGTCGGGACGAACACGAATCGCCTCGAGGATACAACAAAGCATAAGCCTTCAAGCAGCAATATTGAAGACTTCCTTAAAGAATCTCTCTAGTGAACTTGTGTAATGACAGACAAAGAAAAATAAGAATCGGTATAATTCAATAGGGCCTCAGGTTCGGTATTTATAGAGAGCGAAGAAAGAGCAGTTTTCGGACTCAAGCGATGTATCGATTCAAAAGGAACGCTTCCTTACGGTTAAAAGATCTCGGCCGTTTAATCAGAGCAACGCGTCTCTTTAAAGATCGTGTCTCTTAAGCATAGAGAAGTCATGCCGCTCATTGATGTCGATACTTAGATCGCATCTCTACAAAAATACGCAAGGAGTCGCGTCTCCTTAATCCGGATGTCGGATCCGTCCGATTACATCTATGCTAATCATCGTTTCCTTTTAATTAAGCCGATTAAGTCATTCCAAATAAGGAACATATATATACTTCTCGCTTATCTACTTAATATATATAGCAAAATATTAGCCATAAATATAGCCATTTGGGCGACCAATGGCAATTTCGTAAATATTGCCAATCAGCCAATAAATACTTCAGTTTTGACACAACTGAAGTATTTTGGCCATAACTTTTACATCAAGTATCCAAATTGGACAATTCTTGAACCATTGAAAAGAGGACAAGAAGATCTACAACTTTCATATTGACGAGATCTTCAAATTCCATCGTTCAGTATGCCAAACTGGCAGTTGAAGTGACCAGTGGCAAAATAGTAAATAATGGACGAATTTGTTAATGTCATCGTTCAACTTTCCTATCATCCATAATGGACGATGATGTCATCGCCCAAAATGGACGATGTCGTCCAAATCTCAAATCGTCCAGATTTCTATCGTCCATATTTACTAATCGGCCATTAGTGCAGTCTAAGTATTCTGGCTATAACTTTCGTATCCGATGTCCAAATTAGATGTTTCTGGTACCGTTGGAAAGATAATTTGAAGATCTACAACTTTGATGTTCAAAGGTTTGCCAGATTCAAAGGTTATCATCGGCAAAAATACAGCGAAAGACAGGAGGCGTTGTTTAGTGGTGGTTCCAGAGCAGTTTTAGACCAGTTATGCAGTTCTGGTGGTTTCAACTTTCAAAGCAACAGTTGCAGCAACTGCAGAGTGGTTTTCCTGATAGTTTTCAAATCAGTTACCAGAAGCCCTATAAATAGCCAAGAAGAAGAAGAAAAACATGCCCCAACCATCAAAGCAAAATCAGCTTTTTATCTTTTTATGTAGCATTTTACATTTATCAATGTAGTCTTATTTATCTTAATGAAGCATTTTCCTTCCTTTAAATTCCTGCAACGTCCTTCATTTCTAGGAGTAGTGCTACACTAATTTCTTCCATAGGAGTAGAATTATCATATTTTCCTAGGAGTAGTGCTACCATAATTCTTTATTTCTAGGAGTAGATCTACCTAAAATAGGAGTAGATTTACCATAGAACCATCACATTTTTCACTGCCCATTTTCCATTATTCCCATTTTCCGCTGCCCATTTTCCATTTTCCATTTTTCATCTCCATTTTTCATTTTCTATTATTCCCATTTTCCATTTTCCATTTCCATCAACTCCACCATCAACCACAAATTACTTCTTTGTACACTTCAACACCTCTGATTCGATCATTCGAAGGAGTAGAACTAAAAACCACAATCTCCTGATTCTTTGAATGTGGAAATAGAATTTTGACCTTGATTACAGTCCCGGTCAATGGTCATAATTTCTGTTCTAACATTTTTTGGCACGCCCAGTGGGACCTTGTGTTGAAGCTGTCAAAGAAGAAAGGACAAACTGAGAGAGAGCACTCTCAGAGAAAAAAAAAAAATATTCAGAATCTGGAGATGGAGAAGAGGTTCAAAGCGTCTATGCTCCGCATGAAGAACACCTGCAGCTCCGACAATGGCCTCCCGATCAGCGTCTACACGTCAGAGATGGCCATCCATCTTCTTCTTAGAGATCTGTTGCTCCCGGCGTTATCAGGGAAGGCACCCCACCATCCGCACCCTCTGCGCTGCAGTTATTAGACGGTTCTAGCGGTTCAAGGCAGGAATATGCAAAGGGAGATCGTGCAAACTGCAGCAGTTCAAGGCAGTTCAAACAGTTCAAGGTGGTTCAAGCGGTTCAAGGCAGAGATCCTCTACTTCGAGGCCTCGGAACCCATCTTTCCCACATTTGCGCCGCCACCCTCGACATCATCTTCTTCAAGAAGGTTATTGGTGATCGGTGCCGTGCAAGCCATGATAACCGGCCTCGTCTGCATCACTCCCGGCGCCGGACTGATTCATGACTGGGCAGCCGTAGCAATGGGATCTCATCTCCAAAAACCTCCCCTGTTTCACCATATTCACTCTCATCCACCACGCCGACAACATCCTCGGAGTAGTCATCCACACCCATGCCATCGCCGGAGTTGTCCATGCCCAGGCCATCGCCGGAATCCTCCACGCCCATGACGTTGCCGGAGTCGTTCACGCCCATGCCATCGCCGGAGTCCTCGACGATCTCTCCACCAACGTCTTCGCGGAACCCATCCTTTGCAACCTCAACGTCGCCGTCACCAACTCCGGCGGAACGGTCCACGATGGCAATCGCAAGATCCAGTGTGCCAAAGAAATCACCGTCGCAACGTCCTCGCCACCAACTCCGGCTGACGGGAGAGCCATCGGAAGACTGATGGGCAAACTGGTATGCCTTCCTTGTTCCCAACAGCTCCTCGACGCCCCCAGCCTAGCTACTTAGGCCGCGACCTCCCTCAAGCAGGCCCAGGTCCTTGTCGTCGTTATCCTCGGCCTCAAAGGAACCCATCGCCGTTGGGAAGAACAGAGGATTCCTCATCAAGCATCACAAAGAAAACAGAGCATCCTTCCTCGTGCCGACCTTACTCCCCATCGTCGGATACAACCTCAGCCTCACTGCCACCAACATCAGCCACGCCGGGATCACCCCTGTCTCCGACGCGGTGCTTACTCGGCTGGGCATGGGACGACCGGAGATCTGGTGGATCAGAGGCCGGTGTCCGCCTCCCTCACCCCTGGGTTCCATCTCCATCCTCGCCGCCCCTACCCTCTCATCCCGGTCATCTTCTTGGCAATCTATCACCGTTGGGGGAAAACAGAGCAATGCGAGGGTCATCACTTCCGTCTCCGACCAATCTTCACTCGGCTGGCCATGGGTCCTGGGACAACGGCAAGGGCGGAAAAGAAACCCATCGAACGGCAAGGGTGGAAAAGAAAGCCATCGGACGGCAAACGGTGGAGAGGAAATCCATCCGACGACGGCAGCGGGGGAATGATGGGTAAGCTGCTCCATTTTTCCCAGCGCCCCTAAACGCCCAAGCTTAGATCCTCAGGCAACGGCCTGCCTCAAGCAAGCCCAGGTTAGCTATTAGGGGGGGAACAGAGCATCATCGTCGATGCCTATCGCCCGTCGAAGCTCATCGCTCAGCTTTCTTCATCGCCCGTCGATGCTCATCGCTCAGTTTTCTTCATCGCCCAGCCTTTCTCTATCGATCAGCCTTTCTTCATCGACCATCGACGACCATTGCCCAGCTTTGATCATCACCCATCATCGTCCATTGCTCACTAACAGTCCCTCATCACCCATCAAGAAAAACAGAGCATCACTCTCTTCCCCATCGTCCATTATGATTGATGTCCAAACTTTGCGGATAAGAGTGGTCGAGCCTAGGGGGCAAATAAAATTAACATTGGTCGAGCATGGGGGGCAAATAAACTTTAAAATTGGCCGAGCAAATATGTTGGCCGAGTGACATGCAAAAAATTTGGCTGACGGACAATAGTTTTTGACCGATTGACCACTATTAAATGTATAAAATCAAGTGATTTGACCGATTCATCTTGGTCAATTGTCACTCGTCATAAAACAAGTATATTGGATGACTGGCCAATAAACAATGTCAATAGGCCGATAAAATCGTCCAAACTTGATCGACAAAATCGCCCAAATTGGTCAACAGAATAAGGTCTTTACAAAAATAAGAATATTTTCATAAAGACCGGGGGGCAAAATGTTAGCCATAAATATAGCCATTTGGGCGACCAATGGCAATTTCGTAAATATTGCCAATCAGCCAATAAATACTTCAGTTTTGATACAACTGAAGTATTTTGGCCATAACTTTTACATCAAGTATCCAAATTAGACAATTCGTGAACCATTGGAAAGAGGACGAGAAGATCTACAACTTTCATGTTGACGAGATCTTCAAATTCCATCGTTCAGTATGCCAAACTGGCAGTTGAAGTGACAAGTGACAAAATAGTAAATAATGGACGAATTTGTTAATGTCATCGTCCAACTTTCCTATCGTCCAAAATGGACGATGATGTCATCGCCCAAAATGGACGATGTCATCCAAATCTCAAATCGTCCAGATTTCTATTGTCCATATTTACTAATCGGCCATTAGTGCAGTCTAAGTATTTTGGCCATAACTTTTGCATCCGATGTCCAAATTCGACGTTTCTGGTACCGTTGGAAAGATAATTTGAAGATCTACAACTTTGATGTTCAGAGATTTGCCGGATTCAAAGGTTATCATCGGCAAAAATACAGCGGAAGACAGGAGGCGTTGTTTAGTGGTGGTTCCAGAGCAGTTTTAGACCAGTTATGCAGTTCTGGTGGTTTCCACTTTCAAAGCAACAGTTGCAGCAACTGCAGAGTGGTTTTCCTGACAGTTTTCAAATCAATTACCAGAATCCCTATAAATAGCCAAGAAGAAGAAGAAAAACAGGCCCGGCCATCAAAGCAAAATCAGGTTTTTATCTTTTTATGTAGCATTTTACATTTATCAATGTAGTCTTATTTATCTTAATGAAGCATTTTCCTTCCTTTAAATTCCTGCAACGTCCTTCATTTCTAGGAGTAGTGCTACACTAATTTCTTCCATAGGAGTAGAATTATCATATTTTCCTAGGAGTAGTGCTACCATAATTCTTTATTTCTAGGAGTAAATCTACCTAAAATAGGAGTAGATTTATCATAGAACCATCACATTTTCCGCTGCCCATTTTCCATTTTCCATGAAATCCCATTTTCCATTTTCCATCTCCATTTTCCATTTTCCATTATTCTCATTTTCCATTTTCCATTTCCATCAACTCCACCATCAACCACAAATTACTTCTTTGTACACTTCAACACCTCTGATTCGATCATTCGAAGGAGTAGAACTAAAAACCACAATCTCCTGATTCTTCGAATGTGGAAATAGAATTTTGACCTTGATTATAGTCCCGGTCAACGGTCATAATTTCTGTTATAACAGTATCATTAGATATATACGAGTGTATATATCTAACAACCCCCCACTTAGCTTATAATATTAAGGCTCTGTTTGGGAGTGCGTTTATAACCCTCAAACACACTTTTTTTTGGGACCGGACACAACTGCATTCAAAATAAATGTATTTGGGTGTGTTTGGACTGGTGGGGACTACTCACAAACCGCGTAAGAAAATAGGATTTGATAGGTGCTTCTATTTCACCATAGCTAAGTCGCGACACTAAAACCCCCCAAAAAAATATACGTACTTTCCCGGGAAATCTAACAGATCTCACCCGGGAAACCCTAGAATGCCCCAAGTGATAAGTCACTAATTATTCCTAATTAAACCCCTTAAATTACCTTTGTTAGGCCTAGAGCAAGTGTAGTTGATATCATATTGCTTGATTTCAAGTTTAACTAGAATTTGAGAAGAAATATCGGAAATTTGGCTAAAAATCACTAAATTCTGCAAAAAGACTGCTTCGTCGACTGTTTGAAAATAAATCACCAGAAATTCTACAGAACTCCACATTTTTTGAAATTCTGGAAGATGAAAGAAGACTTCAAGAGCTACAACTTTCATATTGAAGACTTTGTGAGATTCTCTATAGATTGGCGCCAGTTTTGAAGCAAAGTCAGAAGTATGAAAGCTGAAATTTGAGAAAAGCTGAAATTAATTGATGACGTGGCAGACCCAGTCCGACTTGAGCGATGGATTGGATTTGAGTCCGATGGATCGCTCCGATGACGTCAGCAGCTCGGAATTTAGGGAAATTAGAGTTTAAGTTCAACTATAACTCCTAATTCCGGGATCAAGGGTTTCTAATACATAAGGGGGTATTCCAGCCGAAAATTGGCATCTTTTGGAGCACTTTTGGAGGAGAAGGTTAGGGTTTTGAAGACGACGATCTTTCCGCGGGGATCAATGGCTTCATCCTCTACACCGATTGATGATTTCCAAGAGATGAGTGGCTAGATTTCTTGTTCTTAGGAATACCATGAAACCCTAGTGTAACTTTTGATCTTTCTTAATTGGATTTTTGTGAACTTCTCTACGTATAATCTCATGAATATGTTTTTAATGATTATAGAGTTGAAGGAACAGAGTTCCGTTGACGTATTCTTAGTCCTACATGATGGTTGTACTTGATTGTAGAGATTCGTGAGATAGTTTTCATGTGGTTTGTGATTTACCTTTGAGATAATCTATGCTACGTGAAGATAAGTCATGCTAAGGTCATTGGGAGTAGAATAACTTAAGATAATGGTAGGACCGAAGATGATTTATGCCAAACAAAGATAAGTTATGTCGTAGGAAACATAAAACCTTCTTTTAGGGATTCGTGTGAGCTTGTAGCCATACGATCCATAATGCTTAGAGAAGTGATCAAGATGATAACTATGGAAGATTAAGGATGAAACTAGGATGGATTGTGTATTTCCTAAGACATCTTTGTCCATCTGATTAAAACCTTAATATTTTCTTTTGCTTTCTTAGATAGTTTCAGTTAGATCAATCTATCATTGAAGTGTTTGGTTAAGATCAAGAGTTTTGAGAACTGATTTTGGTTTTCCTAGTAATTCCCTGTGGTTCGACTCCGGATTTCACCACTAGTCTACGTAGTAGTATTCAGTGGCGGAACCAGGATGAGACTTAAGGGGGGGCGAAATTTAAAACAAAATGACTAAATTTTCTTTTCTTTTAAGTAATGCAAAAAATACCTTAGAATTACAATATCGAATATTAAAGAATAAAAACAATATAAATATCAAAATATACGTACCGTACTAGTACTATGTGCTGCAATTGAGAGGTGAAAGTTGGATCCTATTTTTTGCATTTTTTATTTGAAAACGTTGCAGAATGGCTTCGTTTTCAATAGTTTCAAAAAATTCCCGTTTGATGTATACTATCATGCAATCATTCATCCAGTCATCTCCCATTTTATTACGCAAATCAGACTTGATAATCTTCATCGAAGAGAAAACTCTCTCAACGGTTGTAGTCGCAATTAGTAAGACCAATGCAACTTAATAATAAGATAAACCAATGGAAATAGAGCATTTTTTTTTAATCTCAACCATCTTCACCGTAAGACTTCCAATATCTTGAAGTTCAGAAAAATCATGAATAGGTGGCACCCAATCGGATCGGTAGTCCACTACCGATTCGTCCATGTAGTCCATCGGTAGTGATCTATCGGTGGACTACATTAATGAATCGATAATGGACTACCGATTGAATTATATCGGTAGTGAGGTACCGACTGGTTGATAGAGTCCATCGGTATCTCACTATCGATGGACTAGATGAATAATTCAATCGTTAGTGGACTACTTATTCATTGAACTAGTCCATCGGTAGTGGTCTACTGATGGACTACATGAAAGAATCGGTAGTCCAATATCGATTCGAGTATGTGTAATGCACATATGACATTAGCATGTGCACCAATCAGCGTCCTGTTCCAAAACTCAAATATCAAATTGTCATTTTCACCTGTTTCTTTTTCCATTTAGATTTTATTAATGGCATTTTCTAGGAATTCAAAAACAGATGACATAATTTAATAGAGAGAAATTAATAAAAAGTATTTTCATTAGAACCTTACTGCGACTATAAAACCCTCTGGCTGGGTTTTATTAGAGGGCATCCAATCCGTCCGTTTCTATTTTAAAACGTATACCAACAACCGGTCCGGGACGAAGGATCTAATAATGGCTCTCGGACCCTCTCCAACCGGAGGCATGGTTCCACCGGAGCTTTAGTCCGGCGAGGAGTGAAACATCGCGCGTTTACCGAGGGGGGGGGGATTCCGGCATTGCCAGGGGGGGCGGCCGCCCCCCCTCGCCCCCTGGTTCCGCCACTGGTAGTATTAGTGATTGAATAAAGATATAAATTTAAGATTTGATTGAGGTTAGCAATGTTTTAACCACAACGTTCGCGAGCGATCACCAAGTCTCTCTCGACTCTTGACATCGCCGATTACTAAGACATTCTTCTCTTCCTCCTCTGACAACATTAGACGGGCCTATCTCTGATAACCCTTTTCTTTCTCTCTTTTGTCAAATTTGTCTCATGTAGCTTCCCTTCAAAAATCGCTTTGGGCTCTTATACAGGGCCCTCCCTAATAAGACCCCCTTAGGGGCAATTTTATAGACTCGGTTGCTGGACTTGCTCTTGCTTCGCTCGGGTGCTCCTTTGTCCCAATGGTCCACTTGACTCCACGTCCACCCCTCCCCATCCCTCCGTTTTGCCCTTCCTCCGCACGCTACCCCCTACTTTATGCGCTTTGCGGTCTACCCTTATTCGATTTCCTCTTACAGGAACAACAAACAATGGAGAAGAGATTATATCGATGTTTTCTTCTAGTCATGCATAGCTTTTTTTTTGGTTTTGGGCTCGTAGTTAGGATTGGATATTAGATCTTTAAAATATTTGGATCTTTCTCCTTGATCTCTCATAGAAGAGAGGCAAAGAGGAGACATATGTTTGCTTAATTTCCATGCCGTACTTCAGTCCTAGATGTTAGCTTTTGAGAACTTTGAGGAATATGGACTCTTGCATCATAAAGCTCCACATTTTTAGGAATATGGCGGTGCGAATGTAAGATATGAGTACACAATTTATATCTTTGAATAGTTCTTATTAGCAACCGGAGAAATATAAGTAGTGTTGATGACGACGCAAGCATGCGTGCCCTACAAGAAATACTTTTTTAATTAACCATCTTAATTTTCATCTTATTTTCATATTTATTTAATTGGGTGTGAGAAATAAATAATTAACCATATGCGGTTTACAAATTCATTCGATCATTTGAATGGAAAACTAATATTTTACACCGCATCACATTTGGAACTACAAACACATCCAAACAACAAACTGTATGAACGCACTTTTCTATCATAATTATCAATATTACATGCCAGACAGTTTTTCAGCTGCAATCGCACCGCAACTCGCCACAATTTACAAACGCACTGCACCTCACCATAGCCATAAAAACACACCACACGCCCAAACGGAGCCTAAGTATTATGTTGCACACCAATAGTATTATGCATAGCAGAAGGTATCTTTCGATTTAAACCTTCTATTAGAGTAAATATATCAAAGTTTTAATAGAATCGATGGTGGCCTAGGCTTAAACCAAGATCCTTAATATTAAAGCCGGAATATCACACACATAACACTATTTAATTCTATGAGAAATTCACAAAAAATATTCTTAGCACTATTATGCCCATGTGCTACATCCTGGATTTATGAACATTTACAAAAGTAAAACCCAACTTTTGTTAGAAGCGACACCACTTATATTCATATAGGGGAAGTCCCTTACATGTCCCTGTTGCCCTAGGACAAGTTTATGACTTCATTAAGAGTATAAGCACTCACCCTTGCAAATGCAACATTTAAAGCACTTTCCTTGGAATGGTAATAAAGAAAAAAATCAAGCACTACCCGATTACTTATCAATAACTTGTTTTGCCCTTTAAACCTCTTGGCTGGTTGTTTGCTAGTAAGAGGTTGGGTCTCTATTATTGGTGACCTTTTAAATGGTTTTAAAACCCATTCCCGCATATGTGAGCTTCACAATATCTCTCGAGAGTCCCTTAGTAAATGTATCTGTCAAGTTTTTACTTGACCTCACATATGATATGGCCATAATGCCATCTAACCAATTGCTTGATGTATTCATGTCTTAGGCTAATATGTCTAGACTTTCCATTATAAATCTTATTATATGTTCTAGACATCGATCGTAGCCTCACTGTCGCAATTCAAAGAGATGGCTGACATCGGTTGCAGCCACAACTCAATATCCAGTATTAGATTCCTCAGCCATTCAGCTTCTTTGCCAGCTGCAGCCATAGCTATAAATTCAGCTTCCATGGTGGAATGTGCAATGCAAGTTGGTTTCTTGGATGCCCAAGAGACAACACCTCCACCAAGAGTAAATATCCAACCAGATGTGGATTTACTCTCATTCTCACTAGTTATCCAACTAGCATCACTATAGCCCTCAAATACATCAAGAAAACTATTATAACATAATCCTAAATTGATAGTTCTATTTAGATAACCAAGAACCCTTCCATTAGCTTTCCAATGTTCTGCACTAGGATTTCCAATATACTTAGAAACTACAAATGATATGTCTGGCCTAGTGCAATGCATAACATACATCAAGCTTCCTATTGCACTAGCATACTCGAGTTGAGCAACTGTTGTGCCAACATTTACTTGCAGTTTCACATAAGAATCATATGGAGTACTTGCCTCCTTAAATCCCAAATACTTAAATTTGGTAATTATTTTATCAACATAATGCAATTGGGATAAAGCAAAACCCCCACTATTTCTCTGAAATTCAATACCTAAGATAGTATCTACTTCATTCAATTCTTTCATTTTGAAACATGAGGTTAGATACTTCTTAGTTTCATTAACACCTTTCATATTAGTTCCAAATATGAGCATATCATCCACATACAAACAAATAATTACCCCATATTCATTTGTAAATTTAGAATATATGCATTTATCAGCATTATTATGTCTAAATCCATTAGCAAGTATAGCAGAATCAAACTTTTCATGTCACTGCTTGGGTGCTTGCTTTAGTCCGTATAGAGACTTGATTAATTTACATACTTTCTTCTCATTCCTTGGCATAATAAATCCTTCGGGTTGTTTCATATGAAGATCTAAGAGGGGGTTGATCTTGGAATTTTTTGTCAAATCGGACCCCCAGTGTCCAGATTTGGCACTTTCGGACCCCCCCGGTGTTTCTTTGCAACAGAGGACCCCTAAGCTATGAAATCCCATTTTTACCCCTCCCTCCCATGCCATGAACAGCCATGCCATACATGCATATGCATCCCGTATCCCTCATCATTAGCGCATTTAATGTAGATCGGCTTAAAAAAAAGAAAACCCTCCCGTCGCATTAAATGCGACGGGATGTGTCTTCTTCCCCAACCGGCTTCCTCCCTCCCGCCGGGCATGGGTCCTCCGGCCATCTTCCCTTCTCCCTCTCTCTCCACTACCTCCTCTTCTCTTCATCCTCTCCACTCTTCTCAATTATTCGTTCATATCCCCTCCCTTTCCTCCGGCCATCTTCTCCTCTCCCTCTCTCTCCACTACCTCCTCTTCTGTTCTCCCTCTCCACTCTTCGATTTTTTTGCCGTTCATATCCCCTCCCTTTCCACTGCCTCCACTTGTCTACCTTAGCCAAAATAGTTCACCGGAGAGAGGTCCCCACACATGCAAGGCGATGAGAACCATGTCCAAGCGGAGACGAAGAATTAGCACAACTGGTGGAAGAGATGACGATGAACGGGCTCCAACCGGGGGCCGAGGGGGAACGTTTTCAAAGCGCGGGTATAATAATAAGCTGCGCGTGTATAAAATTCTACATACGTGTCTAAACATGTTTTCACGCGTATCAATAGGATACGCGCGTGTACAAATTTATGAACGTGTACGAGGGTTACATGATTCCACGTGTATTAGTAGATCACACGCGTGTCCTTGCACGCGTAGAAATCTGAACAGGCACGCGTATAAATGACCATGCGTGTGTACAAAAACATCATTACACACGTTTGACGTGGCGCGTTTCTACTGGGTAGTGCAAAGAATAAAACCAATATAAAAATGCCCACCCACACGTGTCGGTTAAGGGTACGGTTCTGTTTAGGTTAAAAAACAAAAACTTCCCGCCGCATTTAATTCGACGGGATGTGTCTTCTTCCCGAAGCCTCCTCTTCCTCCTCCTCCCTCCCGCCGGGTATGCAATTCCTCCTCCCGTCATCTTCTCTTCTCCCTCTCCACTAAGTGGTCAAAATTATCTCTTCAAAGTTTCCAGTCTTCTCCCGTATTCTTTCATGTCTCATCCCTTTCCACCGCCTCCTGATCTCCTCCTTTTGCACTGCCTCCACTGTCTTCTCTTCTCTTCTCCCTTATTCGTACGTTCTCTGTTTCCACTGCCTCCTCTTCTACCTTCGGACGTCGCAGTTTTCTTCGCCAAAATAGTTCACCGGAGAGAGCTCTCCACACATGCAAGGCAATCATGAGAAGCATTCAGCTGCATTGCCACTTCAACGGACAGGTTATAAATCATGAACGCAATCCATATTATTTGGGAGGTACTTCCACGATCGACGAGTTCTCGTCGGACCTTACTCTTGCTCAACTGAAGGCTCACTTCTACGCTCTCTGCAATCAATCTCCTATTGACGTTGAGTTGTTCTTAACATACGAGATACCCGACGATCCATATAGACCATTTAGTCGTCTAGACGACACCAATGACATGGCCCAGCTTTTCCGTCTTCTTGCACGACCATCATGCTCAGTCGTTAGAGTATTCGCCTCCACTGTAGAAGATACGGTTGACTCGAGGTATGCGTCTCATCCATTGCTGACTAAAGAATAAGGTAGTTTATTCGCCTTCTAACGCATCCAACACGGTCTCAGTTCGAACAGCGACGTCTCGCTGTTACAGCCAGCAACTATTCCCCACATACTGGGTGGTATTGATCTGAACAAACCTCTTGAACCATGTCCCAGCGGAGACAAAGAATTTGCTCAACTGGTCCAAGAGATGCCGATTAACGGACTCACACCGGAGGTCGATGGGTAAGTTATAGAAGCACGGGTATAATTATAAGCTGCATGTGTATACAATGCTATATACGTGTGTGAACTTATTTTGACGAGTATGTATACACTACACAAGTGTACACAATTTATAGAAGAGTACGTGTTTACATGCTTTTGACGTGTATTACTAGCTCACACACGTGTTCATGCACGCGTATAAATCTGAACACGTGTATGTTTTGGTCGTTTTACGAGTACTGATTTTTGAACTGCTTGTACACGCAGACATGAAGACGGCCCTGCTGTTGACACGTATGATCCATACGAGGAAATATATTTTGCGAATGACTGGGTAGCCGTTAGCGACTGCGAGGAGCCAACGGAGATGTTTGACTGTGACGAGGTCGATGAGTACGTTCTCAACTTCGAAACACCGGAAGCTCAAGCGATCTACTTTTTGAATGCTCCCGAGCCATATGTTGGAGAGAGGTACCCAGACAAGGCAACCCTTAAGCTGTCGCTCGCAAGATACGCCATAGCGCGCCGGTTCGAATATAGGCTAAAGAAATGCAATGGGGATAAGGTGCTTGCAAATTGTCTTCATGCTAGCTGCTCGTGGAAGCTCATTGGTAAAAGAATACCTGGGCTACCCACTTTCCGGGTAAGCGTATTCGTCAAAGACCACACGTGCAACAGACCTATGATTGGGCATGGACACAAGCAGTTGACGTGCTCCTTCATCGCCGAGGAGATAAAAGCGCGAGTAGCAGCATGTGACAAATACACAGTGAAGATGATTATCGAAGAGCTTGTGCATAGATACGGCGTACGTGTGTCCTACTAGAAGGCATATCGCGCAAAAGTGAAAGTTCTTACTCTGGTGAGCATATAACTTATGGTTGACGCATATAACTATAAACACGTATGGGTGTATGAATATTATATGACATGCGTAGAAAACATACGAGCATAGTGAACTGAAGACTCGTATACTTAATACGTTTCTCCGGTTATACGCGTGTGTCGTTTATGTACACACGTACTATAAAAGCGCGCGCGTGAACAACAATTTAACGTGTTTTCGGTTTTAAACAGGTACATGGCACATATGATAACTCATTCAATATGTTACGGCCTTATATGCGCGAGCTAATGATGAGGGATCTTAGAACCGTGACAGCACTCCAGTTGGATTCGTGCCTGCGTTTTGAGAGGATTTTCTGGGCCTTTGGTGCGTGCATACACGCATTCAAAAATCATCTCCGACCATGCATCGGGATAGACGGGACATTCGTCATCGGAAGATATCCAGGGACGATTTTTATCGCGATTGGAATGGACGCCAACAATCACATCGTCCCAATAGCGTTTGCCGTAGGGGAAAAAGAATCTGCGGCTTCTTGGTCTTGGTTCCTCGTACGACTACGCCAATGCATCAGTCCATTTGAGACATTGACCATCATCTCCGATCGACACAAGGGCATAATCAAGGATGTGGAGGACGTGTTCCCCGATGCCGCACATGGGTTCTGCATGGTCCATCTGTCGCGCAACCTGATCAACGCACCGAGGCGTCCTCTTCTGTATAACATGTTCTGGTCGGCCGCGCTTGCGTGCACGGAGGCAAGTTTCATACGGACCATGGATCAATTGAAAGAGAGGATCCAGAACAGTTTGATTATATCCAAGACATCCCTACGGAGAAGTGGGCATCACACTGCTTTTGTGGACGAAGGTATAAAATGTTGTTGACAAATATGGTCGAGAGCTTCAATGGGGTGTTGAAGGAGGCCAAGGCACTACCAATCCAATTCATGATTGAAACAACGCGGCATAAGGTAGCGTCCTACTTCTTAAGGAGAAACAGGGAATCGGCCTACATGGAGAGCACTTTGACTCCGTGGGCGGAGAATGAGCTCAATATTGTTAAAGAAAAGGGAAGACATATGACTGTCGCAGAATCGAGCGTGACGGACTTCCAAGTTCAATACGGTGAAGCATACTACGCGGTGAATATAGCAAATCGTGACTGTTCGTGCAAAGAATGGAACGTGCATGGAATACCATGCCCACATGCTTGCGCCGCTCTAATGTGGAGGAATCTGCCCGAATACGACTATTGTGAGAAGTGGTTCCTGTCCGATAATTATAGAGCGACCTACGCCGACATGATCCACCCCACCGCGTCACAGGAGTTTTGGCCAAAAGACAGCGAGGAAGACCCACCCGTCTATCCACCTCACTGTGTGATCAAGAAGGGGAAGAGAAGGAAGAGAAGGTTGCCATCTCAAGGCGAGGTTCAGTCGAGAACAATGCTGAGATGTTCGAGGTGTAAGGTACTTGGGCACAACAAGAAAACTTGTAGAGCACCCATTCATCCCGATGCACCCGTATGTCCTGTAGGTGTTTCCGGTGCAGCACCAGCTCCGCCCGCTGCATGATGTTACGTCTGTGTATTGTATGGTGCAGTGTACGTAGCACACCTTTTGGGTCAATATAAACACCTTCAATGTTAATAACACGTATGGATCTAACAAATACACGTATCGACTGAAAGCAATACACGTGTGACGCCAAACTGACGGGTTTTTACACGTTTGGCGTGACACGTGTATTTCTTTCAGGCGATACGTGTATTTGTTAGCAACATATGTGTATATTTTGAAAACTCACGTGTCTCCAAAAATGTGTGTAACTGTATGTTGGATGCACGGGTATAAGTATTAGACGCGTGTATGTGAAATTCAACATACGTGTTATCTTCAGGATACGCACGTGTAAACTATTGATGAAATGTTAGCTGTTAGTTACATACCACCCAAAGAAGATCAAGGCAATTTACTTCTTACAACAACTAATATAATTCTTCTCCTTTGCGGCTCGTGCTGGAATAGCCGTTCGTGGCGGCTCATTCGAAAGGCCCGCCTTCTGGTTGCCGACGCTTACTAAGATATAAGCAAGTTGTCCCCGAATGCCGGCAATGTCTGATTGTCTGAACTCAAAATCGTCCCAATGATGACCGGCGCGTATGCCTTCCTCGTATTTCAGCACGAAAAGTCCGCAGTCGAGTATAGCAATGACAGCGAAAAATTAATGAGTATATAATTGGAGCACAAATAGGATCTTTGAAAACTGCAGTGTTCTTACGAGCCGCGCTGCATTGGTATGCCGGTGACATGCTCTATCGCCCAGCCCCCAAGCTCCTCCCCTTTACCATGCATCTCCGGCAGCCAAGTCCGGATCGCATGTGCAACCCACTTAGCCATATCCTCAGCATCTTTGTTGTAGATTGGCGCATCAGAGGATGTGTAGTGCCTGCAAACCCCCCCAATAAATCTACTGCCAGCAAGTGCCAATGCTGACTGGTGTGCAATGGGATGAACCACATGTCCAAGATCGGAAGTGCGGAGAAGGTTTTGCACGAGTGCAGGAGGGAATCACGCAACGAATGACGTTCGTCACGTACAACATGCTGAAAATGACAAGATACTTAGATGTTTAGTGAAACAAATAGCACGAATAACGTTCGTCCAGATCGTTAGATGTTTAGTGAAACAAATAGCACGAACTGATTGACGTAACATGACAAGATACTTACATGAAGGCGAGTAGATGAAAAAAAACAATGGCGGGATGTCTTCGCTGGTAGATAACGATACGCCAAGACATCCTAAGCCGCGTCGATCACATCTCCCTCGATGGAGGTATTGTTCAGTAAGTCCATGATCTGGCCGCAGGTGCAGTAGCCCATCCCATGGGTATAGACGACGACACTGAAAATGCACAACAAATACGCATATAAAACCACATTAGACGCCTACAACTGCCTTACACGTATAAATGGTCATCACACGCGTATAATTGGAAATACATGTGTAAACTTATACGAAAACGTAAGATCAAAAAGAACGCGTATAAATGGATATAACACGTGTGTAGATAAACACAAGACGCGTATACATCGAGATAACACGGGTATAAATGGAAGTTAAAACGTTTATAAATGAATCTACCAAGCGTATAAATGAATCTAAGCCGCGTATAAATGGACATAACACGCGTATAAATGGACATAACACGTGTAAACTAAAGCCAAAACATAACATCAAATAAATGCGTAAATATGGACATAACACGTGTATAAATGGACATAACACGTGTATAAAAGAACCTAACACGCGTATAAATGCACTTAACACGGGTATAAATGGACACAACACGCGTATAAATGGACATAACACGTGTAAACTCATGCCAAAACATAACATCAAATACACAAGTATAAATGAATATAAGACGTGTCTAAATGGACTGAAGACGTGTATAAATGGATAAAACACGCGTATAAGAAGAAAATAAACCACCCGTTTAGAGCGAGAACTTACTCGTCGTCAATCAGGTCGAGATATTCAAGCCCCCTTTTCTCGAAGTCTTCCAGCAAATTCACAACTGCTTTCGAGTCATCCATGTACTGCTTCTGCCTGACGACGGGTCTTTTCGTTGCTTCTCTTGCGGAAGTATAGTCTATGGGCCTCGTGAAGCCATGCTCGAGAAGGTTCAGTGTCTGTGCAAGCTCCTCCGGCGTTCGCTGTGCCTCATTCATGGCAATCCAGCTGTCATCTATATGGGAATTGCCGGGGCCACTCGGGGATGCCAACGGCGCAGAATCTGAGTGGGCGAGCTGAACTACGGCCTCCACTTCACACATCTCTTTAGTGGGTTGGACTGGTGCTACGTCCTTCACTGCATCATCTATAGCTTCAAACACCTTATCGTCGCCTTCTTCCGCGGACTCAGTAACAGTGACCTCTGCCTCCATGGCCCTAGCCTCGTCCGCCGCCTCTGCACTCAAGGGCTTTGCCTCCTCTTCCCTCGCCATCTCTGCCTCCATGGCCCTCCCCACGGGCACTGCCTTCACGTCCTCAGGATCCGCGGCAACTGCGTCCTGGGCCTCCGCCTCCTCTTCCCTCGCCGGCTCTTCCACGACGGTCATACTTGACAACTCACTGACCGTGCTCATGATAATGTCAGTGGCGTCCAGTTGGTGTGCTTCTGTAGGCAAAGATCGTCTCGTCGAGCCCCTTCGCCTCTTGCATGTTGTCGCCTTACTCTTCTTTGACCGCAAGGCATATGGGGGACTGATGGTTTCTTCCATTCGACGCGCCCCGCGTCGCTGCTTGGTCAATTTCTCTTGCGACACTATCGCTAAATCTGTGGCCGCATGCTCGGGCTCTTGCGTCTCCTCCACGGCGTCTTGGCTTGGGAGCCCAATGAAGCTCCTCCTCCGCTTGGTGATCAACAAAGGGAATAATTCCCCGATGAATGGTTCTGGGTGCTGTCCTGTCTCCAGGTTTGATTTTTCCTTCAGGGCTGCAATTTCATTTTCAGCCTTAGCTAGCTTGGCATTTGCCGCGGCCAGCTGCGCCCCCAACCTGTTCACTGAGATATTCAGGCGTCGGATTTCCTCAGCTCTTTCGAGATCCCGGTGTGCAATTTTTAGGAACTCCGACTTTACCTGTGTTCCATTAAAAAATCACATAGTTACTATATATGTACCAACAAACGCTTCTGGTGGTCTGAACGCGTTCACAATCACGCATAGCGACCAATATGCGTTCCCAATGTACGCATAGCAACCAATACGCGTTCACAATCACGCATACAAACCAACACGTATAACTATAGAAGGAGACACGTCACATAGACGAAGACGCGTAAATTCAAAGTTTTTACCTGTTCCCATTTTGTTTCATCTGTTGGGCTCGATTGGAGGTCCTGAGCTGGGAAGACAGGTTGCTGTTGTTCGTCGACGACGTCCTCGGAAGGACTTCCTAGAGGAGACATGAAAGAAACGCGCCTGGTAGACTGCTTAGGCGCAGACGGTGCCTCTATAGACGGCATACCGACAATCTCCAATCGTGCACTTGGCCGCGTACCCCTAAGGTACAGTGCGACCTCCACGTCAGTGTAACCAAGCTGGAACAGAAAACGGTAAGTTAAATTTGTGGCGAGAGCATTGGCATAATGCAAAAGGAAGCACAAGGAATAGGGACTCACCTATGTGGGGACAGACATCGAACGCGGATCGCTTAGCCGTCCCCGCTTTGGTTGCTTCACTTTAGTCCATTTCAATATGCGGGGGGTCTTGCCGGGTTCCCCGGGTTCTCTGCAGCCGGTCAGCTCACAGTTCCAAGCTGTAAGGACTAGTGTGCAGCCACACACATATGTCAAGGCGATCGGTGGCCGTCCTCTCAAAAAAACCCACCGACTCGATAGCGATCGATCGCTCCAAGGAGCGATCGGTTGCTCACTCGCCAGCAGCCCAAAAACAGGCTTCTGAGCGCCCGAGCTTGGATCTTCCGATCCCGGGTCCAGCTAACCATTCTAATCAAACACTAACAACAAACAAGGTCAGTGTGTGCACACGCGAGTGTGAAACAAACCAACAAGACACAATTTACCAAATTGCCCTTGCGGTCTACAACGAGCCACATGGGTAGAGGGGCAGGTCCTCACAGGCTATCTATAACAAAAAAGGGTAGACGACGATCACCGCTCCTCAAGCACCGCCAGACGCCGCCGCGCCACCAAACACCTGCCCGGTAGGGGCCACCGAAGAAGAGCTAACGCATGCACCTGCAAAACACAACCCGCGTAGGAGTGAGCACTAAGCTCAGTAGGGTTCTACACTATGACACACAGAAAAAAGGAAACAAAATAGTGTCACCCCCAAGCTAGGCCTAGTTGTGCCACGGGGTCCCATAACCCCACTGATAGGACGTGGAAAGTGTTGCGGCTTAATGCGCCCGATCAAAATTACAAATTTATAATCGAACTACTAACTAACTACTTTGGGGGTAGCTAGCAGTGAGTCCGAGTCGAATCCACAGGGAATGCGTAAGGAAACAATTAAACTACTAACCTCAATCTAAGTGTTCCTACAAGAAAAATGAAAGAAATGGTTTTTGGGTTTTATGATAAGGAAACTAAGAAAGCATGTAAATGACTCAATGGATAGAGAGAGGTCCTAGGGAATCCCAATCTGGATTAGGCTTAATCGTAGCTTTCTAATAGATCAAGATGCGCAATCCTATCGAAACACTACAATATCGACTACCTTGTGGCTAACAAAGGTCATCGCTAAAGAATAGCCGGGTAAGGACTATCCGTCACACTAGGTCTATGCTAGAAAATCGACGATCGAGGGATTACCTTCGATCATTGCCAATGAGAGGTCGGGTTAGGATCATCTCGTCGCAAGGAATCGGGTTGTATGGAATATGGTAATGGATCAATGTGGTTCTAGCACATCGCGTCCAATACGTTAGAAAGATGTAATGGAGGTTAGGCTAGATATGGATTGGGGTAGTTCTAGCACCTATAAGCCCTAACCTAGAGCCAATACTCCTTTCAACACAAGTGGTCATGGTTCTAACATAGCCTACTCATTGGGGAATATCAACAAACACCATCTAAGCATAAGGGTCTAGCCTATGCAATAGAATGAGATCCACCATTCAACACTAGAATCCAACTACAAAGATGATACATGAAGCATATATCCATACAATCTTGTCTCAATAGGGTTTACAATATCTAAAAATCCAAAGAAAACTATAAAGAAAACCTTAAACATCATGATATTCTACTAGGTAAATAGATTAGCTACTCATCTTCGATGGAGAAGCCATGGAGAAGAGATGGATCCTCCTCTTCTTCATCAATCTCCTCCCTCTTGGATGAGAGCTCCCTTCCTTGCCCAAGGGGGTTGCGCCTTTCCTTAGCCTCTTCTTGTCCAAAAGAATCCCCCAATAAGAGCCCTAAGTTTGGTATTTATAACCCTCAAGCTTCTCCCCTTCGAATTACATCTGGACCCTTGATTTTGCCCAGCAGCCATATAAAGATCAATCTTTTACGGAGAAAGATCGATCTTTTTATCCCGTAGAACTGGCTGCGTCCAAAGAAGATCGATCGTTTTAAAGGAGAAGATCGATCTTTTAAAACATAGCTCTCTGTCATTTCTGTCTGCAGCGCAAAGATCGATCTCTTATATGTAGAAGATCGATCTTCTTTTCTACATATAAGATCTCTTTTGCCATTCAACACTGCGCCGTTGGTACTAAAAGTACTGTAACTTTTTCTAGGAAACTCCAAATCACAAACCGTAAAATTCTCTAGAAACTAGACTTCCAGATATTTCCAATCATATATGGCACATCATCTCGAATAGGCTCGTTTACGCTCCAAAGTTGATCTAACTCTTATTGAGGGCTCTTCTACCTGACATACCATGAAGATTATTAGAAATACCTTACTCCCAGACTAACAAAAGTAAATTAAAGGATTAATATGTGTATTTTTCATGTCTCATCACCCACCAGTGTCTCTAGGTATCCAACCATGGTCACCCTAATGAACTGGGCCCATCCCGGAAATACCTAGTACAGCAGGAAGAAGACACTGCTGGGCAGGACAAGTCTGTCACGCCCCGACCCGCGAAAGCCCAACCGGGCCGGGCGACACGAACCGAAGCCTAACAAACCGCGGAAAATTCGGCGAGGGTTCCCTCTAACCTATTGTTCTCCCTAAGCAATTCATCAAAACACCCTCAATTTAAAAGACTATAATCAACAGAACCTCAAACCAAGGATTACAATTTCAAAAGTTTAATATACATATTCTCGAAGAGAGGAAGGTTCAAATACAATATTTATACTCCCGTAGGAGACTAACTAACCAATGGTTCAAAAGCAGTAAAGGATCAACAACGCTCAGACTCCGCCTGGCGCTGCCGCACCGTCGACCAACTGCCCGGTAGGGGCCACCGAAGAGGAGCTAACGCCTGCACCTGCAAAACGCAGTCGGGGTAGGAGTGAGCAACTAAGCTCAGCAGGGAAACTACACTACGACATACAAAAGGAAGAGGGAAACACAACAGTGTCGCCCTCTAGTGAAGCCTAGGTGTACAAGGGGGCCCCACAACCCCACCGCGTGTCCCTGAGGTCCACGATCATGATCTTCTAGAAGGACTGGTCACATGATGGGTCACGCTCAGTAAGCAGGAACCAACACTACTGACTCACAAGCAGGGAACCGGCACTGCTGGTGGGAAATGGCAGCGCTGAGTAGGCACTCCCTCTACTCAAGAGTCGTCATAGCTTGACACCGGCTACACCTCAGAACTCGACTAGAGACCGACATGACCTCTAATATCTAGGCCAAACTACCAAACCCTGGTCCTAGAGCTAAATCCGAGCATCCAAGCCTCGGGACGGCGACCCACAGATCACCCACACCCTAACCTTATGCAACTAATGCACAACAAGATGCATGCGATGAACATACACATATAAATCATTTAAGCATGCATCAATATGTGATGATAACACAACCAAGGTCTGGGCTCGGCACTCTGCCGGTCCGGGATGGTGAACACATATTTAAGGTCAAGAACTATTGCAGTTGTACCCCACCAACTAATAGCCAGTTCACCAGCAACCTGCATCGGGAAACAGCCCCGCAAAACAACAGATAACATACCACGCAGATAAAGCCCTCGACACACACCGACATGCAAGGCTAAGGAAAGTAGTAGGGTCACTCACCCACTTATTCTAAACATCCCAGGAGTCATCACTCTCCGGGTTCACCACTACTCCTAATATAGGGCTAGCATGCTTAAGGGTATGTATAAATTATAAAGCTGTAAGAAAAATGTACATACAAAGCCCCGCGGGTAAAAACCATTGAAAACTCTTCCCTGCCACATGAGGGATCGATCCTTCCCTGAGGAAGGATCGATCTCCCTCGTAAATGTGAAGATCTAGCTGCTGTCACACTACAAGGATCGATCCTCCCTCCAGGAAGATCGATCACCAAGCCAAAGGATCGATCTTCCCTCCAGGAAGATCGATCACCTTCGTGACCAACGACTCACCATGCCAACCAAGGCACATGATCGATCATCTCCAACCAGATGATCAATCCTTCTCGGGCTAGGCATGACCAACCCAGAGGGATCGATCCTTCCTCGCAGAGGATCGATACCGATGGGTTCTCCGGTGACCGGACGGCGAGAAATACAGTCGAAAAACTCCATCAAATCCCACAAAACCTTGGGATCTGGTAGTACGAAGGACCACAAGTCCAAAACCAGTAAGCATGCTAAAAACAAACTTGCAAATCGATGGATCTAAGCTAAAGAAGACAAGGAAACTTGAAACTCTCAAAAACTGGAAAACAAAGTAGGTAGGATCCCTACCTAGGCAAGAGCTGCTTCAATCCCAGCTGCTAAGCCTTGGATCGTCCTCAATCTCTCCAAAATCTGGCCAGTTTTGAGCTCAAGAACATAGGATTTCAAAAGGATTCAAGGAAGAAGGTTGCGTCCGCTTTATATACAAACGAACCGACCTATGAATGATCGATCTTTCCGAATTCCCTTCGGAAAGATCAATCCTTCATGACGATCGCACCTTGACTTTCAGGTACTAAATGATCGATCTTCTAGCAATGAAAGATCGATCCTTTAGGTGCAGAAAGTTAGACTTGGGCTAAAACACAAGCCCAACTCCGGATCTTTCGATCCGGGTTCACTTAACCGTTCTAATCAAGTACTAACACAAACATGGTTAGTGTGTGCACACGCGGGTGTGAAACAAACTGACAAGGCGTAATTTACCAAATTGCCCTTGCGGTCTACAATGAGCTACAGGGGTAGAGGGAGAGGTCCTCACAAGTCTCTGCCGGGCAGACACACCCTCTGCCTAAGGATGAAACGACGACACTGGCTGCACCCTCAGCACCTTGCTTGAGACCAACACGACCTCTAAACCTCAATCAACATGTATTCAAGTCATCTAAGCCTATCATCGATATTGACTGAATACTACAATCCAACATGGACCGTGCTACCCGCCACGGTCCTAGAGCTAAATCAGAGCTACCCGAAAGCCACGGATCGGCGAATCAACCTATCACCCACGCCCTATCCTTATGTATCTAAGGCACAATAAAACAATGCATGCTATGATCATGCGAAGGTAAGAAGTAAGCATGCAACAATATGATAAGATAACAAACATGTCCAACTGGACTGCTACATCGATACCAACGATCACTGCCAGCCAATCCACAGTGGGTTCCGGCATTACGACGGTGCCACGACTGTGAACCGTGAACCCCTGCAACAGGAAGAAACCCCGAAAACACAGATGAACATATAATATTATTTAATCATCAAGATCCCCTAATTAGAGGCTAAGCGACCTCGTCGATCCGTCATCCAAACGACATCGGATTCGAGATCCAACTTAGACAAAACACAGGTAAACATGCTGGGATCAACATATCCAAAACCGGGAAACATCCAACAGCTCGATTACAAGGAAAATTGTAATCAAAACCGTTAAACTCACTAATTACCTCTAATTGCTGCAACGCAACCCATCCATAGGAAATTCGTAGGAATTCATAAGAAAATAAGAAATTTATGAAACTGGTTGGAACTGAGAGTAGACCCAAAGATCTACAACTCTTATGTTCATCATAAATCAAGGTCATGCATGTACAGACCGGCAAACACGCCGTAAGCCGGCTGTTCTTCAAGAACAACAAAACCAGAAACTCCAAATTTAAACATGCTAAAATCTTACTAAAATCTCAATCAAATCATATGAAACTCAAATCAATAATCAAGATAACCTACATATACAAAACAACACCAAGAGCACCTAGATACACCGGCTAAATTAAGAGGAAACCCAAACTAAACCCACGTAGGAAGAAACTTACCGAACTAAGCAACCTCAGCTGAATCCCCACTATTCGAGCACCAAACCGGCTTCAAAGAAAGCCACGGATCTTCCTCACGCTACCATGAATCCAACGAGCCCTCAAGCAGTCAAAAAGATGGCCGGAGGAGGGAGAACGTAAGGGAAGAAGGGAGAAGGAAAAACCGGAAAAAATAGAGGAGTCTCGGGCTACTTATACACTCGAGTCCGATCGATCGGTCCCAGGACCGATTGGTCGGACTAGGCCGGGTTAAGTCAGTTCGCGCCCTTATTCGGAAACGTCAGCCGCGTCCTTATCCAGACAACCGACACAGGTCCGATCGATCGCTCCCAGGAGCGACCAACCACACACGGTGCCAGCTATCCTCAAAACAAGCTTTTGCGCGCCCGAGCTTGAATCTTTCGATCCAAAGCCCGCCTAGGGTTCTAGCAAACACATAAATCAAACATAGGGCTATGTGTGCACACACGGGTGTGAAACAAACTGACAAGACGTAATTTACCAAATTGCCCTTGCGGTCCATAACGAGCCACGGGTCCGACCCAGGCGGTCGACCTAGGAATAAAGAGACATGTCCTCAGATATATGGTACCCTATAATATGCCAAACAACCCCATACCTTCAAGTAACTCAAATTTGATTTCTTTCCTTTTCATAATTCATATAGAGAAACCTTTGATTTCATAGAAAGTATTCTTTTATGCAAGTAACAAGCACTTAATAATGCTTCACCCCATAGATTTAAAAGAACTTTAGCATTTAAAATCATAGCATTTACCATATCTACTAGTGTCCTATTTTTCCGGTGTATAAGGCGCACTAGTTTGATGTATAATGCAATTTTCTTTGCAATATAAGGTAAATTTATTTGAGAAATATTATCCACCTCTATCACTGTAAAGTATTTTAATTTTCTCATCCGTTTGACTTTGAACAATTGACTTGTAGGATTTAAACATATCAAAAGCTTCATCCTTATGTTTCATTAAATAAACATAAGTATGACTAGAGTAGTCATAAATGAAAGTAATAAAATATCTATTACCTCTTCTAGTTAGCATGCCATTTAATTCACATACATTAGAATGAACTAACACTAATATACTTGATATTCTATCAGTCTTAGGAAAAGGCTTCTTAGTCATTTTAGCTTGAATCCATATTTAACATCTATCATTATTATGATGTGCATATGAAATATAATCATTTTAGACATAATTTTTTAAAGATTTAAAATTTAAATGTGCTAGACAAGCATGTCATAAATCAAATGGCTCGACAACATAAGAAGAATTGGAAATTTTATTGATACTTAGTTTGAACATTCCATCACAAGAGTATCCTTTTCCTACAAATACACAATTCTTAGACAAGATCAACTTGTCAGACTCAAGTACAACTTTAAAGCCCTTATTACATAACAAATTTGCAGAAATTAAATTCTTGCCAATTTTCGGGACATGTCGAACATTAATAAGTGTTAGCTTCTTTCCAAAGGTAAATTGAAGTTCAATTATTCCTTTTCCCATGACCTTAGCCGAATTAGAATTTCCCATCAATACCTCACGTCCTTCTGCAGCCTCTTCATATTCCTTGAATTGGGACTTGTTATTGCAAATGTGAATTGTTGCTCTAGAGTCATACCACCAGTCGGATGATTCAGCAGCACCAACCATATGCAGTTCTGTTATCATTCTGATGTGTAACTCATTTAGTTTTTTAGTGACCATTGCCACTAATTCGCCATTTTGTTCTTCAACAATGTTGGCCGTAGCATCACTCTTTTGCTTCTTTCGATTTCCGCGGTCTCTTTTGAAATGACCCTTTCTTTCCGCAACCATAACAACTTTTGTTTTTCTTGTTATTGCTTGAGTTGGTATAATTTGTACTATTGCCATCAGATACTTTCTCTTCCCTCCAGCTTTCTTTTGAAAGTTCTCATTTTTCTGAACATAATTTACTTTAGAGCCCGACTATAATATTAATCTCTTATCTAGAATTCGAGTTTCCTCTTCAATTCGTAGATGTTGCATTAGTTGCTCTAAATTAAAGTTAAATCCTAGTTGAATTCAATAATTTCTTCCTATAATCTTTCCAAGTAATAGGAAGTTTGGCTATAATAGCACCTACTTGTAATGATTCAGGAATTACAACTTTCAAATCATGGAGTTTAGATACTAGGACTTGTAATTCATGAACTTGGTCAATAATTGAAATGTTGTCATGCATTGAAAATTCCAAGTGCAATGCATAGTAAGAAACTTATCTCTTCCTTGCTTCTCTGCATGCATTGTATTTGAACTACAGTGACTTCCAAATTTCTCTTGGAAACTGGATGAAAATAAATAGATCATTGAGACGATCGAAAAGAACCTTTAAAATGTGACCTCTACACACTAGTTCATCTCCCTCACGCTTCTTTCTATCTTTCTTGACTCACCCTCCTTTGGATCTGGAATTGTCTTCAAATCGGGGCCGAGGACGTAAGCAATCTTTAGTGCAGTCAACAGGAACAACATCTTATCTTGCCAGCGTGTGATGTTGGTCCCATCGAATCGATCGAGCTTCACGAAATCATGGTTCATCATCTTCAAAGCTGCCATCTCAATTAGCGCCTTAAAATTATTGGAGAATTTGAGTAGAAACAATGATCGGAGGCTTTGAGGGGTATCTTAAAGACACTGTCTTTAAGGTGTTATTCACTCCCTGTCGATCTTGTTACCGGGAAGAACACGAGTCACCTCAAGGATACAACAAAGCCTAAGCCTTCAAGCAACAATCTTGAAGACTTCCTTAAAGAATCTCTCTAGTGAACTTGTGTAATGACAGAGAAGGAAGAATAAGAATCGGTGTAATATCAATAGGGCCTCAGGTCCAGTATTTTTAGAGAGTGAAGAAAGAGCTCTTTTCGGACTCGAGCGATGCATCGATTCAAAAGGAATGCTTCCTTACGGTTAACAGATCTCGATTGTTTACTCCAAGCAACGCGTCTCTTTAAAGATCGCATCTCTTAAGCATAGAGAAGTCGGCACTCATTGATGCTGATCCTTAGATCACATCTTGATGAGATCTTGGATCTGGGGAGATCTGACTGGGTCGTGGATGGTGAAAGGATGATAGAGCAGATGGTGAAGGTGGTGGATACTCCTCGATTAATAGCCGAGGACACCCCTAACTCAATCTAACCCCTTACAACTCCTACTTGACCAATATAAATATGAATACGAACAGATTCCTACCAACTAATGACTTGGGTTAGGCCCTTTGGCTCGACAGCTATCAGGTTCCTATCACATCTCTACAAAAATAGGAAAGGAGTCGCGGCTCCTTAGTCTAGACATCGGATCCGTCCGATTAAATCAATGCTAATCGCCGTTACCTTTTAATTAAGCTGATTAAGTCATTCCAAATAAGGAACATATATATATATATATATATATATATATATATATATATATATATATATATATCACTTATATATGACAGAAAGGTTGTCCTACGTGGTTGTAGAATGTCCTACGTGACAGAGAATGTCCTAGGTGGCGCATATGTGGCGCTTATGTGGCATCATAAGGTTGATGGGGTTTAATGGGAGGGAGTTATTGGGTAGTTATTGGGGTGGGGTTGGTGGTTACTCTACCAGGTGGTAGGGGGCACCACTAGTATATATATATATATATATATATATATATATATATATATATATATATATATATATATATATATATATCAACCTTATAAGGAGCAATAACGGTTACAACCGTTTTTCTTATATTAGTTTGTTTATATGTATATTTTCCTAAGTTAACTTTGTATATTTTTATCATATTCCCTAGGTTAGTTTTAAATATACATCCTTATATAAGGTTGATCCATTAATCAAATTCGGTTTTTATAACCGAATCACCCATTAACTTATGGCCCACCTAGTATATATATATATATATATATATATACACTTCTCCCTTGTCTACTTAATATATAAGCTATGTATATCATTAGATATATACACTCGTATGTATCTAACAGATTCTCTTATATACCATGAAAAGTTGTTCTGAGCTTTCGACCCTTAATCGCAAGACTTGCCATTTGCATGGCGGCCTTAGCCTGTTGCTTTGTAGCGTATTTTCATTCATAAGGATTCGCATCCACCAAACGTAGGATGCATTTTCGTAGTTAGTATTCGGTTAGTATCCTGCCTTCTTTGTGAATGAAAGCAGATGATGTCAGAGAGCTTCACAAGTCTTGGGCTACTTGAAGTTCTACACGCGTTAGTCCTGCATGCGATTGACATAATGGTATAGCTTAAGATACTGATAACATCTTCAATGAGCTTGCACTTCAGGCAACTTTTGTAAAGCTACATACTCTGTACAAAAATTGTACTGCTTACATAATTAAGCCATTGAGAAACAGTTAGTTATACATTAGTATTGGCACCAAATCATCCACAGTGTCTATTATGTGGGGCTTACTGGAAGCTTCTCTGTCTCAGGTTTTTGTGACGACCTGAAAAACCATACTGAAGTATAGCAATAATACAACTTCGGCAATTGCATGAGCTGGAAATGTTATTTTTAATGAACAATATTAATATTGTCAACGGCCGGGAGTAGTCTACTCTGATCTGGACATTTTAGTGATTAAACGAAGGACTCATCCTTGTACTGCAGTGATCATTCGTTGAGCAGCGGAGCTACAATCATATACATACATATGCATCTTTGTTCTTCTTGGTAGGGATGACAAGGATGGCTTGTGTATCCTGTTGCAATTCATTTCTACATACTAGTAAATCTATTTGCTAGATCTGTAAAATGATGCACTGGCTTTATTATGCTTGTGAAGTCATACAGCTCTAGGTCTGACTAACATGAATTGATGGAAAAAGCCAGAAAGAAAGCTATTTCGCTTTCACTGTGTCCGAATCTTTGGTTGTTCCTATATATATCTTCTTGTATCCTGGCCCTCTTGCCACATAAACCTCATGCAGCCTTTCGCTTTTCCAGCACGAACTAGCCATTCTCGAGTTCATGTATCTCTTTGTGGTGGAGACCATGGACCAATATTTCGGATTGTGGCATGTCTTATGATGATAAGGGAAGTGAAGTTATTTACTCTCGCCCATATCATTTTGTAGCTTTAATTAGTGATGTTCTTTCATACATTTGATCTGCAGTACGAACTTGATATCATGTTCAATCCCGAGGAAGCACATGTTTATGCTGGAAGAAATGGTCATGAATGGCTGCATTGTTGAAACAAGCAATTTAAACATTTTGTCTACTGTTCAAGTTATGGATAAAGCTGCTTAGGTTTATGAGTATCCTATAATTCTTTAGTACCGGCAAAAGCCATTTTGTCTATAGTATTTTCTTTTACAATGTCAGTCCATTGGGAGCTTTATGCTATAGATAGAAAATAAAATTTTCAAATAATTGTTATTTAGTTTCATTTTGAGATCTTTATTGCTCTACAGTCTTTTAACAAATTTATAAGGCATTTAGTCTCTTTTTAGGGTTATTATGGTAACTTCTCTGACCAAAATACCCTTTTCCAAATAGAAAAAGTACGGACAAAAATGACATTTCCTGAAATCCAAACTAAATGGTTGCATAAGTGGGTGCGGTTTTTGAAAAATGAAATTTTTTGAGAAATGCATAAGTGGGTGTGGTAATTTCGACTACATTAATGACTAGCATGCATTAATGACTTATTTTCATTGCTGTATATAGTAAAATTATATGTCTTTTTTAGTAACTTTTTAGTATTTTTGGAAGTAACTTTCCAATTTTTTGGGAAGTTGCTTTTCAGTTTTTTTGGTTTTCAGTTTTTTTGAAAGTTACTTTACATTTTATAGTAACTTTTCATTTTTTTTTCTAGTCTGATGACTACCACCATTTGATACTTAAATCTCATTTGATTGGTGGATTTTATTATTTTTTTTGGAAGTTACTTTCCGGTCATTTTTTGTAGCTACTACAATGAAATTGAAAAGTTACCACAAAAAAAATAAAAAGGTACCACAAAAAATTGAAAAGTTACCACAAAAAATTCAAAAGTTAAATAAACAAAATAGAAAAGACAACACAAAATTGAAAAAGTACAAAAAAAAATAAAACAAAAAATTGATCGGCGACGGGGTAGGCGGATCCGCGACAGGGGAGGCTGGATCGGTGGTGGGGGAGGTGGATCCACAACGGGGGAGGTTGGATCACCGGTGGGGGAGGCGGATCGGCGACGGGGGAGCCGGATCCGCGATGGGGGAGCTCGGATCGGCGACGAGGGAGACGGATCCGTGACGGGGGAGGTGGGATCGGCGGCGGGGGAGGCCGGATCGGTGGCGGGGGAGGCCGGATCGGCGGCGGGGGAGGCAGATCTGCGACGGGGGAGCCTGGATCGTGGACGGGGGAGGTAAATCCACGACGGGGGAGGCTGGATCCACGACGGGGGAGGTGGATCCGCGACGGGGGAGGCTGGATCCGCGGCGGGGGAGGCGGATCCGCGACGGGGGAGCCCGGATCGGTGACGGGGGAGGCGGATTCGCGACGGGGGAGGTTGGATTTGCGGCGGGGGAGGCGAATCAGCGACGGGGGAGGCGGATTGGCGATGTGGGAGCCCGGATCGGCGACAGGGGAGCGTATCGGTGACGGGGGAGGTGGATCGGCGATGGGGAGGCCGGATCGGCGACGGGGGAGGCGGATCGGCAACAAATTGGTCTCTAGTAAGAGACCATTTGACAAATCACCCTAAATGTTTTTGCTTATTGTCATTCCTATGTGCATTACAATTTAATTCATTGACTGCAGTTTCTGAGTTGTAGTTGATAGTTTTCCTCATTGTTTTGCTCACTGAATTTGACATGAATATCTTGACAAAACATCTAAATCGCTATTTGCTCTGAGCCGCAATGTGATGATGCATTACAGGCAGTGGCGGACTTATGTGGGGGCGAGTGGGGGCAGTCGCCCCACTCAGCCCTGAAAAAAAAAAATCACATGTGGCAAAAGCTCTCGCCTAAAATCTCTATGCAATTAAACCAAGAGAGAGAGATGGGATGGCATCCCATCCGTCTCATCTCCCTCTCTTCTCATCCATTCATTCCCGACGCCCGACGGCCCGACGCCATCACCCATTGGCCACACCCCCTCTACAGACTACCGGCTCCGTCGTCCGTTGTCCACCGGCCACGCCCACACGCCCCCTCCTCTACCGGCTGGTCCGGCTCCGTCGTCCGTCGGCCACGCCCGCACGCCCCCTCTACCGGCTTCGTCCTCCGTCGCCATCGGCCACGGCCCACGTCCCACCCACGACGTCTTCCAAGCTTCATACCGACGGCGACGATGTCGCCTCCTTCTCCTCGTTCCCTCTCCATTGCCGACACCGCCCTTCCTCCTTCGAGCTTCGATGCTGCCCTTCCAGTCACCGGCAACAACCCCCATTGTCGACGCTGCCCTTCCAGTCAACGTCCATCGGCCCCTCCCCATGCTGTCGACCCCATGCGCCCACGCCGTCGGCCACGCGATCAACGAAGGTTCGGATCGACACCTTCCCTCTTCTCTTCTCTTCTCAGTTCTCCTCCTTAGCTTGACCCTCAATCCTTTTTTTTTGGTGAATTGGATGCTATGTTTTTGTGAATTGGATGCTATGCTTTTTGTAGATAAAGACTTGGATGCTATGTTTCATGTTTGGTTAAGGAATTAGGCTTTTTATAATTATTTTGAATTTTTTTCAATAATTATAGTGTGAGGACCTGCCCCTCTACCCCTGTGGCTCGTTATAGACCGCAAGGGAAATTTGGTAAATTACGTCTTGTTGGTTTGTTTCACACCCGCGTGTGCACACACTAATCTTATTTGTGTTAGTGTTTGATTAGAAAGGTTAGGTGGACCCTGGATCGAAAGATCCGGGCTTGGGCTTAAGTTTTAGCCCAAGTCTAGCTTTCTGCACCTAAGGGATCGATCTTCCTTGCTAGAAGATCGATCTTTTAGTGTCAGAAAGTCAACCCAATTTTTCAAGAAAGATCGATCTCTTTCCAAAAAGAGATAGATCTCTCTTGAGTCGGTTCGTTCGTCTATAAAATGAACGAAACCTTTTTCCTTTGATTTTTTTTGGAAAATCCGAGTTTTGAGCCGTGTTCTTGCTGGATTTGATTGCGTTTGAGGATGATCCAAGACCTAGTAGCTGGGATTGAAGCAGCTATTGCCTAGGTAGGGATTCCTACCTACTTGTTTTTTCGGATTTGAGAGTTTGGGTTTGATTGAAGTTTGTTTTGCTTAGACCTGTTAAAATACAAGTTTGTTTTCAATGAAATCTTCAGTTTTGGACTCATGGTTCTTCATACTACCAGATCCCAGAGTTTTGTGGGATTTGGTGGAGTTTTTCGGCGGTATTTCTTGCCGGCGGTTCGTCGGTGAACCCATTCGGATCGATCCCTCTTGAGGAGAGATTGATCTTTAGTGGGGCGTCATGCCCAGCCCGAGCGGGATCTATCCTTCTGTTGGAGAAGATCGATACTTGCTTAGCTGGTATGGCGGTGTCCGTGTCATGAAGGAGATATATCCTTCTGGTGGAGAAGATCGATCCCTTCCGATTGACAAGGGCGAGTTTTTTTCCCAAGTATTAAGAAGATCGATCTTCTCTGGGAGAGAGATCGATCTCTTAGTGGCTGAGGGGCATTTCAATGGGTTGGCCCATGGGGCTTCATATGTACGGTTTTTCTTTACAGTCTTATAAACTTATACATACTCTTAAGCATGCTAACCCCATACTAGGGGTAGTGGTGAACCAGGAGAGTGATGTCTCCTGGGATGTTTAGAATAAGTAGACGAGTAGCCCTATTGCTTTTCATAGCCTTGCATGGCGGCGTGCGCCGAGGGTTTTTACATGCGTGGTTTGTCTCTGTTGTTTGCGGGGCTGCTTCCCGATGCAGGTTGCTGGTGAACTGGTTGGCAGTTGGTGGTGTACCACTGCAGTAGTTTCATACCTTAAATACATGTTCACCACCCCGGGCCGGCAGTGTGCCGAGCCCAGACCTTGTTATGTTATCATCACATCCTGCTGCTTGCTTAACCGCTTATTTTATGCATGTTCATCGCATGCATCCCCATTGTGCATTAGTTGCATGGTTAGGGCGTGGGCAATCTGTGGGCCGCCATCCCGAGGCTGGAAGCTCGGATTTAGCCCTAGGACCGGGGTTGGGTAGTGTTCGACCTGGTTTGAATTGTGGTGTCCAGTCAAATTCGATGATAGGCCTAGATGACTCGTACACCTGTTGCTTGGTGATTGTAGAGGTCGTGTCGGCCTCGAGTCGGATGCTGAGGTGTAGCCGGTATTCCACTGTGTTGACTCTTGAGTAGAGGAGTTGCCTACTCAGCGGTGCCATTTCCCGCCTGCAATGCCGTTTCCTGCTTGTGAGCCAGCAGTGTTGTTTCCTGCTTACTGAGTGCGACCCATCATGTGACCAGTTCATCTGGAAGACTATGATCGTGAACCTCAGGGACACGCGGTGGGGTTATGGGGCCTCTGTATACACCCAGATCTTACTTGAGGGCGACACTGTTGCGTTTCCCTCTTGCTTCTGTGTGTCGTAGTGTAGTTTCCCTGCTGAGCTTAGTTGCTGACTCCTACCCGGGCTGTGTTTTGCAGGTGCAGACATTAGCTCCTCTTTGGTGGCCCCTACCGGGCAGTTGGTCGGCGTTGCGGCGGCGCCAGGCGGAGTTTGAGAGGTGGCGATCTTTTACAGCTTTAAACCTATGTTAGTTAGTCTCCTACGGGAGTGTTTAAATGTTGTATTTGAATCTTCCCCTCTCCGAGGATATGTATATTAACTTTTTTTGAGTTTTGTAATATGAGGTTCGATGCTTGTAATCTATTGTTGTCTTTTAATTGGGGGGTGTTTGATGAATTGCTAGGGAGACCTATAGGTTAGAGGGAACCCTCGCCAAATTTTTCGCAGTTTGTTAGGTTTCGGTTCACGTCGCCCGGCCCGGTTGGACTTTCGCGGCTCGGGGCGCGACATATAGGATCATGGACAATTATGTTATCAAGCGAAAGCATATAGGGGAGTCTTCTAGCACCCCTCAGCTTGCACAAAGAACTCGTGTCCAATTTGATAGTGCCGAATTAGTTGCTGACCCATGTAAACGAAAACCAATTGAGGACTATGATGTTGCCATTAGGGATCAAGTTCGAATGTGGTATCTACAAAAAGGTCTTTTTCAACCTTATGAACATAACTTTCCTAAAACGAAATGTGATGATTGTATGAGAAGGTTTCAGAAAAAATGGTTCAATGATTATGATTGGCTTCAGTATAGTGTGAAAGAAGATAAAACATTTTGCTTTTATTGCTATGTCTTTAAGACAAGCAAGGGTTGTCAAGGGGGTGGAGACGCATTTGTAGGAACGGGTTTTCCAAATTGGAAAAAGAAAGAGAGATTTGATGCACATGTGGGGAAAGTTAATAGTTCTCACAATGAGGCGCGAAGAAAATGTGAGAATTTTAAAAAATCAGAAACAAAGTATCATACATGCATTTTCTCGTCTAGATGATGAAACCCGGCTAACCTATAGAAGTCGTTTGACGGCAACTCTGAAATGTGTTAGATTTCTTTTGGGTCAAGGTATGGCATTTCGTGCTCATGACGAATCTAAAACATCTTTAAATAAGGGAAACTTTCTTGAACTTTTAAAATGGTATGTTAGTGGCAATGAGAGAGTTAGAGAGGTAGTCATGGGTAGTGCTCATGGGCGTAACCAAATGATAGTATGAGGACTCGTCCCTCTACTCCTGTGGCTCGTCGTGGACCGCAAGGGCAATTTGGTAAATTGTGCCTTGTCGGCTTGTTTTACACTCGCGTGTGCACACACTGACCAAATTTATGGTAATGCTTGGCTAGAATGATTAGTGGGACCCGGGATCGAAAGATCCGGGCTTGGGCTTAAGTTTTAGCCCAAGTCCAGCTTCATGCGAAAGACGGATCGATCCTTCCTTGCTAGAAGGATCGATCGGTCTTTTCCAGGAATATGGATCGTTGTGAAGGATCGAGCGGTCTCTTGGGCTGGATCGATCGTTCTCTTGGCTGGATCGATCGTTCTCTTGGCTAGATCGATCATTCTCTTGGATGGATCGATCGCTCTCTTGAGACGGATTGTGAGGACCTGCCCCTCTACTCCTATGGCTCGTTGTAGACCGCAAGGGCAATTTGGTAAATTGCACCTTGTTGGTTTGTTTCACACCCGCGTGTGCACACACTGGCCTTGTATGTGTTCGTGTTTGTTTAGAATGGCTAGGTGAACCTGAGATCGGAAGATCTGAGCTTGGGCTTGTGTTTTAGCCCAAGTTTGCCTTTCTGAGTAAAGGAGATCGATCTGGATGGCTAGGGATATCGATCTGGATTGCAAAGGAGATCGATCTGGATTTCAAGGAGATCGATCTGGATTGCAAAGGAGATCGATCTCACATGCCTTGGAGATCGATCATGCTCGAGTCGGTGCTTTCTTTCTCTCGCGAGGACGGCCGTCGGCCGTCGCTCTCCCCTGTCAGAGAGGGAAGACTTCCCCTCCCCTCTCCCAGCTTTTCCCCGTTTTCTCCGGATTTCCCCAGGCTTTTCCCCCCTTTTCTTCCCTTCCCTTCCCTTCTCTTCTTCTTCCTTCCTTCTTCCTCTCCCGAAGCTCTGCTTCTTTCCCCTGTTTTCCGGCAGCCACTTCCTCTCCTCCGTTCTCCCTCCTCCGGCTATCTTTTTCGACGTTCTAAGGCTCGTTGGATCCGTGACAATGAGAGGAAGATCCCTGAAGTGGTTTGGAAGCTTGTTGGTGATCAAATCGCGGGGAATCAGCCGAGGAAAGCGCAGCTAGGTAGGGTTATACCTACTGATGTTCTTTTCGGGTGTTCTTGTGATCTAGCCGTTGGATCTTGTTGATTCTTATTTTGTTGGATTCCTTATACCTTGTATAATTACTGATTTAAGTTTCATATTAATCAGTTGAGATTTGAGTAGGTTTATTGCATGATTAGTCTCGGATTTCTGGTTTTCTGCTGTTATTGAGAAACAGCCGGCTTGCGGCGAGTTTTTCGGCCGGCGTGTACATGATCTTGGCTTTTCATAAAAATAAGAGTTGTACACTATTCGTTAGCTTTCCATTCCATTTTGTTTCGTAATTTTCCGATTTTTCTACGATTTCTTATGAATTGTTTGCTGGAGGGCTGCGTTGCAGCAATTAATGGGTAAGTTAGTTTGATTAACGATTTTGATTAGTGTTTTCCCGTTAATCCAACCGTTGGATGATTATGGATTTTGGATATGTTGATCCTGGTATATTCACCTACTGGTGGCTAAGTTGGATCTTGAATCCGACGACGTTTGGATGTCGGATCGACGGGATCAATTAGTCCCTAAGTGGTGGTTTTGAGTGTTTGAATATAATATTATATTTCAGTATATAATATTATATTGTTTTTGTTCATCATCGTTTTCGGGGTTGCTTCCCGTTGCAGGAGTCCGCGGTTGACGGTCGCGGTACCGTCGTAATGCCGGGACCCGCTGCGGATCGGCTGGCAGCGGTTGGTAGTACCGGTGCAGCGATCCAGTAGACTTATATGATGCTTGACATACTGTTGCATGCCTTTCTTATTATCTGTGTATGTTATAGCATGCATTGTTGTTGTGTGCATTAGTTGCATTGGTTAGGGCGTGGGTGATCTTTGGGTCGCCGTCCCGAGGCTGGAAGCTGGACTTTGCCCTAGGACCGGGGTTGGGTTGTTTGGACCCGGTTTGTATTGTGGTGTCCAGTCAAATCTGATGATAGGCTTAGATGACTGGTACACTTGTGGCTTGGTGATTGTAGAGGTCGTGTCGGCCTTGAGTCGGATGCTGACGTGTAGCTGGTGTCCCACTGTGCTGACCCTTGGTGTCGCCAGTGTTTGTTGAGCTTACTGAGTGCCGTCCCTGGGCCTCAGGGACACGCGTCCCACTGTGCTGACCTTTGGTGTCGCCAGTGTTTGTTGAGCTTACTGAGTGCTGCTCCTAGGCCTCAAGGACACGCGGTGGGGTTATGGGACCCCTGTATACACCCATGTCCCACTTAAGGGCGACACTGTTGCGTTTCCCTCTTCCTTCTGTGTGTCGTAGTGTAGATCCCTACTGAGCTTAATGCTCACACCTGCCCGGGCTGCGTTTTGCAGGTGCAGGCGTCAGTTCTTTCTCTGTGGCCCCTACCGGGCAGTTGGACGGTGGTGCGGCGGCGCTTGGTGGCTTTTGAGAGGTGGCGATATTTACCGTTTTTACCCTTGTGTTAGATAGTCTCCTACGGGAGTGTTGTTGTACTTTAGATCTTCCCCTCTCCGAGGATTTGTATATTAATACTTTGAGTTTTAAATCTGTGGTTCGAGGTTATGCTAATTTTGTTGTTTTAATTGAGGGTGCTTTGGTGAACTGTTAGGGAGACCAATAGGTTAGAGGGAACCCTCGCCGTTCTTTTTCCGCGTTGGTTAGGTTCCGGTTCGCGTCGCCCGGCCCGGTTGGGCTTTCGCGGGTCGGGGCGCGACAGCTTGGTATCAGAGCATAGGTTGTAGATCCCAAGGTTTAGGATCATGATTCGGTTGAGTTGAGCGTGAAATGGGTTAGTTCTATGTCTAGAACATCCGTGCATGCTCATTTTGATGTGTTGTACTTTTCCGCTTTATGTTGTGCTGCTTTGTCTTGGGTTCGAACGAGTGGACGCTCGTTTGTTGTTGGTGATTGCGCAGATGTCTGGAGCTCGAGGCCGACCTTCGATTGTTGGTCGGGGTGGGGCACGACTTGGTTGACCCGCCCGACCAGACTGGGTAGCACCTGTCAGGGAGGTCAGAGCTAGACGGACTGAGCCATCACCAGCGACGGCTTCGGTCGCACGGGAGGAGACCCTTCTCGCCGAGGAGGGGGTTCTCGCTCCGGTCGACGCTCGGACCGCTGTGGTAGTCTTGTTGGAGTGTCAGCAGTATGCCAACCAGTTTACACATTTGGTCCGTTTTGCGGGGGCAGTGGCAGCAGATTCGGTGGCCAGTGCATGTCAGTTTGAGCAGAGGCTTCGATCAGAGATCAGACGACGGACCAGTTCTTACCGCTTCCAGACGTACACAGCAGTTCTGAACTGCGCCTTAGTTGTGGAGGCGCAGTCGCAGGACGAGAGGTGCCGGGCAGTTCCACCGGCATCCTCTACTAGTGCACCGCAGAGGCCCCAGTTCAGAGGGGGATATAGCGAAGGGCACCAGCGGCGTCAGCGACGCTTTCAGCAGCGGTCGCAGCGCCCGCAGCAGTTCCAGGCACAGTTGCCGAGTCCGCCAAGCCAGTTTCTCCTGACAGCCGGGCCGTCTGGGCAGGCTCCGTCAGGGGGAGGCCAGGGTCAGCAGCCTGGTGGCGCGCTAGCCACTTGTTTCCAGTGCGGGCAGCCGGGACACTTCCGCAAGGACTGTCCCATGCGAGGAGCGCGGGGCGCTATGCCGCAGGGCGGTAGAGGCGGGGGGTCCAGTGCCTGGCAGGGGAGCGGTAGTGGGCGCGGATCAGGGGCTGGACCGGGCCGCTCCAGAGGTGGAGGCGGTAAGCGGGGGCGCGTGTTTGCTCTTCCGGGGCGTGAGCAGCCGGACACCGTTCAGCTTTACCAGCCGTACCAGCAGCCTCAGCAGTATCAGCAGGCAGCGGCAGAGCCAACCGTCCTCAGAGGTATCTTTCAGCTTTCTAGTTCCTTAGTAGATATGCTGATAGACTCTAGGGCGTCTCATTCCTATATTGCTAGCATGTGTGTGGCATCGCTAGGATTAGAGACGAGTTGGCTAGAGGTGGCACAGTCTGTAGATTCACCGATCGGCGGCACAGTCAGGGTAGACCGGGTCTGCCGATCTTGTTCTTTGGAGGTTGGAGACCTCTGTGTCTGTCTAGACCTGCGGGTGCTAGACATGACAGGCTTCGATGTGATACTCGGTATGGACTGGTTAGCAGCATATTTGAGCTATCATTGACTGTGGTCGCCGGAGGGTGGTCGCTTGGACACCTGACGGGACACAGTTTGTGTTGTTGGGGGATCGGTTTTCAGCCGATTCCTTCGCTTGTGGTGTAGGGAGGCGTGTGATGAATAAATTTTATATCTCGCAAGTATACGAATCAATGCAATCAGTATAGTAGCAAGACGAGTATCGTACCCACAGAGATTTGTAAAGATTATTAGAGTGAAACGCTAAAGAACAGAAAAGAAAGAAAATAAGGAAGGGAAAATAATAAGATATGAGGTATTGAGAATAGAAGATCTAATAACGAAATAAGAAAACGATGGAAATATGATGGATAAATACTAAGGTTCTGATTTCACCATAACATCCTCATTCTATGCATTGAATCAATCAAGATCTCAGTTTAATTCCAAGGGCTCGTTCTTCCAGTATGATGATCCGTTCGGCCGCGGTCTTCACCAAGTACCCTCAATTAACCCTAGCTAATGAACCCATAACTAAGTGTTAACCAAGAATCCATTAAGCTCTGAAGAACAATCATGAACCAAGAATACTCTTAGCTTGAACCCGGCCTCGACATAAACTCATTCATTCATAGATCCTGCAAGATTAGGGAATGAACCCTCGCCCAATCTCACATACAACAATCTATAATACTTCTATTGGCCAGATAAAGGTATTTAAGATCTCAGTTATAATAATGAATGAAACAAGGAAAATAAACTGATAAAATAATCATGATCCAATAACATAGAATGATTCAGTTAGGGCTACATCGGTACCTTAGAAAAGAAACTAGCCACTCATGTTCACCATGAGGGCAACAAAACTAATGGAGAAATAAAGAAGAAATAAGAAAAGAAAACCAAGCCTGGAACCCTTCTCTTCGCCTCCAAACGCTGCCAAAAAGTCCTCCAAAAGTCCCTTTTGATAACCCTAAGTATCCTATTTATAGGCCTAAACTCGGGTTAAATCAAAACCGTTGATTTAATTCACTGGAAACGTCCGATCGATCCTCCTCGGGATGTTGGATCGATCGGTCTCATTGAGATCTCCCACTTCTATTTACGCCCGAGCCCGATCGATCGGACTAAGGGAGTCGGATCGATCGACTTCGTAAAAATTCTTCATCTCTGGCTCTTCCCGAGTTCGATCGATGGTCCGATCGATCGAATTTGGTTCCTCTAAAAAGCATACGCTCTGTCAACTTTAATTCCCAAGTCTGATCGATCGAACTTTAAGTGCTGGATCGATCGGAGGCATAAAAATCCACATTCTCTGGGTATTTTTGAGTCCGATAGATCCAACTCTAGGAGTCGGATCGATCTAGCTCAATAGGAGTGATGGTTCGATCGATCGAACCATATTCAGCCAAAAACTACATGTTCTGTCACGGTTTTGCCAGGTCCGATCGATCGGACCTTCGCTCGGACTTCCAGCTTATTTTCCTTTCTGCCATTCAGACTGCGCATCGGTACTGAAATTGCCGTAACTTCCTCTAGAAAACTCGGAATCACGAACCGTAAAATTCTCCAGAATCTAGACTTCAAGAGCTTTCCAACCATATATAGCACATAATCTGATTCTTCATGAGAAGGTACAGATTAATCTTTAAAGTTGATCCATGCACTCTTTTCAGCTTCTTTTCTCCTTTTTCCTGCATTTTCCAAACAACTATGTGAAGCAACATATAGATATAAAAATAGGAATAAAGATGTTGATTAAAGATAATAATCTAGCAATTGAGATGGTTATAAGGCTATTTAGAGTGCACTCTCATGCACTCATCAGCGTGGCAGCGAGCTTTCAGCCTTGCTGGCCAGCCTGTCCCTATTTGGGTCAGAGGGAGTGCAGCAGAGCAGTTTCCCCAGGATCGTGTGCGACTACACCGACGTGTTTCCCGAGGTGTTGCCAGGGCTTCCACCGCCCAGAGAGGTCGATTTTGAGATCGACCTGGTACCGGGTACCGCACCGATCTCTCTCCCAGCTTTCAGGATGGCACCAGCAGAGCAGAGTGAGTTGAGGACCCAGCTAGACGAGCTTACCAGCAGAGGTTTCATCCGACCCAGCATATCTCCCTGGGGGGCGCCAGTGCTGTTCGCAAAGAAGAAGGATGGTACCCTTCGACTTTGCATAGATTACAGGCGGCTCGACAGGGTGACGGTGAAGAACAGGTATCCGATGCCGTGGATCGACGACCTGTTTGATCGGTTGCGAGGATCTTCAGTGTTCTCGAAGATCGACCTCCGCACCGGCTACCACCAGTTGAGAGTTCGGGATTGCGACATCCCGAAGACGGCTTTTCGGACTCGGTACGGCATGTACAAGTTCGTGGTGATGCCGTTTGGGTTGACGAACGCACCAGCAGCGTTCATGGATCTCATGCAGAGGATCTTCCGGCCTTTCCTAGACGAGTTCGTTGTGGTGTTCGTCGACGACATTCTCATCTACTCCCGGTCAGAGGCGGAGCATGAGCGACACTTTGCGACAGTGTTGCAGCTACTTCGGGAGCATCGGCTTTATGCCAAGGCTTCCAAGTGCGAGTTCTGGCTTGCACAGGTGGGATTCCTTGGACACGTGATGTCGGCAGCAGGGATCTCAGTTGACCCGGCCAAGGTCGAGGCAGTGGTACAGTGGCAGAGACCGAGGACAGTGTTTGAGGTCCGTAGTTTCTTAGGCCTGGCGGGTTACTACAGACGGTTCGTGTGGGACTTCTCCAAAGTTGCCGGATCGTTGACCAGACTGACACAGAAGGCCGTCCCGTTCGTGTGGGATGATGCTTGTGAGCGAGCCTTCGTGGAGCTGAGGACAAGGTTGGCCAGTGCGCCGGTGCTGATCGTCCCCGACCGAGGTGTTGGTTACAGTGTTTATTGTGACACTAGCGGTGAGGGTTTGGGATGTGTCCTCATGCAGGAGGGGCACGTAGTTTCCTATGGTTCTCGTCAGCTGAAGAACCATGAGAGGAACTACCCTACTCACGACCTGGAGCTAGCAGCGGTGGTCTTCGCCCTGAAGACCTGGCGGCATTACCTCTATGGCGAGAAGTTCTCAGTCTTCTCGGACCATAAGAGTTTGAGGCACGTTTTCACCCAACGTGACCTCAACCTGAGGCAGCGACGCTGGATGGAGCTACTGGAGGACTACGACTTTGCGTTGCATTACCATCCTGGTAAGGCAAATGTCGTAGCAGACGCGCTGAGCAGGCAGGTGAGAGACACAAGATCAGCAGTTGCAGGGTTATCAGCGCGGCAGTGGCAGGCTCTAGAAACGGTGGGCCAGTTGGGGCTCGAGTTTGAGGATCAGGGATCCAGCAGCTTCCTCTACGCAGTGCAGAGTATGCCAGCAGTTCTTGCCAGAGTGTTAGAGGCACATCACATCGACCCAGAGCTCGAGGAGTTACGCACAGCAGCGGGCACGGAGGGCACAGACAGAGACTGGACAGTATCGCTAGACGGAGGGCTACGGTTCAGAGGCAGAGTAGCGGTTCCAGCAGATCCAGTTCTTCGAGACGACGTCCTGCGAGAGTTCCATCACTCTCGTTTTGCGGTTCATCTCGGTGCCACCAAGATGTACCAGGATCTTCGGCGACAGTTCTGGTGGCGCGGGATGAAGAGGGCAGTGACGGAGTTCGTATCGCGCTGCCTTACCTATCAGAAGGTCAAGGCAGAGCACCAACGGACTCCGGGGTTACTTCAGCCGCTTCCACTAGCTAAGTGGAAGTGGGATCACATCACGATGGACTTCGTGACCGGGCTACCGAGATCCCCTAGGGGGAATGACGCGATTTGGGTCATCGTTGATCGATTGACCAAATCGGCGCACTTCCTGCCTATGCGGGTGACAGACTCGACGGACAGGTTTGGCAACTTGTACGTCAGAGAGGTGGTCAGACTACATGGGGTTCCAGTGTCGATAGTGTCAGACCGTGACCCCAGGTTCACCAGCAGGTTCTGGCGAGACTTTCAGGAGGCAGTTGGTACACTCCTGACTTTCAGTACGGCTTTCCATCCGTAGACAGACGGGCAGTCAGAGCGGACAATCCAGATCTTAGAGGACATGCTGAGAGCATGTGTCCTCGATGCAGGAGGCAGCTGGGAGGAGCATGTTCCCTTGGTGGAGTTCGCCTACAACAACAGCTACCAGTCCAGTCTTGGAGTAGCACCTTTCGAGGCGTTGTACGGTAGGCCGTGTCGTTCCCCAGTGTGCTGGACAGAGGTTGGAGAGGCTTCACTCACCGGTCCAGACATTGTCAGGCGGTCGTCAGAGAGGTTAGTGCAGATCAGGCAGAGGCTTCTGATGGCTCAGAGCCGGCAAAAGAGTTATGCAGATCAGAGGTGACGACCGTTGGAGTTTGCAGTCGGCGACCGAGTGTTCTTGCGAGCGTCGCCGTACAGAGGTTCTGTCAGGTTTGGCAGAGGTGGCAAATTGGCGCCGAGGTTCCTCGGGCCGTTTGAGATCTTAGAGAGGGTCGGCGAGGTAGCTTACCGCCTGGATCTTCCTCAGCACATGTCTGCTGTGCATCCGACTTTCCATGTGTCGATGCTGAGGAAGTATCACCCAGACTCGTCTCATGTCATCAGAGTGGATGACATTGAGCTTGAGGCAGACGCGAGCTTTGTTGAGCAGCCGGTTCAGGTACTTGACCTGAGGGATCAGGTATTGCGGGGCAAGACGATTCCCTTGGTCAAGGTACTATGGAGGCACAGAGGCACCGAGGAGGTCACTTGGGAGCGCGAGGCGCGCATGCGGCAAGAGTTTCCGCAGATGTTTTCTTCTCCAGGTACTTCTTGTCCTGTCCTCTAGTGTAGCTATTTTGTTGTTCCGAGCCCTACCCTTATCGAATCTCGGGACGAGATTTCCTTTAAGGGTAATAGGATGTGAGGACCTGCCCCTCTACTCCTATGGCTCGTTGTAGACCGCAAGGGCAATTTGGTAAATTGCACCTTGTTGGTTTGTTTCACACCCGCGTGTGCACACACTGGCCTTGTATGTGTTCGTGTTTGTTTAGAATGGCTAGGTGAACCCGAGATCGGAAGATCTGAGCTTGGGCTTGTGTTTTAGCCCAAGTTTGCCTTTCTAAGTAAAGGAGATCGATCTGGATGGCTAGGGAGATCGATCTGGATTGCAAAGGAGATCGATCTGGATTTCAAGGAGATCGATCTGGATTGCAAAGGAGATCGATCTCACATGCCTTGGAGATCGATCATGCTCGAGTCGGTGCTTTCTTTCTCTTTCGCGAGGACGGCCGTCGGCCGACGCTCTCCCCTGTCAGAGAGGGAAGACTTCCCCTCCCCTATCCCAGCTTTTCCCCATTTTCTCCTGCTTTCCCAGGCTTTTCCCCCCCTTTTCTTCCCTTCCCTTCCCTTCTCTTCTTCTTCCTTCCTTCTTCCTCTCCCGAAGCTCTGCTTCTTTCCCCTGTTTTCCGGCAGCCACTTCCTCTCCTCCGTTCTCCCTCCTCCGGCCATCTTTTTCGGCGTTCTAAGGCTCGTTGGATCTGTGACAACGAGAGGAAGATCCCTGAAGTGGTTTGGAAGCTTGTTGGTCATCAAATCGCGGGGAATCAGCCTAGGAAAGCGCAGCTAGGTAGGGTTATACCTACTGATGTTCTTTTCGGGTGTTCTTGAGATCTAGCCGTTGGATCTTGTTGATCCTTGTTTTGTTGGATTCCTTATGCCTTGTAGAATTATTGATTTAAGTTTCATATTAATCAGTTGAGATTTTAGTAGGTTTATTGCATGATTAGTCTCGGATTTCTGGTTTTCTGCTGTTCTTGAGAAATAGCCGGCTTGCGGTGAGTTTTCCGGCCGGTTTGTACATGATCTTGGCTTTTCATAAACATAAGCGTTGTAGAACTATTCGTTAGCTTTCCATTTCATTTTTTTTCGTAATTTTCCAATTTTTCTACGATTGCTTATGAATTTTTTGCTGGAGGGCTGCGTTGCAGCAATTAATGGGTAAGTTAGTTTGATTAATGATTTTGATTAGCGTTTTGCTGTTAATGCAACCGTTGGATGATTATGGATTTTGGATATGTTGATTCTGGTATATTCACCTACTGGTAACTAAGTTGGATCTTGAATCCGACGTCGTTTGGACGTCGGATCGACGGGATCAATTAGCCCCTAAGTGGTGGTTTTGAGTGTTTGAATATAATATTATATTTCAGAATATAATATTATATTGTTTTTGTTCATCATCGTTTTCGGGGTTGCTTCCCGTTGCAGGAGTCCGCGGTTGACGGTCGCGATACCGTCGTAATGCCGGGACCCGCTGCGGATCGGCTGGCAGCGGTTGGTAGTACCGCTGCAGCGATCCAGTAGACTTATTTGATGCTTGACATACTATTGCATGCCTTTCTTATTATCTGTGTATGTCATAGCATGCATTGTTGTTGTGTGCATTAGTTGCATTGGTTAGGGCGTGGGTGATCTTTGGGTCGCCGTCCCGAGGCTGGAAGCTCGGACTTAGCCCTAGGACCGGGGTTGGGTTGTTTGGACCCGGTTTGAATTGTGGTGTCCAGTCGAATCTGATGAGAGGCTTAGATGACTGGTACACTTGTGACTTGGTGATTGTAGAGGTCGTGTCGGCCTTGAGTTGGATGCTGAGGTGTAGCCGGTGTCCCACTGTGCTGACCCTTGGTGTCGCCAGTGTTTGTTGAGCTTACTGAATGCCGTCCCTGGGCCTTAGGGACACGCTTCCCACTGTGCTGACCTTTGGTGTCGCCAGTGTTTGTTGAGCCTACTGAGTGTTGCTCCTAGGTCTCAGGGACACGCGGTGGGGTTATGGGACCCCTGTATACACCCAGATCCTACTTAAAGGCGACACTGTTGCGTTTCCCTCTTCCTTCTGTGTGTCGTAGTGTAGATCCCTACTGAGCTTAGTGCACACACCTACCCGGGCTGCGTTTTGCAGGTGCAGGTGTCAGTTCTTCCTCTGTGGCCCCTACCGGGCAGTTGGACGGCGGTGCGGCGGCGCCTGGTGGCTTTTGAGAGGTGGCGATATTTACCGTTTTTACCCTTGTGTTAGATAGTCTCCTACGGGAGTGATGTTGTACTTTGGATCTTCCCCTCTCCGAGGATTTGTATATTAATACTTTGAGTTTTAAATCTGTGGTTCGAGGTTATGCTAATTTTGTTGTTTTAATTGAGGGTGCTTTGGTGAACTGTTAGGGAGACCAATGGGTTAGAGGGAACTTTCGCCGTTCTTTTTCTGCATTGGTTAGGTTCCGGTTCGCGTCGCCCGGCCCGGTTGGGCTTTCGCGGGTCGGGGCGCGACACGGATCGATCATGTTTAGTTGATTCGTTTGCCTATAAAGCAAACAGAACCTTCTTCCTTGAATCTCTTTGGAAAACTGAGTTCTTGAGCTGAGAATTCCTGGATTTCAAAGAGGCTATGGACGATCCAAGGCCTAGCAGCTGGGATTGAAGCTGCTATTGCTTAGGTAGGGATCCTACCTACATTCATCTCGGGTTTTTGGAGGTTTTCCCGGCTGTTGGTGTTCTTATGCTTAGATCTTGTTGTATACTTGTTAGATTGTAGTATTTCCGCCGGTTTTGGACTCGTGATCCTTCGTACTACTAGATCCCAAGGTTTTGTGAGATTTTGTGGAGTTTTTCGACGGTATTTCTCACCGTCGGCTTACCGGAGAACCCAACGCGATCGATCCGTCTTTGAGATGGATCGATCCCTCCTTGTTAGTCATGCTGACCCGAGCAAGATCGATCGGTCTCGGGTGAGGACGATCGATCCCGGTGCCTTGGGTAGCATGGGATATTCTCGTCGCGAGTAGGATCGATCGACCGTTGGAGGGAGGGATCGATCATTCTCGGCGCGGCAGGGAAGATGTTCCCTATCGCGAGTTGGATCGATCGTCCTGGGAGGACGGATCGATCGGACTCGACGCGATAGGGAGAGATCGTTCTCTGTCATTAGAAGGATCGATCCTCCCTTGGATGGAGGGATCAATCCGTTTACGGCAGAGTAAGAGATTCCTTCTTGGTTTTGCCCGCCGGGCTTTGCATGCACCGTTTTCTTTACTGTCTTATACTTGGTATATATACTTAAGCATGCTAGCCCTATAATAGGGCAGTGGTGAACTGGGGGAGTGATGACTCCCGGGATGTTTAGAATAAACGGGCGAGTAGCCCTACAGCTTTCCTTAGCCTTGCATGCCGACGTGCGCCGAGGGCTTTATCTGTGATATATGTGACCTGTTGTTTGCGGGGTAGCTTCCCGGTGCAGGTGTTGTGGTGGACTGCTGGCAGTTGGTGGTGGTACCACTGCAGCAGTCCCTAGACCTTATTTATCTGTTCACCACCCCGGGCCGGCAGGGTGTCGTGCCCAAACCTTGTTATTGATATACATCACATACTGTTGCATGCTTATCTGTATTACCATGCCTGTGCTCATATCATGCATTGCTTGTGCATTAGTTGCATCTGTGTAGGGCGTTGCCGATCCGGGGCTTTCGGGTAGTCCGGATCTAGCTCTAGGACCGTTGCGGGTAGCTTGGTCCAGGACTCGATTTATAGTATTCAGTCGTTTTCGATGATAGGGTTAGATGACCTGAATACATGTTGCTTGATGATTATAGAGGTCGTGTCGGCCTCGAGCCGAGTGTTGAGGTGTAGCCGGTGTCCGGTTCACTGTCTCTTTGGTAGAGGTGGTGCCTACTCAGCGGTGTGGTTGCTTGCCTAGCAGTGTTGTTTTCCTGTTAGTGAGATGGCAGTGCCTGTTTTCCTGCCTCGCTGAGGGCGATCCAGCATGTGACCAGTTCGGCTGGAAGACCATGACTGAGGTCTCCTTTCAGGGACACGCGGTGGGGTTATGGGACCCCTTTGTACACCCAACCTTTGCTTGAGGGTGACACTGTTGTGTTCCCTCCCTTGTGAGTGTCGTAGTGTAGTGCCCCTGCTGAGCTTAGTGCTCACTCCTACCCGGGTTGCGTTTTGCAGGTGCTGGTGCTAGCTCTTCTTTGGTCGCCCCTACCGGGCCGGTGTTTGGTGACGTGGTGGCGTCTGGCGGTACTTGAGGAGCGGCGATCTATCTGTTGGACCCTTTTGTTATAGATAGTCTCCTACGGGGGTGATAAATGTATAATTTTCCCTGTTTTGAGGACATGTATTTATTCTAATTCAGTCTTTGGGTTGTAATATTTGTATAATACAGGATGGTTGTGAATTGCTAGGGTAACCACTACGATTAGAGGGAAACATCACCAAAATTTCCGCAGTAGGTTAGGTTCCGCTTCGCGTCGCCCGGCCTGGTTGGGCCTACACGGGTCGGGGCGCGACAGATAGCACCAAGTATACAGAAAGAGATGGCTAATAGTGCGGCAGTTGAGACTATTAATGTTATTATAAAAGATCTTGGTCATTCATTATTTTATATCTTGGTTGATGAGTCTCGGGATGTGTCTACGACGAAACAAATGGCAGTGGTTTTGTGATATGTGAATAAAAAATGGCAGGTGATTGAACGTTTCATTGGTGTTGAACATGTTAGTGACACTTCTTCTCAGTCATTGAAGGATGCCATTGGAAAGCTTTTTGCGAGATATGGATTAAGCATATCTAGATTACGGGGTCAAGGTTATGATGGAGAAAGCAATATGCGTGATGAGTTTAATGGTTTAAAAGCAAAAATTTTGGATGAGAATCCTTATGCTTACTATGTACATTGCTTTGCTCATCAACTTCAATTGGCTCTCGTGGGAGTTGCAAAGAATAATTTGGTGGTGACAAATCTTTTCAGTTTGACATCAAGTATTGTTAATATTATTGGGGCTTCATGCAAAAGGAAAGATGCCCTTTTGGAGAAGCAACATAGTTTATTGGTTGAAAGACTTGAAAAGGGAGAAGTTGTTAGTGGAAGAGGTAAAAATCAAGAAACAGTTTTAGTAAGGCATAGTGATACTCGTTGGGGTTCATATCACGTCACAATCATTCGCTTGATTTCGATGTATGATGCTGTTTTAGATGTTCTTGAGACCATATGGCATGATGGTGGGAGTACAGATCAACAAAATAATTCATCAGGATTGATGATAGCAATGCAAGATTTTGAATTTGTATTCACCCTACATGTGAGGACCTGTCCCTCTACTCTTGGGTTGACCGGTTGGGTCGGACCCGTGGCTCGTTTGATTGTTTTGAGTGGAGCGCGTGATCCGGTGGATCGTATTGTTTCTTAGACCACAAGGGCACTTTGGTAAATTATGTCTTGTCGGTTAGTTTCACACCCGCGTGTGCACACACAGCCTCTGATTGATGATTGTGTTTGACTAGATCCGTTTAAGAGGTTTTTGACCTATGGATCGATCCAAACTAGTGATGGATCGATCCAGCCAAATCTTGGATCGATCCCTCTTGGCCTTGGATCGATCCGATACTGTAGCAGGTCGGTGTTCTTTGCGAGGACGGCCGCCGTTGGCCATCGCTCTCCCTTGTCAGAGGGAGAGAGGACTTTCCCTCCTCTCCTCCCCCTTTTCCCCTCCTTCCCCGGCTTTCCCCTTCCCTTTTCCTTCCTCTTCTTCCCCTTCTCCTTCTGTTCTTCTTCTTTCTTCGTCCTTCTTCTTCTTCCACGGTTCTGTTTTTCCCTTGTTTTCGACGAGCTTCTTCTGCTCCGTTCTCCCTCCTCCGGCCACCGTTTTGGGTGTTCCAAAGCTCGTTGGATTCGTGGCGACGTGAGGAATATCCCGGGTGTGGTTTGGAGCCTTGTTGGTGACTGGTTTGCAGGGAATCAACTGAGGAGTGCGTTTCCGGTAGGTGTTCTACCTACGTGAGTTAGTTTAATGGGTTTCTCTTAATCTAGCCGTTAGATCTTGTTGTTCTTTATGTTGTTGGATTCCTCTTGCTTAGTATAATTTCTGGTATAAGTTTCATAAGCTTTGGTTGAGATTTTAGTAGTATTTATGCATGTTTAATCTCGGATTTTCCTGTTTCTGCTGTTCTTGAAGAACAACCGGTTTACGGCGCGTTTTCCGATCAGTACGTGCATGTCCTTGGGTTGTGATTAACATAAAAGTTATAGATCTTTGGATCTACTCTCAAACCCAACTGATTTCATAATTTGCTGATATTCCTACGATTTGTTATGATTTTCGCTCTGGTGGGCTGCGTTGCAGCAAGCAATGGTAAGTTAGTTTTGATTGGCGGTTTTGATTAGTGTTTTCCCGTTAATCCAGCCGTTAGATGTTTCTATATTTTGGATATGTTGATCCCAGAATGTTTTTCTACTGGAGTCTAAGTTGGATCTCGAATCCGACGTCATTTGGATGTCGGATCGACGGGGTCAATTAGCTCTAGGTAGAGAACTTTTTGGTGTTTTAAATAATATTATATGTTCGAAACATATAATATTATATTTTACTGTTCATCAAGGTTTTCGGGGTTGCTTCCCGTTGCAGGAGTTCACGGTTGACGGTCGTGGTACCGTCGTAATGCCGGGACCCGCTGCGGATCGGCTGGCAGCGGTTGGTAGTACCGCTGCAGCGATCCAGTTGGACTTGTATATTATTTTGTCATACTGTTGCATGCCTATCCTCTTGTCAGCGTATGTTCATAGCATGTATTTTTCTGTTGTGCATTAGTTACATTGGTTAGGGCGTTGGTGATCTGTGGGTCGCCGTCCCGAGGCTGGAAGCTCGGACTTAGCCCTAGGACCGGGGTTGGGTAGTTTAGAGCCGGTTCGAATTGTGGTGTCCAGTCAAACTCGATGATAGGCCTAGATGACTGGTACACATGTTGCTTGGTGATTATAGAGGTCATGTCGGCCTTGAGTCGGATGCTGAGGTGTAGCCGGTGTTCCACTGTGATGACTCTTGAGTAGAGGAGTCGCCTACTCAGCGGTGCCATTTCCCGCCTGCAGTGTCGGGTTCCTGCTTGTGAGTCTACAGTGTTAGTTGCTGCTTACTGAGTGTGACCCATCATGTGACCAGTCTTCTGGAAGATCATGATCGTGGACCTCAGGGATACGCGGTGGGGTTATGGGACCCCTGTATACACCCAGGTCTTACTTGAGGGCGACACTCTTGAGTTTTCCTCTTCCTTCTGTATGTCGTAGTGTAGAACTGTGCTGAGCTTAGTGGTCACTCTTATCAGGGTTGCGTTTTGCAGGTGCAGGCGTCAGTTCTTCCTTTTTGACCCCTACCGGGCAGTTGGTCGGCGGTGCGGCGGCGCCAGGCGGAGTCTGAGAGGCGGTGATCTTTTACTGCTTTTAAAACCTTGGTTAGTTAGTCTCCTCCGGGAGTATAAATGTTGTATTTGAATCTTACCCTCTCCGAGGATAAGTATATTAAATTCACTTGGGTTTTGTAAATCTGTGGTTCGAGGCTTGTAACTTAATTATGTCTTTTTCAAATTGAGGGTGTTTTGATGAATTGCTAGGGAGACCAATAGGTTAGAGGGAACCCTCGCCAACATATTTCCGCGGTTTGTTAGGTTCCGGTTCGCGTCGCTCGGCCTGGTTGGGCTTTCGCGGGTCGGTGCGCGATAGCTTGGTATCAGAGCATAGGTTGTAGATCCCAGGGTTAGGATCAGGATTCGGTTGAGATTGAGCGTGGAATGGGTTAGTTCTATGTCTAGAACATCCGTGCATGCTCTTCTGTGATGTGTTATGTTTTTTCGCTTCCTGTTTGTACTGGGTGTTTTGCGGTTTTTGACAAGTGGATACTTGTTGTTTCTGGTGGGGGTGCAGATGCCGAGGAGTCGGGTACGTCGTTCCGTTGTGAGTCGTGGCCGATTGCGTGAGTAACGCACTGCCCGACAGGCTCCAGTAGCCGCGGCAGCTTTACCCCGAGACTCTGCACCAATACCAGAGACGAGTGTTGAGTTTGCGGTGGGTGGAAAACGCCTCTCTTTTCGCCAAGAGGGTTCTTCCGCCACTTAGCGAACCCGCTGTAACGGCAGCGGTGATCACCTTCCAGGACCTGAACCCGCCCAGGTTCAGTGGCACTGAGGGTGACCCGGCAGTAGCGGACGACTGGTTGAGAGTAGTCAGTCGTGTCCTCGACGCTTTGTTCATCCAGGATGATCGGGTTTGGGTCAGACTGGCGGCATTCCAGCTCGACGGGGACGCTTTGGACTGGTGGAGTGTTGTCTTGGCCATCGGGAACGGGAGTGACCCCTCGTGGGTCACAT